>CM069877.1:27935708-28535708 GCA_036172665.1 Prosopocoilus inquinatus | reverse complement strand
TGTGTAACTTTGGTAATGTGTAATTTTAATAAATTGTGTAAGTGATTATTAGAAAGTAAAACTTATTTCAAATTTTGCGCAGAACATAAGTTTACCTGAGGCAAGATTTTTGTCATGTAAATCCCTATGGTCACAGATAAAAATAAATCACTGTATAATATCCCTTGAGGGGATTGCAATTTTATTAATACTTTGTAATGTGTACGTATCTAGTGAATAAAACATGTAAGTACCCACTAATTATTGTAATTGACGGAAAAATAAATCCGTGTATTTGTCATCTGATTTGCGTCAAAGATTACGCAGTCTTGAAAGATTTCCTCTCTTTATATAAAAACTATAAAAGAAACTTTAATAAAGAACATTGAAAACTAGCCTCTTGCATTTCAACTCAAAATGAAACGTAAAAAACTCGGTTCATAACCGAAAATATTTCCTCAAAAAATAAAACACAGTCATACTAAAGATATTGCTTTCTAGCAGTTGGTGTTTCGCTGAATCAGTCTGATGGAAATTAAACGGGCAGTAAATGTTAATGCATCATGTTTTACAAAAGGTCTTATTTGACTACGAAGAAATCTCATGAGCAACAGTTCCTAAATCGAATAAAAAAAAAGAAGTCGACTTGGCAAGAACTGCGGGCCATATTAAAATCGGCCGTACGCAGTGCCAAAGAAGAACGTCCATCGTACGTGCACCAAAATTAAATTATATTTAAATTCGTATTTCGGGAAAGGCGTGTTTTCGCCGGGGAATTTTTATACACCCGCCGCCGCCGCCATGAAGAACAATGCTCCAGGAATTCGATTTGCCGGGCCGTCGCCAGGACCGCACCACTTAATTATCGAAATTAATGAGGCGTATGCACTTTGAGGCGAAACGTCGCTGTTATCTTTGCGGAAAAAGCGCGTTAGCTCCGGAAGAGAGGCGACCATTTATTTTCGTACGCAATAAAGTGTGTATTTAGAGCAGTGTGTTACAAAAACCTCAGTTGCCAACACGTCGTAACAAGAAATGCAACAGCTTGTTTGAATTTTCGCGATGAAAGACAGAAAATTATTACACCTACAGCTATTTTTCCTGCTTTCATTTCGAATCGAAATATTAAATGAATGAATATTCAGCAAGTTAAAGAATAATCACTAAATCACGATATAAATTTATATTAGCTACTCTTTGCACTTTTTTAAATTAACGGGATTTCTCAATAATAAGCGATAAAATAATGAAAAAGCGGCAGCTTATACGTATTGAATGTTTTTATTTTATTTTTTGTCATCTGCTTGCTCGTTTGATTGTCCGTCTTACTATTAATAGTCTGCTATCTACCTGGTGGACATGCAGAAGATTAGCACTGATTACAATTGACTTCGGCGTCGCTAGCTGCTACAGTAGGACGGGTTGGGATTAAAAATCAAACCTACGCGAAAAAACTACTACAAGGGCACCACTAATTTTTTTTAACCGCGGGGAAAATTAAAAAAACGCGGTTACGTCTAACTTATACAAGCGCTTATTTATTTAAACAATAAACAACACAATTTCAAACAATAGAAAGAGACCCAATTCTTTACCCAGAACGGCCCAAAATTTACAAATTCACACAGAACGCTATTGATTACTATAAAACCCTAGTAAGAGCAATACCAAGAAGGAGGCAAGGCAACTTAACAAGACAAAGGCCGAAGAAGACCGTGAAGGTACCAAAACACCAAATTAGAAATAAAATCTCAATAGCCTCGCCCCCTGGTTAATCGGAAACCGGATTCGTTACAAAACTTAGCTCAAACTAATTAAAAGACGCATGAAGAAAGGGCGACGGTTACGGGAACACGCTAGCTTCGAGCGAGAAAGATCGTAAAAACAAATTAAAAGCAGCGCAAAAAATATAGACAGAACGGCGTCAACCGGAGTAAAATGAAATGCATTTTAACTTGTTTAACTCAGGAAAATAAAGCGAGCGGTATTTCTGTAACAAAACTAAAATCGAGAATCCTATAAAGAAAAGGGTGCAACCGTAAAAGGTCAATTTATTACAATACAAAATAATCTCTTCGTTCCACACGGAACAAACGCACAAATCTTTGGTCGGCAGTAATAATCAAAAGAATCCCACCTTTCAACACGTTGCACCAGGTCTTGTTAGCTCTTGCAAGCCGCGAAAAAGGTTCGGGCTGAATCTCGAAAACCAAATTAGGTCCTAAAACCAAGAAGGTGATCAACCATCAGGATATGCCAAGCATCAAGCGTTAACACCACCTGCTGCGAAGTTGTTTTGACAGAGCAAACTTCGAGACCAGATACCAAAACGAGATCTTGAACTGGAACGAGCAATTAAAATCTATAGAGAAAGGAGAACAAAAAGAAACGTAGAACCCAGATCAAATTAGCCGACCACAAACAACTTTCCGGGGGCCAAGCACCAGCGTGATAAGGCAGCTTAAATCGGTGTAAACCGTCGAAGTCGACCACCAGCCTTTGAGAATATTTCGCCCCCTGAGAAAATGTTACACAATCACTAAAACAACACAAACAAAACAACAAGGTTTCACGAGCACCAGCGTGAAAACGCAGCTTAAATCGGGGTAAACCGTCGAAGCCGGCCACCGGCCTTGGAGTATATTTCGCCCCCTGGAAAAAATACATGATCACCAAAACAGCACACACAAAACAACAAGAGGTTTACCAGCACAAGCGTGGAAAGGCAACTTAAATCGGGGTAAACAGTCGAAGCCGGCCATCGGCCTTATAGTATATTTCGTCCCTTAGAAAAATATTACACGAACACCAAAACAGCACACACAAAACAACAAGATGTTCATCCAAAATCTTAATAGAGAATAGAGCGAGCGAAGAAAAGGGGCAACACAGAACCGAACGAGAAGAAAGAGACCGAAGATAACACGGCAATTAGAAGAAAACGTGACGTAATTGAAGTTCAATTAAAGGATGAAGGTCATGGGAGCGTCGTAGATTCGAGCGAGAAAGATCGTAAAATCAAATTGAAATCAATACAAAAAACACAGAACGGCGTTAACCGGAGTAAAATGAAATGCATTTTAACTCGTTTAAGGCGAGGCGCAAACCAGAGCGGAAACGTACTTGTATGTTCTTCTTATGGCCGTACAGCCTCTGCGCCCGCCAACGCGCCGTTTCCGCTCTGGTTTGCACAACGCATAACTCACGAAAATATAACGAGCGTATCTGTGACAAAACTAAAATCGAGAATCCTACAAAGAAAAACATTTAATTCCTATAAAGAAAAACATTTAATGAGGCGAAAACTCCGGGTACTTGACAGAAATAAACTATCGAGTTCGCCAATGTGCATAAAAGCAACTAGATGCGGCGAACGAGAAATCGGCGACGGTAAATTATTCTCCTACCCTTTCATTTTAATATGTTCGCGCAAATTGGCTTATATCCTTCCTGTCTCTCTCCTTCTTTCTCAATTTGCAAAAATAGGGCATTTGCTTCCTTGGGTATTTATACCTTTATTACGGGAATTTTATATTATTAAAGGAAAAAGGGAAAAAGACAACACAAATGTGCACTATAATTAAATAAAGCAAAAAAGAATCAATTAAATTAAAGTTTGTATTTAACCCATTATTTTTTCTTTCTGTATTTATTTTTGTGTTTTATCATAGATATAAACCGAGTCGGCTTTAGACCGCTTTCACACTATCGACTTAGCAGCGCGATTTAGCTGCACGACCGCGCGACTTTCGCGTACATCATTTTAATGGCTTTCATATTTTTGACAGCCGCGCGATTTTCGCTTATATTATTTTGTATGTATTTCTAGCCGCGCGATTTAATCGCGTTACCCAGCAACTTAGCAGCGCGATAAAATCGCGCT
This sequence comes from Prosopocoilus inquinatus, assembly GCA_036172665.1. Classification (NCBI taxonomy): domain Eukaryota; kingdom Metazoa; phylum Arthropoda; class Insecta; order Coleoptera; family Lucanidae; genus Prosopocoilus; species Prosopocoilus inquinatus. Next base: position 28,531,846 of record CM069877.1, on the reverse strand, counting down.
GCCAAGTCGCTAGTGTGAAAGGGCTCTTACCATTAAACCTTCCATGGGAGGTAACTTCTTTTTACGGAGGTCAGGGAATCTTCAACACACCGGGCCCCAGATATGCGTATGCATTGGATTTGTTGGATTCTAACCAACTAAACCCCAGCGCAGAGAGAACCACCTTTCGACATTTTTTCCTTTGTTGTCTCCTCCCATCCAATTCTTTCCTCTTCTCTTTCAACTCATCACTGATCTTCCTTCCTCTTCGCTCCTTCCTCTTCTTTCTTCCTCCTTCCTCTTCGCTCCCTCTTCCTCGTTCCTCTTCTTTTCTTCTTCCTCCTGTTATCCTCATTTGCCCTCACATTGCTCTGCTGTTTCCTTTTCGCCCCTACTCCGCCTTTATCCTCTTCTCTTCAGTTCACCCTTTCATGTGCACTATTCTTTCCTCTGCTCTCTCTTCATTCGTTAAGCGCATTTTTTTTTGCCTTCTTCACCACGAACTTCTCGCCTGAGTTCGTCCCATTCCGGGCATGTAAAGTGAGCTCAACCGTATCCGTTTTTTCTTGAAAATACCAGTATCTGTCAGAATAAAATTTCCTAATATCGGACAGATTCTTTCCAAAGATACCTTGGCTAGTGAGCGTCTGCATAACATAGTAATCTACTTCCCCCTTCCTGAAACACCAGGCCCCACGTTCTTATGAAGACCTTAGCCCATCCTTCGTTCCTTTCCGGACTGTCTTGCCACGCAGTAAAAAGCTCTCTTCTGGCCAAGACCTTCACTGTGTGTACCTCATCATAAATTTTCTTTCTTTCCCTGATCTGTAAGATAATAGGGGGTATTTCTGCAGTCATCTGTGGCCACCATTCTATACGCAGACACAACCTGTATAGCGGCCAGTCTGTTCAGCCTTTCAAACGTCTGAACCTGCTGCTTAGATCTGGTGGTTTTCTGCCAAATACAGAACTATTGAAGAGATTATTGCTGCCCGCAGCTTTCTCTTCTTGGGGTTTGATCCTCCCGCGTTGGGCATCACTCTCGCACGCCGTGTACGCCTTTTGCACTTTTTCAATTATCTGATTTGGTCATCCTTAAGTCCATGTTCAAGCACTCCGAAGGACCTAATGCGGGAAACGGTAATTATTTCTCCGTCTTCCGCATCCACGATCATTTGCCTCAAATTCCTTTTACCAGCAAGGACGACCTCTTCCGTTTTGTCGTCTGCATGTGTGAGCCCGATCCGGCACGTCCTTTACTTTACTCATTACATACAGTAGTCTTTCTTCCGCCAGGTTGATCGTTTTTGCTGTTACAACAACCGCTGTTCAACTCATTCAACGTTATAATACATCTATCTGTCGAGTAAGATTGAGTTAACCTAGTCAGGGATTCATCATTGATCTATCCATCGCTTTATCAATCCGTTGTTTCATCGAATCATCACTTCAATATTATCTATCGCCACATCAATCCATCGTTTCATCGATATATCGATCCGTTGATCCAGTGATAGGTAAGGTGGTAACATTCCGTCCCGGAAGTTACATTCTCGTGCCGTTTGATCACGCTCTTCGCGCCCTGTGTTCGAATTGGCTCGCCGTTTTGGCTTGTAGAAAGAATCAATTCGATATGTTGAGGTGAAAATGCGTATTGTTTGGCTACGTGAATTTGTGTACAATTGACTTGCTGTAGCATTTTGATTGAAAATTGGTACATTTGATTACCTTTTACGTGCTTAATTTATTTATTTTAAGGAAAAGTCATTAATTAGTAAATTACAGGTGTGTACTTTTTATTGCAAAACTCACCTGATCTCAGGTAAATATCATTTCCGTTGGCATGAATAAGTAAGTTTGAATTGCGATTTCGATCTCCTACCTTGTCACTCGTGCATTCCCATTAGTTGACAGATTTAAATACAGCGTGGAAACTAAGTAGCGGATAAAATCCATAACTCCGTTAATATTTGTAATAAAGCAAAAATCTAAAAGGGGTATAGCGATTCAAATTACAGCGCATAAGAAGAAGTATATTTTGAGATATTTTCATGAATTTTTTTTTTAAGTTATGACGTCATCAAGATTTTTTTTTAAATGACAACCTATACTTTTTATTTTTTTATTTCGGTGGGATTCTTTAACCTGCTTTTAACAGTGTAAAATTTTGGATCGATTACATAACAAAAAATTCAAGAAAAACGGCCATAAAAGTTTAATTGTAAAGTTGAAGAAATAAACAGAACATCAAGTTAGCTAGGTTTAAAACGAAACAAAATTAAGGTGTAAATAAACAAAATTTGATTTTGACAGTCATTGAAATCACAATAAATGTTCAAACTGACGACCATGCACCAACTGACAATAAATACCCAAGACGCTCATAAAATTCATTTATTACATTTTGAATAGTTTGAGGTGTTATTAACCTACACTCCTGTCGAATTCTTTCTTTAAGATCGTCTAAGTTGTTAGGTCTATTTTTATACACCTTGCTTTTTAAGTACCCCCATAGAAAAAAGTCTAATGGCGTTAGATCAGGGGATCTAGCTGGCCATTCCATTGGACCTCTTCTTCCTATCCATCTACCTGGGAACATCTCGTCCAAATAAAGTCGCACATCAACTGCGTCGTGTTGCATCCAAATGTTATTGTTTGGTACGTCACAGTCATTTTCATTAGGAAATAATATCGCCAATGCAGGTACTAATTCGAATTGTAAAAATATTTCTCACCAGTTAAATTACCTTCGATAAAGAATGGACCTAAAATTCTGTCACCGACAATTCCTGTCCATACATTGAGCTTCTGGGGATGTTGAGTATGAGCTTCTTGCATCCAGTGGGGATTTTCCCTAGACCAATATCGACAATTATGTCTGTTAACAGTTCCATGTAAAGTAAAACTTGCCTCATCAGAAAAAATTATACGCTGCGAGAACATTGGATCACGATTGCAAATTTCCAACATTTCTTCACAAAATTCTTGTCTATGATCATAGTCAGTTTCTGCTAACTCATGGACTAATTTTACTTTATACGGATGAAACTTTTGCATTTTTAAAAGTTTCAGTAATGAGGTATGGCTCAGGTTGTGCTCTAAAGCAATGTCTCGACTAGTCGAATGCGGATTATTTTCTATTTCTAGTAAAATATCAAGCTGCACATCGTCAATTAATTTTGTCTTAGGGTGGCCAGTTTTTGGAAGGTCTTTCACAATACCGTAATTTCGAAATTTATTTTCTATTCTGCTGACTGTGGATTGACTTATTTGCTGATCAGGATATTTGTCTATAAAAAGTCGACACACCTCTTGATGAGTTCTAATTCGATCGCCATACCCAATCATCATTAGAACTTCAATTCTTTGTTTTTCAGTCAGCAACACCATTTTGGTAAAAGGTTTTTAATAATTAGTGTAACTCCTACTATCCACAGGGAATAAAAATACTCACTTTATTGTGATAGGTATTTACAAGTTCTTGTCAATCAAACAAATTTTGTTTGTTTTACACCTAGCTAACTACATATTCTGTTAATTTCTTCAACTTTACAATTAAACTTTTATGGCCGTTTTTCTTGATTTTTTTTTTATGTAATCGATTCAAAATTTTATACTGTTGAAAGTAGGTTAAAAAAAACCAACCGAAATCAAAAATAAAAAATATAGGTTGTCATTTAAAAAAAAATCTTGATGACGTCATAACTTAAAAAAAATTCATGAAAATATCTCTAAATATACTTCTTCTTATGCGCTGTAATTTGAATCGCTATACCCTTTTTAGATTTTTGCTTTATTACAAATATTAACGGAGTTATGGATTTTATCAGCTACTTAGTTTCCACGCTGTATATGTTTAAACTTACTTGTTCGTGCGAACGGAAATGACGCTTATCTGAAATGAGGTGAGCTCTGCGGTAAAAAGAACACACCTTATATCAGGCATTTGGTTTTCTGTGTACAGTCTACTAACTTGAAATTCTAAATTAAAACATTTTAATCATTTAGATTTTGCTATTTTTCGATTAAACCATAACAGATAGCAAAGTTTGCAAAGACACATATTAGGTTACTAATGAATTTCTGAAAATAAATTAGACCTAAACGTTGAAGACATTAATATGTGACTCTGCACCCATTGAGGTTTTACAAAAACACGAAAAGGTTTCCTATCGATTGCTTCTTTCTAAAAATTTATTAACTAAAGTTGTCTTCTTAATCTCGAAAAAGTTATAGTACAACAAAAGTTGTGTAAGTTTTCATTCTGCATAATTTACAATTTTTTTCCAATATACAGGTTGTTCTTTTAATAAGTTAACATGATGGTCACGATCTTTTTAGACTCAGAGTAGGCCATGTTAGAATGACATTTCTGTTGGTATCACTAAAAAATACGTCTGTCAGGAAATTGATTGACGCTCATTTTTAATCTTATGTATGGTCATTCAATCAACACACTTACGTGTTCAGGTAACGCCATCCCATTCCCATTCTGAGTTAATCGTGTAACAAAGATAACAAATACAAATATCGCAAAAGCAATGAAAAAGCAACAGCTTGAGAGAATTCTGTTTACTACAATGGTAATAGTTGGCTCGCCGACTGTCATGGACTGTCTAGTCAAAAATGTATTAGGTTATGTGATAATACAAATCTTTGATTATTAAAGTAGTGGATAGCCTATAGTATACAGAACATACGGACGCTTTTGACGGAATAGTTAAAAGAGTACATCCGAGAGAGAGAAAGAGCTAGTTAAGGCAATAGGCGAGTATCGCTCGTATCGCTAGCAGATGGAATGGACAATTATTTAGGTTATATGTTATTTGCTATTCAAGTATGTTATTGTTGTGAACACTGGCTGCGTTTTATTAAGGCATTAGTGCTCGAGTTATCTAATTTTGCTTGAACTTTTGTGTTTCTTACTCGAAATCCCGTGAATTTAAAAACGACTTTCTTGTGATTTGTGTGTACAAATACCAGTTTCAGTTTAAAAAAAAAACGTACCCTTTGATAAGTAAAAATATGGTGCTCTCGTGTGCAGCTTATGGTTGTACAAATCGGTATAATAAATTAAAGAAACTTAAATTTCATAGGCAGGTAATAATTTATTATATGGTATATTGTATCTCATAGTTCATAAAATTTTACACAGATTTCCTACCGATGAAACTTTAAGTAAACTTTGGATATTGGGTGTAAAACGTCATAAATACAATCCATTGAAAACAGCAGTCCTCTGTAGTGCTCATTTTTCTGATGCAGATTATGAGGAGAATGTTCATGGAAATAAGGTACTAAAAAAAATACTGTACCGTCGATATTTAATTTTCCTGAGTACATGAAAAAAAAAACCAAAGATTTTCTGTAACATCGAGGAGAATTGCATTGAATATGGGAGAAACAAGTGCAAATGAACCAGAGTTTGGATGCTCCTGTTTGTGAAGAATTGCATTCCGAAATAGAACCTGAGTCGCAAATATCTATCAACATACAACACTTGTTTACTGTTGGATCAGTAGAGTCAGAATGTTTTGTAAATACAGACATGTCTGCAGTTATTTCGAACAATGTTGCAGAATTCTCTGAAAATTCATTACGTACAGAAACCGGTTGTAAAATTCAACAGCAGTGTAACAAAAGGTGATAAGTAAAACTATTATGGGCGGATTTGCAGAAAGGAAATATTATAAAATTGATTAACTATTTGTTGAGATTAAAATTTACAAAAAATTTTGTGCAAATCGTTTTTGATTGCAGTGAGAACCTCGAGCAGCCTCTGGACAGCTGTTTCAGCCCTGCTTGGGGCTTCTTCAGCAGAAACGTAGCTCGACATTCCCACTGCACACCAAAAACGACTTGCCCAATTTATTCGCAATTGCGATGTAAGAATAATGAACATATAAAATAGCGACATCTTACTATCGCTTTTTGACCTAACATTGCAGTAGGATAGACAAATTGAAGCGGGATTTGCTCCTAATGAGTCCCCCATGCAAGGCGGCCATGCTTGCTGTCAAAGCATAATGAAAGATTTTAGAAAAATTTTTGTGCAAATCGTTCTTGATTGCAGTGAGAACCTCGAGCAGCCTCTGGACAGCTGTTTCAGCCCTGCTTGGGGCTTCTTCAGCAGAAACGTAGCTCGACATTCCCACTGCAGACCAAAAAACGACTTGCCCAATTTATTCGCAATTGTCTATCCTACTGCAATGTTAGGTCAAAAAGCGATAGTAAGATGTCGCTATTTTATATGTTCATCATTCTTACATCGCAATTGCGAATAAATTGGGCAAGTCGTTTTTTGGTCTGCAGTGGGAATGTCGAGCTACGTTTCTGCTGAAGAAGCCCCAAGCAGGGCTGAAACAGCTGTCCAGAGGCTGCTCGAGGTTCTCACTGCAATCAAGAACGATTTGCACAAAAATTTTTCTAAAATTATATTAAAATTTACGTTGCTATCGTTTATCAATATGATTACTATGGTAACAAGAGATTTAATATCAACAGTATTTAAATATTATTTAATTTCCTTTCTGCAAACCCACTTCATTTCACTTATTTAAATTTTATGGTAAGTATTTTCTTTATGTCATATGGACACTGCATAGAAAAAGGAGACATTTTATAGGAGATTTCAATGAATCAGATTTGGAAAGTCCTGCTAAAAGGCAAAAATTTTGGACATTAACTCATCAAGTCATACAGAAGCAAAATAAAAAAATTAAATATTATGAAACACAATCCAGAAGATTGACAAGGAGAGTTACCAATATGTGCCAAGTAGTAGAACACTTACGAACTGAAAAAAAAATTTCTGTTGATTGTTTTTCTGTTTTAAAGGTACGCATATTTTATTCAAAAGTTCATCATTCTTCATTAAGAATAATTGCTCTATATTTACCTACATAAATACAGAGTGGATAAATATTAAACCAACCTTTGGATGACCAATATTGTGCCATAACAATCACATTGATCAGATTAGATTTAATGTCATTGAATAATTAAAATTTTAGGGCCGGTATTTTCATCTCTCATTAACTTTAATCCTTGATTTATTCCCATAGTTACAATTATAAAGACAATTGTTTCTACAGGAATTAATCAACGGTTAAAGTTAATCAAAGATAAAAAGACCAGATCTTAAAATAATGCATTGAGCATGTCGGTATTTAAAGGAACAGTTAATAGTTATGTTTTAAGCTTTGCTTATTACTATGGAAACAATTAATTGTTATTACAATTCAAAGCTTAAAGTTACACTCTAACTGTGGAAGTGGACGTAAATGAAATTTTTAATTTGTAAATCTTAATTTACAGGAATCACTGCCAGCATGTCAGAGTCAAATGTTATTAAGGCAATTGAACGATGTCAAAAAAAAGTATATTCACCTGAACTCAGAACTTTTGCTCTGACATTATCATTTTATTCAAACTCAGCATATAATTATGTACGCCAAACTTTTGGAAAAAATTGTTTGCCACACCCAAGCACTTTAAGAAGATGGTATTCTTCCGTTGATGGATCTCCGGGATATACTGCAGAAGCTTTAAGGGCTATAAGAATCAAATCAACTGTCATGAAAGAGGAAGGCAAGCAGTTAATTTGTGGACTAATGATCGATGAAATGGCAATCCGACAGCATGTACAGTGGGATGGTACACGACAGCTGGGTTATCTTAATTATGGAACAGGCTTGGAACCTTCAGACATACTACCCAAAGCAAAAGATGCTCTAGTCTTTATGCTTGTTGGCATTAATACCCACTGGAAAGTACCAGTTGCCTATTTCCTGGTCAATGGTTTAAATGCGAAAGAGAGAGCAAATCTTGTAGTAGGATGTATTACATTATTGCACGAGACAGGAGCAGTAATAAAATCATTGACGTTTGATGGAGCATCTGTTAACATTTCTATGGCAAGAGAATTAGGAGCCAATTTTTCTTGGCCAGATTTAAATCTATTTTACATCCAATCACTAAGGAAAAAATACACATCATGTTAGATGCGTGTCATATGGTAAAATTGTGTAGGAATACAATTGGAGATTGGGAACTAATACATACTGCAGATGATCATCGAATTGAATGGAAACACTTTGTTAATCTAGTCAATCTTCAAAACACAGTAGGGCTTCATGCTGCAACAAAAATAAGGTCTAGGCATATAAATTATACAGGTGAAAAAACTGGTCAAACTGGCTGATCAAACATTGAGTAAAAGTGTAGCAGATACAATGTTATTCTGTAAGCATGATATTAAGATGGATTGTTTTAAAGACTGTGAACCCACGGCGATTTTTTGTGAGAAAATTAACAACATATTTGATTTTTTGAATATAAGAAATTTTCACGCAAAAACAAGATTTCAGCAACCTTTAAAACTGGAAGATCTTGAATTCGTTAATGAATTTGTTTCCAGCAACATACAATATTTAACTCTACTAAAAGACAAAAACAAAGAAAGTTTGGTCCATTCTTGTCGACGTACTGGTTTTCTAGGGCTTGTGGCATGCCTACAAAGTGTCAGAAATTTATATGAGGACGTTATCTTAAGTGGCTCCATGAACTTTCTCCTAACTTACAAGCTAAGCCAGGATCATTTAGAAATGTTTTTTTTCTGTAATTCGCGCGCGTGGCGGATACAACAACAATCCTACAGCAGCCCAATCTGAAGGTACATATAAACGTCTTTTAGTTCATGCAGAAATAAGTTCGCCATCAACAGCAAACTGTTTAGCCCAGGATATGACTAGCATTTTGAGTGTATCAAGCGATGGAAGAATGCGGTCTAAACATTTTCATGACATTGACAATGTTTGCACAGAATCTCTAGATTCGGAATTTGATGATGTAGCAGAAATAGATCTTTTAGAAAATAATGCTTTCATTGATAATATAACTGCTTACATTGCCGGTTTTATTGTAAGAAAAATTACTCCAAAGCTCAATTGTAACATTTGCATAAATAGTCTTGTCACTGAAAGAAGTGTTTCGGCATTGATAACAAGGAAAGATAGAGGACGTCTAATAAAGCCAGCTAAAGATGTAATGAAATTATGCAGAGTTGCCGAAAGTGTAATTAGACAGCAGTCTAGTTTTTCACAAAATAATATTGTTTCCAAATTAATATTAAAAGCAAATCAAATGTTAAATTTTCATGAGTTGTTTACTGATTTGAATGATCATTTTTCTGAACAAGAACCACTAAAAAGCCACTATTTACAAATTTTGAAGCTAATTTTGTATTATTATTTTACCTTAAGAATACATCATAGCATACATCAAGCAGTGAAAATTCCAAGCAGATTCGTATTAGACAATTACATAGCAAATTAATACTATTCAAAGGCCAATAAATTTGATTTATGTTATGCTTTAATAAAGCTTTATTTTTAATGAATTTGACTACATGTAAACCAATAAACGTAATAAATTTTATTTTGTTATATTTTTAACATTAAGTACCCAACTGAAAAAAACGTTTTGTATACTATACAAGTTCACTAGAAATTTTTAGTATATCAAATTTAATTTAGAAAGAAATGAAACGTTGAGTGTGAGTTCCGCATTAACGTGACCGTTTAGTGTTCCTATTACAATTTTCATCGGACAAGAATCGATTTCAGTTATTTGATCGAGATTAAAATTCGCGTTGCCATGGTTTATCAATGCGATTAATACGGCCACAGGAGTTTTAATCTCAATCAAATAGTTAGTCGTAATTAAATATTTAATTTCCTTTCTGTAAACTCACTCTTAAATACGATAGTTTGTATAGTTTTCTGTTAGTGCCGTATGTTGTTTTGCCTTAACTAGCTCCATCTCTCTCACGGACGCACTGTTCTAATGTTTCCGTCAATACGTCAAAGCTATGGTGTATCCATTGCTTTAATAATCAAAGATACAAATTGCCATTTGAGAAACGTCACTTTGATTAACAAACTTTCGACTATTTTTCTTTATCCCTAGAAAAGTTTATTGTGCGACAAGGTTAGGTAGAAAAAATGACTAATGTCGCTGCTTTAACACGAAGTGTGTTGATGTAGTGACTTTAATTGTATAGCTTAAATACTGACATCCTAAGATCACTTTTTGGAACTCTCGAGCAACGTTTCTGCTGATGAAGACCCAAATGGGGCTAAAATAGATGTACAGAGGCTGCTCGAGGGATGCACTGCAATCAAAAACTATTTGCAACAAAATGTTTGAATTTTATGGATGTATTTTCGAAAACTGCCACTATTGCCAGGTTGACTAAAGCAAAACTGAAGTATACCGTGAAAACGAGAAGTATCGTCCCCAGCAAACAGTTGATAATTATTTATTTTTTCTTTAAAAAAGTAATTACATGCATGGGAATTTAAATAGCAGGATCTTCTTTCTGTTGCTGATGACTTAGAACTTTTTCCATGGTCATTTGGACCTCATTTAAAATTCTATCTACTTCTTTCATCATCTCCTCCAATGCGCACATTTCTAGATTCTTCTGGTAACATGACAGTTTTTAAAATTCGCTTCGTTTTTTAAATTTTCGGCTTTACTATTGCACGTTTAGTTCCGCCACTTATAACTTTTGGTATTTTGACGAGATTATAATAAAAATATATTTGTTTTATGTTACTTTTTACTTTAATTACACCACCGTAGTCCACGTTATTTACATATCGGCAACACAGTCAGTACCTCTGAAGTGACACTGTCATTATTTTTTGCATCTCAGATTTTGACTTCCTTCAAAATACATGCACGTAACTTAACGAAGAAAGAGCTTTGCTCTCCAGAGTCTAAAAAGATTGTGAGCGGCTATACGAACCCAACTTATTATTTTTTAAATGGAACACTGTATATTTTATTACAGTTCGATTAGCCCTTACTTATTATAAATTAGTCCATAATCTAATTGATTGTCCATATTTATTAAATAAATTAAGTTTTAGGATTCCTAGAGTTGCAGCGAGAAAAACGAGTACTTTCTGTATTTCTACGGCAAGAACTAATTTGTTATTGAGATCGCCTGTTTATTTAATGTGTTCTACGTTTAACAACTGTTGTATGAAAGGTGACTTATTCTTTGATAGTCTCACGTCTTTACTTAACTAATAAGTAGAAATTATATATATATACATTTTGATGTTCTTTACCGGTGAGTTTGATTAGGCTCAGTTCTACCTTAGCTTTTAGCGTTTTATTGCTTATAGTTATGTAGCTTTAGTTGATCTTAGCCTTACGCTTTATTATTTAATTAAGTCAATTTACCAGTCTTGAATTGTATTTATCTACAAGCGGTTTAATTGCTTCGAGGTTTATTTATTTTATTTATTTATTTTTACTTTTATAGTTAGTATGTTCATTTGTTTAGAAGCCAAATGCTACCTATTATTTTCTGGTAAATATACAGTTTAATTAGCTGAATGTCTACAACTTAGTAGTTAACTAAGTTCTTATTTGTTTTATACTTCTCTAGTTTTTAAGTTTCCATACTTACTTGGTTGGATGTGTGATTGAGCTATTACTTGATTTATGCCCGGTTTCTGAAACGAAACATAACTTTATGTAGCGATAAACTCAATATAAACTCACCATAACTTCTAAAAACCGTTTCTCAAAACTTTATCAGTAGATAAAGTGTATACGTAGCAACGTGAACAGTTTATACTTTTCATAAAGTTATCTGTCAATAAAAATTTATCTTTACATAAAGTTATTTATCGTTTCAGAAACGAGGCATTATACAAGGTGAGTTTCTTTCGATATTTTGCGCGGGGATCTTGGAAACTAGCAGAGCTAGAGAGAAGGTTAAATGGGGAAAAATTTGTAGTTTTAGGTAGTCTATTTAATGCAGCCTTTGTTTCTTACTTAAAATTCATGGCTGGCTAGATATTTATTTTATTTTTATTTTATTTTATTTCTTCATTGCAACAAACAACTAAATAGCCAATTACAGGTTACAAAAATGAAAATATGTGTCAATGCACATCATGAGTATCTATATAAATAAGCAACCAACAGATAATGAAATTAACAATTAATTCCAAACATAGTAAATAATTAAGCATAATTATGCATCGGGGGACAGATTTTCCAAAACATATTTTCTGAATTTACTGAAATGGTCAAAAAAGACAAATAGATTTCAATTTATTACATTTATCTCAGATTCTATACAGAGGAGAAAAGAAAAGACCGTGTCTTGTCTCTCATACATACATAGGTACATGAAAATGTAACTTGCTTAATATTGCAGTACAATCTAGACAGTTGTTTATAAATATGTTAGAAAGTAACTGACGTCTCTGCGCTAGAGTTATTACACAAAATTCTTCAAGTAAAAGGTTGTAGGATATTTCATACTTTTTAACTGGCCCATGCTTCTTAACAAACAAATATCCTAAAAACTTTAATTAGTTTTTCAATATCATTGCTACGTGAAGCATAAAATGGGGGACGAAATTATAGAACCGTATTCAAGATGACACTTTATAAAGGTATTATACAGACTAAAGCATGAATATTTTTACTTTTATTATTATTTTAGATTTACTAATACAAGTTTCGATATGTTTGGTAAATGTAAGTTTAGAATCAAATGTTATGCGAAATCTTTAACTTCGTCAGTTCTTTTGAGCGTCTGATATCCCAGCATTTATGAGAAAAGAATTGACTTTAATTTTCTTGTATATGTTACTAGAACATATTTCTTCATATTAAAACAAAGCCTATTATTTATTGACCACTTATAGATCTTGTCTAAATTCTGTTGAAGTATGATGCAGTCTCGAACAGAGTAAACAGACTTACATATTTTGAAATCCCTGCAAATAACTCGGCTTCACAATCTTTAAGTACTAAAGGTAGATAATTTAACATTAATATGAATAGCAATGGTCTCAGATTAGAGCCTTGAGGCACACCCGATAATACTATGAATGATTCAGAAACTGCTCCCCTAAAAACTACATACTGTATCCTATCAATAAGGTAGGATATAAGAAATGTTAATGCATTTTTTGAGAAGCCAAAAATGTTTAATTTAGTTAACAATACAGGGTGTTCTTTTACTGTGTGCAAATATTTAAATCTGTAATGCATCACCATAAATGGCAACGATTGAATTCATATGTTCTTAACAAAAAGTTAATAATTTTCGAGAAAAATGCATTGGCAAATTTTGCCAAACCATTTGAGAACTGCTGGCGTAACTGAGGAATGTATGGTGGCTAAGCTCTCGCGTACGCCTGTTTGAACGAAGACGCGAAAATGGGTCAGTCGGTCAGTGTTTAACGTGGTTTAACCTTAAGCATGAACCCTGTCGTGAATGAACATATGTTTGATTCGTGTGATGCGTATTAACAGATCGCAATGGCTTTTGCAAACAGGTAAAAAGACTTGCCGGAAGTCTCACAGCCATTTGGCAAATTTCTGGATGCGGAAGGAAACGAATTTTGAAAACTTTCGGTTTACATGTGTTTATTACAGATTCAATAATTCAATTACGAAATCTTCCGGTCAATCAACATTTTAAACCCGCCTGGATAATCTAACCTCACTCCAATAACTAATTACATTTTTAAGTATTTTCAAATTATATGCCGACGATTATAATTACTGGACGAAAAATGCGCCCTAAAATTGCATATGAGTTAAATAATCACGTCATCTGTCGTTTTCTTTTTCACAAGTAATAAATAAATTGCGTTTCCATTTCTTAAGTGTGTTTTTACAACGCCTCTTCGATTGACGCGCTTAAGTTAGGGCAGTATTTAAATAATTGTAACATTAATTCCCTCAGTTAAAATTTATAAAATAATTACTAAACGATGTCAGTGACTATTGATTATTATTACGAAACGCTACGAAATGGGTTTGATTGCGGAACTCAGTGCGGTGTCAGTGTCGACTATAGGAAGGCGTTGCGACGCTGCTTGTATTTCTTTCTCGTACATTTCAACAGTTCCAAATAAGTGGTTCCTCTGAAATTTCTTATCTATAGTACGGTAACCACCGGAAAATACGCACAGAAGGTAGCATTTCATGTACTTAACTGAGATTTTTTATTTGCACACAGTAAAAGAACACCCTCTATAGTTTGCAGGAATATCTTACGTTTTTACATAAATTTCAACTGCACTTGTTGAAAAACTTTAGAAATTACTGTAAAAATCATTTTCGTTGCAATAAAATGTATTGTATATATTTGCAGTAATATTTTAAAACATTTTACTGCAGAAATGAAGTTGTCACAAACTCGTTGTAATTTAAAATAAAAATTTGATGCAATTGCAGTACACGTTATTCTATTTTTTTTCCGTGTAAGATCCCTAACATCGAAAAAAACTCACCCTGTATATTTCTTAATGTCATCACAACACATGTTTCCTTTCTTATAGTTATATATAGTTTGCCCTGTAATTAGAATGTTTTTTCTTTCTGTTAGAAAATAAAGTTTATTATTATTAGATATAATTATTTTTAGTAATTACTGAGCTATTTTTTACTTTTATGCGAAAAATGGGTCTTATTTGATCGGTTGCCAAATTGTCAGTTTTAATGAAACACAGTGTTAGACCAAAATATTTCTAAATCTCTTTACTTTTACAATATTCAGTATTTTTAAACCATATTCTAAAATTAGTCATTTTTTTTTTCAAAATGGAACACCCCGTATATTAGAGGATATGTGAAGAGCCCGTTCTGCGAGCTTTCCATTCATATCATATTTTACTGTTTTAAGATAACTGATAACTGATAACTTATGAGTAAGGATAGGATTGGAATAAGTACGCGGCATCGTTTCAGTAGCGCCGTAAAAATGCATCGAACGGGCACATTGTGTAATGGGACGGTGAAAATAATTTACGGCGTTCTTATTAAATGATGCAATGTGGCGATGTATTCTGGCGGTCGAGGTACAACTGGTCAACTAATTACTCTGAAAATCTTTACACATTGAAACAAGAAGAGTTGATTGCATAACTGTAATTTTCTATTGCAGCAATATCGCCCTATTTTTTTGTTATACTGAGTACCACCATTGCTGTAGCGGCGTTAATTGTCTCCGCAGTCCTCGCGTTTGTTTACACGCTACGGTCTAAACTTATTTCGCCCGCTTCATTAAAATTTGAACCGCGCAAAATATATTTCCCTGACCCATACTTATGAGTTAGGGCTAAGTGGTGTAAAAATGAGACACGCAAAATTCAGGTAAAAAATGAGACATCAAATAAAATTGGTAAAATAATATAATCCGATACTGCCGACAGTTCTCTTATTATAAATACTTTATTATTTATTTATTAGCTTGCAGTTAATAAACGTTTCTATCCAAGACAGCATCATTTTACTTATCTATGTGTTAATTTGTTGTAGGTATTTCTATTAAATAATTTTTTTAATAAATTTTACTAGAGGTCGCCCATGATTGTTAGGCCGGGTTTCTCAGTCACAGTTTCACTTTAATCTTCAGTTTCTTTTTACATAGGAACAGATGGAAGCTAACTAACGTTAAACAGTGACTGAGCAACCGGCCCGTAATATAATACATGCATTTTATGATATTTAACCTGGCATGTCTCATATTTTTAGACTTTTTCGGGGTTAAATATGAGACACAGTTTTTATTTATTTTCACCTTTTTAAAGGTATTTTTTGTATGTTTTTAAGTTGTCAATAGTTTTTTCATCATTTACCTCTTACAAAAATTTCATCAATTCCGTTGAAGGACTCTAACGCATTAAAAAATTGAAAGTCAAAAAAGGGTCGCATTTTTACACCACTAAGGCCCGATTTCACCATCACAGATTAACTGTAAACTTCGCGCTATTCCCATGGTAACAATTGCAAGGATAATTATTTCTATAGGAATAAAACGGAGCTTAAAGTTACTGTGGTGGTGAAACTGGGCTTTAACCCTATAACGCTTCTTCATAATTAACTTACAGAAACACGCTTTAAAATATTTTCTTTATCTCCTTTCTTTCTGCTTTGCGCAGCAATTTGCACATTATTGTCTTATGGCATCACCATTCCAAATAAGCTAGGTCATAATCCGGACAGCACAATTTCATTAAAATTTTACGGACTTCCTCTTTGAATTTCTATTTCATATGTTGCGGTTATAAGTTAGCGATAATGATCTATTAAAATATAATATTTCCAACTTTCGGGCACTTCCGCTTGTACCGGAAGTTGCTGCAACTTTCTTATTTTAAATGGAATACCCCATTTTTTATTGCATTTTCGAAATGTTCATGAAATTCTAAAAACATTCTGTGTAACATGTCTTACCAGAAAAATTAGCCGCTTTAGAGGTATTTCCATTTTTTAAATAAAGTTCAAAGTTGCAGTACCCTGTTTATGATGCTGCCATCTTTGTGTAACAAAAGCCATAATTTCAATTTTTGGCCTGTAGTAGGCTGTGCTCATAAGCTTTCATGTCATACCTAATTTTACACAAAATCGTTTACGGGCTGGTTAAAAAGTAACTTCTATTCAAACTGATTTCAACTGTAGAAAAGTCATGTTTTTTTTTTAAATAGAACACCCAGTATTTTTTTATACCATGAGAATCAGAATTAAATGTTCTTTTGAATTGTATTAGCATTCCCTATACCCATCTCTTACCTTTCTCTTTCTATTCGTGATTTTCTCTTTGACACATCAATTTTTTCCCTTTTCAGTATTATTTCTGAATAGTGTACTAAGCAAATTTAACAAACTGAGGTTTTTAAAATTAATTTCTGACTGTAATTTCAATTTCATTTTAAAATCCCTCAAATAATATTTAAATACACATCTATCATCTGAACTTTTTGTTTACATATGCCGCATGTATTACAATTCTTGATATGACTATTTACACATTTACAAGGAGAAATTTACACTTACAATACAAAATTTTATGAAAACTAATAAATAAATCAGAAATATTAAAAATAATACACAAATTGTTGGTTATAATATTGGGTATAAGTTGTCCTCGGCTATTATTTATGAGTAATAACTTTCTACTGTATCTAAGTAATAACGCATTTTCCTCGCTATAACAACTTTTTTTATTAACTTCTTGAATTGTCGATTTTTTTTATCATCAAATACCTTTAATATGTCTGTGTTTGATTATTCATTTTTTGGTTCTTCATAGCGATTAAATTGTTTTTTTTTTTAATTCCTACTAGACAGATGATTTCAAAAGTTATAATTTCTCTAGTTTTCATAGCCCTCTATTTAAAAGCAACACCGAAAAATTGAAAAAAATTACGTGTTAAAAAGAAATCTTCGATAACAAGTGAACTATAAGAGATAGGTATAGGGAATGCTAATACAGAATGAAAGAACATCATAATCCTGAGTCACATGGTATAAAAATATATTAGGCGTTCCATTTAAAAAAACATGACTTTTCGACAGTTGAAATTAGTTCGAATAGAAGTTACTATTACTTTCAACCAGCCTGTAAGTAATTAAGTGCAAAACTGACGGACGTGATCTTAGAGCATGTTACTGTAGCCTACTACAGGCCAAAAATGTGCATTATAGTTCTTGCTGCACAAAGATGGCAGCATCATAACCAAGGTTCTGCAAGTACTAGTTATTTTTAAAGAATGGAAATATCTCGGAAACGGTTAATTTTTCTTGTATCACATGTTGCACAAAATATTTTTAGAATTTTATGGTGATTTCAAAAAAGCATTAAAAATTGGGTTGTTCCATTTAAAATAAGAAAGTTGACAGCAACTTCCGGTATAAGCGGAAGTGTGCGAAATTTGAAAATATTATATTTTGATAGATCCATATCGTTAATTTATAACTGCAAAATATGAAACAGAAATTCAAAGCAGAAGTTCGTGAACTTTTAATGAAAGGGTTGCCTGAATCTCCCTGTATAGTCTTAAAAAGTAATTATTAATTTTTAAGTCTTATTTTTGCCTCCTTTACTTGCTCTAGAAATTTGGCAAACGAATTTTTCAACACCCTGCATAAAATGAATTTAAAGGGGTTTTCCTGTTTGGGATACCTGTATATTACATAGTACTTGATTAGGCACGGTAATCCTAAGATTTGACCCCATTTTATTTTGAAACGTAGCTTTTCAGATGTTGGTTATCAAAAAAGTCCCATTGCCAAAATCTTTTCTGAAGTTCAATTCACATAGCCTTCTTCTCATAACCCTGCAATGCAATTTTGTTGGTTAGGAAGAAGAGGATTATGTTGAGGGAGACAGTGTGCAGAGTGCGAGAATCCGCCGGCTGCATCAAGGTGCACTAGGAGAGCGAATAAGTGGCAACGTAAGGAGAGCACTGCGTCGTGATAAGCCCAATCAGTGGTGGTGGTGGGTGTCTGCAGGTGCAGTCACCTGCCGGAGTAGTCGCATTCCCCGCCGCCGTCCGTTCGTCCCGCCAGAACTTTTTTGGTGGCCGGCTACGAGTCGGGGCACCGAGCAGTCCGCTTCAACCGGCTCACGTGCGCGGATCTCGACGTACCAAACCACGAGGCTTCTTCGCACAATCGCTAAAGTCGCCGCCGCCGTCGTCGTCGCTCACCGCCGCCACTGGCCTACCGTCATCGCTGCACCTCCTCGGACACGTAAACAAGTGCACTGCTTCACTCTCGCCGTTTATGATGTAACGCCTCAAGAATTCGACGTGCCAATTAATACGAGTCTGTCTCTGCTGGTCGGACTTGCTGCTGCAGTTCTTCCGAATTGTTGTTGTTAATCGCGTCCACCAGTGAGTACTTCTTCTTACCTGTTGTCGTTACTTTAGATAGCGGCCGCTTTCGCGGAATTGTTTTCGCGACCTCACCGAGTCCGAAAGTCCCGATTGTATTTTGCGCAATAATAAAATCTGTTTACACATGAAAAAATAAAAGCGCTCAAAAATAAACATTTTTCTGTGTGCGTGTGCAGCACGCCCGCCAAAAGGTGCATGACATTTCGCGGACTTGTTGCGTGCTCTCGGAAACGATGCCGCCGCCGCCGCCGCCGCGCTTCACGAAATCCCGAGCGCGGTTCCGTAGGTGGACGCGCCGTCTTTTAAAATTAATCTGCGGCGAATTAAAATTCCAAAAAACAGTAGCTCGGCAATTTGTTACGCTCCTTTGCAAACGGTATTTGAAATGTTTTCGAAAACATTTTCGCAAATTCGTATGAAACATTAAATATCTTCAATTAGTTCCGTTCGCAACGTATTTTTCATATTTAATAAATGGTATCAATACAGCTTGATCCAAATTCATTTTTTGCATATTTTAAACATCTCCAAAAAGTCCTTTTTGCAATTGTGACCAGACAAAGGCTCATGTTCATTACCAGACGTTGCAAACTAGGTAGTACTTCCGGTTCCACTGGAATTTTCTTAATTGAATAACATGTCAGGAATTGTATTTTTCGATTAGTTTAATTCTAAATTTTTCTAAACTACAAACGTACAGGATGACTGCGCGAGAATTACTACCCCCTTTAAATCTTTTATTTTTGATTTTAGGAAAAAATGCTTAATACAAAACTTAAAGGGTCTAATTCAAAATTTCTCTGTATGCTCACAGAAAGGCAATTGATGGTCGAATAAACGAGGTATAAACTAAACTTAGGTTTTGTTAAATGGAACACTCTGTATATTATTACGTTTTCGATTCTAAATTAAATTGTCATGGCACTACATACACAATAAAACTAATAATGCAGAAAGTGATTATAAAATAGTTCCTATTTCATTTTTTTGATTTTTGATTTTAGAAAGAAAAAAATGTAAAAGAATGTAGAATTTATTTCAGTCCTGCTACAGATATTCGCAAAAAAAAATTGAGCGTCGAATACCCAAAAAATAAACGAAGTTTTGGTTTTAAACAAAATAACATTAAATATCATTTTACCATTAACGTATTAAATCGATTTAGACATTTTCTAAAAATTACCTTTAAACTAGAAACGAAAAATATTACGGAACCTTAAAAAATGACTGAAAATTTTATGTACAACATGTTCAAAGCGTCCATTTTTTTGTTTTGCAAACATGTAAATATTGTGTGTCTCGAATCACATTTGTCAGTATAGAAGGATCTCATATTCCATTTTCTATTTTTAAAATTCAAAATAAGAAATAAGAAAAATGAAATAAAAAGGAATTATTTTCTACACACCTTCTACGTTTTTAATTTTATTATATAAGTAATCCAATTACAATTTAATTTAGAATCGGAAATCGTAATAATATACAGCGAGATTCCATTAAAAAAAAAACCTAAGTTTAGTTTATATCTTGTTTATCCGATCACCAATTGTTTGTCTGTGAACACACGAAGAAACTTTGAATTAATTCCTATACGTTTTGTATTAAACATTTTTTTCTGAAATCAAAAATGAAAGAGTTACAAGGGATAGGAATTCTCACGTGGTCACCCTGTACAGCTGCTGGTAGAAAAATCGAGTACACTGAAGAACTCATGGGCAGTGGCGGATTACCGCATAGGCGCATGAGGCGCGCGGCTTGGGCCTCTGACACGAGGGGGCCCCAAATTCAGGTCTCGAAAAAAAAATTAAATTGTTTAATTTTAGATTCTTTACACTCATCTTTAATATCGTTACTGAATAAAATTATAATTTAATATGAAAATTTAGTATACAGGGTGATCAAAGTTACTGCCGCACTTCGTTATTATTGAAGCTACAAAGTCGTCAAATTAGCAAAAATGAACTGTTTTTACTCAGAATTATAGTGGTGACATCAAAGCAACAATTCCGAATCGCATTCTCAAAATACTTGCATATACAAATTTTTCTTTAATGGAACACTCTACATTTTTAGTGGCATATGAATTCTAAATATAAATCATTCTTCACTGTTTCTCAATTAAACCAATAATAAAGGAGTTATTGCGTTATTTGTATTCATCTTTTATAAGAAAAAAAATCTACTGAAAATTTGCTACAAATCGGCTAGATTGCGATACGGTACTCATAGTGGTTTCGGCCCTAATTGAGGCCCCGTCAGTTGAAGAGCAGCTCGAGAATTCCACCGTAATCTGACCGATCCGACCCACTTACGCGTTTAATTACTATGTACAGCTTAAGCTATGACATTGTGGGACCGGATTTTAACCTTTAACTGGACGGTAATGTAATGACGATGCTGTATTGTGTAATTGTGTACTGTTATTACTATTCATCGTAAGGCGAATAATAAAGATATTAAAAAATTTTGTGCAAATCATTTTTGATTACAGTGAAAACTTCGAGCAGCCTCTGTACAGCTGTTTCAGCCCTGCTTGGGGCTTCTTCAGCAGAGACGTAGCTCGACATTTCCACTGCAAACAAAAACGACTTGTCCAATTTATTCGCAATTGTGATGTAAGAGTGATGAACAGATAAAATAGCGACATCTTACGATCGCTTTTTGGCCTGAACCACCAGAATTTACTAAAAAAAAAAACAAATGACGATCGGAGGAATCGTACCAAATGAGAACCAGCTCTGCCATTTTAGATTTAACATACAGTATAATTCTCAAATTAACAAAAATCCCTTTTTCCTAATTTCAAAAATATATACAGTCGGATCTCTATAACTCGCACCTCCACTAATCCAAATTTCGAAACTTGCTGATGGTCCCTGCACATTGTGTATAACTATTTCTTTAACTTGAAATCTCTATTACTCGTAATTTTCCGGTAACCTGAAGTTTGAGTTACGGAGATTCGACTGTAGTTTGTTTATATTTATGAGTTTGAAATTTAAAAATTGATTTACTTTGATTAATAAGAATTTTGTTATGTGTGACAAGTGTTAACTACAAAATTAAAAGACTGCTCATCTTGGTCATTTTATAAGACAAAACGCTGGCAGCTAAGGTAATGTTATATAATATAAATTTGTAAGAACATTTCAAAACAAAAATAAATTTCAAAAATCGCAAAAAGGACCAAATATAAACAAACTATATATTTTTAGAATTATAAAAACAATCTTTCTTAATTCGTAAAAATATACTGAGTATTCCATTGAAAATAACAAATTTGGTACTCATTTCTTGGGTTCCGACGACCGTTTATTTCTTTTAAGTAAATTCTGGCTGTTTAGGTATAAGCAAAAGCTGTACAGCTGCTGTGACCCCGTTAGTACCACTTTTTTTAAAATACAATATTTCAAAGTACAGGTTTTTTTTTATATTTTGCATCCTATCTAGAGGGTTTATTTTAGAAGCTACAAGAAAACTTTAAATACAAAAGTTGAAGGGTTTTATGCCTATTATCTTTTAGAGTTATCAGAAGAATCAAGAGCACATCGGAAATTGGAGAAAAAAATTAAATTTTTGTTTTTTTTTTAATGGAATATCCTATATATTTTTTACTAAGATGAAAGTCCATATTTTTCTGATTTCAAAAATATATAATGTGTTGATATTTGGGAAGAGCCGCTTATGAGATATTTGAGGTTAGAATATCAGTGAATTAATGTTTAAAATATTAAGGCGACCTGGAATTTTGTTTTTTATTATTAATTCATTGTATAGTTTCCAGCAGTCGAATTTTTGCTATTTTTTGCTAACTATAGCAGCCATTTAGAACTTTTTTAAGCACCTTTCCAGGCCGTCTTGATTTTTAAACGTCATTATTAGGCGGATATTTTAAATTTAATTATATCAGGAACGACCCCTTCAAATTTGAACATATTATATATTTTTCAAATCAGAGAAATATGATCTCTCATCTTAGCAAACAATACACAGGTCGTTCCATTAAAAAAAACAAAAAGTAATTTTTTTACAATTTGCGAAGCGCTTTTGTTTCTTCTGATAACTCTAAAAGATAATAGGCTTAAAACCCTACAACTTTTGTATTTAAAGTTTTCCTCTAGCTCCTAAAATAAAGCTTCTAGATAGAGTGCAAAATATAAAAAAAAACTGTACTTTGAGATATTGTCTTTAAAAAAAAATGGTACGTGATGAAATATTATTATATTTTCCTCGAACTTTGGAACACCAAATGTACTACATACACCTAGTTTTATGTCATCCGCAAAACGTTCGCAGGCTACTGAAATTTTACAGCTATTGTTAAGACCATTTTAGTCGTAACGGCTGATGTTGCAATTGAAGCTATGAGGTTGTCAAAAAATCAACGAGCATAATGTATTAGACCGTTCAACTTTAAGATTTTCAAACACCTGCAAGTACTTCAGATTTTTTATTTTGTGTCTTAAATGCATCCAAGCAGCCCGTTCTAAATCGTTTAAGACTATGTCAAATTCTCGATCTTGTTGTAACAATTTAATCTGGGGTCCTATAGAAATTTCCTCTTTAAGTTTTGCATCGATTATATTAGAAAATTTTTGTTTAATAATTAATTGAAATGCTGGTTCTCATGGGCGTAGCCAGACTCTTTTCTAAATCAGGGTATTTCATTTTTAAGTAATAAAATTATTAAAATTATTTAACTTGAAGACTTCCGCGGCCGTCGTCCATCGTTGAATTCCTAGCTTCCTGGTGGAACCGCGTCTCTCCTCGTATTTCTTCTACTGCCGACGTTTCGTTCTCCATTGCAGAAGAACTTCCCCAGGGCTCAGGGTGGTGGTGATGGTGTTATTGCTGCTGCTATTGGTGGTCTTGCTGTTGCTTCTTGTAAGTCATTGAGACTAAGGAAGTTCTTCTGCAATGGAGAACGAAACGTCGACAATAGCAGAAATTCGGGGAGAGACGCGGTTCTAACCGGAAGCCAGGAATTCAACAATGGACGACGGCCGCGGAAGCCTTCAAGTTAAATTATTAATACTATTAATAATTAATAGGTGTTTAATAGTGGGTGCAGCTACATTGATTAAAAAAAAATCATAACATCTTCTTTAAACATATGAAAAGTAAGTTGTATCTACATAAAATTTGTAATAACTGTTATTTTTTTTCGCTTAGACTATCCATCCGGGCAAATGACAGGGCTTGTCCATACATGGATACGCCTATGCTGGTCCCTCTTTGTCCATTGCTTTGACGAAATTATTCATTAAACCTATTTTATATATGTATAACGGCGGGAGAAGTATTTTGTGAAGCTCTACCAGCGAATTATGGAGAACGTTCTTTTCTCCAGGAATACGTAGTTTCCTGATTGACCATTGCTTAACAGTATAATGTAAATTTCTCGCTCAACTGTCCCATTCACATAGCAAACAGAAATACTTTCTTTACTGCTGAGTCCAAGTTGTAGACCAAGTAGAACTGCAACTACTACTACTACGCATTTATAGGTTGTGTAATTGATTTTTTGTCAAGGAGACATGTCATATTTTCGTATGGTACCTTCATGTGAACTGCATCACCAACCAACAGGAATAGAAAGGTAGACGTTTCCTATGTCTGTAAAAGGACAGCTTTTAAAATCAATTTCGAAGCGTCTATAAAAAAGACTCCATTCTTCCAATTTGCGTTTGTAACCTAACGCTATCGTCAAAACGAAAGAACTTCTTGAAAAATACTGTGACAATTCTTCGTGGCGATTTCGATATGCAGAAATACGAGTACGCGTATTAGGAGCTAATAGCTTCCAGCCTTGCAGTCTCGGATCCTAATATTTCTGTTTGAGTTTTGTATAAATTGAGATCTCGAATTAGGTCATTTAATTCCAGTTGATTTATCAAATGAGACGTGTCCTCTTGAGATGGTAAATATCATTGGAGTTCGAAAACTCTGAAACGTGTTCCTCTGTTTCTGTATCAACATCTTGGCTCGAAACATTTACAAGCCATGGTGCTGGTAAAGCTTTCGTATGAGCAGGTCTTGGTACAACAAAAATAACAATCTGTAAAATGATCCATTTGTCCACGCCAAAAAGGTATGGCATAGCAATGTTCTCAACCATTTAAGCAGATCTTTGAAATAACAGCTCATCGTGCGTACCATATGCACAGATCTATTAATTTCGTGATTTGATTGGTTTCAAATAAAAAAAAAGGTGTGTTTTAAGGACTATTACGTAGAAATCGAAGCACATATGATGAAACATTTTCGAATATGTCCGTTAGCATGATAATCTCTTGATATTTTATCGTAACTTACCAATAAAAGAAAGTATCTTTAGATACAGTAAAATGTAATACACAGTGTTCGTCAAAAAATCGGCATTAAATAGGTAAAATCTTTTATTTTTGATTTTTCGAAAGAGGTTTTTACGCCAATAATTTCTGCTTGTCTGCAAACCTATTTATCCCCTTTCAGATATATGGAGTGAATTTTACTTAATTAGAAAATAGAGTTTTTCGAAATGGTTAAAATCGTAAAATTATTATTCCTCGGAAGCCAATCAAGATTTCAATAAGATTTCTTTAACCTGGGTTAATTTGAGCTTATTCGCTTATTCGGCAATATCGGGGCCAGTTTTTTTATTTAATTTCTGGAAAAATTGAATTTTTCAATTTTGAGAATATACTAAAAATGGAAAATATCAATTTTAACGGAATTTAAAGAGTTGTTTTATATTGAAACTATTTAGTAAGCTGAAATTGACACGCGTTAAAAAAAATCTGGTTTAAATCTAGATTAATTTCCGAGAAACAACAATTTTACGATTTTGACCATTTCGAAGAAAAACATTCTGATAAGTAAAAATCATTCGGTATAAGCTAAATAGGTTTCCACCTTTAAAAAAGGTGGTGTCTCGAGATTGTGACAAAAAGAAACCTTTTGATCTGAAAAGTACATACCATAATGACGATGACTAAGCCTCAATTCGATTACAAAATAGAAAAATTAAATAACCCTTTGGAGGCGAGTGGATTAACCCCCCCCCCCTCTACCATTGCTGCATCATTGATTAATAAAACAATTTAAAACGCTCGTCTTGTTTCACATCAGGCGTTTACGATAATTGGAGTGGTACATGGATCGGGTAGAAAAGTAAGATAGAACGAATGTGTTTAATGCAAGTAAGAGTGAGAGAATAGATTAACCGGTATATACCGCTCCAATTATCGTAAACGCCTGTTGGTTCATATTTAAATTGCTAAAAATTCAATACGTTCCGTCCTTTTCGGATAACTGTTGGGTAAAGTTATCTCCTTAATTTATTGCTCTTTCGTATTTTCCATATCCAGCGGTAACTGCGATAACCTGTATTCTGGAGAAATGTACTCATGCACACATGTGACAAAACATCGTATGTTAAGGTCGCTTTACACGATGCAATTTGTATTGTTGCAAGGCGCAGGCGCGTCAGTAATGACTACGATCACCTGAAGCCAGGGTTGGAAAGTTTAAAACAAACTGTTTAAAACATAGTGTTTAAAACATGTTTAAAACACCGAATTAAAAACATACCATCTGTTTTAAACAAAATGTTTTAAACATGTTTTCTTTGGATAATGTTTTAAACTCATTTTTTTTGTAATTTTAAGCTAAAAAAGAACTCTTTTGATATAAGTGCTTTATTTTTAAGTTTTAAACATGTTTTTTTTTGTTAATGTTTTAAATTCATTTTTTTTAGTTTTAAGCTAAAAAAGAACACTTTTGATATATGTGTATTTTTGCAACGTAATACTATGTAACCAGAAGTACTAATTGTTTAGGATCTGTATTTCACTGACAGATTAACTTTAAACTTTAGTTTGTTCTCATATC
The DNA here is from genome assembly GCA_036172665.1 of Prosopocoilus inquinatus. Lineage (NCBI taxonomy): Eukaryota > Metazoa > Arthropoda > Insecta > Coleoptera > Lucanidae > Prosopocoilus > Prosopocoilus inquinatus. The sequence goes on along the minus strand of CM069877.1, from coordinate 28,505,267 downwards.
AATTGTTTTAATAATTGTAGACGATGCGTGGCTGAGCTGATGACGTGATGACTACACTGTAGCTTTGATTTGAACTAAATTTAAATTACATTAGATTGATTATAATCAATTCATTAATTATTACTGATCACTAGAATAATACTTATATTGTAAAATTTTCAAATACCTTTTCAATATTTAACCTTCTATTATTACATTAAGTTTTGAAACATACCGGGTCCTCCGCTTCCCTGTTCATACTATGGGCTACGGGATGAGTTATTATGTAGTAAACTGGCTTGAATTTGTCAATCTTAATGCAATGTTAGGTCAAAAAGTGATCGTAGGATGTCGGTATTTAAACTATTTATAAGGTTATCGTTTCATTTGTCTTCATTGAATTTCTACCGTGTGTCCCAAGGCCGTATATTCACCCTTCTAGAATTTTAAGGTTTGTTTAAAATTTGAAAACGATGAATTAAACAAAAATTTAATTTGAAATTTCAGACGTATAACTACTGGACTTTTGGTTTCGATAAATTTTTGTTTTCCAGTATTGAAAGCCACGAGTCATGTATTTTAGTTCTAATGCGATCAAGTAATTTGAAAAAATTACTTCTTTGGATTGTATTTCATTTTAGTTTTTATTGGGAATGTTTTTCTCAGTATGTTGATACCAAATACTTCATACTTTCTTTGAAAATCATTTAAAACACTGCGACCGTAGATCCTAAATAAATCAAGCTCTACCTTAAATGATTTAAATTATTATCAAAGTACATACATTATTTTTAAAAGGGTACATAATCTAACATTATAAACTTTTCATCTTTTTTTTTAATTAGAGATCGAATTTTAATAAATTCTTCTTTTTACACAAATATCAAATAATAATAATAATCTATATCTTTTTATGAAAGCTGTAAGGGCAATTCAAACATTTAATAGTTGTTTTAAACAGCTTTTTTTTGTTTAAAACTTGTTTAATTTAGGGTCAATTTTAAACATGTTTTAAACAAAAAAAAACTGTTTAAAACAAAAAAAAACAGGTGTTCTTTTTTTAAAAAAAGCAGTTTTTTTTCCAACCGTGCCTGAAGCAATGTGCCATAATTAGAGCAGGCGCAATTTTTAGTGACAATTTGCTAATTTCGTGAATGACCAACATAAACCAAATTCTTTAGGGCTACATACAAGACATTGTACTGTGTACCGTGTGGTTAAAATGTCTAGCTGCAAAAAGTATATTAAGTAAAAATAAAATTATAGATTACTATCAATTTTAATTTATTTTAATTTCTAGAATTGATTGGAACACAAATACAACAATAGAGTTAATTGTCATTTGTAAAATATTTACATTCTGTGAGTCGGTACCCCATGTTGCAAGTACATAAAAATTGCTTAAATGTAAAGCCATGTGCAACGCAAGTTTTTGTGTGCAATTTTCATTGCATTGCATTGCAGCTGCTGCATTGCATAAGTGTAAAGCTGTTACGTGGGTGTGTGTACGCGCCTTTAGTATAAACTTTTGCGGACACTTTGTACATTAACAAAACATATTTTAAAACTAAATCGAAAAAATTACACAAGACTGAAGAAATATTTCAAACGCAAAACCATTTTTTTAATCTTGTCGCATCTAAGTTAAATAAACCTTGCGTTTTTTCTGGGCGCCGGCATTTTATAAATACGCCCACGATTTCTGCCGTTATTTTCGAAATCTCCGGCTTTTCATTCGGCTCAGAATAAATGCGACGCCGCTTTACGGAAGTGCCACTATTTTAATCTGATTTACGCCCGCATAAAAACCGCAAAAATACTTCGCATTCAGAACTCGTTTATTAATAAATCAAAGAGGAGAAGTAGTGCCACGCAGCGTCATAATTTTTTTATAGCAATTCATTCTGCTAGAAAAATTTACTGTTTTTTTTTTGAAATCACTTTCGAAATTCGAAGCGAACGAATGCAAACAAACAACCAACTTTATTTATTTGCATTTTTACAAGGAAGTATCAGCGCGTAAGAGTAGCGGGAATGGTTAGTGTCATTCTTCTCCCCCTCCGGATTCGATTATTATTATGCAAAAGGTTATAAACAATTGTAAGTTTCCGAGAATATTCATGTTTCACATAATAATCGCAGACCGGATGCTATAACGCACGCTATAAATCGCCTCACTACTATTACTATTGTTCTGCCGTATTTGGAATGGTGTCTTCAAACTCTTACCATTGATGAGCAACGTACAAGTTCAGAAAATTGGAACTTGAACGACGACATGATGGCATAACAGCGATACAGAAGACTATTTTTATTACTCATTTGATAGACTTAATTACTTTTGGACGTCTGAGATACTAAAACTTAAGTTATTCTATTTATGGCCGTTTGCACCACGTCTAGTTAAAAATTAAACCAGGTTTAACAGTAAACCCAGTTTGCACCGCGGCTTAAACCGTAGTTAAAAACTCCCTAAACCAACTCACGTTAAACCATCACGGGCGACGGATTAAATTGAGTTGGTTTAGCGAGTTTTTAACTACGGTTTAAGCCGCGGTGCAAACTGGGTTTACTGTTAAAGCTGGTTTAATTTTTAACTAGACGTGGTGCAAACGGCTATTAGAGTATTCACATGAGAATATTTTTTGAATGAGAAAAAAAAAACTTATTACCGCACAACTGTCAGTAAATATCAACTCAGGTACATCATTCCCATGTTAAAATGTTTTTTAAGACAGGATAACAGAAGATCTAGACCTTGTTAGTATCCTCGGACCTGCAAGCGCTGTAGATCCGGCTTAAGACACCTTAAAATTAGGCACAAAATAGAAAATTAGAATGAACTAATAATTATTTATTATAAAGTGTTTAATCCTAAGTAACACGTATGTTGCTTCTTACAGCTACATTACTGTATTATTATTGTTTATTCGGAGCGTTGTATCTTCTGTACATTTCGATTAATTAAGGTTTTTAATAAGTCAAAATTGCTTACATAATAAGAACTCAGTTTTAAGAACAAGTTGTAAAAGTGCTTTAAAATTATAAACATATAAAATAGCGACATCTTACTATCGCTTTTTGACCTAACATTGCAGTAGGATAGACAAATTGAAGCGGGATTTGCTCCTAATGAGTCCCCCATGCAAGGCGGCCATGCTTGCTGTCAAGGCATAATGGAAGATTAAAATTATAAGTAATAAAACATTTATATCACTGCATTTATAATATACGTCATTTGTACTTTCCATAAGTAGAATGGTGTTCGTGATCGCCTTTCGTCTGCATAAGAAAATTATACTTGCTTCTTAAGAGTGTGTAATAAAGTCTTTACAACACAATATTACGGTTTTATTATTAAGTAGAAAGTTTTTTTAATCTCAAACCGGACAGAAAAATGAAGGGAAACACACTCAACGTTTCGCTATAGATTTATAGCTTCGTCAGGAGTGAAAAAAAGTAAATAAACCTATGGTTTATTTACTTTTTCTCTATAGCGAAACGTTGAGTGTGTTTCCCTTCATTTTTCTGTCCGGTTTGAGATTAAAAAAACTTTCTACTTACTATTTTAATCGGACAAGAACAAACTTCAATTATGGTTTTATTATTGTTTCATAATGTGGTGTGGACACCGTAACAAAATAAATATAGAGTAATTTGTCTGTATTAGGGAAATATATTTGTTACACACCATTACAAAGAGTTTCTATAAATAATGTACAAGTTGTTCCTTTATTGTGTGCAAGTAAAAGAACTTCAGTATAAGTACACGAAATGTTACCTTCTGTGGGTATTTTTTGGTGGTTACCGAATCATAGCCAAAAACTTTCGGAAGGACCACTTGTTTGGAACTGCTGAAATGTGCAAGAAAGATATGAAGGTCAACTTCGCCTTCCTCTCGGTATGAACACGCCCACCGCTACCGCACTCGATCTTCAACGCAGCGTTTCGTAATAATAATCACTGATATCGTTTACTAATTAATTTATTTAAAATTTTAATTCACTGAGCGAAATAATATGTTTTACGATGTCAACTATCGACGAATAAATCCGAAAATTTACGCACCAGTTAGTCAAGCGCGTTAAAAATGTTCTTCCTTTACTCATACGCAAATAAACTTTTGCTGTAACCTCGCTGCTAGCTATGAAAGTATTACTACTTACGGTCCATGGTAAAAGTAAATGTCAAATTTTGATAAGTCTATTAAAAATAATATGCAATGAGAAATTAGAATGTATTTGTACCTCGCTTTTAATTTGTTCGGAAATCACGAACCGCAGCTTCTTGAATTGCACTAGATTTCGATTTAAATATACTTAAACTTGTAATTACTTGCAGTGAAGATAATTTAAATTGTAAACGTTTTGACTGACCAGCTGATCGGAGCGGTTGATTTACGTCGTTCGTGCTCAAGATCAAGTGAAGTACCTGGCCTACTTCTGTTTCGGGTTATAATTGAATAGGCGACCGCTAGCAGTTCTCAAACGGCTTAGTGAAAATCTGCCACTGCATTTTTCTCGCAAACTATTGAATTTTTGTTAAGAACATATGAGTTCAATCGCTACTATTTATGGTGATATATTGCAGGTTTAAATATTTGCACTCAGTAAAAGAACACTGTATAATAGACGATTGTACAGGTTTTATATAACGATTATCGAACTAAAACGTGAGACGAAAGTAATGTAGATTTATAATTGCTCGAATAATAGTATATTAAAAAGCAAGTTTCATAAGATATTTTATTTGATTAGGCGAACGTCAAGTGGCCTAGTGTTTTCTATACTATTTTTTCTCTTCGATGAAAAACAAGCTCGCACATGAAAAAGTTTCTAATTACAATTTGGAGGTTATGTTTATAATTATATGCTCTGAGTCTTTACAAAGTGTTTTTGTTGTTTAAAATTTATATAGACAACAAATAAAGATAATTTCAAATATGTCGCATAATAAATAACTTAAAAATCTACTGGTATTGTAGTTTTTTATAGGTTTTGTATTTAACTTCTACGACACCATTTCCATAAGCGGCCACATTTTTATGTTTTCCTTTTGATAGGATGGATGGAGCAGTCATTGTTACAAAGCACATATAAAATGATCCAATTATTATTATTTTGCATAAGAAATATAAATCGATGTACGGGGTGTACCATTTTCGATGGTATTCTATAGGTATGGAAATATAAAAAAACTAAGTGCGCAATATTTTGTCAACTTTTTATGGTAATTGAAATGGTTACATCAAAAATTTGCTACCTACAAAAAAAAATGTTAAGTTTATTTGACAGTGAATTCTATATGCGGCATATATTATGCATGGACGAGAAAAATATGTTGCAACGTTCTACAATATTCTATACTAAATGTTAGTGGATGTCTACAATTTAAGCGAGGTATCAGAAATCCAATTTTCCCTAGAAACTACTATTACTATTGTTCTATAACAAACTAGCAATTCCTCTTCTTAAATGTAAGTTTTAGAATTTAGCCTAAAACAGCGACATCCTACGATCGCTGCTCGAGGGATTCAGGGATTCACTGCAATCAAAAACGATTTGCAACATAATTTTGTAAGTCTTAGAGGTTAAATTCGCATAACAAAAGCTTATTTGAAAATAATACCTAACAGAAAACATATTTGTAAAATTTTCTTTGAATTCTTTCTAATGCCGTAATATGGCTATTATGTATGAATTCCAAACCACTGAACAGTACTCGAGTTTAGATCTTACGTAACTAAAGTACAGAATAAGAAGTGAATCAATACATTTAAAGTTAATCGTATTTCTAATAATAAACCGTAGCATCTTTAAAGCATGTTTACGGATATACTGAATATGGAGTATAAAAGTTAACCTAGAATCAGTGATGACACATAAGTCTTTGAACTGCTTCATTTCCTGAATTAGTACACCATTTAACAAATAATTAAATTACACAACATTCTGAATTCTTGAGCACCGTACCATCTTGCACTTATTCTCATTAAGTTTTTGTCCGTTGGCAGAACACCAGTTGCTAAAATTATTTAATTCATTTTGCGAAACAAGACAGTCGTCGTCATCTGTTATGATATAATATTAATGTCGTCAGCGTAAACAAGAATGGGACATTGAAACTTACACAGAATATCATTAACATAAATAATTAAAATAAGGGGTCCCAAATTTAATCCTTGAGTCACGCCATTATCTGTATTTGACCGAAAGCCATCATATTCAACATGTTAATGAAAACTTCGAGCAGCCTCTGTACAGCTGTTTCAGCCCTGCTTGGGGCTTCGTCAGCAGAGACGTAGCTCGACATTCCCACTGCAAACAAAAACGACTTGTCCAATTTATTCGTAATTGCGATGTAAGAGTGATGAACGGATAAAATAGCAACATCTTATGATCGCTTTTTGACCTGACATTGCAGTAGGATAGACAAATTGAAGCGGATTTGCTCCTAATAACTCCCCCATGCAACGCGGCCATGCTTGCTGTCAAGCAAATCCGGTTCAATTTGTCTATCCTACTGCAATGTCAGGTCAAAAAGCGATCGTAAGATGTCGCTATTTTATCTGAACTTATTTTACTTAACAAAATCTGATGGTTCACAACGTCAAATGCTTTACTTAAATCTGTGTAAACTACATCATCTTGTTTCTTATTATGAAGAGCATTTGACACAAATTGTACAAAATCAGAAAGGTTCGTTGATATGTGGATTTACTGTACATAAATCGATGTTGACAATCACTAATATGTGCTTGTAAATTTTTGGCCATAAGAGATTCAAATATCTTTGCAAAATTTGGTATTAACGCAACAGGTCTACAATTTTCGATATGACTTAGATATCCTAATTTAAATATGGGCATCACCTTTGCGGTATTCCATTCAATTCCATTCAATACAGTTTCCATTACGAAGACAAACAAAATGTTTTTTTTTTTAATGAGAAAAGATGTTATGCAAGATTGATTGAAATTGGTTGTTTTGCAAACAATCGGTTGCTGTTGTGGCGTCTACTTTGTTCCGTTCAATTCCCACCGGATTGTGCTAGAGATGGGGAAAAAAGTACGAATAATAATTTTGGTATGACAGTTTCAGGAAGATATTGAATAAAATTAATTGAATGTCCTAATTTTTGGTCCTTGGATAGTTGCTAATGCTAATGCCCACAAAATGGTAACACCGACGCACACGTTTGTTGGAAAATAAGTTAAACTAGTTCAAATAAAGAAGTGTGTGCATGTGATTGTCGAAATAGAAACACTGAAATTCGTCCCTTACAAGTTTACTACTACTGTAGAGTACTATTTTTTACTTGCCATTCCTTACAATGTCTACATCTGCTCCCACGACTGCAACGTCCACAACGTCATTTTCATCTGTCAATCTAGCAAATATATCGACAGCAGAAATCATGCTTCCGGATTATGCAATAATTCATAGAGTAGGAGTAAAGATTCCACCTTTCTGGTCCGCTGTTCGAGAGATGTGGTTTGCCCAAGTGGAAATACAGTTTGCGCTTGCAAGAGTGACTTCGGACGAAACAAAATTTAATTACGTTGCCGGCAATCTGGACGAAAAATTTGCAGCAGAAGTGCGCGACATTTTAACTGCTCCTCCTGAACCACAGCGTAGGTACGACAGACTCAAAACAGAGCTGATTAGTAGATTAAGTGTTTCTCAAGACCAAAAAAACGCGCCGTTTGCTTGAACATGAAGAAATAGACGATCGTACGCCTTCCTAGTTCCTGCGGCACCTTCGTGGCTTGGCAGGAAATATTTTTCCAGACAATGTTCTTCGCTCCTCATGGCTCGGACGGCTACCTGCATCAATGCAAACAATTCTGGCAACGCAAAATCAGACCCAGCTTGAAAAAATAGCACAATTAGCACAATTAGCTAATGCCATTGCGGAAGCTACATCCAGAAGTCATGCAGCTGAGGTTTCCACAAATTTTGCACCACTAGAAGCAATGTTGCAGCAACTTACTCTGGTGACAACCAGGATCGCTGAAATATCTGCTACATTATCAGAAATAGTAGCGAGCTCACGAAACAATAATCGTTCTACATCTCGTGGTCGTCGTCGTGAACGTAGCAAAAGTCGACCTCGTAGAAACAATAAGGACGGTGTTTGTTAGTATCATGAACATTATGGTGACAACGCCAAAAATTGTAATCAACCATGTACTTTTAAATCGGGAAACGAATCGGGCCATCGCTGATGGAGGCCAGTGACTTTCGCCTTTCGTCTCGTCGCTTCTTCGTTACTGATAGAGACTCTAAAACGCAATATTTGATAGACACTGTGCAGAACTATGTGTTTTTCTACGCACACTTACTCGTGGACGACGTACCAAATCGTCCTACGAACTTTATGCGGCAAATGACTCCGTCAGTACAACGTACGGTTACGAAACTTTTACACTCAATTTAGGACTTCGTAGAGCCTACACGTGGCGTTTTATAGTCGCTGACATGGCGAAACCAATAATTGGAGCCGATTTTTTACACCATTATGCTTGATTGGTTGACATTCGAAATCAACGACTAATGGATAGTCTCACGACACTTGCAGTACATGGGCAGGTATCTGAGTGTGATGCGAGTTTGCTATGCATCCGTGTTACTTCAGAATCATCTCCTTATGATCCAATTTTAAAACAATATCCGGAAATCGTTCATTTATTGTAGAATCCAAACATTCGACGAAATATTTTATTAAAACGACACCAGGACCACCTGTGACTGAAGCACCTCGACGATTAGCTTCGGACAAATTGAAACAATACAATACAATACAATACATTACATATGGTTCCGAAAAAAGGAGATGAATGGCGACCTTGTGGAGACTACCGAAGACTCAACGCAAGGACAATACCTGACAGATATCCGGTTCCGCACATCGGAGATTTCACCCAATCTCTTCAGAAGTTGTCAATTTCCTCGGTTATGAAATTTCACCGAGTGGTGTCCGACCACTTGCAGAGAAAGTTGAAGCTATACTCAATTACCCTCCTCAACCAAAAACAGCCAAAGGACTTCGTATGTATGTGGGTAATTTTTGCAGAATTTGTATACCCAATGCCGCAACTTTACAAGCACCTTCGAATGACCTTCTATGAGGAAACTTGAAAGGTAATACACCCATAACCTGGAATGAAGAAGCACTCAAGACTTTTGCAGAATCTAAACAGAGCATCGCAGCAGCCGCGCAGCTAGCCTTTCCAGCACCAAAAGCACCACTTGCTGTTTTTACGGACGCTTCTGACTTTGCAGTTGATGCAGCACTGCAGAAATGGGTAAATAATACATGGCAACCTCTAGGTTATTTTTTTCTAAGAAACTAAGTACTGCTGAACAAAAGTACGGTACCTGCGACAGAGAATTGCTTGCCATCTACAAAACCATCAAGTACTTTCGACATACGGTTGAAGGGAGAATTTGCACAGTTTTCACAGACCACAAACCCATTACTTTTGCAATTCATAAAAAAAAACTGATAAATGTTCTCCAAGACAATTCCGTTACCTGGATTTTATTTCACAATTCACCACTGATATCAGACACATATCGGGAAGCGATAATATTGTTGCAGACGCCTTGTCCAGAATTGACGAACTTGCAACAGGGATTGACTTTGCTGTACTTACAAAATCGCAAGACGAGGATAATGAATTTCAGTCATATCTCCAGCCATAGTCAATTTTGCAGCTGAAAAAGGTACACCTACCAGACACTGATGTAGCAGTTTCCTGTGACATATCGACTCGAACAGCTCGACCTTTTATCACGAAACCTTTTCGACGCGTAGTGTTTAATTCATTACATCAATTGTCACATCCAGGAAGCTACAGTAAGACTAGTGACGGAACTATAAAGTTGACTGCAGAAAATGGGCTCGTGCCTGCGTAGAGTGTCAACGTGCTAAAATTAGCCGTCATGTCATGTAGGTATGTTTACCTCTCCTTCTAAGAGATTTGAGTATATACATATTGACCTCGTTGAACCATTGCCTTACTCACAAGGATATATGCAGGTACTGCCTGACGTGTGTCGACCGCTTTTCACGTTGGCCGGAAGCCTTTCCGATAGAAATCATCGAAGCGGCTACAGTAGCAAAAACTCTTTTTTTCTGGATGGATAGCTAAATTTGGTACACTGCGTCGGATCACTACAGATCAAGGCAAACAATTTGAATCTTATTTGTTTAAGGAATTAAATGACTTACTTGGGATTCAACATTTGCGAACAACAACTTATCATCCAGCTTCTAACGGCCTTGTTGAGCGCTTTCACCGCCAATTGAAAGCATCTATCAGATGTCATGCTTCAGACCGTTGGACAGAAATACTACCAACAATTCTTTTCGGGATTAAATCCACTTGGCGTGATGACCTAAAAGGAACGACTGCAGAACTCGTAGATGGGGAAACTTTACGTTTACCTGGAGAGTTTTTAACTACTCGAGAGTTTTAACTACATGCCATATGGAGGACCGTATCCTGTTATCAGCCGCAATGAAAAAACATTTGGCGTTAATGTTAGCGGAAAAAAGATCATAGTTTTCGGTGGATAGGCTGAAACCAGCCTACATACTAGCAGCAGAGACTTCGTAACAGCAACTGACCGCGACTCATAAGAACTCAAACCAGCAAAAGCAAGATGATACTGCAATCCAAACTAAAACTAGATTCGGTCGACGAGTTAGATTCCCTGATCGCTTCCAAGGCAGCTTTTCTTAATGTTTATACTTAAATGTTAGAAACCTCTTTTAGTTTAATCGTAAAAGTAACTACATTTCACTTGTATTGTGATTTCATATTTTGTAAATTCAATCACTAGCAAGGGGGTACTGTGGCGTCTACTTTGTTCCGTTCAATTCCCACCGGATTGTTACACTTTGCTAGTGATGGGGGAAAAAAGAAGTACGAATAAGAATTTTGGTGAGAGTTTCAGGAAGATATTGAATAAAATTAATTGAATTTCCTAATTCTTGGTTCTTAGACAGTTGCTAATGCCCACAGCTGTGTAACTAAATTATTAGTAAAAATATGTGTGTAAAATTTTTAAATTCAAAAATATCTCAGTATCGTAGCGAACGCATGCTGAGTGTTCTTTTGAAGCAATTAAATTTGATTTTTTATTTTGTATTTTCAAATGAATTTTTTTTTATCGCTTAATTGCCGTTAATTTTAAATTACATATTTCCAACTTCTATTGATAATATTCTACGCCTAAAATCGCGATTTACGAAGATTATAACCTACTTCTTTTCTTTTCTTCACAGTCTCTATGATTATTAATTATTTTCCAAAACAATATAACTGAAGTCGACTATTGTCCGATGAAATGTGTGAAAAAATAGTTTTTAAACTGAAACGTGACGTTACTTGTGTTCGAATTTTATTGTATTTGGTTATCTTAATTATTATAATAAAGAAAATAGTTTTTAAACTTTATAACGGGCACTATGAAATCGCAAGGAACATTCTACATTCGCGAATAGGGTTTCGCGCGGATAGCGATAGCGAAACGCGATATCGCGGATACTCTAATTTTTTTGTTTTGAATAATATAATAATTAAGATAACCAAATACAATAAAACCTTAAAAAACAACAAAATGAGCATAAAAATAATCATCAACATAAATTATTTAAACCAACTACGAAGAAACAAAGAATAAGTCTCGATTACGAAAAAAAAAACAAAAATTATTCTTTTCAAAAGTTTTATCACTCACGAACGGTCAGCGACACCGGCTTAATTTCTGTGTAAACTATCTACACGAATTACCGACGTTTTCTTTGCTGTGCTTGAATGTCCTTTTCGGTCTTTGGAACGTAGGCAAAATTAACGTTTTAAATGAGGAGATTCCGTGCTGACAATTGAAATTCAAGGTATTGAACTTACTTGCAATGCTAGATCAAAAAATCGTATTTCATTCAAGACGACTGAAGCGCTCGCTCATTAATTATGTTTCAACGACAATTATTATTAATCGCAAATGCGAGCTTGTTAAAACAACGTAATTAAGATATCATCTAAAAAAAATTGAATCAATTTTTTAAAATATTTTCTTGTCATCAAAAGTTGTCTCAATAAATTTTCGTCAGTATTTCAATCGAAAAGTAAAAGAGAAAGTCAACAATGATAACGTGCAGAGGATATTCTGTGTAAAATAATTTAACTCGTGACACCTTTATACTAGGAGTACAAAACTATTAAATTACAATTTCTACAAAGACAGAAGGAAGAATGAGAATGAAGAACAAGACACTGAAATATAATCCACAAAGCGTCAACGTTTAATAGCCTATTCAGGATATTTGTGCTGAAGAAACTATCAACGTAGAACAAAATGTCGATATTTAATTCAATTTTACGAATTGTCCGTGGAAGAGTAATTACTTATTCTACAGGGTGTTCTTTTACTGTATGCAAATAAAAAAAAACCTCAGTGTAAGTATACGAAATGCTACCTTTTGTATTTTTTGGTGGCTTCCGTATCAAAACCAAAAAAATTTGGATAGACCACATGTTTGGAACCGTTGAAATGTGCGAGAAAGATAGGAAGGTCAACTTCGCCATCCTCTCGGTGTGAACACGCCCACCGACACACGTAATAATAATAACTGATATCGTTTATTAATTATTTCATTTAAAATTTTAATTATTTTAATTCACTGAGCTAAGTAATATAACATTTATTTGTTTTACGATATCAACTATCGATGAAAATTTATACACCGATTAGGCAAGCGCGTTAAAAATGTTCTTCCTTCATCCTTTTACGTAAATAAACTTTTGCTGCAATCTCGCTGCTAGCTATGATAGTATTACTACTTATGGTCCTTGGAAACAAAGTAAACGAAAAATTCATTTAAAAATAATATGGAATGAGAAATTACAATTTGTTTGTACCTCTCTTTTAATTTGTTCGGCAATTACGAACCGCAGCTTCTTGAATTGCACTAGATCTTAATTTAAAATACTTAAACTTGTTATTACTTGCAGTGAAGTTAATTTAACTTGTAAAAGGTTTGACGGACCAGCCGATCGGAGCGGCGCTGATTTACGTCATTCCTGCTCAAGATCCAGTAAGGCACTGACCCTGGCCTACTTCAGCTGCCGGTCGTAACTGAAGAGGCGCCCGCATTCCACTTTTAGCTCTGCCAGCAGTTCTCAAATGGTTTAGTGAAAATATGCCACTGCATTTTTCTAGAAAGCTATTACATTTATGTTAAGAACATATGAGTTCAATCGTTGCCATTTATTTAGTGATATATTGCAGGTTTCAATATTTGCACTCAGTAAAAGAACACCCTGTATAATAAAAGTTTAGATAAACGTCGGGAGGAAGCATCAATATTGCCATTGCATAAACAATGCGAAGCAGTGGCCTGGAATAATTACAGAAGAATCGTCTCCCTTTTAGATGTGACATGAAACAATGTTAACCGAATGAAGATGAAACTAGGAATTCAGATTAACTCAAGTCAAATAATAATATTAAGCTGACTTTAGGACCCCAAGAGCAGCCAAAGACTTAGAAATGAAAATGTTAGACTTGGTGTTCGCTTGGATTTTAAAGAAAGAATTCAATGAAGAAAATGTTTAAAAGCAAAAGATTTCCAAAAGTTTTGCTCATCAAACAGAGATGGATCCACCGAAGAGGAGATTTAGAAAACATCAAAGAAGAGTTCGTCGATTATAAGCAATTTTTAACAAATATATATAGGGTGTTGTAAATAGGCATGATAAGGCATGACGCAGGATAAGTTCCATGGCAATCAACTGTTGGCTTTGCTAATTATTTTACATAAAAAAAGCGTAATTATCATAAAATTGTCAAAAGTATCAATTTATTCTTCGACATTTTAAATAAATCTCATACAGTAATTTAACTGTGATTAAAATGAAACTTTTCCAAATAAATCAGCGGTAATAATATCAACGCTATTTCATGTCACGAATTAAATATTTGCGTAATTTAAAAAAAAAATTAAATAATAGATCAATCAATGTCAAAACTCATCCATCCATCAGGTTAACAGATGGTTTATTTGAAAATATCTGTAACGTCTTTAGCGATGAGTGAGACAATTCCAGAGAACGCAGTTGTTAGAATATACAAGTTTTTCTCGATTTTCAGATAGACCAATACCTCTAATGTTATTTTGGACAATTTTATTTTAAGCTTGCCAATTAATCTTCCCACAAGAATATTGGGATGAATACAGGGTGATTCGTAATAACTCCGACGAAATAAGACCTGTAAATAACCGACATCATCGATTACTGTAGCAGTTAAAAGTTTCTTTATTAAAAGAAAGGTTAGAATATACGACGTCATATTGAAAAGGAAAAAGAAGTATGTAGAGTTGGTTGCATATCATTGCTAGCTTCATATCAATAATAATACTATTTTTCGTAAAAATTGTATAAAACGTTAAGTGAGAAATCGTGGTATAAGCACATTTCCTCCAAAACTAAGTAAAATCCTTCCTGGTGGTTAATAATTCGAAAGCATTCTATCTATAGAAGACTTGATATGTTACGTCCGCGATTAAAATGATGCCAATTGACTTCAGTTATTAATACTAGCTGTTTTAGCACCAAACCAGTGATTTCTTAGACAAAACTTGGAACCCATGTGTGCTTGAAGCGCAAAATTCAGAAGTAAAAAGAAGGCAGCTAATAGCTCCTTTATAACAGAAAGTAGCTTGTTGTCTACGAACCTAAATGCAAGATTGGTTGACAATTAACAAGTCAATCGTGACGTCATTGAGGAAGTTTCATTCCCTTTCCCTTCGAACAAAAAGTACCCCCATGGTCTTCTGTGTGCTAACCTTTCGGCAACCCGAAACGAGAGTTCGGCGCGTTTGACCGGCTCGGGAGAAGTGAGAGGGCCTGTGCCAATTCCGCAACTTACCTCGGCCCAGAAGTCCTTTCGAAAACAAGATGGAAAATCAGAGTTATGTAAAGTGCCCATTCAATGGAGGCGGCGGGGGATATCTCTTAAGATGTTACGGAAAGAGGCGTCACCCAAAGGTGTCAAAAATGCGAGAATACCGAGAAGGTGCGTTCTTAGACGTTCTCGATAAGGGCAACCTCCTTAGATCCGCTTCCTCGACAGCGTACCCCTGAAGGTGATGAAGGAACTACTTTCCGCAAAGGTAGACCAACCCCAGGTTATTGAATAAAAACCCAATGAATGAACAAACGGCCAAAAAGTAATTTATTGGAGCAGGCAAAGTTCCAAGTGCAGTTCACAAAACCACACAGACGGCCGATATAAAGCAAACCATAACATATAACGGTTAGTAACGGCGTTGGAGTTTTTCCTCTCTAGGGCGTTAGTTGTGTCGACGTCACGAGCAAAAAAGAAACGAGCCAGAATGGCTGAGCTACGGTCTCGGATTCCTCAACATGAATCGACAGGCTTCCTTACGAACGGAGGGTAATATATAGGTCCCATTCAAGTTGCTTTAAGAAAGGCGAAACAACAGCAAAGTAATAAAACGCCACAAACAAAACGAAAACGTGAACAGCAAATGGCGCTCATACAAAAGAGGGACAGAAGAAACGGCCTCGGATTCCTCAACTTGAATCGACAGGCTTCCTTACGAACGGAGGGTAATATATAGGCCCCATTCAAGTTGCTTTAAGAAAGGCGAAACAACAGCAAATTAATAAAACGCCACAAACAAAACGAAAACGTGATCAGCAAATGGCGCTCGTACAAGAGAGGGACAGAAGAAAAGAAAAACTCACTTCGTGAAAAATCCATGAGCACCATCGCACGACGACAAATCCGCCAACAACGGCCCCAAAAACAAATAGGGAACACTTCCTTGCTGTGTAAAAGCCCAAAAAAACGGGGATCCAGTTAAACTTTCAATACATCACAAAAATCGGCCAACACCGCAAGCGACGTGCGTAAAATTAAGTGAAGTCAGCGCGCGCCTACCCAAAAGCAGCGCAACCCCTGCTCAATCGGGACGTGCTCCGCGATCTTACGGCCAACGATCGAACTCGCAACAGAAATTGGAGACACACTCCCTCAACAGAAAAAAAAAACTGTAACAACATTAAAAATTACGTACAATGTATGTAAATTTTATACGTGCATATATAAATTTCTTATGTTTTTAAGAAATTTGAAAGGTTTTTAAATTTTCGTACTGTTTATATTAATATAAGTCATTAATACATGATTCTATATTAATGAATGTCCTCAGATTAAAAAAAATAGTTTACGATCAACGAAAAACTATTGTAATTAACCCGTGTGTACATAGGCGACTAATAATATCGACAATGGCGTTCTTTAACGTGCTTATTTTTAAATAACTAAATAAATTGTATCCAAGAGTAGAACCTTTTGTATCCAAATTATATCCACAACTCACAACAATTTTTTTTGTACCAAATGGCACTACTGTAGAAATTAAGCCAAATTTTGTAAAAGAAAAAAAAAACTTTAGGTTCAACCTTCCTTCACCACTTTCGTATAAATGTATCTACCACTTAAAAAAAATCTCTGGAGATGTTGGTATTACAAAATAAATAGATTTATAAGAAGGTGGAAAGGTCGAGCCTTAAAGTAGTAACATGTGCTTATTTCAAAAATGAATTAAATCTGAATAGAATGAAAAAGAATTAGTGAATGAAGAAGGAAAGATAAATTTCGAAATTAATCCCGTGCTTAAGTAAACACCAATGATCAAGATGAAGTTCAAATTAAAAACAAAATGTAATTATTGTGCAAAACGAAATAGTTGAAATAATTGCACTGAGAAAAGCAGAAAACTGCTGCAAATTACTTGATGTAGAAACAAAATTTGTGCTGAAAAAATTAACTTGCAACTGTGACATACACCTTTCTGTAAGAAGATTCTTACCGATTTGGTTACCATAGCTCAGTAAAGTCGGAGGCTGATGTGAATTCTGAGGGATGATTCTTTGAACACTTTTCTTTTTAAAGAAACAATACGAAAGATATTGAGCGATAAGTAAAAATTAATTCCATACTGATTTTTCAAAATTAAATTACGTAAATTTTCTTTGACTGTATCTGCATATAATTGAAAAATCAGAAGTGCAGATGAGCAATGATATAATTAAAAAGTGTATACTGTAAGTGATTAATGCAAAATTAACTATAACTAACATGAGTACGCTGTTCGTATACAGGGTGATAAATATTAAAGTAAAGCTAGAACTGTGTACAATTAGTCGAAACTAAATTTAACGCAATGTTTCCTTATTTTATAGGAAAGTGGCCTAATATTTACAGAATATTGTCTTGTGATAATAAAAAAAATAAAATAAACTTTAAAAGAAAGTTTTCGTATATGGTATGACAATCAAAAATATTAAACTTTAAGCGAAACTTCATATACGGTACAATAATAAAAATGATATGATTTCTTACTCAACTGATCCGATACTTGACATGAAGAAAATCATCTCCTCATGCAGAAACTTCACGGCTTCAAGATTCAGAACTTCAAACGACAACGCAGAAAATTCTCAAATGACGAACGCAGAAAATATTCTCAGCTCCTAACTTCAAACAACAAACGCAGAAATTTTCACAGCTCCATCCCTTTACGACAACCAAAATGTGGCAAAATCCTCAAACAACTTCGCTTAAATGACAGACTGCTTCGTCCAAATCATTCGGGGTTAGAAAAGGCAGCTGCACCCAGCAGTAACAAAACTTTCGGTAGTAGGAAAACTCTACGTAATAAAAGAATCTTAGGAAATATTTTCCTAATCAACCAATTTAAAGTACAAGATAGGTGCTTGCAGTCTTTTTGCTAGTTTTTCTGAAGAAGAATATGAGCGGAACGTGTGCTTGTGTGTAAATGTTATGCGGCGGGCAAGACACCTGACGGGAACATTAGGTTTCTTCTTTGTAAATTACAAATTTACAAAGCCGTCAGCCCCAACAAAAATGCTAAAATTGTATTCGCAAACCACGCGTCAACAAATGGAGGGTACCGGAAACACAATGTCGTGAGACGAACTCTAAAAGGAAGGAATATATGTCACGAAAAACACTACGTAATTTCCACTTACGTCACCAGAAAGAGTCGATGAATATACTGATTTATTTGACCGCTGCCGATATCTAAAGATTGATTTCCGAAAATAAAAACAGTATGACTGAATAAAGGTTTGTTACTAAGATGTCAACGTCCGCATTAAAATTGAAACTAAAACAAAATTCACGAGAAATAAGAATTTCAACGAACAACTCATGAAAGAAAATGAAAGGATGTAAAATAACGGTCAGTGATAAAGTGAACGTTACACAACACAGTCTGTCGTAACGAGTGTGGATCTTAATTAAATGCCTAATCTTAACCCGAGGCGAGGAGAGAATCGAAGGAAGTAGTATGTCCGCACTCTTAAATCGGCAATTAACAAACCAACAAAGCCAAAATATGTTAAACGGTAGAAATTTTACGTAATTAAATATTTGTCAGTAATCTTAAGTACTGAAACAAATGTAAGTAATCAAACTAACCAATGCCGGTTTCGTCAAAAGCTTAACATATATTTCAACGTGAATTTAAATATAACTGGCGTGAAGCGCCCAAAGCAAAAAATTGAAAATAATTATTCCCGAAATTCAGCATAAGACCATACCCTCAAATAAGAGTATCTCTCACCTGTTAGTCGTCGCGTCCGGTGGTTCGGTTCTTCGCCATCTTTAAGACGTGTAAAGGCGCCAAACGAAAATGACTCCGGTTCGGAACAGCTTCGCCGAAAGCCGGGTCCACATCGACGCTGCGCTGAATCCCCAGATGGATCGTCACAACCAGCCCAAACCCAACGCTTGCTCTTCAAGCTTGAACACCTGGACCGCAACCGATAATAGCAATGAGTCGTACCTCTTCGATAATGAGTTGTTACTAAGAGTGAAACCAAAAAGCGAGTCATTACCAAAAGTGAGCCGTAACCAGAAACCTGTAAGGGAAGAGAAATTTGATAGTAACTTGCACGAAAAAAAAGCTACGGTCACAAAAATACCTGTTCTGAATTCCAAAGACGATGCCGACACAAGCCCTGACGAGCTTTCAGTCCTCCAAGGCCACGTAAAACCCGACGAAACATCGGCATCAACCAGAAACCTGTAAGGCAAGGGAAATTTGACAATAATAACTTGCACGAAAGAAAGAGCAACAGTCACAAAAATACCCGTCCTAAATTCCAAAGACGACGCTGACACAAGTCCTGACGAGCTTTCAATCCTCCAATGCCACAAAACCCCGACGAAATGTCGTAATCTAAGAAAACCTCCAACTAGGTTTCCTCAACTCTACTGAAAGTGAGAACCGACCACGACGCGAAATGAAGGGCAACGTTCCTACTAACACCAACCAAGCCTTGAGGATATCGCTAAACGACTGACTCGCTCAAGACACGTTACAAGTTAACAAAGCAAAACAAGCCGTGCCCCCTAATGTTCGAAGGAAAGGTTTGCACAAATTGGAAATATCATGACTTGAGCAGGAACCAACAAGTATCAGATGACGTAAAGAAAATCCAATCGCTTAAAAGGTCGAGAGAGAACGCAATTTAATCTCTCCTGAAATAACAACTCGTAAAATATTTGTAATCCTCATGCTCTAGTAATGTGAAGAAAAAAATTGGTCAATTCTCACAGAAAATATGAGCTGCACTTCTATACGCTTGCACAAGCTGATGCAATAATTACTAAAAATAAAGCCTCCGGACGATATTGTTTACTTAAAGCCGTAACGAAATGCCGATACATCGAGAATTCGGGGCAAAAAATTGTCTAAGTTGCTCTTATGATCGTAAAGCAGGGCGTAAGACCGTTTATGTTTTACGAATTGAAATATTTTAACGACGGAAATAATGCAGGAAGAATTATTTAATTATTAAAAGCGGACGAGATAGGCGCGGCATAAAACGTTTCACACAATTTCTAAATATTGCGCATTCGAAGATAAATGCCATTCAAAATTACCGAAAAATGGTTTTCCAAACCGTAACACTAATACTAATAAACTAACCCAGAGTTTTTTAAGTTATTTTTTGCTTCAATGCAATTATATCTAAAATTAGAAACTCCAGATGGTATTTTTATTTAAGGCAATAAAAGAAAGGCCGAGACATCGATAATGTTACGAGTGTTTATGGTCGATGTACTTTAAAACAAATGCAAAAAATCATCTGAGTTACATTACATTAATAAAACAGAGCGTGAGACCATTTGCGTTATAAGAAATCAATTAAATCTTGCGACAGAGACAGTATTGTTTACTTAAAGCCATAATGAAGTGTCGATACGTCGAGAATGTTTTATAGCCGAGGTAAGAAATTGTCAAATACTTCAGGGACGGAAATAACGCAGGAAGAATCTTTTTAAAGCAATAAAAGCCGATGAGATAGGCGCGGCATAAAACGTTTCACACAATTTCTAGATATTGCGCAAAATTAATAACCCACACAGTTGCCCTCGTTTTCAGTTTGATTAAAGAATCAATAATTCCCTTTTTTTAATAGTTTTAAGTAGGCAGATATTTTTAATTAACTTTTCTTTAATTCTAATTCATATTTCTAGTGTTTCATTTGTTTTTCTAATATAATTTTTTTAAATTAAATTTCTATTACTCATTTCTTGTGTTTTGTTTTAATTAATTTTAAATATGTTTCCGGGCTTCTATTCTACAGTTAGATTAATAATTCAAAAGTATTTCCGTTTTCTTCTTTTAGATCGAACACATTATCACGTATACCACTTGCAATTAGGGAAGTCAGTATTAAAACAATTTATAATTAACATAAAATTTCTTATGTTAGTTTTCCAAATCCGTCAATACAATTCTTTGTACATGTCATGATTTAAAAAAAAGAGTTTCAACAAAAACAGATTTGTGCGAAAAATTTTTCCCCAAAGTTTGAATATCTCTTGACACTTTTTCTAACAATTAGTTAACAGAAAGTTACGTTTGGTAATAACTGAAAAAGAATCCCTATTTTTTTTTCAATTTAATTTTAAAATTGATTTCGAAATTTTAACAGATGGAGGAAACGTAAAATTCGCCGACATTCAATTAAGAAACAAAAGTAGCACTTTTAAACTTAAAAGAAAAGAAAAAACATGCGTTAACGACAGTTTCACTTTTGCTCGCATTTATTTCGTATGTCATTTGTGAAGGAATGTTGACCTTTTTTAAACATATTTGCCGTGTAATTAAGCGATTATTTAAATGTTTGCCGAACGTTTTAATGTTAATTGCGTAGTTTTTTTTTACGGTGACCCGTTCGCGTTCCCTCAAAAATCAAACGTACAGTCTAGTGTTACGCAACTTTGTTGTTAGTCAATGCCAAACTAAGTTTTAAATTTGATCGAACGGCCGCACGTTAATACATTTTTTGGATAATTATTAAAAGAATCCGAGAGAGAAAGAAGCGCGTAATAAATTCGTCAAAAGTTTAAAAATAGTTATCACATAATATTTTTATCCCCGTATATAAATTACTGTGCAACGTAGTAAAGTCGATTCTATTTTTACACACACACATATTTTTATAGAAACCAGTAAGTACAATTGTTTCAATAATTTAATTTTTCATGTTGAGTTAGTGTTAAGTTTTAAAAGCGCGTGCGCCTATTCCGGGGAATTTTGGTAGTTTTGATTTCATTTAAAATTTCGTTTCACGAAAATTACCTTTTTTTGTGTCATTGTCCGGTGTTTGATTTCTCGTTCTGTTTTCCATTTCGCATTAGAAGACCTTCAAGAGCTACTTTTCGTTTCTAAAGTTGACAGTTTTGGAAATCTTATGTTGGCTACATCGTCTAAAATGGTCATCTGTGAACGTCTTCTTACCTAGAGAGGTTCAGGTATTGCCTTTTTTCGGCTGCTCAGCTTCTGGTAACGATCTTGAATCATTAATTTCATCGGCCAATTAGGATTTTGAGTGTTTTCTCCGAAACTATTGAAAAATTAGTACATAGACAAGTTATGGCCCGTTCTTTTGTCCTTTCCAGGGCCTTTGACACCGTGAATATCGGGTTTCTGTTAATGAAGTTGGATAGGTATGGTGTCAGGGGCCAAACAAATGATTGGTTGTCTGAGTTGCATTACGATAACAAAATAGAGCGTGAAACCATTTGCGCAATAAAATAAAAATAATAGCAGACGCAACAGACGCGGCATGAAGCATTTTCCCACACACACATAATTGTGGAATTAGATTTCCAACCAGCCTGGCAAAAGAAACATTTGAAGTATGCTCCACCTAAAACTACGGTGCCTAGATTTGATTTGACGTTTAACATGTAGGAGAGGGTTCGGAAACATAACGTCATTTTCGTTAGTAATTTCAGATTTTATAGTTGGGTGACCTAACTTGATATGATTGTCCACAGTAATTTTTCACTAAGTTATAGTTTTACTATTTCGTAAACGATAAGGAGCAAGGAGCTCGAAAAATGGCGAATCTGACGATGTCTTTCCGAACCCTCTCCGACATGTTAAACGCCAATCAAATCCAGAAACCCTATCCAAAACTAGTTATTTGCTTCATAAAATATTTTGACAGCATTTTTTAAGTTTAAGAAGTCAAGTTTAAGTACTTTTGCTTTATTTAGTTGCCAAAGAAAATAACAATCTTCAATAATAAAAATAAACAGAATAGCCATGATTCACGCCACTTGTTCGTTCCTCAAATTCGTTTGTATTTATGGAGTCGAAAAAAATGAATTCTGACGTAAATATAATATAATGTTTCAAATATATCAAAACTTAACTTAACAAAAATTACAGAAAAGAAAACAAACAATCGTAACGGTCACGTGGTCAACTTTGAAATATTTTAACTGGCTTTAACAGTGGCGTTGCTCCATGGGGTGTACTAAAACGTTGCAGATTTTCTTAATCTCTAGAAAAGATTCACAAACGAGGAAAAGCGAAAGGTTATTTGTAAGTGATACATCAAAAAATTTTCAAATACGGAAGACAGTCTGAAACAAGTAAGACAAGAAAGAAGAAAAAATACTAAACTAAAAGGATTTTAATTTATGAAGATTTTATTGCCTGAAAACAATTTCAAAACAACTACGTTTTAAGTATCAATTACGAATGAACGAGATTTGCAACGCCACCTGTTAGTCTGAGCCATAAATTTGTAATTTTCCAGGAAGAGATTCCAAAACAACTGATAAGCGTTAGGAACGTTAAAAAAAATAATGTTCTGAAAACATTTTTTCATACCCAAATAGGTAAAGCGAAAAAATGTACAAGCATTTGTTACCTTGAATCATAACCGTGTAATCTTTATTTATCGGAAAACAATTGAAAAAACCTAAGAACGTTCAAGAACAATGTTCTGAAAACAATTTTGAATAAAAAGACATTTGCGGTGCCATCTGATGCCGTGAGTCATAACTTTGTCCTCTCTGTTTGTCGGGAAGCAATTTCAATGCAATTGAAAAATGCTCAGAAAAATTCAATATTACAAAATAAAAATTCAAATAAATAAGTTGAACAGAAAGTTTCAAACGAAAGCAATGGCACCTGTTAATCTGTAACCGCAATTAATTTTGTTCACTCTAAATTTCGGAAGACAGCTTAAAAACATTCATCGCCATCTGTTAATCTATAATTGCAATTAATTTTAGTCTCTTTAAATTCCAGAAGACTGTTTCAAAACAGCTGAAAACAAATTTCTTCAAGAAAGTATTTCAGAGACAATTTAAGCGCACTCCGCGCTTAGCGCTGCTCTTCTAACCTAAAATTTTAACGTTACTTTTTGAAATAGAGCAATTAAGCACTTGTGATTAATTTAGCATAGCTAAAGAAATGAACTTAAAAAAAATTAATAATTTTGTTTTTTAAACTTTTAATAAAATATTTAAATGATTTTTTTACTACCTATTAAAGCTATACTAAATATTGTTACAGCCGTGATGCGCAAACAGATCTATTTTTAGCATAAGTACGCCGCCTTGCGTCACAGAACATGACCGAAGACTACTCGATCATTCTAGTATGTTCCAGCAACAGAGGGCTCTGCTATATAAGCCGTATGATCTGCCAGGAGTAGTTAGTTATTAAGATAGCCAGCGAAGGGTTCGTACCTCGAATAAATAGAAAGTACATTTTGTAAAAGTATTATTTGTTAGACAAGCTCATTACTATTGTGTTGTTAATTGTGTAAATCGACACCTTATAATTAAAGTGTTCTGAAACAATATTGTAATAATTAAAGGCGCCGGTGAAAATTTTGCAACCCGGCGACTTGATTTCTAGTTACGCCACTGTGCAATTAAGAATAAGTGCGATTTAGAACTCGATATTTTGGGTGTTTCCTGAGAAGTGGTTTTCCAAACCGTAACAGTGGAGCAGTTTATTTTGATTCATTACGGCTTAGAGCAAAATGTAACCGAAGCCGTTCCAGTTCTACCAGAACCTACTAAAAAGGCGGCCAGCAGTTTGGCGGGAGAGGGGGGGGGAGTAGCTCAATCTTGAAGTTCTGCTCTCTACTCTTGTCTTTAGTACGCACTGGTGGGTGGGTTTTGAATACGGTTTACAACCCTCCTTACTGATTGTGAGTATTTCTGGATTATCCTGCACTTCCTCATCATATGTAAGTATACAGGATGTATTTTTTTACCGTGTGCCAATAAAAAAAACCTCAATATAAGTACATGAAATGCTACCTTCTGCGGGTACTTTTTGTTGACTACTGTACCATAGCCAAAAATTTCAGAGGTACCACGTGTTTGGAACTGCTAAAATATGTGAGAAAGAAATATTTAGCAAGATCAATGCCGCCTTCCTCCTCCAATACCTGTAGCCGGTATAAACACGTCCACCCATACCGTACCCGATCATCAACGCAGCGTTTCGTAATAATAATCACTGATGTCGTTTATTAATTATTTTATTTAAAATTTTAATTCACTAAGCGAAGTAAAATTACATTTATTTGTTCTACGATATCAACTATCGATGAATAAATCCGAAAGTTTATGCATCAAATAGGCGAGCGCGTTAAAAATGTATTCCCTTCTCCCTTTTACTTAAATCAATCTCATTTTTCTGGCTCTGAAAGTACTACTTGCGGTTCATGGAAAAAAAGTAATGTCAAATTTTGATGAGTCTATTAAAATTCATACGGAATGTGAAATTACAATTTATTTGTACCTTTCTTTTATCTTTTTTGGCAACAACGAACTACATGCGATATTCGCCGCTGCTTGAATTGCACTAATTTTTAATTTGAAAATACTCAAAATTGTAATCAGTTGGAGTTAAGTTACATTTATTTATTTTAATAAATCCAGGCACTTTCAATCCATACGTAACGCCCTCAATTCTAAGCTTAAAGTGGCTGATAACTTCTATGATTTAACGATAGCCTTTGAAAGT
Source organism: Prosopocoilus inquinatus (assembly GCA_036172665.1). NCBI lineage: Eukaryota > Metazoa > Arthropoda > Insecta > Coleoptera > Lucanidae > Prosopocoilus > Prosopocoilus inquinatus. Next base: position 28,479,857 of record CM069877.1, on the reverse strand, counting down.
TTAAATTTCAATTTAATACTACATAAACTAAATAACTTAGGTATTAATCTCTGTAAAAATTAATGAACGTTAATCAAACAATTTCGATTTTACTATGGGAGTACCTGAAGGAAGTATTCTAGTTCCTTTAATCTTCTTAATATTTATAAATGATCTACTAATCATATAACTGAAGGGCAGGTATTACCCGTTTTGTAGATGACACTACAATTTTGATTACACCCTTAAATTACTCTATATTGGAGGAAAAATTAAATATTGTCACTAATCAAGTTAATGAATGGTGTACCAAGAACAGACTGGTCCTTAACTATGACAAAACTGTTTGCATAGATTTCTATTATAAAATGAGGAACACCGCCAATAAACTTAAATATAGAAAAATCGAAATACAACTATATACCAGTTTTCTGGGACTCACAATTGACAAACACTTATGTTGGACAAATCATATTGACAATGTAGCATCGAAGTTGAACAGAAGTTACTATTTGATCCTAAACTTAAAGAACATTTTTGTCACTAAAGATCTTCTAAACATCAGCACAGTATACCCTTATATTAACTACATGATATGTGTTTGGGGCCAAGCTGTCGACTTAAACAGAATATTTATCATTCAAAAAAGAATTATAAGGTTTATGTTTAATCTGTCTTCACGCACGTCTTGTAAAGAAACTTTTAAAAAACAAAATATCTAAACTGTCTCCTCAATATACCTATACAAATTACTTAAATATATACACGTACACTCTAACGAGTCTAACCAATTCAATAAAGCCGAAAAAATTCATGGTCACAATACCCGTTTCAAGGAAAATCTTCGTCCTGAGCACCCAAATACATCTCAATACCAAAAATCGCCGTTATATGCGGGAATTTATTATAATAAGCTTCCAAAAAGATCTGAAAGAATCGAGAACACTGGCCTTATTTAAATTTAAATTAAAGAAATTCCTAATAAATAGTTGCTTTTATAATATAAAGGAATTCTTCTGATAATATTTCAAAATTGTATATGTTTGTATTTTACATTTTGTTTGTTTTACGTTTTTGCTATACAGTGACCGCCAAAAAGTTCGCACCATATGGGAAAATTTTTTATTATTGATTTTTTTAAAAAACTTTTTGCGGCAATAGTTTGCGCGTGTTCGATAACCAAAAATAAGTAGGACAATGCTGGGGAGCAACTCTTTGTGTTGCTAAAAACAGCACTTATTTAAGATACGAAAATTAAAAAATTGTTGTAATTTGGAATTGCTGGACATATTAGACAAAATTTTAGTAGGATTCAATAGTTATTTACAAAATATGTGCCTTGATTGCCAGACAAAATATCCTTCGGTCTGGTATTGCGAAAAAAGGAAGATTTTCGATATTCTCAGTTTTGCTCAAGATATGAAGCAGTGAATCGTCATTTGGCATTTAACTCTTACGAGTGGTTAGCTTATTCATTCATATTCATAAAAAAATTAATAGATAAATTTTCCTCTTGGGTTCCGAATTGTTGCATGCGCAAGAAAATTTTAAACAATTTTTCTCGTTTTTGGTGCAACGCCTTTTTTACATACGGTTTTAACGTTTTTAATTTCTTCATAATACATTTCTCATAATCCTAATTTAGTCTAAGTAGACCGAAAATTGCAAGAATTGCATCTACTTTTCGGTTTGGACCAGTTTAATATCCCTATTTATAAAATCGATATTTTTCGCGGTAGCCATGAAATCGTATTTACTGTTTGTGCCAATGTCGATTTTACAAGTACGGATTTAAATGAATCCAAACCAAAAAGTAGATGCAATTCTTTCAATTTTCGGTCTGCTTAGGCTAAGTTAGGATTAGAAGATTTGTGTAATCAAGAAATCAAAAGTAATAACACAAAGTTTTATGTAAAAAAGTCTCCCACCAGAAACGTGAAAAATCGTTTCAAATTTTCTTATGCACGCAACAGTTAAGAACCCAAGAGTAAATTTGATTGTTTTATTATCCACCACAAAATAATGATGCGGTTTTTATGGATTACTTTGGGAACCTCCTGGAAAACTGTACTGAATTTGACGGAGACGTAGTTTTAGTCGGAGACTTTAATTTTGACTTAAATAATGATACTTATTATAGTACTAATGCAAGAATTTCATTTACAAAAACGGATTTCAGCAAATGATTAAGGAACCAACTAGAATTAATGTGAATAGCGCAACATTAATTAACTTTGTTATTACTAATAATAAAAACATTGACTGTAAAGTTTGCCATACACCAAGAATCAGTGACCACTCTATTATTACAGTGAATATTGATATTTTAAGACCTAATAATAAAAAAGTCATATTTCAAAAGCGTAGCTATAAAAATTATAATGTGGCTAAATTTCAAGAAAACCTAAGAAATTTGAAATGGAATAATAGTATAACAAATGTTGTTGAAATTAGCTAATAACATTATAAATGACATATCTAATGTATTTAATTCAATGTGTCTTTTAATGGGGAGTGAGATACCTAAAAGATTTCAGCATAATAAATGGATTAATTATGAAATTATTTCAGCAGTGAGAGAACTAGACTACAAATACCAAGAGGCAATGACAACAAAAGTAACCGCAGTGTGGGAAGAATTTAAACTACAAAGAAATAAAGTTAATGTAATGATAAGGCGAGCAAAAGAAGAATATCTACATAGTGTAATTGATGCTAACAAAAATAATAGTAAACAAATGTGGAAAAATATAAGAAATGTCTTGGGAAATAAAAAAATATCTGTAAATGATAGTGTAATTTTGATGATACTGAAATAAATACATCTGAAATGATTGCAAATAAGTTTAATGCATATTTCTTAGACAGTATAAGTGATATAATAAATATGATTCCTAAATTCAATACAACTGAAATTAATGAATGTTTTTCTAAAATGAAAAAATTTAAGAAAATGGACATGAAGGACTTGAGATCAAAATACTAATGGACACGAAGATGGGATTTCTACAGTGGTTTTAAAAGATGCATGTGAGGTTGTGGGTGATCGTATTTTGGACATGATAAATACGTCATTGGAATATGGTGTGTTTCCCAGCAAATGGAAAATAACATATGTTACTCCAGTTCCAAAAGTGACGAACTCAAATCGTTGTGAAAACTTTAGACAACATTATGGAATACGTGATACGGTGTGGGAATGGCTTCGTTCATACTTAAGTGACAGGAAGCGAAAAGTTAAATTCAAGGATTCCGTTTCCAATGACCTTGAAATTAAGCATGATGTTCCGCAGGGAACAATTTTGGGACCACTTCTTTTCATATTGTACATTAATGATATGGTAAAAGTTGTAAAAGATTGTGAAATTTGCTTGTTTGCTGATGATACAATGCTATATATAAGAGGTCATAACATAGGTACTATGATCGATACTATGAATAGAGAATTGGATCATGTTTATAGATGGTTATGTAATAATAATTTGTGTGCAAATATGAGTAAAACAAAGTTTATGATTATCGGCAACAATTATAAATTAAATAATTTGAAAATAGATAAATATGTATTAATAAACAATATAAGAATTGAAAGAGTTAATGAAATTAAATATTTAGGTATCATAATCGATTGTAACTTTTAAATTTTAAAAGTCATGCAAATTATGTAATGCGAAAAATGTCAGAAAAAGTAAATTTTATGTATAGAGTAGGAAAATCATTAAGCATGTATACTAAAAGTTTGTTATATAAAACTTTTATTGCTCCTCATTCAGAATTTTGCTCCACGGTACCTTTCCACTTAAATAAAAATGAAATACAGCAGTTACAAAAAATACAAAATAGAGCGATGCTACAAATTTTAAAATGTAGTATGTACACTCCAGTTGATAAGATGTTAATGAGTCTAAATTTAATGAGTGTTGAGCAGAGAATTATTTATAAAACAATGATTTTTATTTACAAAATGAAGCACAAACAATTGCCGTTTTACATATGCGAGCGACTTATATATGCCAGTGATATACATAGTTATCCGACAAGAAGTGCAAGTAATTTCTTTGTTGATAAATGCACTAAAAGTAAAACAAATAAATCATTGTTTTATAAAGGGCTGCGAATATTTAATGATTTACCAAGCGAAATCAAAAATTATAATTTAAGTAATTTTAAAAAGGAGTTAATTAATTTTGTTAGAACTAATTTTAAAATATAAAATGTGTATACTATAAATATATATTAATTGTAATTTACTTTTTACTTTTAGTATAGTTTAGAATGTAAACATATATATATAATTTTAAATGAATAGCTTGAGTTAATAAAGACGTATTATTATATATTATTATAAATACTGCTTAATAAATGAATAAGTTAACCATGCGTAAAAGGTAAGTACCAAATGTCCATTTACTTCTTCACATCTTGAGCAAAACTGAGAATATCAAAAATATTTCTTTCTTTGAAATACTAGACCGTAGGAAATTTTGTCTGGCAATCAAGAGACACATTCTGTAAATAATTATCGAATACTCACCAGCATTGTCCTCCTTATATTTGGTTATCGAACATGCACAGACTATTGCCGCAAAAAGTTAAAAAAAATCAACAATAAAAAATTTTCCCATATGGTGCGAACTTTTGGCGGTCACTGTATACACTTATATGTAATAACGACATAGTTAATGCTATGAATTGTGATATTTTTAACACATTTACATTTTATATTTGACAAAGACACCCATAATATTGGAAAAAATACTAATAAAATTATTATTATTATTTGCTAACGCGTTTAAAATGTTTTGATTGACCGGATGATTTACATCGTTCATGCACAAGGTCAAGTTAACTTAACTTAACTAACATACTTAAACTTGTAATTACTTGCAGTGAAGTTAATATAAATTGTAAACGCTTTGACCGACCAGCTGATCGGAGCGGCGCTGATGTATGTCGTTGCTGCTCAAGATCCAGTAAGGCACTGACCCTGACCTATTTCGGCTGCGGGTCGTAATTGAAGAGGCGACCGCGTTCCATTTTTAGCTATGCCAGCAGTTCTCAAACGGTTTAGTGAAAATCTGCCTTTTTCTCGAAAACTATTAACTTTTTGTTAAGGACATATTAGTTCAATCGTTGCCATTGATGATGATCTATTACAGCTTTAAATATTTGCAACAGTAAACGAAGACAAGGTTTTTTTAAAATTTCCGGATATTACTCATGAAATTCATGGATTTTTTCTTTCATGGAATATTACCTGGGAATTACCGGAAATCACAGGAATTGGATAAAACTCAGGAATAAACTGTACAGTGTACTAAAAGTAAATACGTTATTCAATCAAAACTTCAGTGAAACCAGTTCTGAATTGTTTTCTAGAATAATTATAAGTTTTATTACTTTATAAAAAATATGCTTTTGTATATTTTATTTTGAAACGTGATATATCAACGCCCACTCGAGTTGTAATTTGAAAAAATCGTTTTAAAATTGTGGACATCCGTGTGTTTTTGTATTAAATGAAGATTGTATTTAATTGTTCGAAATCCAGGAATCCCTATTTAGTATAGTGGCCTACGCGGCATCGATAAAATCGTAAAATAATGAAACAATTGTACTAATTATTTTAATTAGAGCAACGAGGGCAACTTAATCGTCAAAATTCCCAGACGAGGCCTCGATCGAACAAACGCGATCGCCCGGATATTTGAACTTTTGCTCGACTGCTTTATCGGTCATATGAATGCGGAGCGTGATAATTCCGAATTCAATAATTAATAAATCCATTGTGTTTTAATTCGAAGTCAAAGGAGCCGACACGTTTACGTGAAACACTGCCGAGCATTATGCAGGCAATCTCATCACGGATTTTTTTTCGGCTTGACCATGTTAAACGGCCGCTTGCCAACGTCTAATTATAGGTTTCCTCAAATTAGTCGAACTAATTATGCGGCACCGATAAATTACCGCCTGAAATAATTAAAAATTAAGCCTCGGCCGTGATCAGAACTGGAAGCTGATGCGCAATAATTCAGATGCGTGCGTGCGTGCGTTATAATTATGCCCGAATTCTCCGATGATTTATTGCACAAATAGCTCGAAAATATTGTAATAGATTTCATGATAAGGACCCCAAGCATGCTTTATTGTCTATCGACGCGCGGGCCGCCTCCAGCTGTACCTATAATTTTTTTTCTAACGACATTAATTTATGACTATATTAGGATTCGTTCCTCTAAAAATAATTTATTCATATTCTTCTATTTTTTTTAATCGACTTATCTTAGCTTTCGTAAGTTATTGTTATTAATTTCAACATTATAGTTAATTTGTCATGTTTCCTTCTTGATATTAATAGTAATGTTGGTACTGTTTTTAAATTATTTTAAAAACATAATAATGCGTACACTTAAATGTAAGTAATCAAAACGTTCACCCTTTCCTTTGGCCACTGGGTACTTTCCGCCACTATCACATCCCAATGACACATTGTGTTCATGCAACAATATGTGTTTACAAACATATGTAAGAGATAACAGTTACTTACTCATTGGGGACTCCCGGTCCCCAAGGCCACAACAGTCTGCACTTTCTCAACTAAGGCTTTTTGGAAAAATTTTGTGCAAATCGCTTTTGATTGCAGCGAGAACCTCGAGCAGCCTCTGGACAGCTGTTTCAGCCCTGCTTGGAGCTTCTTCAGCAGAGACGTAGCTCGACATTCCCGCTGCAAACAAAAACGACTTGCCCAATTTATTCGCATTTGCGATGTAAGAGTGATGAACAGATAAAATAGCGACATCTTACTATCGCTTTTTGACCTGACATTGCAGTAGGGTAGACAAATTGCAGCGGGATTTGCTCCTAATAAGTCCCCCATGCAAGGCGGCCATGCTTGCTGTCAAAGCATAATGAAAGATTTTAGAAAAATTTTGTGCAAATCGCTTTTGATTGCAGCGAGAACCTCGAGCAGCCTCTGGACAGCTGTTTCAGCCCTGCTTGGGGCTTCTTCAGCAGAGACGTAGCTCGACATTCCCGCTGCAAACAAAAACGACTTGCCCAATTTATTCACATTTGCGATGTAAGAGTGATGAACAGATAAAATAGCGACATCTTACTATCGCTTTTTGACCTGACATTGCAGTAGGGTAGACAAATTGCAGCGGGATTTGCTCCTAATAAGTCCCCCATGCAAGGCGGCCATGCTTGCTGTCAAAGCATAATGAAAGATTTTAGAAAAATTTTGTGCAAATCGCTTTTGATTGCAGTGAGAACCTCGAGCAGCCTCTGGACAGCTGTTTCAGCCCTGCTTGGGGCTTCTTCAGCAGAGACGTAGCTCGACATTCCCGCTGCAAACAAAAACGACTTGCCCAATTTATTCGCATTTGCGATGTAAGAGTGATGAACAGATAAAATAGCGACATCTTACTATCGCTTTTTGACCTGACATTGCAGTAGGGTAGACAAATTGAAGCGGGATTTGCAATCAAAAGCGATTTGGACAACATTTTTCTAAAATCTTTCATTATGCTTTGACAGCAAGCATGGCCGCCTTGCATGGGGGACTTATTAGGAGCAAATCCCGCTTCAATTTGTCTACCCTACTGCAATGTCAGGTCAAAAAGCGATAGTAAGATGTCGCTATTTTATCTGTTTAAGGCTTTTTGGTCTATTTACAATTCAAACTGGTGCCTCCACCATCTTTCTTAATGGTACCGACCTTGGCCCTGTCAAACTCTTTTCTGTTGCTCTCTCATATGCTCTTATTCTGAAATATTATTTCCACAAGCACTGCAGATAGTCTCATTTAGGTACATACAAACACACTCTATCCTACGCCTTGGTACTATCCGACCCGTAGATTCTGTCACTCTTCTGTCAGAGGGACTGGCATCTCATCACGGTGCCTTCGATCACTCCACTTCCATCTGACACGTAAGGCTAGTGACAATTCCTCAGGGCCGCCCGTTATCTCGGGTCTCCGAGGGATCACCTTGGACCGTGAACAGTACGTCAATGCCCTATCCTGCAATTTCAATGTGAAACTACGACTTGATAAAGTACAACTTACTATACTCAAGCATCCAAACTATGTCAATTAGTACATACGAAAGCTAACGAATATACAGCCTGTTTAATTTGAAGTGTACATATTACTATTAGATCTAGGAAAATTACCTTACAACAGATGACCGACGCTAAATTCCCCGAATACAATTGACCGATTAGAAAATTGCTCCAAGAACAATTAAGCGTGTAGAAAATTTCCCGAAAATCGTAAATACCTAGAATAGTATTCAAAACAAACATACCGGGTGGAAAGTTTCAAACCCGAACATAGCAAACTAGTATTGAAAACTATGTTTCTGTGAATTGCTGCTCGCCATTAGAAGATACAAAAATGGCAATGGTATTAAAGAAAAGAGAAAATTATGGACAATATTATCGTGTTAAAATTATTCCTAAATATTAATACTTTCGGAATATAAATTAAATTTTCAAATTTTAAACGAAAAATTTAGTCGCCTATGTCAGATTTGAAACTTTCTTTATTTATTAGAATGAGAATTGTATTTTACGTCATTGCATACAAAAATACAGTTGTTTCTGATACTATCAATAAACTTAATGGGATGCCATGGGCAATGGATATCGACACAACATGTCGATACTAAATCAATTTCAAATTCAATTGTGCTAAGAATTAAATAAGTTTCACATTGTTCAAGAATAAGTAACGCACAACTGAAAAGAATATTTACAAAAAAATAACATCAATTTCACAAATTCAATTGCCAACATTGTTTTGAAATTAACGAGGAAAGTAGAAAGTATTTTGTGAAGTAATGCGGGTGCAAATAAATAAATAGTAACAGTTTTTGCTACACAGATGAATGGAATTTTATTTTTAATAAGAAGCATATTGTACAGAATTCTGGTTATTGAATTGCAAACTTCAAATCTGACATTAGGCGCCTACATTTTTCATTTGAAATTAAAAAATTTAATTTCTATTTCAAAAGTATTAACACAATAGGAATAATTTTAACATGATAATATTGGCCTTAATTTTGTCTTTCATTTAATACCACTACCATTTTTGTATCTTTAAATGGCGAGCAGTAATCTGCAGAAACGCAGTTCTCAATGCAGGTTTACTATGTTCGGGTTTGAAACTTTCCACCCGGTATACACATTTACGTGTAATTTAGGTAGACCATATAAGGAGGGTGTAAATAATTTCTTTAACTGTAATTCGCCAAAATCAACAACCAACAAATGGCGCTTGTAATAAGGAAAACAAACAGCTGTCATACATGTTATTCAGTATAACTTGTTATATTCGATCACTCAATGCTTTTCGTTATTTTTATTATTGTGTATACCAGAGTTGGGCAAATTGTATTCATGAGTATGAGTACTGATTACGAGTACTATGTAATCGTACTCTTAATATGAGTAAAGTCTATGTAATCAGTAATCATACAAAGTGAGAATGAGTAAAGTACATTTAATCAGTAATCAAAAATATTGAGTACATATAATCAGTAATAATATAAAATCAGTATGAGTACAGGTAGAAAGTAATGGCATGCTGTTTCAATTTTTCGTCTCCTGTTACTTTGATATTACTTAGCGGCACAATGCTGGTCCGCTGGGTCTCGCAATTCGCAGTGTTTGTACGTTTGTAAATTCGTCCGAATTGTACTGTACAAAAAGTCTTTCATCTGCGATGGCATTCTAAAGATATTTCCGATATCTAAATATGATAAGGACATTTTTTATTCAACTTTTAACTAGATTATGATTTCTTCATTAAATCACTTAAAAATTCGTAATAGTCCACAGGAAAACCAAACTGTGCGTATTGTGAGTGCCATTTTTTCTGGGCTACAGGAAAATATTACGGGTTCTTAAATATTATTGAATTTTATGTCCCCAAGGCAAAATACGATTAAAATTTACACTGCATCCGCTAGTTCTCAAATGAACATCTACATGTTAATGCTAATGTTTAAAATTATGAAGATTTACACAATTCTTTAAATAAAGAAAGATTTCGGAAATTGTAATCTTACTTCAAAACCGTATTTTTTATGTTTGATTTAGGCAAACCTGTTAGCGCACTTGCTTATTTTCCCAACTTTGTTTCATCAAAAATCGAACTTTTCAATCGAACACTCGTTATAATATTAATATTAACTAACATGTGTCGCAAGTTTTATAATTCAGACGCCTCTGACCAATAAAAAATAAGTTGAATATTAACCAATAATTGATATGGCGGATCAAATAAAGCCTAAGATTTTTAATTTTTTGCATAATTTGAATACTAGACATTTAGTTTTCAAATATTCATATATTCAATTCATGTTATATAAAAAATTGAGTTCGTAGTTTGGCTATTATGAAGTTTTCATATGATTTAATTGTTAATTAAGGAACCATAATCTATGATAAAAATCAAACAAAAAAGCAATCATTTTTTTATATCTTTAAAAAGAAAAAAAAAGGTATTTGTATTTAAAATGTTGGTAAATTTTACATTTTTCAATCCTACCACAAAACAACAACAAACAGCGAGTTTTGATTTAACCATTTAAATTAGCATTAAAAGTTAAAACTCAATGTTAGGTTCTGGGTTCTTTTCTGTTTCCATTACTCATGAAGAAACCTGTACAGGGTGGATTAAATTCGATGTCTCTTACGGGCATTTCCGTAACTATAAGTGATAGAAAAAAACTAGTGGCCAAGTCTCGATCTCTTTTTTGGAGATTAAGTCGATAACGTAAACAAAAATTGACTACCTTCTTTTGTTTTCAAGTTATGGCCAAAAATTGAAATTTTCGACTTTTCGTTTTTCGGTCATATCTCGTTTATTTTTAGAGATATTAAAAAACTGTTTGATCATTATTAGGACACTTTTTGTAATACAATTCAGTGGTGTAGTTGCTTTTTTAAAATTTACTTAAATTTTCAAATTATAACAAAGTTATATTTTCTTAAATAGAAATCATAGTAGGCAATGCCCTCACGAAATAGAGATATTTTTTCTGTTTTCAAAAATATATACTTTGTTGGGTTTATTTCTTATAATTAATAGGTAAAATGCCATTTTTGTTATTAGCCTTGAGTAACCTAGTCTCAGTAGGCTGGCTTCAATGCAGTGCCGACATTTTTTTTTTATTTTTATTAAATATTAACGAACTTTCAAACCTTTAGACAGTTTTGGCCGCTTAAAAAATTTCACTTGCACTTTATTTTACAAAATTCCGTTTGAGAAATGTAGCACTCATCGCGACCGATCTGGCAAAAGCTTTTTTTGTTTTTATTAAATATGAATGCACGCAAATTTAGTTTAATACATGTCCGATTTTGTTTATATTTTACTATTTGTGTGTTTGTTTTTGTTTCTCGTGTTTTTAATAAAATATAACTCAAGAGAAACGAAAAAATGCGGAAATGCGATTGTTATAAAAAAAACTGAAGTGTAGTGCTCGTGTGGCAATGTTAAATGACAATTGTAAAGGAGACTGAAACGCATAATCATATGGACATTGGGAGCGATTGATTGCCAAAACTAGGGGGGGGGGCATTTGTCATTATCAAGCTTAGGATAATTATGCATTAAGAAACTTCAAAATATGCATGCAAATATGCACCAAAATACTTTGCATCCTGATAAAACCGAACTGTTTGAATTGATAAGTGCTTTATTGCAAGAATTCCCTCAGTCAAAACATCGTGGCTGTTTTTTTTTCATTTTTCGCAATGTATACTTCGGAAGATTCAAGCGGAAGGTTTAGAAAACCAGTATGAAACGGATTCAAAGTTTGCTCTTAAACTGCGACTTTTAGCTGCTGTTGTCTCTGTCCCCGCTGACAGCGTCGTAAATGCCTTCGAATCAATTTGCGAAGAAAACATCCTACCACCGGAGGCGCAATCGATTATTGACCATTTTGAAGACCCCTGGAGCGCACCTCCACAGAGACGTCCTGTCTTACCAAAGACAAATAGTTCTAAAAAAAGATGGCATCGAGTATTCGAGCAACAAGTTGCTTCTGACCAGCCAGATATATGGAAATTCGTAGAAACAATCAAAGAGAGCAAAGCCTGCATGAGCTTCAAATAAAATATGCATTTATTCGACTATTTACGAGGTACAGCACATAATTTAAGCTACTAGAACATATTTATGTACCGGGTGTCTCAAGATGGGCGGCGACCGGTGGTACATAGTTAACCGTAATACCTACAGCTTCGGGAGGAAAAAAAATATAGTTAAAGTGACCAAGAGAAATTTAAAGAAAATATTTTTTAAGTATCTGAGTTGACCGCAAGAGGGCGCAATCAATAGGGCTATCAATAAAAATCAATTTTATTAGCAAAAGTCTCAAAATAAGTTGCAGATTTGATAGCGTCATTAGAAAGCTCAATTAATTCTGCACGACTTTCATTTCGATCTGTTATCGTATCACCGTTGATAAGGGTGGAGAAAACAATTGAATTATTTACTTTAAAAAATATCATAACTTCGGTACTCTTTGTCAGAAATTAACGAACTTCGGCTCATTGAAAGGGAATTTTAAGCTGATTTAAAGTTTCAATTCAACGACTACGGCTGATTTGTTATAAAGTGGCTAGAGGGCGCTATTTACGAAAGTAATAGCTTTTCACAGTTTTCCAAAAAAAAAATTAAATGGAAAGGTGTATTTCTTTTGCAACAGTTGCAAAGCCTATAAAATGGTGAACATTGTGGTGAAAACCGGAAATGAGTATCTTTTTTCGTTCTCGATTTATTATCAAATATGTCTACAAATTGATTATATTAGCGGAACGAGAACTTTTAGTTCTAAGGTTAAATAATGCTTATAAAAGTTTTTATTAATTTTAGGACATTATGTAGAAGCATTTAAATGTTTTTGGGAATAGAGAATATTTAAACACAAGAATACAACAACAAATAGAGTAACAAGAATAATTCAAACACTAAATAAAAGCAATGAACAATAATCATGCAATATAGTTTCACTGTGCCGGTATACAATACTTTTTTTAATGTCCGCTTAGAGTTGTGTGGAAATTATTATTGATATCCTTACGGATAGTAAACGGATATTTCGAAATGAAAGATGGATAATATTTTGAAAACATTTTAGGTGCAGACCTTCAATCATTGTTGATTACAATGTGTTTCATAAACGTTCAAAGTCTTTTCGTCATTCAACATTTTATTGTTCGTTACTTTCACTTAGTGCCTGTGTTTTTCTCATTTATATGTTTGTTTGCTGTATTGTTCTTTTATTTAAGTATTAGGCTCTAAAAAACAACTTAGTGCATTTAAATGGATTAATGTCTTTCTATTTATCTCAAAATGAAAAGTGTCACTCGAAAGCATTTGTTTGCGCTTTTAGATTCGTTTTTATCTTTAGTTAATAGACTCATTTGGTAATAACTCGAGAACGAAAAAAGTTAGCAATCACGGGTTTTCACCAAAATGTTCTCCTGATTGAATTCTTTGTAATCACTTTAAAAGAAATACCCTTTTCCATTTAAATTTTTTTGGGAAACTGAGAAAAACTATCACTTTTGCAAATAGCGTCCTCTAACTACTTTATAACAAAGTAGCCGGAGTCGTTCAATAGAAACTTTAAATCAGCATGAAATTCCCTTTCAAACGAGCCGAAGTTCGCTAATTTCTGATAAAGACTACAGAAGTCATGATATTTTTTAAAGTAAATAATTCAACTGTTTTTTCCACCCTTGTTAACGGTGATACGATAATAAGTCTAAAATGAAAGGTGTGCAGAATTAATTCAGCTTTCTAATGGCGCTAGCAAAGCTGCACCTTATTCTGAGACTTTTGCTAGTAAGATTAATTTTTATTGTTGAGCCTATGATTACGCCCCCTTGCGGACAACTTAGATACTTAAAAATATTTTTTTGAATTTCTCTTGGCCACTTTTAGAATATTTTTTTTCTCCTGAAACTGTAGGTATTACGGTGAGCTATATACCGCCGGTCGCCGCCCATCCTGAGTTACTAATTTGGGGGTTCACAAATTACAGTCGTTAATTTTACATTTACAACACACATTTATAATTTTAATTACAATCTGTCGCTTTACACAATTAAAAACACACTAGTAATGAGCTGCAATGCTTGTTTATCAAATAACACTTTTACAAAATGTACTTTCTATTTATTCGAGGTATGGACCTTTCGCTTGCCAGCTACTGACTAATCTCCTGGCGGACCGTTACGAGTTTTATAGTAGATATCTGCAGTCCGGAACATGCTGGAATGAACGAGAAACGTTCGATAACATCCTCTTACGCAAGATGCGGCAGCGGCGCTAAAAATAGATTTATTTGCGCGTCACGGCTGTAACAATATTATTGTATGCCTATAGTTAATTTTTAAGAATAATAAAAATAATGTAATGCGCATTAATTTTCTTAAGGTTAAATAGTAAATACATTACGCTATCAATTTTCTACTCGGTCAATTATTCCTCGAGTAATTGTCTATTCGGGTGATGTTCCTTTCACACAATATCCCTGTCGGCCAATTGTTTTCGGGGAATTTTCCGTCGGCCAATTGTTCTCGGAGAATTTTCCAGTAGCGATTATTATTATTACAAAGCAGTAAGCAGTAAGCAGTGGTTGCGCTTATTAGAATACGCTATAATAAAGGTGCAAGCTATTCTAGATTCTTCTCGTGCGCTCAGAAGTGTATTGACTGATTTTTTTTTCGAGAACTATTAACTTTTGATTGAGGAGATTATTCACTCAATCGCCACCGTTCATCGTGAAACATAACTATTACAATCGTACTAGAGCCCTAATAAAACCATGCAGAAAATTTTGCTGCAAAATTAAATATAGTTTTGCTTTTTGCCAGGAGTTGTTTTTCAGAGAACTGTCTTTAACATACTATAAATCATTTTTTTGAAAGACAATAATATTTTTCAATTTTTGGCAAAAATTGATTGCACTTGGCAAAAATAAAGCTGCTAATTGAACAGCTCAGTGACAAAAAAAAGCGTATTGCTAATGATCGATGTTCCATTTTCAGGTTGTTGTTGTTGTGGTTCAATAACGCTATACTTTTATGGAAATTATTTTAAACCGTTTAGATCATGACGTGACGCGGCCAATTTTTGATAGGTCAGTCAGTTTGCAGTGGTGCTCTTGAGCTGCTCTTCTACAGAAGAGCCTCCAAATAAAGCCGAAATAGCTATGTAGAAGATGGTCTAGGATTCCATTGCAATTTCTAAACGACTTGTAAGAAATTTTCGAATTTCCAAATTTTTTTGTTACGTATATTACTTCAACATGTGTTGAGACTTGCCGAGAGCGCTGATTCTTCTTGTAACGTGTGCTTAATTGAATTTTCATACAAACTTAGAATAATACTTCAGAAAACGCTACTTGATGTCCTTCCTGTTTATTTATTTTTGTGAGCTTTTTTTTCTAAACTGTTTATTTCAAGGCAGACTTAATTTTGAGAAACAAATCAAAATCAAAGTTGCAATGCACCAAAGTTAGTATATGGGAAGTTGCCTCATGCAAAATCGCACGGATTCGACATTTTTCGTATGGGTCTCAGGTTTACTTCACTCGTTTAAGCTGAAGCTTCATTTAGAATCATCTCAATTAGAGTTATGTCGTTCACGAACAAATCGTTCATATTATTAGTATGAACGACTCAAATGATTCGTTCATTAAAAAAGGAACGAACGAATCTTTGAATTGGTGAAATATGAACGAGATGAACGAAATGAACGAGATGAATGAAAGAACGGATCGGGTCGCTCGCCGTATTTGTTATATCGATTCCCGCCGTACACATTTCTTTCAAACAATAATTACATTTTTCTTTATTTATATTAAAAACACTAAATTATTTCCAACCAACACTTCTTTTACGCTCAGATTTAATTTTCAAATAATCTGACTGAGATTTGACAGAAAATTTAAATTGTTTAAAAATCTTCACTCACAGCCTACCTTAACATTGTAAATGTTATTGAAAGCCGTACATCTCACAAACTTTTTGATTAATATACTGTGCTATGTTATTGGTAAAGTAATTTTATTCTTTCTCCAAAAATGTAAAAATGTACAGGATGATTGATATAATATATTTTCATTATTAAAATACATGAAAACAAGAGCTGAAAAACGCACGAATAAAATTGGAAGCTAGGGTGCAGCGTGATTCGTTCGTTTCGTTCATCTGAATCAAATCGTTCGAAAAGATTCGTTCGTTCACAAACGAACGAAATGAACGAATCTTTACTTAAAAGATTCGTTTGAAACAACTGCATCGTTCGTACAGTACCACACAGCACTAATCACAATAGTTGCGTTGTTATGGTAACGGCACCAATTCTGCATGCGCCGTGGATTGCGATCAGTCAAAATTGCCACAGCCTAGTCTGACGTCACGAGAGACCGCACGGACACCCACACCAGCGCGACCAGGCATTCGCCTTTATGCATATAAATCCAAGCGTATGAAATAACTTCTCTTATATTAACTTTGGCAATGCACTGCGTTTATAAACACCACTCGCTGATGATCGGTAACCATCAAGAAAGGACCATGCTTCCAAACTTAAAAGTTTTTTTGGGATGAACTTCTCTTGACAGGTGATATGCCGGATTTTGGTTTGATGGCACGTAATACCAGTGGTATTGTTGTGTAAGTTCTTGAATTTCGGCTACTCTACTTGAAGGATACGTTTTTATTGTTAGTACAAAGTTCTTTTTTAATCTCGAAATTAGAAATACATTCTCCAGGACGTAAAAGGTTCCAGAATAATCCTACTAGCACCTACTAGAAGTTCAACTAGTCCTTGTACGTCGAATTCGGAGTAGGCTAACACCCGTATTCATAAACCAAACTTACGCTGTGCGTTCGTTTACTTTTTCGCTATATTTCATAAACGGTATCTATTTCCGACATTGTAGGAAAATAGTTTACAAAATATGCATAAACCCTCACTGATTATGCGCCAAAAATGTGGGAAATCTGCTCAGTTTATGAAATATAGCGAATTTTAAGCGGAAACATAACGTGAGTTTGGTTTATGAATACCGGCTTAAGGGCCAGTTTTTTAATTGGGGTTTAACTTTAAGCTCCCCTTTATTCCTGTGGAAACAATTGTCCTTACAATTGTTACCATGGGAATAAAACGAAGCTTAAAGTTAAACTGTGATGGAAAAACCGGGCCTAAGTCTATTTCGCTTGGTAGGAATAATGCTTCTCAATTCAGATGAATTTGAGGAATATTTTCCGTGATTGTGGGTACAATTAAACAATCTTATTCAGTTGAAAAAGGGCATGTTGTAGAGCACAAAGTGATTCCTGTTGATTTCCGAACTGGCAGTTTTTACTGATTCACTCCGGTTATTGGCAGCTTGATTTCATTATGTGGAATTTTCAATCTTCTAACTAATTTCTCTGTTAAAATGATCGATTGAGTACCCGGTTCCAGTAAAGCTAGTCATTTACATTGATTTCCACTGAAGGCTTTGATAAATACTTGAGCAGTTGATAGTACCGTGCCTTCAATTGAATTTCTTATTAAAGTAAAGTGTGATTTTTTTTATGAATTTGGCGACACAATTCTAGAGAAAACAGTTGCCATTAACTGTCAGTACTGATCATAACATCAAATAAAAACACAACATTAAAGTTTAAAGTAGATGCTCAAAGTGCTCTCATTCTAAGGAGTGCTAAGTGTTCGGGGGTTATGTTAGCACACACATCTGTAATGCCCGCACGAAGTTCTTCGATTGCGTGACGCGTAGTTCTAAAAACTGTGTTTTTCATGTGCGGATAAATGAAGTAATCCATAATTGTGAGATCCGGAGACCTTGCAGGAAAATTCACAATCCGATTATCGAAAAACTGCTGCAGGAAAGTCATTGTTTGATAAGCTGTGTGCGCAGTAGCATTGTCCTGCTGAAAAAACCCTTCTGTAAGTTCATCATCGTGTAGTTGATTAACGAAAGGTTCTAATAACTCATTTCGGTATATTTCAGCAGTTACTGAGTCGTTAAAAATATTGGTCCGATGATACGCCTTCTTGACACTGCTAGCCAAACACCAATTTTTAATGGATGTAATGGAGTTTCCACAAATTCATGGGGATTTTCTGCTGACCATATTCTCATATTCTGTTTATTTAAATACCCTGAGAGATGAAACCAGACCTCATCAGAAAAGAAACACTTGTCAAGAATGTCGTCGTTGTTTAAGTTATCAAGAAACCACTGACAATATTCCGTTCTTCTGTGAAAATCTACTGGCCTGAGTTCGTGCACTGCTTGAATCTTATATGGATAAAGCTTTAAGTCTTTTTTAAGAATAGTGTGACATGTTCCCACTGATAGCTGAACTTCTTGTGAAAGTTTCGCAATAGATTTCTTGGGAGAGTGTTCCATTCGATCCCGAACATCTTCAATGCAGGCTGCAGTCCTTTTCTTAGCTGCTCCGCTCCTGTTTTGCGACCAAGTAATCCTGTTTCACGAAATTTAATAACACAAGCAAGGATATGTTTAACTAGCTGTTCATAAGTAATAGCAAAATTAGGAAACTGCTGTCGAAATTTCTGTACACGCTGATTAATTGAATAAACTAACTGTCCATTTTCTATTCTACCGGTTTGAAAATAACTTTCAACAATAAATATTTTCTGCTGTAATTCTAACATTTTGAATTAATTGAAAATGCAAAGTGTCAATTTGACATTTGTTTAATTAAATAATTGAACAGCTATCAGTGCTGCAAATCTTAGGAGAAAAAAACAGTGAAATCATAGCCCACTTTAATGAGGAATTCTATTGAAGGCACGGTATTACATGCGATGCTTGTCCGGGAATATAATGCGTCACAATCAACTGTTCTCCCTGATCTTGATTTTCAAGTATTTCATTAAAAGCTCGTTTGACTTGTTGATTGGTTTTGTTCTTTGTCTTCGTTAATGCTTCATCATTGTGCAGTAAGGTGTTATGTTTCAAATTACATTTTCTGGATAATGATGATTGACATTCTTTTTAAACGTGACCTGTTTTTGAGCAGTTTGTGTACAGTTTTAGAGTTTCTTGCTTCGTTCAGTCGCTCTTTTGGAGAAAATTTCAAATATCTGTCATATTTGTTGGGAAAGTGAGATCCTTGACAGAAATAATACACTGACGATGTTGTGGTGAGGGCAATTCCTTTTTCAGGCTTCTTAAATTGATTAGGATATGATTTCACAGTCATCTCAAGCATCAGACAACGTTTTTTCAGAAATGCCAGCAATTCTTCGACTGCAGTTAAAGCTTGTATGAAAATTCAATTAAGCATGCGTTAAAAGAAGATTCAGCGCTTTATGTAGGCTTAACATTTTGGTCCTTCGTTCCGAGATTAGGAAATACTAAGAAACGCTAAGATTGTACGACGTCCTAGGCAAGTTTTCATGAGACCAGAACATTCTAGTGCTATTCAAGTACTAACCGCAAAGTATCGAGTTTCTTTAAGCAAGATTTTTAGGCATTAAAATATTGTGGTGATATACGTCAAAGTTTAAAAAAGTCACACAACATTAGGATATTCTTTGCAATTATTACACATAATCCTAAAAGTAGTCAAATCTTCAAGCTACAGAAGAATATTTGTAGTAAAACGTTACACTTTATTGAGAAAATCGTTTAACTCATACAGATTTAAGAGTATGTTGTTCTTAAGTGGGAAACTTAAATTTGCAAATAAAGTATAAACGTTTTCCGTATATTGTTTTTTTAACTTCTATTTTATACAGGGTGTTCATGGGAAGCCGCTACAATAGCTAACTTTCTTATTTGTATTTTTATGAAGTAACTTAAATTAGGAAAGTTTTAGGACCTTTCCTCTTCGGTTTTGTGGTACTTTCAAAAAAACAAATGACAATCAGGTTTTCGAGATTTTCAATTGTTTTCAACTTTTTTAAATGGAATGTTAGGTTTTTTATCATCACATCGCGTTCAGGATGTCAAATTAATTATGTCTCTAAAATATCATCTCCCAAAGTCTACTATTTTAGAAATGATTTAGTAACAAAATCTTGGTGTTCACGGGAAATGACTACAATAGCTAATTTTTTTATTTGAAATTTTAGTAGTAGTAGTAGCAGCTTAAATCAGGAAAGTTTCAGGACCTTCCCTGCTTGATTTTATGGTACCCTCGGAGAAACAAATGACAATCAGGTTTTCGAGATTTTCAGTTGTTTTCAACTTTTTTAAATGGAATGTGTTTTTTTATCATGGCATCGCATTCAGGATGTCAAATTAAGTATTCATATCGGCACGTGTTCGACAATCTTCTACATGAGCCTTGTGTAGATTAAGAAAGTAAATAAAAAAGAGTGCACATATTTAACTGAAATGATTAGATACATGATTATACACAATTCTTCTTTACTGCCAAATAACTATTCTAAATTTTAAATTAGTTTAGTTTCTTTATAGTACACTATTAATTCCTCCAGTGGTGTATAATGTGCGGCCTCTTTTTTTTATATAGAATGCACAACTGAAAGTTCTGCTTTAGTCATTTAATACAGATTCGTATTCCTGGTAGTGCTTGGATATTTTATGCAAAAGAAACGTAAACACACACGAGCAAAAAGAATCCAAGTTGAACAGCACAGCTGACATTGCATCTTGATGGACGCGTACGAACACGAAAACGGAACACATGACTGCATTGTTTTGGTTTCAGGTGTCGCCGTGTCCGTGGTCCGAGAGGTCGACAGGCAGTTAGCATGTAAGTTGTCTCTTCACGTGGGCTACGGCCCGGGCCACGTGTTCTTGAAATGAATGCTGTCGTCCCTCGACTTCGATTACTGCTTCTCCTCCATCTCCTCTCTAAGCTGCAGCTTTCGTTCGGTAAGTGCTTTCCGCTTTTAGTTTTACTGCGCTCGTCTCTTTTAAGTTCGTGTTTGTTTGTGTCTCTTTGGACGAGCAAAATTCGGTTGCAACGCTTGGTCGCGACTGGAAATTCAAGGTCGCGTGGCATCCTAGAAATGCTACCAGTCACTGACATCCTAGTCCTTGCTTGCACTCGGTCACTGTTCGCATTACTCGCAGATTCTCTATGTATGCTGTTGCGGTTTGACGAATTGCTTAAAAATTATTAAGACTATGTTTAATTATCCTTTGTAATATAACTAAATAGTAGGAGTATCAGTAATTTTGGTAAAAATCAAGAAATTAGGGCAATATCTAGTACTTTATTTCTTTTAACGGGCAACAAAACAAAAGGCGTCCAAGAAATTATTATTATTATTATTATTTTTAATACTGGACAGTAGGTTCTTAACTACATGATACCTAAACTCCTATTCAAAATTAACGCACCACTACAGAAATCGTCGATAGGTTTCTATTTTTGCGAGCATCATTCAGCGATTCATGTACACTAATATTCTTTAATAAACGAATTAAACTTTCAGAGATAAAATTCCAAAAGAAACAAATTTGTTGAACACCATAAACAGAGAAAAACTGAACATCATAAAAAATTAATAACGTGTAGCACCACGTTTAGCTCTGATGATGCTTAACAAATTCCGGATAGTTTCTCGTGAAATGTTATCCCATTCTGAAAGAGCGAGACGTTCTAGTCCACGAAGGCCTCTGGTGGCGAGTACATGACACCTCACTGCTTTTTTGAAACATCTCATAAATGCTCAATGGGGTTCAAGTCTGGACTGTGAGGTGGCCAGTCCAATACTTGAATATTGATCCCATTTAACTTACTCAACAGATCTCTTGCAACGTACGATAGATCATTATCCTGCACGAAGGTGAAGTTATTGTTGCCTATAAATGGCGCAAAAGGCATGATGACATAGTCCAGAACAGTGTTCTCCGGATAAAACTGGAGCATTCAATGACCTTTGTTGAATGGGAACTAAATCTGTACGGGCGTTGAAACAGATTCCTCACCAGAACATTCTTGACCCTTCACAAAACGGTTCCCTTACAGAGATTTTGCAAAGAGCAAATCTATCTCCAGGCCTGCACCATACTCGTTCCCAACCATCTGAGTGATTTTAAGCTCACTCTGTTTTCACTGGTAAACAAGACTCGCTTCCAATTGTTTATGGAACATGTTCATGCTCTCTTGCAAATTTCAATATGAGCATTCTCTGTCCTGTGGTGACCAGTGGTGCAATTCCAGTTCTTTTGCTCGCTCTCCCCAATAATCTTAGCATTCTCCTAACAGTTACAGTTGATATCCTAACATTTCTGACTGTTACAAGTTTCTTACTGAGCTTCGAACTTGTGTATATCTCTCCTATTTCTTAAAACCTGTTGTCGAAGAAAACGCTCATTCCTTACACGTGTAGCTCTCTTCCTAGCCTGTCCACGTTTTCTTGCGTATGCCGCCGTTTCTCTGTACCTTCCGATCATCCGACTAACTGATGAATGGTCAACACCTAGCAAATTACCTACTATCGTATACTTCGTCTTTCGTTTAGCAAAGTTGATGCTATTACGCTATCTTCAATGGTTAAAAATTGTGGTCGATTCATGTTTTTGGGGCTCAAGAACGTAAACTGATCTTTTGTTTAACACTCGCTAGTTTTTCAAAACTTCTTACCTGACGAAACCAAGAATTTTAAAATTTAAACTTAATCGAACCTTAATGAAATAACTTTATCTAACGAACAGTTTGATGGATTAACAAGACGTAATAATTGTCAAAATTTATTTATTTTGAAATAAATCTCCCATGATTTAGTATAAACCATCAGTAACTTCGCCAATTAACAAATAATTAAATAAAAAAGTAAGTGGTGCGTTAATTTTGAAGGTTTGAGTTTATATCCTCAGCGTCAGTACTATACATACTATAAAAGAAAACTATTATACAACATCGTTTTTCTGTAATACATATTTATTACAGCAAACCTGCAAGGCCTGCTCTACTTTTTGAAAAAAGTACTTCTTGCTCTGCAAACCAGTCCTCCATAACCTTTACTGCCTCCTCGTTAAAAGAAAATTTACGATTTTTCACTCTTTCAGTTGAAGTAAGAGGCTGAGGAAGCTAATTTAGCGAATAAAAGAAGTACTATTAATTCTAATCCTAAGCGCGAATCGTATGGCAATGATAACTTTTCTAAACTTACAGATTTTTTTCCACAGAAATGTTTTCGGTCGGCTGTCGGACATTTTAAATTTATATTCATTATTTTTTTTCGTCATTTTAAATTTATGTCGTGTTTTGAACGTGACGTTTTTTTCTAGGTTCAAGAAAATGTCAATAATATACAGGATGTTCTGTTACTGTGTGCAAATAAAAAAAAACTCAGTTTAAGTAAACGAAATGCTACCTTCTGCGGATATTTTTTGGTGGCTACCGTATCATAGCCAAAAAATTTCGGATGTACCACTTGTTTGGAACTGTTGAAATGTCAGAGGAAAAAATATTTAGGTCAACGACGCCTTCTTCTCGGTATGAACACTTCCACTGATACCGCAATCGATCTGCAACGCAGCGTTTCGTAATAATAATCACTGTTAGTATTTATTAATTATTTTATTTAAAATCTTAATTCACTGAGCGAAGTAATATGTTTTACGATATTAACTATCGATAAATAAATCCGAAAATTTATACATCACTTAGGTAAACGCGTTAAAAATGTTCTTCCTTCACTCTTACGCAAATAAACTTTTGCTAGGAAAGTATCACATCTTACGGTCCATGGAAAAAAGGAAATGTCAAATTTTGATAAGTCTATTAAAAATACATACGCTTTTAATTTGTTCGGCAATTACGAACCACAGCTTCTTGAATTGCACTAGTTTTAATTTAAAAATACTTAAACTTGTAATTACTTGCATTGAAGTTACATTTATTTTAATAAATCCATGCACATTGTAAACGTGTTGATTGACCAGCTGATCAGACGGCTGATTTACGTCGTTCGTGCTCAAGATCTGATCTATGTTCGGCTTCGGGTCATAATTGAAGATGCGACTGCGTTCCACTTTTAGCTATGCCAGCAGTTCTCAAACAGTTTAGTGAAAATCTGCCACTGCATTTTTCTCGAAAACTATTAAATTTTATTAAGAACATATGAGTTCAATCGTTGCCATTTATGGTGATATATTACAGAGGTTTAAATATTTACACACAGTAAAAGAACACCCAGTATAACCTTCAGTTTAAGTGTTAATTAATTTGACTTACGCTCTGGCGAATCCACATGAAATGTCAGAGTGCAATCACGACTTAAATTTAAACTCCCTTTAAAGTCTCGATAATATCGGCCGTTTGTCCTAGATTAGTCCAATCCATCGCTTTTTAATAATGGTTTTACTTTTGCAGTTGAGCAAATTATCACTTACTGCACTCGTGATAAATTATTTACACGACTTTATCGTAGTTACTCTCGAAATCTTTTTGAATTATCGCAGATAATTGATAATTCAGTGATAATTTATCACTTTTAACAGTTTTTCCATTTTTTTTAAATTAAATCGATTCTATCCTTTTTGATGATCTATGAGAAATTATCACTAATTTTATTGATTCTCATTGTTGTTATAATTATCATTATTTGTAGGGATTTATATGACACTATCGCTGTGCTCTTTATGAAATTTTCAACTGTTTTAACTACAACTGTCCTCTTTGACGATAGTGGTAAGCTACCACTCTTGTCGGAATTTCAGTTTTTATCTTTTTGACTGTAGCGATAAACTATTACACGTGATAGTTTATTCCGAATTTCATATAATTCTTATTAATTGTTTGTATCGATGAATACTGACAGTTTTGATAATGGTGATAAATTGTCTTTATCAAATGTGTATAGTAATCTTGAATTTGAGGGTTTCATAAATTATAGTCGTTAAATTTCAGAACACTTTAATTACAAACTGTCGCTTTACACAATTAAAAACACAATAGTAATAAGCTGCAACACTTGTCTATCAAATACACTTCTATAGAATGTACTTTCTACTATTCGAGGTATAAACACTTCGCTTGTTAACTTATAACTACTCCACTGGCGGGCCGGTACGGCTTTTATAGTAGACCTCTGTTTTCTCGAATTTGCTGAAATGAACGCGAACCAATGAGAAACTGCGATAACATTCTGTGACGTAAGATGGGGTTACTCGTACAGAAAATATATCTATTTGCGCGTTACCGCTGTAACAGTAATTATCACCCTTGATAAATTATTACATCTAAATATATTTATTTTACCCCTTTTGATAATTCATAAATGCTAACATTTATGATAAATTCTTGCAATTTTTATCAGAAATTTGATTCTATTAAGATTGACATTCTTGATAAGTGTGATAATAGTAGTCACTCCTGATTAATTATATTACTGTTTGCTAAAATTAAATAAATATTATGATAATTATCTTCTAAATCTAATTTGTAATTAAATTTAGCTGCGCTTTTTTAGATTCTGATTTTGTCATCCGTAGTAATAGGCTATCTGACTCGTGGATAAATTATTCTGAACATAAGTAATTTTTAGTAAATATTTATAAAATTGGTGTTTCTTTGTAAGTTAATTCACGCAAAACTTGTTAAGTCAGTTTTTCAACTATACTACTTTTTTTTTAACTGGTATTTATAAATATTATATTATCCTAGTATACCAATTCTTTAAATCAGATTAATAAATAAAATTAAACTTACCGTAAAAATGAAAATTTCTTTTGGACGTATTGAGTTTTGCTCTGGAACTGGAACGCGTTCATGCAAACTCTCTGCAAACTCAAGTGCTATATCGCGACCTACTTGAATAAACAGATTTTTGTACACAAACGCATATCAATGCCCCGGTCCCCAGAGATCAATTTAACTCTAATCTAAATCAAATACAGAGGTATATTTTGGCAATCGAATTATTTTATGCTTACCAAAAAGGCCAATTTCGGAAATGATCCACATTCAAAGTTTACCTAATACTGTTAATCATAGAACTGATATAGATAAACTTGGCGTTTACCATAATTTAATAAAATTTCACTGTCATTTGGTTTCTAGATGGCTCCTCCTTTCTGTTTATTTGACCGATGGTGTTTCGCCTTCTTAAGTTTAAGTTGGCATTACAATTTTACTGTGCTGTCACTCTGTTTATATTCAATACTGAACTTTGTTTTCACGCTTCGTATTTTTATTGTGTTGTAGCCTAAATTAACCTGTTTTAAGAAATCTGAAAGTATTTTATGGAGTTGTTTTCTCAACATGTACCTTCATGCAACACCTTGTTTGATCTGATAGTTGCTGTAAGTTTAACCTTAGTGTATACCTACCAGCCAGGAGCTGAGCCAGGGAATTATTGTTACAGGTGTCAGTTATTTTTAAACCAGGCTCTACCTAGTAGCTAGTGAATTATACAACCTTATTCGGAGGCTCCGATGAAGGCGATAAATATAGCCGAAATGTCAGCTGATTAAGTGTTAGCGTTTTTTTTTTGTCCTTCAACCCAACCAAGTCTACAACTTTCTTTCATATTATTTTAAAAGCTTTACCTACGCCCCTACAAACAGGACGTCTCCTCGTGACATGGTCAAGGCTATTCGTGCCTTTTGTGACAACATATTTTACCTGTTCATTAGGATAGAGCTTCTTTCTGATATTCATATTTATTAAAATGAAGCAATTAAATATCTATATTGATTTTTTAACGGTTTTATGCCTGTGTCGTGAACGTAATATCTCAATTTTAATTCAGTTTTTATTGGCATGATTTAGGTAGAGGTGTATAGCGATAAACGATTGCTACACATCCCGTCAAGATCTAAGTGCACAGCACTGAATCGCGTTGAGCGGGAGACAGTAACGAATTCTTGAATTATTTGTGAGACTGTGGTTATGAATTATTTTGTAAAAAAAAACTCATTTGTCAGTCAAGTAGAAAACCTAATTACAGAAAATGCTTCTATACTGCAGTCATTTTAAGGAGATAGTATCGTACATCCTTGAATTTATCCTAGCGCTTTGTGTAGACCGTTTAATTCCTAACAAGGGTAACCCGGAAGGCGACTAGTGGTAGAGTATGCGATACTTCTGGTATAAATGGCAACAAGGGTTCATCTTGACTACTGATGCTAACTTGACGTAATCGATCAGGTGGTTTCCGTGATGTGGGATAACTTACGGTGACATGTTGACTATTGTCAAATGGTTTTATGTTAGACTAAGATGGCCTCAAGTAGATGACAGTTTTTGTAATGTTTTTGAAACTCCAGTATACAAACTTAAGGAGATAGCTTTACCCACGTATGTTGATTTAATGAAGCATTTCCTTTGGTTGAGAGATGAGTTATTGTGGAAGAGAAACAAGAATGATCCGACGCGACGGTCAAAGTGAATTTGTTTCTATGACATCGTAAGAAGAAAGGCAGAAAGTCTCCATAACTCTAGTAAACCAACAAGAAATTGCTCATTTTATAAGTAGAAATTTCTTAACAGACAAATGGCATGAAAGAAAAATTGCCATCAATCGATCTACCTTTCCATAAATCGAAACTTGAAACGTATAAGATAAAGAGAAAGAACAAAGGAAGATTAGAGGTAGCTGAAGCAAGAGAATATTAAGAAAATCTCTCTATCTTTGACGATTGAAAAGCAAACGACATCTTAAGCGTCTAATTCAGAAGACATGTTTTAAAATGATGATGATTACGTCAACGCTCAACATGAAGCCAAACGTCTGCCCCTGTGACGCAGCGCCGTTTCTTTAAGAAGCTCTCTAAATTCTTTTCCCGATGGTAGATCGGCCCTCATTTGTTTCCTTAGATTATCTTGCCTATTTTGCTGCATATCTTTCTATCTTGCGCCTTTTGCTGCCACCTATTAACTCCTGCCAATCTTAGATCCTCTTCTACTTCTTCTATTCACGTTGCTTTGGGTCTCCCTCTTCCCCTTCTGCCGCTAGGTTCCCATGTCAGCATTAATTTAGTTTCTTCTAGTTTTGCTCTCCAAACCTGTCCAAGCCATTGTATTCTCTTTTTCTTAATCTTTGATATCACATCCTCTTATATCTGCTCATAGAGCTTATGGTTCATTCTTCTTCTTCTTACTTCATTCCCTGACACTTTTACTGGTCCTGCTTTACTCTTAATATTTTCCTTTCGGCTCTCCTTATTTTTTCCTCATGTACTTTAGAATTTGGGAGTTATATCTAAAGATACTGTGATAGGAGAAAGCCAAAATTATAGTATATGGCATAGAGAAGAAGGGGAATTTTTTCTGCAGAACTACATCCATGAGAGAAGAAATTGTTTATTGTCTATTAATTCTGGATTCCCAAATTCGAGGGGATCCAACGCGGATTTTTACGAAGCATCGGCGACTTCGTTACACAGAAAGTGATTGCAGTGATTGCGTTTACTGACTGCTTTAATTGTGATAGTCTGATGGAATGACCGGTCAGCACTGGGAAGAAAAATGGCAAAGTTTAAAAACTACATTGATTTGTATGCTTGTTGCACCAGCGAACTGCCCCTTCATCATTCCAGAAGATTGATGAAAAGACATCTGGGCCGCAACAGGTTTCCGGACCAATAGGAAAATTCCTGAAAACGTGTGAAACCCATTCCGTGACAGATTGTGTCCCTATTCCTAATGCTCTGCCCGAAATTGGTTAAATACAAACCAAAAATATCTCCTTGACATTTTTGGGGCGATATGTTGATTACCCTTCTGATTTAGCAAATAGGAGTCGTGAAAATATAACTCGCTACACATTGCCTTTACGAATTAAGCGTCGAATGACCCACCAGAAGGTTTGAAATAAACAAAATTCCAAGAATACCTCGGAATGATCATTAAAGGTTCATGCTTGCCAGAAGAATTTAAGACAATCGTTCACGAGGAACTCGTATGTATGAATTGTGTTTGATACAATGGAGAGAAATTTCAGATGAAATTTTACATCAACTTACAGAGTTAAAGAACCTGTTTTGGGTAGCCAAAGGACTTCGGTGTGAGGAGCTTTGGAGGCAATATAAGAGCCTAAACAAAGATTATAAGAAAAATATAAAGGCAGCTAAAGAAACTTACAACAATCTCATAAGCACTTCAAAGAACAGGACCAGAACTTCGTGGAATATAGTTAATGAAACGGTAGGAAGGAATAAGAGAAAAACACAACCTTTGGTGTTGAAACTTGAGGGCGAAATCGTAAAGGACGAGACCAAAATTGCTGACGCATTTGGAAAATGCTTCGCAAATGTAGCTGATTCAACTGTTTTGAAACATTTTGGAGAGGGGTGAAATCAACTAACTATACTTATTCAACGATTCAACGATCCAACCAGTATCCATGGCATACCTTCCAACAGACGGTTACGAAATCTCAAAGATAATAAACACGGAGTCTGAAAAATAAAAGTTCCAGTGGCATTGACGACAACGATGTCTCCGTGATCTCTAAGTGATAATCGCGTCTCCTACCGCTGAATTAACGAACAAAGCTGTTGATGAAGGACGTTTTCCTGAAATTTATAAATCAGGTCTGGTGACACCTATCTACAATAAAAATAATAAAAAAATAAAATAAAAATGACCCATTAGACTGCGGAAACTACAGACCTGTTTCAGTGTTGTTCGTTATCTAAGGTGATCGAAAAAGTGCCCCACGTTTGGCTAATTTCCTATACTGAAAAATTTTTCATTTTTCAATGAGCTAAACTATACATACGACACTCGGTTTGGTGACCTCTTGCGTACCGTCAAACATAACACAAAAGATTTTGAACGAAGCACTGAATATACTGTTAAGCTGTTCAATAAATTAAGGGAAAATATAAAAAAAAACCTACCATTACAACTATTTAAACGTGAAGTGAAAAATCTTCTACTTAACAAATATTATTATTCAGTGCAAGAATTTCTTAGTGACGAAGATCTGAATTGATTGAAGTTGTTTTAATTTTTAGTTAAGTAGACATACAATGAATTGTAAAACTGAAGAAACTATCCATTAATTAATGGTAGTTGAGAAATAATATATTATTATTATTTTTATTAAAGCAGAGAAGTATTTTAAAATGATTGGACCCACCCGTTTTCTCGAGCTTTATAGAAGAAGACGTAACAAGATTGACCAGAAGCGATTCATAGTTTGACATAGGGTTTCCTTGCCGCTCTGTTAGTGGAGTGATATGTGAGACTGGTGGCAGAAGCTTCATTGTCAAGTTCTGATGCCGAAGCCAGGGATGGATTTTTACGCACCCGTATCAAATTCCGGAACTAACTGCCAAAGTTCGAAACCAAGATGAATTTCTTCAGAGCTCCTCTGGCCATGGAACCTGAAGCTGACGAGCTATTAAACTGAAACTTTTTGCTTTTCCTTTTTTACATATTGGCTCATGCATGTGACTTTGGAAAGGCGGCAGACATACTCCGACAGCGCTTCTTTGTCTAGCACACATGAACAGAGAGCAAGCAATACGTAGAGTACATCGGTCCCCTACCCAAAATCCTTATGCCCAAGACGTCCGTCTCTGATTAGAACCATTTATTTTGTCAGGAAAGAAAAATATTGTCGCCAAAATAAAGTTTTCGCTGTTTCGTGTTAAGATTAAAATTTTTTGAGCACGTTCGGAACCTGACGAAGATGACGGGTGGTTAGGCTGGAATTTTTTCACTACGTTTGAAAATTTGCAATTTCACTGTCCGTTTGATGCAAGTGAGAAACTGAGGTCACACAGAACCAACTCAGTGTTAATGCAACGCAATGACCAAGAATGAAGAAATTAAGAGTTGCTTGTCTTCGTGTTTTTGCAAAATAAGAAATTTGGACATAAATTTTGAAAAGTTCTTCGACGATCAGCGGCGGCGGCGGCAATTACCTAAACGGTTCCTGTGTACGGTGCCGCGGAGTGATGTCGGCCCTTCAAACAGAAAAACAGCGCGAGCTATAATTAAGCGGATAAATTGCACAGTGTGTGGAAGTTTAATAAAATTGGTACAATGTATGGAGGAGGTAGACTTGCAAGAGAAAAAGAGAGGAGGCGATAAAGAGTGACTTGCAGAAATGTTAGCGAGACGCGAACGTGCGGATCGGATCGGGCGTTAGTATGTGGCATGTGAGTTTTACTAGCAAACCGAAGCTCTGCATGAAATATGTTGTTATGTTGGTGCTGTCCGAGTGCAGACGGGTGCCTCGTGCAGACGGCAGACAGACAGACTCGGGACCGCCGTGGTAATAACCTCTAGAGGTCGAACGGCCGAGTTATGTAAGGGCACCACCATTTCGCCGCCGACGTTCTTTTCGTACTTTCAACGTTTCACCGTTTAAGATCGTCCGGTTCTTCGCCATAGGTCTTTCTTTTTTCTCGGAAAGAAAGTAAGAAATGTCATTTTCGATAATCATCTGAAGAATGCAATGGAAAGATAAAATTCTTCTTTTCTGTATTGAACAAGTTTTTCTGGAACAGGGTCATAGTAAAATGTAAACGGGTGTTTATCAAATTCTTCATCTAGTTAACTCTGACTTTCCCATGAAAAAAATGGATTGAGAAATATGGAGGTATTGCAAGCTCTAGAAAAGATTGATTTCAACGTACATTCCTATACTAATGGTTTTGGAAATGTTGAGTTTAACTCCATTGTTTTCCCACCCCAATCATATACCTTTGCCATACAATCTTAAACATTTTTCAGGCGATGAGCGTCCAACTCTCCGATGATGAGTACGTTGTAATCGTCCGCAGAAAGTATCAACATTCATTCGGTAGATCATTTATAAAACAGTTAAACCGTGTTGGCGATAAGCAGGATCCTTGGGGTGTACCTTTGCAGACGAGACGTCTTTTCGATTTCATACCATCTAACTCAACTATTTGTATGCAGTTGTAAATATGATTGAATACAATCTTTTGTAATACATCTAATTCCCATTCTCATCTTGATTGCCTGTAGGGTTTATAAACATTGGCCTATATTCTCACCTCGTCTTTAATTTAGCAACGCCGCCGTGATTAAATTCTCTCTCACTCTCTTACTCGTGAAATTCGCATACAGCTATATCGTTTTTGTTTATTTTAATCACGGCTTTAGTTAAAGACGACTTTAATCATGAGATGAGAATACGGCCCATCGTTTCATTTATGCTTTGTATACGAGGGTCACGCAAGATATTTTGAGATACAAGGAAACTACAAGGGTTCTTATGAAAATGATTTTATTTATGTTCAAAGTATTCTCCACCGGCAGCAATGCACTTTTGTAAGCGTAAGCAAATCTTCCATAAGTTAAAAGCTTGCGGCCCGTCATCTTTCGGAATGCTCTCGAGAAATTTAAGAATTGCTTCATCAATCTCTGCCTCCATTGTGAAATGTCGATCACGTACTTTTTTTAATATTAAAAGATAATCAGAAGTCAAATAATGTCAAATCAGGCGAAAAATGTGGATGTTCAAAGCGGTTACGGACACTTCGGCGTGACCAGTAAGTCGCGGCCGACAGGGCGAAACTAATTGGACGCGTGACACTAAAGCGTGAAAACACTAGGGCGCGAAGACACTAGGGCGCCGAATTAATGAAAATAAAAACATAATAAAGAAGTCTATTCTGTAAGCATTTCATACTTATTGTTATCCTTGTTACGATTGGTACTTAACAAATATAATAATTGATTCTCTAAAAATCGAAATCGCATGCTCTTCAGTTGATTGTTATGGTATATTGACATCTGGTTGGTGGATTTGCTATATATAGATTGTACGACGTCCTAGACAAGTTTTCATGAGACCAGAACATTCTAGTGCTATTCAAGTACTAACCGCAAAGTGTCGAGTTTCTTTAAGCAAGATTTTTAGGTATTAAAATATTGAGGTGATATACGTCAAAGTTTAAAAAAGTCAGATTCGCAAGCGTTCACAACATTAGGATGTTCTTTGCAATTATTACACACAATCCTAAAAGTAGTCAAATCTTCAAGCTACAGAAGAATATTTGTAGTAAAACGTTACACTTTATTGAGCAAATCGTTTAACTCATACAGATTTAAGAGTATATTGTTCTTAAGTGGGAAACTTAAATTTGCAAATAAAGTATAAACGTTTTCCGTATATTGTCTTTTTAACTTCTATTTTATACAGGATGTTCATGGGAAGCCGCTACAATAGCTAACTTTCTTATTTGTATTTTTATGAAGTAACTTAAATTAGGAAAGTTTTAGGACCTTTCCTCTTCGGTTTTATGGTACTTTCAAAAAAACAAATGACAATCAGGTTTTCGAGATTTTCAATTGTTTTCAACTTTTTTAAATGGAACATTATATTTTTTATCAGCGTATCGTGTTCAGGATGCCAAATTAAGTACTTCTCTAAAATATTCCCCTCCTATTTTGTAAATAATGGTATTAGACATTTTGACATGTCGCGCTTTCAATATTTGACACAAGGGTTTTTAGTTTGAACTAAATTTAAACATTTTGAATCATGACAGTTCACAAAGGTCTGACAGTTTGAACACACTTCCTTTATTCTCTTGTTTCGAAGCACACCATATTGTATTCGTGAATAAAAAGACTATCGTAACGATAGGTATTATTTCACAGACATACTTAATTTGACATCCTGAATGCGATGCAATGATAAAAAAACCAATGTTCGATTAAAAAAAGGTCAAAACAATTGAAAATTTCGAAAACCTGATTCATTTATTTTTCTAAAGGTACCATAAAATCGAGCAGGGAAGGTCCAGAAACTTTTCTAATTTAAGCTACTTCGTGAAACTTCAAATAAAAAAGTTAGCTATTGTAGCCATTTCCCGTGAACACCGAGGTTTTGTTACTAAATCATTTATAAAAGTAGTAGGGTTTGGAAGATGACATTTTAGAGACATAATTAATTTGACATCTTGAACGCGATACAATAATAAAAAAAACCTAACATTCCATTAAAAAAAAATTGAAAACAATTGCAAAACTCGAAAACATGATTGTCATTTGTTTTTTGAAAGTACCATAAAATTGAAGAGGAAAGGTCCTAAAACTTTCCTAATTTAAATTACTTCATAAAAATACGAATAAGAAAGTTAGCTATTGTAGCGGATTCCCATGAACAGCCTGTATAATTATTATTTAATTAACATAATAGGTCATTTTTAAAGTTTTTAATTGGAGTAAGCCATGATTTTTATAAACCACCAGTTAAAGTTTTCAATTAATGAATTTAAATAATTCAATTTGAATTGAATCAAAATTTCAGTTGACTTATCAAAATTACCAACGATCTTTATCAAAATCATCTTCAATTAAATATTTTAAAAATGACTCGTTATATGATACAACAGGTATCACTGAATTGAATGATTGTGGATTTCTTTAACAGTCATACCTGAATGCGACGTTTGTTTCGTTTACATCGCTAAAATTCTTTCGTTCTACAGGCATACAAGTATATCGAACACGTAACAGTATGCGTTGCTATGAAATTTTCCTTTTCCTGTTTGAGAAAACAAATCTATTTTTCAAAATCTCTCAAGATAACTGATCACAAAGAAGAACTCAGAACACGACAATCGTGAGTACAAGTGTGTGCAGAAATGATGAAATTTTATACGAATGACATTGAAAAGTCATTTGGTTTTCAGATGATTTGGTTATGTTTTAAATATAGCAGAAAAGTAAGGTAATTGAACGAAAATAATAGAATTCAACAAAAAAATGAAAGAAACACAAGCAGAACCTTTTCCTACCTCAGAAAGCATGTAATTTGGGATTTTAAACATTTCAACTTTAAAATTTGCCGTTTAAAATGATTTAAAATTTGAACTCTGCTCTTCAAAATGATTAAATAGTTTTGACAAATCATTAAAATCTTATTTACAACGAAAAACTGAATCGTGCGAAATTTTAAGGCCGCAATCACATATCAGGGGATAATTGACAACAATGAGTTTTCAAACAAATTCGCGCCGGCGCCGTAACGAGTTCGCACCGTAGCGTCAACGCGCCGTAGCGGCATCGCGCCGTACTAGCGGCACCCATTTCATCGCACTCTGGTTGTCGCTCCCAAATGTCTGGATCCAAATACCTTGACGTTATATTCGCATAAAATGAAGTAAATTGTATATTTCTTTAAATTCGTTTCAACGGAAAATAGTTTTAAAACAATTCTATCAATTTGAGATGGAAAATGTTAAACAGTTCGTTACGTGATAAGATATCTATTAAGAGATAGTTCAAGTCAACTGCAGCTATTTTTTCTGTCCGTTGAAATTGAAATTCTTCATTTTGGTAGGTGTGCTCGGAGAGGTAGGAGTCTACAACCACAGCTAAAATCGTTTCCATGTCTAAGCTATTAATAATTCTTTTGTTACTGGAACTTTTCCTAACTCTCTCAAACTGACCAAGGTCATACCAGATTTCAAAAATAAAGTTTCTAAACTTGACATAACCAATTATCGCCTTACATCGATGCTTTCTATCTTCTCTAAAGTATTTATTTGAAAAACTTATCTGTGATAGATTGTACCCATACTTGGTTTTATTAAAGGTCGATCTACTGTGTCTGCAATCTTTAAACATCTACATGAAATAATTTCTTGTCTGGATAATGATGGATCTTCCATTGGTATTTATTATGTTTAAAGCATTCGATACTTTAGATCATCAAATTTCATTATCGAAACTGTGTTATTGATATCAACGTTGTTCTAAATTTGTTTCGATCCTATCTCTTCGGAAGGTCTCAACAAGTGTGTATCAGACACGTGAATAATGGTGTAATTGAGAAAATTTTATCTGACCTTAGAGTCATAAGTAACGGCGTACCACAAGTCTCAATTCTAGGCTCATTATTGTTTATAGGTGTAGGTATACGCCGAGGTTAGTAACTAAGAATCAACGAGCTTGTAGGACAAACAATAAAAGCTCAGGGTAAAGAGAAAAAGCCTAGAGGAAGAAAAGAACAAAATGTTACGATATGGCTAAGGTTTCAATACATTACGCAATAATTTTACCTGTGTAAAACTTCACAAGCTTTTCAAATAATGCATTAAAGATGCCCTTTGCGTCAAAAGGTCTAAGAATCCGGCACTGCCGTCGTTCGAGTAATATCCCTACGGACAAATTAATTCCCAAACAGAAAACGCACAAAAGTAACCAAAACGCAACAGCACCCTTGACGATCTACCCAAGTAATTTAGATGTCGTGGTGTGCGCTTCGAGCGCGAAAACGCTCGTCTCACGTGTCCAGATTTAGCCAATCGTAAATTCAGAAAATTAATTCCAAGAGAAGGCGCATGCCTCGGCGTTATCAACATGCGGTTCATAGAATAAAGAGCAGATAGATAGGGTCAGGTTCACAGAATAACTATCGAGAGTGAAAATAATGACGATGTTACAAAACAATCGTAACAGATTAATATCCGATTTCTTCACCTCCTGATAAATTTATCTGCCAGGTATTATCCTTGGAAACCATTGTATTGATAATAGTTTGCGAGGATATAAAGGAGATAAATTTATCAGTAGGTGAATAAGGCCCGATTTCTTCACCTATGGATAAATGTATCTCCCAGGAATTATCCTTGGAAACTATTATCTATACAATAGTTTCCAAGGATAATACCTGGCAAATAAATTTATCAAGTGGTGTAGAAATCTGGCATAAATCGGGCTTTTGTGTGGTTTATTGCGTCATATACCGGTCTCTACTTAATCACCGTATAGGACGGAAAGAAAACGTGGTTTAGTGAAGAATAAACCTACAACCTAGGATGTATTTCGGGAATACTGTCGTAATGAATTAGTTTTTATAAGCACAATTATTTGATGTATTTTATATGAACCTAACAAAAGTATTCGATAAAGTCAACCGTAAGGTACTCCTAAAAATTTGAAATTTGAGTCTGTTGAAATTCTGATTAAGGCCCGTTTTTTTCACTTAATAAATTTATCTGCCAAGTAATACCCTCGGAAATTATTATCGATACAAAGGTTTCCGACGATAATATCTGGCAGATTAATTTATCCTGAGATGAAAAAATCCGAACTAAATAAGGCTCGTATCTGCAGAACAAGGAATAATTTTTAATGGACCTAGTTTTAATGATATTTTAGATACAGACGTTACGCAGGGATCACACTTCTAAACACATTTAAATCTTCTCGGAGCAAAATCCAATCTTCTGCATTTTTCTTTCTTTCTTTCATCAGTAAGCAACTTTGTTTCACGACTCAATAATTTTGTGTAATGTCATTTATAAATATAATGAATAATATGGGACCGATCATACTACCTTGAGGCACGTCAAAAGTAACAAATAGCTTAGTTATTCTAACTTTCTGCTTCCTATTCTTAAGGTTTTCAGGTTTATCCATTTTATGACTCGCATATCACACCCCAAACAAATTTTCCATACGTTAAGTCGCTATGGGCATACAATGTATAACTTTCGTTTGAAATGTAAAAATTAAATGTAATATTAATTAGTTAATTTTGCAGAATTTAATTGCTGTGAAATTTTTTTCAGAAACTGAAATCTCGAAATAATTCAGAATGGACGTCCGTATAATTCAATCATGGTTTTTAATTGTAGGTAG
This sequence comes from Prosopocoilus inquinatus, assembly GCA_036172665.1. NCBI lineage: Eukaryota > Metazoa > Arthropoda > Insecta > Coleoptera > Lucanidae > Prosopocoilus > Prosopocoilus inquinatus. The sequence goes on along the minus strand of CM069877.1, from coordinate 28,442,294 downwards.
AGTTAATTGACCTTTCACGAAAGGAACGCGGAAATTTTAAATCCATCGAAATCATCTAAAATGAAAAAGAAAAAAAGAACAAAACTTTGAATTATATTTTCTTAATGAATAAATTCGTAGTCTTGTTGTTGTTTTTGTTTATAAGTGATAAATCATATATGCATACGACAAAAAGCTTGCATGTACAGTGTGTGTCAACAGTGCGTTTTCGTGCTGTATCTCGAGCTTAATTACCAGACCTAGGAGCATTTTAGGCGGTGTGTTTATGTATATATATTATTACTTATTAAAATGCCACAATTCACGAACGGCGAGAAAGCAGCAGTTTAGAGGAGTGTATTCATAATGTCGTCGACATTATTTGCGCTAATCCTGACATACACACGAACACAAGAATCACTTTTTCGCCGAGCTCGTTTGTGTGTCGCTAATGATGGACGCCACGTCAAACAATTGTTATAAACGTTTCTAAACGTCTATTAATGAACGTTTGTTTGAACGTGATGCTCCACACAGATGATATTCAGTGGGTGTGTCTTACGTATTAGTCATTCCCGCGATGTTTACTGTCTACGATCAGAGAAGCAAGTTACGTAAGTTTTTTTTTGTTATTTCATGAGCACCAAATGAGGGACGGATAAAGGAATTTTCTTTTGTTATACTAATTTTCTTTTTGTATTTTCTTCGTCTTGTTTGTGCTGTCGGCGTAGTTAATGATTTTGCAACAGCTTATATATAGGATATCAAAAATTAAATGTTTATCAGTTTTTTCATTCTTTATTTTACTTTTATAGAATAAGCCATTTTGTGTGTGTATCTGCTTTTTTTTAACATGAATATCTACTTTTTTTAATACTGTCTTGGTGACACGTATGGCAGGAGCTTAATTCTCATATTTCCATACGTACGTGTCGTATGTTCCAACTATGTCGATCGAAAACAATTAATTATCACCCGACTTGACACGGAATTAATTGTAAACCGAGTCGAGTACGTTCGCAAGTACCGAGAATAAGAGTGGTACACAGTCAAAACATATCATATCATTAGACACAACAAGGAAAGGAGGTTGAGTTTTTTATTGAAGGTGAAGCAATCGCGTGTCCGCTCAATTATTCAGTCATTAACTAGAATTACAAAACTGATTGTGTAACGCGAGAGAACAATGTTGAGTTCTTATTGCCACGTAAAGCGAATTAACCTAACGCAAACTGAAATGAATGCACACGATGGAAATTTTCCATGGGTATTTACCATATGAATAAGAATTGAACGTGCACTTCGTGCAAAATACTTTATTCAGGTAATCTAGTATAAAAAGAAGATATTTTGGCAGAGTTAGATAAAAATATTGTTTATTACATAGAATATACTGAGTGTGACGGGAAAATGGCGCAATCGCATAACACTAGGATATTTGGTGATTAAAATTAACCATAAAATCTTTTTCAAAACCTTCCTGTCCTGTAGTTAATGTAGCAATGTATATATGTTCATATATACCATTCGTTTCGAATTAAAGTAATAAAGAGCTATTATTCACTAGCTAGTTTCTCGTAAAAGTCAGTTAAAGGAAAATCGTACTTTCTGATACTACTGTCATGTACGATTTTTTTTTGTTCGTTACTGTTCGATCGCCCTGTATTTTAATTTGAATATGCAACTGCGAAAACCTTTGCATAGGCATTAATCTAATGCAAAGTAAAAGTCAATAGTTCGGTTTGATTGTTTCGAATTTCGTTAGCAAGTGTCACGATTATGAATGAATTTATGTATGAATGAATTTCTAACAAATCAACGCTGCATAAAATTAACGTTCTTAATGAACCAATTAGAATACACGCCTGAAATTAGCATTGCATTATACTTTATTTAGAACAGAAAATGTTACATTTTAAAAAATGCGCGCTCGTTGGTTTCGCAATAACCAGATAAAATAGCGCAATTAGAATGTCCACGGTTCGTATACCGATTGAAGACTTTCATTTTAGCAATAAGAAACTTATGCGATGTAGATATGGGGAAGCGTTGTATGCAAATCTGTAATGTGCAGGAAGTCACTATTGTCTAAAGTAAAAGTCTTCTATCGGTGTAGCGATATACGTATAGGCTTCAAATCTATGAGTCATTTGGTCTTTATTAAGCCTTCATCTCTATGAAAACTTACTTATCCATATTACCTTGACACAGTGTACTGAACTCATTTTTATCAAGATTTGCCATTTACATTCCAAATCAATCTTGTTTTTGGAGTTAAAGTTCTGACGCACTTATTGGAAAAGTTTTTATAAACACCATCGGGTACCAGTATTTTTTTCCCTAATGTATGTCTGACTTCTATTTGCTAATACTTCATAACGGACTAATGTTACTTGATTATCGCCAATATTTGTCAAAAAATTACTGAAACTGATTTTACAAAACTGAAAAATCCTTAGCAGTCTTTACTTTTATTTACACCTAATTTAAAGAATTGTTGGTAATAATAAGAACAAGTTTTAAGGTTCTAATATTTTCCAATGTACGGTAATACAAGGTGCTTCAAAATTAACTAACAACCAAACTAAAAATCCGAATTCAAGATCTCATAATAAGAGAAACTGTTTGTTGAGGGATTAAGGTTAATCTTCACATCAAGAGAATCCGAATCAATCAGAATTAAAAACAGACTCTGAAAACCGAATCTGAATCAGTTCCACTCAATCATTCGGCTATATATACATAATTTTAGTCAAGAATAGTGTTTGTGCTGTTAACCAAGAAGAACGTAGAACTTACTTTCAAAGCGATACTCCTTGCATATTATTTATTTTCAAAGTGATGACAGAAGGACAAGCAAGAATTGAGCATAACTTGGTAGCAGGTGCTGAAGTGTGATTCAAAATGATTCAATATGTGTCGGAGTTCGAAAGATGTCAATTACTTTCCCACTGATTCGCCTTGATTTTGATTGATTCAGATTCTGCTGGTGTAAAAGCGGCCTAGGCACTCAAACTGAAATGAGCAAAAAAGAAAACAGAATTTTTGTCCGAGTTAAGTGAGCGATCAAGTTGCACAGAATCGTCACGTCCGACTAAACCTTCTGACCAATCAGCAATTGAGAGAAGTGATCACGTGGTTTGGTCTGATCACTTCGACCGTTCACTTACCGCAACCTTTGTTTTTGTTTGGTGAACATTTCCACTAATTTCGCCCTCTATTTTCCAAATTTTTAACCATCCATAATTTTAACATTTTTCTAAATTTCACAATTCTAAACTTAACTTTGAATGTCACTTATTCTAAATATTTAAATTAATTTATTTACAGCGTTCTTTTAAAACCAACACTTCTTATAGATTAATAATTTTGAAAAATTAACTTCGACGTTTACCCAACCTTGAATTTTACTGTCAATTTGACTCAATTTTAAATACTCAGGCCTAAATGTTCCTTTAACAGGTATTCACACGTCTTTAACACAAAATTTTAACACTTAATTTTAGATTGTTTAAAGTGTTGGATGTGTTCGTGTATATAAGATTAATAATTATATATGTTCGTAATCTTAAACACAGAACAGAAGTCACAGCGGGTGAATTCAAAACATTGTGCATTTTTCGCAATTTAACATCAACCTTCTCGTTTACAACAAACGGCAATAAAATTTCACCAATGATATGATTTAAACATATTGTATGGGTAGTTAATTGTAGCATATTAGTTCCTAGACTAAATTTAATTTATCAATAATCTTAAGGAAAAAACACCAAATATGACAATTAAATTGGGACAAAGTGAATATAATGTTTATTAAGGTACACAAATTGGAAAAGTGTATACAGGGAGATTCAGGCAACCCTTTCACTAAAAGTTTACGAACTTCTCTTTTGAATTTCTGTTTCATATTTTGCAGTTATAAGTTAACGATATGGATCTATCAAAATATATTTTCAAATTTTGGACACTTCACTTGCTGTCAACTTTCTTATTTTAAGTGGAATACCCCAATTTTTAATGCATTTTTGAAATCTTCATAAAATTCTAAAAATATTTTGTTGAACATATGATACAAGAAAAATTAACCGTTTCCGTTTTTTAAGGCTCTTTGGTACCTACCAATTTTTTTTCGGATTTCTAAGTATGCAGCACACAATACAATCTGTCACCGAAGATTATTCTACCCACCCGCTATCAAACGGTCGGTCGCTAAAGCAATAAAAATTACAATGGTCGTATACTAATTCGTACCTATTTGCTCAATGCTCGTGCCTCCTGATTGTTGAAATAGTGTAGGTTTTTGCGAATATCTACAGTTTAGACTGCTGCTAAACTAGTTTAGTTTTATAATATATAATTTTAGTCGTAGATTATTATAGATTATTGGAAACCAATTAACAGGATAGTCATTTAGAGTTTCTTAGAAACTTTGCCTGAATACCTGAATGTTCATGAAAAAGTTGTCATTCTCAGTGTACATACGTACGTATACACTTGCACATCTTGTGACATCAGTTTCTTCTCTAGTGTTATTATCTACTTGTGCCTTAGTTTGTATTTGTAATACATTAATTATTTTGTTCATCTTCTTTGTTTAAATATTGGTACGTATATTTATTTTTTAAATTAATATGAATTAATTTATTTTTTTATGTCTTTAATAGCCTAATTAAGAAATTTGCCTTTCTGTTTGCTCCGATACTGTCAACAATGGGGCATGAAACTAAAACTCATCTTCGGCTATCAACAAAACGGAAAAGTAAACGACAGGCATTTAAAAAGATCTTAAAAAAAAGGAAAGACTCTGAAAAAACTTTTGTAAATACTAATTGCGAGTCAATTGTTTCGTTAAATACAGAATCTGGTGCAGATATAAATAAATTTGATGATGACGTACTTTTGATAGAACCTCAAGTCAACGATAAAAAATAACCAAATATGAAATAACAGGACGCAGAATTGTTGACATTGGACATTTATTTAAAGTTTTAAAAGCAATAAAACACGAAGGTTTTGGTTGTTGTTCCTATGATATTGACATATTTAACGAAACTAAATATGGCTTGAGGAGCGTATTTAGTTATGAATGCAAAATATGTAAATTGAAAGGTTCATTTAGTACTGAATCCAGTGATTTTTCTTGTAATATAAATGATGCAGCAGTTTGTGGGATAATTGCAGTGGGTATAGGATGTTCACAGTTTTTGGAATTATGTGGGGCATTAAATATTCCCTCAATTAATCCAAAAACCTATTCTACTTCGGAAAACAGGGTTTTGAATTCAGTTAAAAATGTAGCAGAAGAGGAAATGATAGAAGCTGGTAAAGAAGAATATAAATTAGCAGTTGAATCCGGTGAGGTAGACGATGATGGTTCAGGGATGATATCTGTAATCGTTGATGGTGCGTGGAGTAAAAGATCGTACAAAACAAATTGTTTGTGTTGCTTGTATTATTGGCGCTAAAACAAGAAGAGTTTTATATGCAGCAGTGAAAAATAAATATTGTAAACTGTGCTCTATGTATGAGAAATCTAAGAAGAAAGTTCCAAGCCACAAATGTTTTAAAAACTGGAACCATACTTCAACATCTATGGAAGGAGCTATTATCTTAGATGGTTTTAAGAAGTCAGTAGAGACACATAATTTGAAATACGTTAGAATGATAGGAGATGGAGACAGTAGTGTTTACCGAAGAATTTGTTATTCAAAACCTTACGGACCACATTGCTTTCTTCAAAAAGTTGAGTGTCGAAATCACGTCTTACGGAATTTTTGCAATAAAATTCGCGAAATTGCAAAAACACCAAGAGTTGATTATAATATTAGAAATTTTTTGCGGAATAATATTTTAAAATTTAGAACAGCAATAGTTAGTGCTATTAAATTTCGCAAAACTGAAAACTCTTGCATGACGGAAAAAATTGAGAACTTGAAAAATGATATATTAAATGGACCAAAGCATATTTTCGGAGATCATCTAAACTGTGCTACATATTTTTGCAAGCAAAGCGGACAAAGTAACAACATCGCTTATAATGAATTTTTAAATGCTTCGGCATTATATGAACCATTTTCCCGCTGTCTTCATCGTGTGGCTAATTTATCTTCAAGTTTGTTACTAGATGTTGATACAAATGTAGCAGAATCTTTTAACTCTGTTATAAACAAATTTGTTGGTGGAAAACGAATCAATTTTTCATTAAAAGGTTCCTATGAAGGTAGGTGTTATGGTGCTATTATAAGTTATAATACTAAGGGATTGTTTGTTTTGAAGTCAATATTAAATTTGAGCGATAATAGTGTAGGAATTTATACTAAGAAATTTTCGGACAAGCTAGTCAAAATCATCGGAAAGAAAGGTGGAGTTAAAAGAAAATTTAGATATGAGAGCGCGGATTCAGATTACGGTGATAACATCACAAATGAAATAAATTTACCGGACATGTCCATTATCGAATATGAAGATGCCAAACAAAAGTTCCTAGATTACTTGGGTGCAGTCGATCCAGTCGAAATTGAAAAGCTTACCGTTGGTCAAAACAGTAACCCTGAGTGGCATAAGGAGCGAACTTGCAGATTAACAGCAAGCTATTTTGGGAAAATTTGTAAAATGAAGTTGACTACGTCTACTGCTAATACCGTTAAGGACATTTTGTATTCAAAATTACATACCTTGACAAATTTGCCAAAATCATTAGCGTACGGTATGGAAAATGAAAATAAAGCAATAACTTTATTTGAAAGTCAAACAGGATTAACCGTACAAAAATGTGGATTATTTATAGACAAACAAACAAAATATCTAGCAGCATCTCCCGATGGATAAATAGGAAATGAGGCCATTATTGAGGTAAAATGCCCTTACTCAGCCCGTGACGCAACAATTGAAGCCGCAATTAAAAATAAACTGATACCATACTGTAAATTAGATAAAAATGGAATTATCGGTGTAATTCCTACACATAACTACATGTACCAGATTCAAGGACAGCTCCACATTACCAACCGAGATACTTGTTACTTCATTGTATATACAGAATTAGATATAAAATATTGTAAAGTTAAGAAAAGCGATTCATTTTGGGCAGAGAAAATGAAAAAAAAATTGGAAAATTTCTATTTAAAAGCTCTGCTTCCTGAAATTGTTGACTCGAGAAAGAAACGAAATTTACCACTGAGAACGTCGTTTTTTAAAACTGTTGTCACGAAAAGCTGAAAAATCAATATAAGAATTCCTCAACTAGAGCGAATATATTTTGTTACCGCGAAGTGTACGATTTCAAAATTATTTTGAACCGATGTACCAAAATACATCTGGATCGCCGAAGATTAGCGTCCTGCTGTGAGGGTCAGGAGTGGTCGTAAATCAAATGTAAGTAGCTAAATTTTTGTGTGCGTTTGCAAAGTTGGTTGCCTAATTTTAATTTTATTTTTTTACAATATCACAAAAACCAGAACATTATTCAAAAATCCAAGACGACTTAACCGTAGATATTTTTATGCCTTACAAATTGATAATGATACTGATAAATTTTGAATAGTTTTTAGGCATGAAATCCGTCATTTTATGAAATCAGTGTTTTAATTAATTCCGAAAAAAATAAAGCTTTTTTCAAAAATCGAAGTCCATCTAACCGTGTAGATGGATGCTATACTCCCATAAAAATATCGATTGTCTTTTCAAACATAAAAATGCCGGAGAAAAACGTCATTTCCTGAATGATATTTCGCCATATAGCCGTATACTGGTAGCAAAGAGCCTTAAAAATAACTCAGACTTACAGAACCTTGGTTATGATACTGCCACCTTTGTGCAACAAAAACCATGATGCCCACTTTTGGCCTGTAGTAGGCTACAGTAACATTCTTTCAGATCATGTCCAGTTTTGCACTTGATTGCTTACAGGCTTGTTGAAAAGTAACTTCTAATCGAACTAATTTCAACTGTCGAAAAGTCATGTTTTTTAAATGGAACGCATAGTATTAAATGTTCTTTCATTCTGTATTAGCATTCCCTATACCTATCTCTTATAGTTCACTCGTTATCGAAGATTTCTTTTTAACACGTAATTTTCTTCCATTTTTCGGTGTTGCTTTTAAATAGAAGGCTATGAAAACTAGAGAAATTATAATTTTGAAATCATCTGTCTAGTAGGAATTAAAAAAAAAAAACAATTTAATCGCTACGAAGAACCAAAAAATGAATAATCAAACAAAGACAAAGGTATTTGATGATAAAAAAAAAATCGACAATTCAAGAAGTTAATAAAAAAAGTTGTTATAGCGAGGAAAATGCGTTATTACTTAGATACAGTAGAAAGTTATTACTAATAAATAATAGCCGAGGACAACTTATAGCCAATATTATAACCAACAATTTGTGTATTGTTTTTAATATTTCTGATTTATTTATTAGTTTTCATAAAATTTTGTATTGTAAGTGTAAATTTCTCCTTGTAAATGTGTAAATAGGCATATCAAGAATTGTAATACATGCGGCATATGTAAACAAAAAGTTCAGATGATAGATGTGTATTTAAATATTATTTGTCGGATTTTAAAATGAAATTGAAATTACAGTCAGAAATTAATTTTAAAAACCTCAGTTTGTTAAATTTTCTTAGTACACTATTCAGAAATAATACTGAAAAGTGAAAAAATTGATGTGTCAAAGAGAAAATAATGAGTATAAAGAGAAAGGTAAGAGATGGGTATAAGGAATGCTAATACAATTCAAAAGAACATTTAATTCTGATTCTCATGGTATAAAAAAATACTGGGTGTTCTATTTAAAAAAAACATGACTTTTCTACAGTTGAAATCAGTTCGAATAGAAGTTACTTTTCAATCAGCCCGTAAAAGATTTTGTGTAAAATTAGATATGACCTGAAAGCTTATGAGCATAGCCTACTACAGGCCAAAGATTGAAATTATGGCTTTTGTTACACAAAGATGGCAGCATCATAAACAAGCTACTGCAACTTTGAACGTTTTTTAAAAAATGGAAATATTTCTAAAACGGCTAATTTTCTTGTATCCCATGTTACACAAAACATTCTTAAAATTTCATGAAGATTTCAGAAATGCAATAAAAAATGGGATATTCCATTTAAAATAAGAAAGTTGACACTAACTTCCGGTACAAGCGGAAGTGCCTGAAAGTTGGAGATATTATATTTTAATAGATCATTACCGCTAACTTATAACCGCAAAATATGAAATAGAAATTCAAAGAGGAAGTCCGTAAGGTTTTAATGAATAGTTTGCCTGAATCTCCCTGTATAAGCACAACCCCGAATAAGGTTAATGACCACAAAAATAGCTTCAAGTTCAACTTTACTCTGCCCAACCAACTGGCGAATCGGCGTGAGTACTCTCGCGTTGCTTATAGTCTCGTGACGACAAAACGAAAATCATCAAACAATAACGTGAAGCGCAAAGGTCTAAAAGCCAAAAAAAAGAGAAAAAAACTAAGGAGATAAGCTCCCAAAATTTACGTGAATTCGTTCTCAAACTAGAGCCAAAATATAATTTAACAGTTAACAGGACAAGCAAACTTCAACAAAGTATGGGACAACTATAATGTAAATATTTTCTAAAAAAAAATTAATAAACTCATCTTACTACGTTAACAAGCAAGCTAATCTTCCCTCCCATCGAATTCGTCGGTGAATAGTAAAGTAGGCGCACCGGACCTCGCCACTGGCTCGAATCACGCTCGTGGAACGTCGACACGCGACACCTTTCTGATGATGAGTAAAGAGAAGCTGGTAGGATTTTACTTAATCCTTCTGGAAGGAATCGTCGATGAAATGGTTGTGTCAGCCCGGAAACGGGAACGACTCAATCATTTTTTTCTCCCCAGCAACAATGCAAAAACGTCGCGTTCCCTTAGGAAGCCCTGCATTGTACGGGCTTGGCACGTACTGTGCAGGTGCTCGGCAAATAATGTAACATATGAATTCAAATGCATTTGAATTCATAAGTTACATTATTTGCCGGGCATGTGCAGAGCCCGTTCCGAGCCCGTGCGTTGCAAGCCGGTTGCACGATAGTGAGAATAGTGCTTAACGGTCATGGGTTAATTCCAAGACTAATGACACACAACAACGAAGTGGCTGGAATCCGAACACATCGATAGGTTCACAGGTCCATCAACAAATCTACCAACAGCTAGCAGTTTGCTTGCGCTCGCCGTCGAAGGACCAAAAATTAAGCACACACCACAGTATCACCTGTCATCGGGACAGGCGTTAATAACGACAACCAAAATTCGCTCACATGCATGCACAAAGGAAAGCCTACCCGACCGGAACGATCAATGCGAAAATTAAATGTAACAGTAGGAAAAAGATTACATAACAGTATTAAAAGTACATTTATGGGAAAACCAATTATACCAAACAGTAGTAAAACCTATATTCACCTATCGAGCAGAAACATGAACTATGACAGAGAAGGTAAAAAAAAATGAAATGCAGCGGAAATGAGACTTCTAAAGCGAATTGATAACAAAATAAGGGTAGACATAACACACAGAGAGAGCTTGAAGCTAAAGCCGACAGAAGAAAATATAGAAGAAGGAGAATTGAGATGGTTCGGCACATAAACGGAATGTCAGAAGAATAATGAGCCAGATGTTTGAAGCTAGAACATCAAGAAATCCAGAGGTAGACTTGGAAGACGTTGGTTGGATGTTGTAAGAGCAGCAACGATTAAGAGATATGAAGTGGAAGAGGCAAAGCTGATAATGCAGGATATAAAGAAATGGGAGAGCTTAAAGCTAAGATCGACAGAAGACAAATAGAAGAAGGACAATTGAGATGGTTCGGCTACTAAGTGGAATATCAGAAGGTAGAATAATAAAAGAGATGTTTGAAGCTAGAACATCAAAAAATCCAGAGATAGATTTAGAAGACGATAATTGAAGGTTGTAGGAGCAGCAACGATTAAGAGATATGAAGTGAAAAGAGGCAAAGCTGATAACACAGGATACAAAGAAATGGAGGGAGAGTTGGACAAGAATACTAAAAAACTCAAAACTCAACTCCACTCTACATGCCCTACACCCGGAAGGGTACCTGGGTACAAGGATTAAGTAAATAAGTAGGTCAGTATGTACATTTAAATGGTTGCAAAAACTAATTTATAAAACAAAAATTAAACTACTTAAAATCCGTTGACATACACTATATGAAAGGGTTGACTCTTCTTGTGAATCGAATTCAAATTCAATTACAATCAGATTAACATAAATGTTTTCGTGTGTTCTTATTTAAGGTTGGCCACTCTCTTCTTGATATATGACCATAATTCTGGAAATTGAGGTCTACCGTTGCTTGAATAGAATATCTCTAATTTCTATTAGTTTTTGGATAGTTAAAAAATAGGATTCTGTTCTAATTCTATTTATCCCCTCATTCAGTAGGAAATTTTAGAAAAATTGGCTTAAAGGTTTACAGACTGACTAATAATACCAAAGCTTGAAAGCAACGTGGTGACTAAACAGGATATTGCAACATGTCTCATCCGATGCCAGATTTTTTTTATAATAATACCTGCAATACGTGAATATTACATAATTTCAGTAAAATTGCACTTACAAATCACTATTATTATTAAATTGTTCTTTATTATTACTCAGGATAACTAAGAAAATTTCAATACAAGTAAAAATTCATCTGATAGACCCTGCTGATTCTGTCGGGTTGACCGATGTTTTCTTGGTAAACATCTTGAAAGTATTTCGGCGATTCTTCCTCGTGTTAATTAAGACAGACGAAATTAGTAAACAACTCAGGCATACGTCATGCTCGACAATTCCATGTTGAGAGCGACCGCGTTTCGGGCGTAATTGAAAAAGGTGCGGCGTTTGTGCATCAGCAGGTAAAATTAAAAATAGACGCGCACATCTGGAACCGGATACATAAACCAATCGGTTACGGTAAATATTTTGATAGAGTTTAAGGATGCAATTACTTTCATCTCGTATTTAGGCGGAGACCTATTAAAAAAATCTTCGGAGAAATTTCTAGAGACGAATTGGAGGAGACACTCGACTGCAGTTGCCCATACAAGCAACTTCCATTTCATGTATGCGTTCTTGAAAGTAAAATCGATCAAAGATGCAGTTCAAATGCGTTTTTGGGTAAACAGAACTTGAAACCGACAAAATTACGTTGTTGCATTTAAGAACATAAAAGCAACTACGAAAGAGATCTTTATTTTAATTTTACTTTAGTATGAAGAATTAAGTTTTCAAATTTCAATCCTGGATATTAATAAGTGCAATTAAAATCAGAAATGATTTTCTTAAAGCTAAATGGATTGTCGTGTTCTGTATTAGTTAAAACGATTTCCGAAGAAACGATATGACTGTTGTGTACGAAGAATCTTCGAGTTGAAGATATTTTTTTAACTTTTAATAATTTCAGGTAAAATATTTATGTATATGGTGCGTTCATACAACAATAACGTGTTTACAATCATATGTAAGAATCAACAGTTATTTACTCACCGGAGATCCCCTGGTCACTACAGTCTGCACTTGATGAACCAACCCTTTTGACCTATTTACAATTCAAACTAGTGCATCCACCATCTCTCCTAATCGCACCAATCTCGAGCCTTTCGAACTCATTTCAGTTGCTCTTTCGTATGCTCTTCCACAAAAACATTTAACCTCATTTTTACATGCAAATACACCCTACCTCTTGGTACTATCCGACCAGTAGATTCTCTACCACCAATCTATTTTTCTATCAAAGTGTCTGGCATCTCAGCACGGTGGCTCCCATCATTCCACCTCCACTTGATACGTAAAACTGGTGACGATTCCTGAGGGCCGACCGTATATCGGGTCCCCAAGAGATCACCTTGGACCGTGAACATTACGTCGTTCACTCTCGACTGCGTTTTTAAACCTTATTAGTACGATCCCCCTTTAAGGGCGGTCATACATGCACGACGCCCCTGACGTCTCAGACATCACCAAAGCCACCCCCGCCAACATAGTCCAGCTAGTCAGCGGTCAAGTGATATAGCACCTGCCACGCCCTGCCGAGCCTACACTCAGGGGAATTGCTCATTCATACCATGCAAGAAATAGATCAAACCAATTTTCTACATAACATGCAATTTACTACAACAAATAACTTATCTCTAAAGCGTACTAAGTTTCTGATCTTTTCGACGTGGCGCGGAAAATTTCCTGAACACACCTGTATATAATACAATCCAACCGACTATAAACGCACACGAACCGCGAGCAATGCGTTTGTAAAGATTCGGTATGCCGAAATGCATTATTATTTTATAAAAATTAAATACTGCGATTAAATTAATCTATCTATTGCAATGATTCATAACATGTAATAAGATCGAGGTTAGATGACGGAGTTGGAATCATGGTATAAGATTAATAAGTGGGATGCCTATGTGAACATACGGCGGAGTGTTGTCGTTACATCACCTTAATATATCGCTCACCGTGACTTCCGAATTCGCTGAATTTTTGCACTCGGAACGTTGCCTTATGTAATGTTCATCTGCCGGGGGTTCCAGAAGCTGCGATATGCAATCCAATTAATTCTTTTCATTCAGAGTGTTATTGTTTAACAAGGACTCCATCTAATGCCCCACTTAAGTGGGAGGAAAATGCATGAAAAGGTTTGCATAGGCTCAGATGAAAAAATCTGGTGCGTTCCTCCGAGTCATCTAATTAGTGGTCCTCGTTAAAAGTTCTACATTATTTTTTTAATCAGTCAATTTTCTTCAGTTTGAACTTAATTTCGCGAGAAGTTATTATACTTCACGGGTGTTTGTTTTTTTTTTCTGGTAATTAATTTAATAGTAACCGAATAATTTTTTATTTTATTTAACTGTGTTTCGAAAAGTCAACGTTTACAACGAGTTTAAAGATTAATTCATTTTCCCGCATAGTCTGGAGTCATTTTAGTATGGAATTGTATTTTAAAAGAAACTTCATGTTTTGATTATTCTATTTTTGTATTAAAATTCTACTAAATGAAAATGAATTTCACATTTTGTTTAATCTATTCTTTGGCATTTTGTTTAATAGATTTTTATATTTAAAATTTGTAATGTTTGTAAAAAGTGGTTTCCCAAACCCCGTCCGTACGGTCTTTAAACGTTACGCGTACCAGCAAGCACGTTTAAGCATTTTACGCATTATTATTTATTGATACCGAAAATACTTATTTAGCGACCGTATCGTTTAACTATACCAAAACAGATTGTGTTCTTTCCTTGAGCGTGCTCTGCATTCCTCGGCTTTGTTTATTATTTACGTTACTGAAAATAAAATTCTATACTTTTTAGGCGAAACTGTAATTTCTTAAATTATAAATTCTTTTTATTTTTATTCAATTAAAATATATCTAACAATACTTGCTAATATTTTTGTTTGAAACACGTATGACTATGCCAGCTTGTCTGTCCTCGTTTACGTCTTCACGGCGTTAAAGAATACACGACTTCATACAGCAAATATACATTCGCATTATGTGCCGTAAACGCATTAAAAAACTGGCATATTTTGATAAATTCAGAATATTTTTCTGAGGATTTGCAAGACGAAAAGTATTTAACCCACTTCTTATGGGTGAAGTTTCTCTGCAATTCATCCCTAATTTCTACTTCTTTTTCAAGAAGGTAGAAAATTTTATAACATAACTCTCGCCCGAAAATGAAATACACTTTTCTGTGAACTCTAATTTTTACAAGTTGGATACCAGCACTTTTGAAACCATTTTGAAACATTTTCTCCATCTGTGCTCTGCAAATCGACAACTTTCATTTGCATTCTGGTTTGACAGTCAGAATACTGAATTAATATGGGGAACATTTTGATTGAACGGTGGCTGCTTGCATCCGTATATACACCAACGTAGGAAATTTCTCTCAGCTAATTATAAATCAATTTTAAAGGGTAGGCTTCTAGAACACCAGTGATTATTGCTTCTGATATTGTACGACCATAAGTTAGTTTTATTTCCACTTCAGAATCATGATATATATTTTGTTAATCTACAACAAAAATAAAAATTTGCAAAAAATTTTAAACTTTCTTTTCACATAATTATCAATTTCAACATTATCAAAGTGTTGCATTTTATAATACAGGCGGTATAAATTAAAATTTTATCCGTTAAACAAGGACGCCGTCAAAAAAAAAATTCTGTAGAATTATTGCCAAAAAGTTGCAAGAATTCATTTTCTGTAAGAAGAAAGGCGAAGAAAAGTTATTAAGAGTATAATTTCGCATTGGACTAATCAAGAAAAAAGCGAAGAAATACAGGCTGTTTGCAAAATAAGTGGAAATTTTTTAACCACAATACGTCGACAGCACAAACAACACTAAAAAATACACAAAGAATTCGTATAACAAAATAGAGAGAGAATTCCTGTAACCGTCCCTTATTCGGCGTTCATGAAATAACAAAAAAAAACTTACGGAACTTATTCTCTGATCGTAGATAGTAAACGTCGCGGGAATGACTAATACGTAAGACACACTCACCGAATATCATCTGTGTGAAGGATCACATTCAAACGAATATTCACTATTAGACATTCAGAAATGTTTATAACAATTGTTCGACGTGGCGTCCATCATTAGCGACACACAAACGAGCTCGGCGAAAAAGCGGTTCTTGTGTTTGTGTGCATGTCAGAATTAACGCAAAAACTGTCGACGGCATTATAAATACACTCCTCTGAAATGCTGTTCTCTCGCCGTTCGTAAATTGCGGCTTTTTAATAAAAGTAAAAGTAACGAAAAAGTTTGTAATCGCATATATTCGTTACTTTAGATTTCGGTACCCGTTACAAAGTATTCTTTACTCGTTACTTTCGGCATTATGAATACACCCCTCTAAAATGCTATTGTCTCACCGTTCATGAATTGTGGTATTTTAATAAGTAATAATACTGTGTAGATAGTAATCATATTTAGCTTTAATTCGTTCAATCACTTTTCACAAAAGTGTTGCTCCCAAAGAATATGGAGCAATAAACTGTGTGTCATAATTATAAAAAAAAGAAGCAAATTCTTTCGATTTCGATTTTATTAGCCTCTCGACTTCGGCAAAGGTTACTGCTCGAATGCACTTCTGTTTTCTGTTTGAAATGCGTTAAAAGTTCAATCGTTCCCATTTATAGTGATCTATTAGAGGTTTACATTTCTGCCCTTATTTCGCAAACACCCGGTGTATTAGGTGACGCCATGAGAGGACTCGACCGTGTGAATGAAAGCGTGAGATCAAATGCGAGAGCAACACCTAAAAGAGGGATTCAAACATCAATACGTGAGAGAGAACGGTGTTTAATCATTCAGCATGAGGTAACATTAAAATATTTCTCGCAGTTGCGTGCACGTTCCGAACGCTCACGGTGCTACCTATTAATTCTTTAGTGTGGTGATATTAAAGTGAATAAATTATGGATTAAGGCCCGGGTAAAATCAAATATATATAATATAATAATATACCGGAAATCAAGTGCAAATGAATAAAAAAAGGTTCACGAAACTCCTAATAATTAATGTTGAAACTTATGTACCTGTTGTTAACCCTAGCATTAGCGTTATCATTACAGCTATCGTACTCTATTTCTATGTTTTTTTATTGCTGATATTATTTTGTAATATTTAGTTTATTCGCCTTCTACGCCAATAAACTAAACTTCTTGTGCACTTGCACTGTCTATTGGAAAATATATTTATTATTATTATTAAACGCCTGAACGGTCCAGTAGTAAGGGAGCGGCCTTGCAATCGTAAGGTCGTGGGTTCGGACCCGCTCGAGATATTTCTCGAGGGTTGTTACTTCAGGTACCCTTTAGTGTTGGGGAGAAATTTCGACACTACTTCCCCTTCAACGGCGAGGAGGTTTGGAAGTAACAAAGCCATGGAACACTTTTCACACACACAAAAATACACTCCCGCTCCTGAGGTCCTGACAAGTCTATGACTTAGGGCCCCGTTAAGCAAAACACCGCAGATAAAAAAGACCCTAAGGACGTTCCTGGAAATGAATTTCAATTTTAATTTAAAACACAATTTCCTCAAAAATATTTAATTTGGCTGGCAATCGATAAAAAGGGAAATGTTTCGGAACCATTTGTTTCAACAGGCTCTATCAACGAAAGAGTGTACTTAGAGGACAGTAATAAGTCACGATTAATTCCTTTTAGTAAAAAGCACTATAACGTGAATAACGTTATATTTTGGCCAGACGTGGCAAAGTCACATTATGTGTCAGAAGTGGTCAATTATATGAAAGGACAAAGTGTTGCATTTGTTGAGAAGAAAAAAGTGCACCTAACGTTCCTGAAGCTCGAGGAATTGAAAGGTTTTGGGCCTTACGTAAAATAGAATACAAAATATGTAAAAAGCCTCCAAAAAATCAAGTTGGATTGGAAGAGCAATTTCAGGAAAAAGTTAAGTAAAATACGCTATAATGGAACAAAAGAGCATAGGACCAATTAATATCGCTTGTTTAGATGTATTGTTTCAATTTTGTTTATAATTTGTTCAATTAGATTAAAAACTGTTTGGATTTCTCATCGTTTGTTTTTTGAGATTATACTTCCAAATTAGGGATGTTTGAAATTACCTTTATTTGTTGATATCGCAAATCATAAACATAACAAAAATACCGTGCCTTCAATTGAATTCCTCATTAAAGTAAGCTGTGATTTTTTTATGAAGTTGGCGACACAATTCAAGAGAAAACAGTTGTCATTAACTGTCAGTACTGATCATAACATCAAATAAAAACACAACATTAAAGTTTAAAGTAGATGCTCAAAGTGTTCTCATTCTAAGGAGTGCTAAGTGTTCGGGGGTTATGTTAGCACACACATCTGTAATGCCCGCACGAAGTTCTTCGATTGTGTGACGCGTAGTTCTAAACACTGTGTTTTTCATGTGCGGATAAATGAAGTAATCCATAATTGTGAGATCCGGAGACCTTGCAGGAAAATTCACAATCCGATTATCGAAAAACTGCTGCAGGAAAGTCATTGTTTGATGAGCTGTGTGGGCAGTAGCGTTGTCTTGCTGAAAAAACCCTTCTGTAAGTTCATCATCATGTAGTTGATTAACGAAAGGTTCTAATAACTCATTTCGGTATCTTTCGGGAGTTACTGAGTCGTTAAAAAATATTGGTCCGATGATAAGCCTTCTTGACACTGCTAGCCAAACACCCATTTTTAATGGATGTAATGGAGTTTCCACAAATTCATGGGAAGTTTCTGCTGACCATATTCTCATATTCTGTTTATTTAAATACCCTGAGAGATGAAACCAGGCCTCATCAGAAAAGAAACACTTGTCAAGAATGTCGTCGTTGTTTAAGTTATCAAGAAACCACTGACAATATTCTGTTCTTCTGTGAAAATCTGCTGGCCTGAGTTCGTGCACTGCTTGAATCTTATATGGATAGAGCTTTAAGTCTTTTTTAAGAATAGTGTGACATGTTCCTACTGATAGCTGAATTTCTTGTGAAAGTTTCGCAATAGATTTCTTGGGAGAGTGTTCCATTCGATCCCGAACATCTTCAGTGCAGGCTGCAGTCCTTTTCTTAGCTGCTCCTCTCCCGTTTTGCAACCAAGTGACCCTGTTTCACGAAATTTAAGAACATAGGCATGGATATGTTTAACTAGCTGTTCATAAGTAATAGCAAAATTAGGAAACTGCTGTCGAAACTTCTGCACACACTGATTAATTGAATAAACTAACTGTCCATTTTCTATTCTACCGGTTTGAAAATAACTTTCAACAATAAATATTTTCTGCTGTAATTCTAACATTTTGAATTAATTGAAAATACAAAGTGTCAATTTGACATTTGTTTAATTAAATAATTGAACAGCTATAAGTGCTGCAAATCTTAGGAGAAAAAAACAGTGAAATTATAGCCCACTTTAATGAGGAATTCAATTGAAGGCACGGTACTTCATAAAAGATGTTTTCTTTCGCTCACAAAATCGTGATCCAAACGTGTTTTGATTCAAAAACAGACATTCTTTTCTTTGAATCAAGCATAAACTTCGAACTGATTTTGTCTGAAATTATTTTAAACGTCAGTCAATGTCATCATTCACCATCAACAAAACAGAACTTTCCTACATTCACTTAAAAAAATAAGGCAGAGCTTTAAGCTTTTTTCATATCTAAGAACCAAAATACAAAAAATTAGTAAATACACTTCTCATAAGACTTTTTGGCGCATTTGTCCATTTAGAAAACTCGTCTTCGACTCGTTTTCTAAAACTGGACGCGTGCGCTAAAATTACGTCTACTCAAACTTGTCTCGCCGACGAGATTGCTCCACAAATTAATTCCGTAATTTAGAACGAGCATCACGTTTTAATTTAGCTGACAGTTTCCATACTCTGACTAAAATTAAATTAGATTAGATTAATGCCGATGTTCATTTTCCGTGTATGAACCCACTGGATATTAGGCGGGTTGTCCACGACAAGAATTTTCACCGTCCGCCGTCCCGGCAAATTTACCGGATTAATAGTAATACATTAGATTATATTCACTCTTGTCCACGTGTTCTGAAAATTTACCGTGTCGGTTCGTGAACAAACCAGAATATAACCTAATGTATTACTACCAATCCGGTAAATCTGCCGGGACGGCGGCGCACAGTGGAACGATCTAATGTAATGCTTTTGACATCGGTCAGAAATTCAAGTGTCATGTTCAGAAAATCTTCTCATACATATTTGTTGCTTTTGGTGGTATGTTAAAACATTTAAAATTTTTTTTTAATTTCTTTAAAAAATAAGCCACTTAATAAATAGCTGAAAAATAATGTCTTTTTTAAATCAGAAAAAATTTCAAATTTGAATTTCTCCGTTGATATTTTTCTGAATTGCAATTAACGGTGTACGGAAAAAAGAATGTCTAAGTACATTATCCCAGATACGTAAAATCTATGCTCCAATGTACTGTTTAGCAGGAAAAGAAAATTTATTAATTTTACTCTATTATTGATAATTTCGTAAAACTCTCGCAATATCGCGCTGTATAATGTGCTACGTTAATACACTACGACACTAAGTTTTAAGCTCATACCATTAGATTTTGCGACTTCCTGCGACCTTACAAGATATTTAAATTTTTATGAATGTAGGGTGTTCCATCTAAGACGGCTCTTTTCATACCTCTTTAGTTAGTCATTTTACAAAAAAGAGTTTCATTATTTCATATAGAGTATATTTTAAAATTAGTTTGCTGTATACAGAGTGTTCCGTTTAGACTGGACGTTATATTACTTCGTTATTTTAAATGGAAGACCCTATATATTTTGACATTTTCGGATTCCGGGCTCAATTTTAATGTGACTTTATTATCACACATATGGCCTAATGTAAACCGTTTAAGAATTATTCAACTTTTTAAAACATTATCACTGTTGCAGTACTTCAAACAAATGCAAATATCTTTCAAACAAGTGACTATAGTGACTTGTGGTTCTTCGCAAAAGATTAATCTCGAAATGCTTTTCCACTTACACCATTACGAAACATTTCAGGTAACAAGGTTTTACAAACAATTAAAGTATATTTATTTTCTTTAAAATGTATATTTATTGTATGTAACTAAAGTACTTCGAAAATACCAAGAGAAATTTTACAGTTTTTTGACGATATAAACCTGTGTCTTTTGAATTCTAAAGTCTTATCTTTCAAACAGGTTATATTTCATCTGTCACGTTGACATCAAAACTCACAATAACACGAACAAATCAGAAAAAATTAACTGTATCCGATTTTTTTTAAATTAACTGTACCTATCTACCAGAAAAGTACAGTTCATTTAGCAGGTTATGATAAAAAAATTGACCCTGCGAAACGTCAAATTTTCTATTAAGTCTTTCAGTTTGTCGATGATTTGAATCTTTTCTAGATTCAAGTTCAAGATTCGTTGTCCTCTGTGCTCTTTTAATAATAATAATAATAATAATATTGGCTTTATTGTGTTAGTGGTACAATAGTAACAACAACAAGTGCAATAAATTGTATAAATTATATACGATGGAACAGAAAAAACAATCGCAAGGCGAAGTTCAGACCTAAATATAAAAACACTCGTCTGCTTTACAACTTAACCTTGATTGAATGAAGAGAATATAAATTGAAAAAAATGCCTATATCACTAAGCTAACCTAGAACTAATATTATAGAGGTAGATTAGAAACACATTATATTGTAGTTATTTCAATAGAAGAAAAAAAAAATTATAATAGCGTGCACTCAAATGCGATGAAAGAATGAAAAAAGAATACTGTATAGGAGAGAGAGAGAGAGAAAGAGACAAGACAAAAGAAATAGTATGAAGGAAATATTGATGGAAATAGCATGTATTAAAGGATAATATCAAATTTTTATTTAATTAGAAGAATTGAGAGAGTAATACAATCAGTTGGCTGAAGGATTACACTGTTTATAAAATAAATATGCTTTTAAGGTTTTTTTGAACGAATAGAATTTGGCGCTTTCAATTTATTAGACAAATTATTATATTTACAGTAGATCGAAAATGTAAAGCTCCTTTCATAAAGAGTTGTTTTATGCGATGGGGGCGAGATAAGACCCCGAAATCTGGTGGTGACATTGTGAACATCAGAACGAAAATGAATCTTGTTATATACGTAAGGGGGTGTTTTGGACAGCATTATTTTATTAAATAGGCACATCATTTGAAGTTCTCTTCGATTGTTCATGTTGAGCTATGAAGCTTCTGAAAGCTTAAGGGAAATGCGACTATATTTTCTAATTCCGAATATATACCTAAGGCAGCAGTTTTGTATTTTTTGTATTCGACTAGCTGTTGCAGCATCTAACGCCATATGATAAATGGGTGAACAGTAGGTGAACTGAGAGAGGACCAGAGCTTCACAAAGGCACTTTTTTGTCGCCACATTTAATATAGATCTGTGTGGATACAGTTTTCGTACCGCCATATAAGCATTACTTATATATTTGAAATTTGACAACGAAAGCGGAAGGTGTTATCCATAAGTAGCCCCAAGTTTCTGACTTCATTAACAAGAGGAATTTTTTCATTATTGATTTTGATATTTAAAATATTACTTAAGTTGTTACAACATTTAGCTTTGCCAAAGAGTATAACCTGTGACTTTGTGGGATTTATGATAAGAGAATGACGTAGTTTTTAGAGAATCTAAATCCTGATTAATTTTGGAAACAGCATCTCTCCAGTCAGGGGGTTTGAAGGAGAAGTATATTTGTATGTCATCAGCGTAAATATGTGCATTGCAATGTTTTAAGTTAAATAATAAATAAAAATTTAGAGCTGTAGATGGAAAATAGCAAAGGGCCGACTAAAGAACCCTGCGGAACGCCTTGTGTAACCCGTAGAGGCATTGACCGCTTACCCTCTAGAATAACGGATTGTTTACGATCGAATAAATAGGACTTAATTAGATTGGTAGATTTTAAGTTCAGGCCAATTGATCGCAGGATGGAATATAATAAATCATGCTGCACCATATCGAAAGCTTTACTGAAATCCAGCAATGTGAGAATAGTAATGATACCCTTATCCGAAGCTTGTAAAATATCATCTGTTACTTTTAGTAACGCAGTAGTACAGCTGTAATTGCATCGAAATCCGGATTAAACGTTGGGAAGAATATTTGCTTCTGCAACATGTTTTGAAAGTTGAGAAAAATAACCTTTTCGAATATTTTAGATAGAAGAGGTAATAAACTAATTGGACGAAGATCTTTTAATGATAGAGAATTCTTAACTTTAGATATGGGTCGAACCAAAGCATGTTTCCAGCGATCAGGTACAATACCATCAATTATACATGAGTTGATAATATGAGTAAGGTACGGGACAATTACTGGACAGCATAATCTAATCATTGTTATATTAATGTCATCGTATCCGGCTGCATTTGATTTAATGCCATAAATGATATTCATGATAAGATCCGAGCACACCGGTTGGAAGTCAAACTCACCACTATGGTTATAGTTTGTGTCATAATTGTTTTTCAAATTAGGATCAAAAGAACCACGAGGTAGACTATTAATAAAATAGTCAATTAATATTGTCGACATCTGCAAGATGATTTGGTACTTCGGTATCACGATTCCTAACATCAAGCATCTTTAAACTTTTCCAGATAAGTTTAGAGTTACGATTGCAAGATATATGTTCAAAATAAGCCTTTTTTTTCTAGCCTGAGGGTATTAGTGGTTAAATTTCGTAGCATTTTGTAGTAATCCCAATCTTTACCAGCTTT
The DNA here is from genome assembly GCA_036172665.1 of Prosopocoilus inquinatus. Classification (NCBI taxonomy): domain Eukaryota; kingdom Metazoa; phylum Arthropoda; class Insecta; order Coleoptera; family Lucanidae; genus Prosopocoilus; species Prosopocoilus inquinatus. The sequence goes on along the minus strand of CM069877.1, from coordinate 28,418,996 downwards.
AGACTCGCGATACTTGATTTTGGCTTTGTCCCGGAGATTCTTTAATAGTTTTAGGTTGCCAGTTAACCACGGTATGCAAGGCTTTGTGAAGCGGTGAGTTATTAATGGGGCATGAGTATTGAATAATTGCAAAATATGATCATTAAGAAACTGTATTTTATCGTTAACATTAGTTAATCTGAATATATACTGGAAGGGGATGATATTCAGATCCGTGCGGAACGATTCTGGGTTAATTCTATTATAATTCCGATAAGTACGCATCACAGGTGAAGGCCTGGTACTATTCAAAGGAAAAACTCAGTATATAAAATCATGATCCGAGAATTCACAATTAAAAATGCCAGACTCCTTTATAACAGTACCAACTGGTGTCAATATTAGGTGAATTAAGCTGGTCGAATTTTGAGCTAGCCTAGTGGGTTCCTGAATTAATTGTTCAAACGAGATGGACTCTAGGAAATGATGAAGATGTAAGATTGACGGACCTTCTAGTTTCAAGAGATCGATGTTAAAATCACCACAGCAGAAGATCTTTTCAGAATGTGGAAGTGTAAGAGCAAGAGAGTTCTCTAATTCATCTAGGAACAATTTATAATCTAGATGTGGTGGTTTATAAACACCGCCGACGACAAACTTTGCGTTTGCTAATCGTAATAAAACCCACAGTTGTTCAATAACATTTTCAGTTTGGATAACGGTAAAGTTGAAACATTTTCTTATGTAGATACCAATGCCACCACCACGTGTTGATCTATCGCTTCTTATAAACTTGTATCCGTCAATAATCAAATTAATACTTGCCATATCCTGATGAAGCCAAGTTTCTGTGATCACTAAGATATCAATGTCATTACTAAATAATATTACACTGATTTCGTAGACTTTGGTCAGTAAAGATCTAACATTAATACATGCTACCTTAACAGAATGTTTATTCATATTTAATAGAGTATAGGATTAATGAAAATGAGTAGAATTAGTTAAGTTAAAGCTACATAATTTACATTCTTTTTCTCGCCCAGATTGCTATTTACAATTTCGAGGATCAGAAAAATGAATACTAAAGTGCGTATTCCAGCGAAAACCCAAACTCAGAAACGCCAGGCAGACTATACAAGAGGCGGTATTACTGCTGCGGTTCATTAATCTTCAAGACGAAATTGTTATAGTCGCTAATAGAATTAATTTTGTGTACGGTACCCTTCCATTTAACAAAAATTTTGCCACTTACGGTTTTGATTATTCAACATTTTCATTATTTTACATTCTTATTGATCTGATACAATTGATTGATTATATTCGTAAGCCTGCGGGGTTAGTGAACGGAAATTTTAATTTCCATTCAAATTTATTTGTTCGTTTTTAAATATTCGAACTGTGGTTATATGATTTTTACGTTGCTCTTTTTCTTATATAAGAAGGTAGACTTTTGTTATGTATTCCTTTAACATTTTCTGAATGTTTTCTTTTTTTTCTGTTATTTTTCTTGTTATCTAACGCTTCTTTGTTACCATTTTGTAATTTTTTGTGTATCATTATAATTGCATTAAATTTTATAAGAATATCTCAAATATAAAGAGTATGGGGGTATAAGAGAATAAGAGAAAAATTCAACGTTTACAAATATAGCTTGCCGCGAAACCGAGAGAGACCCGGGTTCAAATTCTGTAACTGACAGAATTTTTCTGTCTTCCTATTAGTGTTTCCTTCCTTGATTAATTTATTTTATTAGAATAAATTATATCGAAATAACCTAAAACGAGACCAACATTTCTTAAATTGCTTACAACGTAATAACAACAATATTTTCAAATTAGTAGGCCATGTTCATAATGAAACATTATCTGTATCTAGACTGCAGATTTACAGATTTCTCATTCTGTGGAATGAATTCTGTGAAAGTCTTGGTATCGGCAAAAAAGTACAAACCTTTTTATTTCGTTGGGACTAATGATTTTGTAGCAAAAAAGTGTGAGACCTATTGTGGGATGTGTGCTGTATATTACTACATTAACTTTTATATGTTACAAATTTTAGCTAAATTTGCGCTAACATGAGATTTTTAAAATTATTTTAGTTTTCATTTTCCTTTCATAATCATTCTCTGATAACGCAGAGCTTAATGTAACATGACACGAGAAGTCTTTTTTGTTTTGGTTATGAACCGATGAGTGAATCGTAATTTAAATTTCATCGTCTGTTGTAAATGTATTATCTATACAAATTTTCATGAAAATCTGTACACCTATGTAGCTATAGTAGCCATGTGCAGTAGCTCCCATTAGGGTGGTTTAGACGCTCAAATAATTTGTGCAAATTCGTATGCGCAAGCCTGTTTGCGCAAGCTAGTCGTTACGTTTAAATGGAAGCATGAAGCATGTACATGTCAAAAAGTTTGGCTTGAATAAATCTATTCCCGTTAGAAATTTTGCATGAAGTTGGCACATGCAACTGAGCGTGTAAACGGTGTTCCAACTTAGGGCATGCGCATTATGCTAACTTCATTTTAGAAACAGGTGGTTTCTTGTCGGTTATGTTTTAGTTACAAAGTTAGAGCACGTGTTATAATGTCCCGAAGAGAAAAAGAATTTATTACTAAATTTATTGAACTATACAAATCATTTCCTTGCTTGTGGAAAATAAAAAGCAAGGAATATAGTGACCGTAATGCCAAAAATCAGGCATATGAGATTCTGGTGGAAAAATTAAAAACCACTGATCCTGAAGCGAATCGGGAAACTGTGGTAAAAAAATAAACTCGTTAAGAACTACCTACCGAAAGGAATTAAAAAAAAGTTATCGGGTCCGAGCATTCAGGTGCTGGAGAAGAGGATATTTACGTTCCACATCTATGGTACTTTGACCTGATAAATTTTATTCGTGACCAGGAAATCCCAAGAAGCACCCAATCGAATGTGGATGAGACGCAGGTAAATTAAATATTTATCAAGTTTTATATAGAATTTATTTAATTTAACACATTTAAAACATTATTGCGCGTTACTAGAAACCATTGCTTGCTGCCAAGGCACCTTCCCATAAGTATTAAAATATATTTCAAATTGCTTTCTGACTTCTTTAGCATTTGCAGTATAATTTCTATTATAGCCAATTTGAAGATCCAATAAGTCAGCTGAGTGTGTTCGTAATCCAGGTGTAATTGTGCCACTTATTGGATCTTCTATGTCACTTCTTTAGATGTATACGAATCGGCACATTGTCTTCGTAGAAAATTATAAGAGAGAAAAATTGTAAGAGTACAGCAAGCCAAAACAACCTTGTCAATATTCTGTACTTGTAAATTGATTGCGGTATGGAAAATTCTAAACCGGTTAGCTAATATTCCAAATGAATTTTCGATTATTCTCCTAGCTCGAGACAAACGATAGTTATATATTCTTTTTTCATAATTAACTTCCTACTACTACTATACGGTTTCAATAATTCTGGCCTCAAAGTAAAAGCTTCGTCGCCGACAAAAACGTAATTTAATGGTTGTCCCCCCTGAATGACTGGTTCAGAAGCTAGCAAATTTAATCCGTTTTCGGTCAGTCTTTTCCAGAATCTTGTATTTTCAATTACTCCAACGTCAGACACTCGACCGTCCGTTTCTACATCGCACATCAGAAATTCGTAGTTAGCATTCGCAATTGCTATCAGAACAATGCTGTAGGTTTTTTTTTATAATTGAAGTAGAAGGACCCACTTCCAGGAGGACCTGTAATTTGTACATGTTTTCCATCCACAGCCCCTAGGCAATATGTATGAATATTACTCCTAAATTCCATCCATATTTTAACCATATTCTGATGACATGTTTCTTTTAGGATTCTTGTAATGAAGTGATTTCTTCGGGGCCAGATTCTCCAGATATTTCTTTACCACCCACACCAAGCTCAAAAATATCACAAACATCATCATCCAAGACATCTAAAACAGTCTAAAGACGCAGAGACCAATGCGGTGAAGTTTTAGGTGTGATTCGGAAACGATTGGCAGAAGGTTCAGTTGCAGATAAATTTACGGATATAGGAAAAGCGTGGGCATCGAAATTGAGGGACCTTCATCCAGAACAAGCTATACATGCTGAAAACTCATAAATGATGTTTTTATGAAGCTGAATTGGGAAATCTGAATCGTCATTATACCGTACAACAAGCATCTCATGATTATTTAACTCGACCACCACTCAACGCTTATTCTGAAATCTCACAATCAAGCACATTTTAATACTCAACCACGATTCAGGACTCTGCAGCCACTTAACACTCAAGTATCATCTGATAACACCGAAGTTTTCCACAATACTCAACAACAATTCATAACTCTGCAGCCAGTCAAAACTCAATTATCATCTATTCATACTCAAGTTTCTCAAGATAATCAACAAACAGATACTGAAGATCAAATAGCGTTTTTTTAATGGTTCATTTTATAATGAAATGTTCAATGTATTCTAGAAATATAAATTAATGAAGTGTTCTTACCGTCATATATTCTTCTTTCAATACACTGTATATTGCTACACATGTTTCTGGAATTATACCACTAAGGGCTGGCTTGGAAATACACGTCGAAAATTTCAAATCTTCATAGCTTCTGCCCGTTGCCAAATATCTCAACGTAGCAGATAGTCGCTCATGTGGGGTTATTGCACGTCTCATAACAGAATCGGATCGTGAAATTAATGGCGTAAGTAAACTTAGTAATTGCTGGTAAGTTGTTTCATCCATATGTAAATAGTTACGAAAATCATCTGGTTCACAACGTAATTCTGCGATCAAATTGGTATGAGAAAACAAGTCTCTTTTTGTCAGTCAAAGTTTCGACCACTTCTTGGTTTTTAGTTTAGCTTTTTTTTTAATAATACAAACTCCAGCAATTGCAAGAAGCAAATCGTCAGTGTCCATTTGAATCGTCACTAGATATAGTACGAGTGTTTCTATCAAAGATATCTGCACAAAAATACTGAACGTGTAAATAGAATACAAATATTCAATTCGTTTGCGCAAATGTGCATGCACAAACCAATTTGCACAAATTATTTGAGCGTCTAAACCGTCCTTTACATCGTTCCACTGTGCGGCGGACGGCGAAAATTCTTGTCGTGGACAAGCCGCCTTAGAATAATTTGTATCTAGTGTTTTGCCTGCTTCTTTTTTTTATAAAAAGAATAACGGTGCAAATTCGCAACGTATGGGAAGGTTTTTTTTTTAAATATCTTTGTTCCTCCAACATGTTTTTTATGCTAAACCAAACACAAATACAAATTTCTATAAATAGAAGTGAAGATAAAAAATAAAATGAAAGTTTTTTCCTGTTTATTTCTTCGACCATGTGACACGAATACCAGGTAAACTGACGCAGATTTCCGCGAGACGCGTTCTTTTTTTTTTCTTACCGTCTTTCGATAGGCGCCATTGACAAATGCGTGACAGTTGTACGCGATCGCACAGTGCGTTTATAAATAAATTCTCCATTCAAGCCGACTCACTCGCAACCCGCCGGTTTATTAATAAGATTACAGAATCCGAATTAGTTTTCGGAAATATCGGCCGTCCGGGCGAAGAGAGAAAAACTCAGAGGAAAGAAAATCCGTTCACCTAATTTCGTTGCAGTCCGTTTAATTTTGGACGTTGCGGACGTTGCAATATTTGTCAAATAAATCCGGCCACGAATAGCGCTCCATCACGTAATGCAAACATATTGCCCCCGATTTACGTCCGGCGATGTGTTTGGCTACTTTAGAACGCGATTTGCAGCTCTTTCGGCGATGTTAAACGTCGGCGCATCGTTTAAATTCGTAAACTATAACGTCCTGCTAGTCTCAACAAAGTCAAACAAATATAATCGCGTGATCGCATGCAGGTTTTCACCGAAAATGTTACTCAAAACGTTGTTTCAGGCACAAGAATCTGCTGCTTCCCGGAACACCACTTTTAGAAATCTTGTGTAACTTAATTTCTCAAAAATCTTACGAGAGTCAAACGATGCATACCAATACCATCTTCAAAAACAGGCCTGAGTCATCGTGTATGAATATGAGATCTCAGGGTATTATCCAGTACCAAACTATATGCGCATATAAAAAGAAAAGAGCCAGCTCGTAGTATCCCTTCTCTTCAATGGTCTGAGTGAATACATTAACAAACAAGTGTGACCTCATGGAAGTCATAAAAAATGTTCATGTCGCATTGGTTGTTGTGATTAGCGCGCAACTACTATTGCGAAGAAAGGGGATATACCCCGTTTATGTTCCCCTACCATACCAATGCCTAATCTGTACGTTCCGCTTACTACTAATACTGAGGACGAAAAGATCATAATAAAAATAAATTTCGTTATTGCATCAGTAATGATATTACAACATAAATTTTGCTAAATTAATTATACGAACACAAATATACGTTGCCCTGTAAATATAAGTGTAGTGCTACATGTACTAATTGCCTAAGAAAGGAATCTCGAAATATTCTCCCACCTAATGAATCAGGCCTATGTGAAGTGGGCGTTGCGCATATGCTTCCCAGGCCGTGGAAACTTGCAAACTTTAAAATAGCACCAAGAAAACTAATATTCATGTAGGATGTTTGTGCATGTGTACCTACCGGTTGTCACGTCATAAAAAGTTCTATTCGTGTTAAACGTATAAACGCTCCGGTAAACGTTGAAAGTCACATTGAAACACTTATTACATTAGAGAATTTATGAAATCGTACTAAAAATAAACTCTTCAAAGGACAAATAGAATTTTAATCGCGCAAAAATGCTGTTGTAACTCCGACAAGCGAATTTATACTCCTTCCGTTACCTTGCGGCAGTAATAAAATAAAATGTAGCGTGACGTCCCGTACAGTACAGTACCGTACTGTGAAGAAAGGGGCACGTGAATAGTAAAACAGCGAAAAATTTTAATTATAACAACGAAATCAGTATTTCCAAGAAAAACATAAATTTACTGTAAGAAATTAGGGTGAGTTATACGTATAAGTAGCACTGTTTGGGAAATATAATTTCAACTGGTCATGAGTGAAACTTTTCAACTTAAAAGTGTGAAGAGTTCGCGCCCCTCATTGAATGTCTTTGGGTAGATACTTGTGTCTCGTCATCCTACATTAAAACAATGAATAATATGAATAATATACTAGGTATTTGTATTTGTGAAATAAGTGCAGAAATTTAAACCTGTAATACATCAACATAAATTGGAACGGTTGAACTTAGATGTCCTTAACAAAAGTTTTACACATTTCGAGAAAATCGCAGTTGAAAAGCGGGCAAGAAATAATCGTACATCTATGTCTTTGAGGTAGGTCAAGAAAAGGATTTTTTTTTTTTTTTGAACAAAAACAATAAAGTGCAATCGAGCAGAGTGACCTTTGCCGAACTCGAGAGGACAATAAAAGCGCTGTTCTTAACCTCGTAATAAGTCGTATTACAGATGAGCTAAAGAATTTGCTACAATTTTTATGATTATGACACACAATTTATTGCTCCGTATTCTTTAGGATCAACAGTTTAGTTTGTGAGAAGTGACTAAACGAGTTAAAAGCTAAACATGATTACTATCTGCATATAATTATTACTTATTAAAATGCCGCAATTCACGAACGGCAAGAGAATTGCATTTCAGAGGAATGTATTCATAAGACCATCGATAGTATTTGCGGTAATCCTGAAATGCACATGAACACAAGAATCACTTTTTCACCGAGCTCGTTTACGTGTCGCTAATGATGGACGCCCCGTCGAACAATTTCTATAAACATTTCTAAATGTTTAATAGTGAACGTTTCTTTGAATGTGATCCTCCACACGGATGATATTCAGTGAGTGTGTCTTGCGTATTAGTCATTCCCGCGATGATTACTGTCTACGATCAGAGAAGCAAGTCCCGTAAGTTTTTTTTTATTATTTCATGAGCGCTGAATGATGAACGGATAAAGGAATTTTCTTGTTATACGATTTTTTTTTTGTATTTTTTCATGTTGTTTGTGCTGTCGCCGTACTGTATTTATTTTGCAAACACCCTACAGTCCGAAATGAATATACCGTGACAATGGGTAGTCAACTTTATAATTTAGATTACAAGTTTAAGAAGAGTTAACTGTACAAACTGATGAATGCGTTTAAAAGAAAAAGCATTCTTAATGTGAGTAAAGTGAATAGCTGTCAGAGGATTGTAACTGTAATAAAAAAAAGAATTAATTGTTGCTTTACAAGACGAATTTTGTAACCCTACGGTCAAAAGAAAAAGAATGTGTCTGAATTAAGGTTATAACAATTTTATACACAGAACATTTTGATACACTGGTCAAATTGGTGCAAGATAGTTCAGTGTATAACAAATTGCTGTATGCTTTCGAGTAGAACAATACAAGAATTTAGTATAATGTAGCATCATTTATTAGGTGTATAACAGTTCGATAAGTAATAGATAAATAATTTTTCGTATTTTTTGAGAAAAAATAGTGAAAATTGCAGCTAAGTAAATGATAAAAATAAAATATTTAGAATAGTGTTCGATAAGGCATACATGTTTCTCAGTGAATTGGTTTTTCAGTTTCATGACAAAAATTAAAACAGCGTTATAGTTTGAAAGAATTAAAAAATATATTTTGAAAGCTTTGACAATGTTTATCGCCTAATGGCAACACACTATGGGGCCAAAGTAACAGTATCGTCTCAAAAATACAAAAAGTGAAAATCTGTTTTGTGATCTGCAATACTAATTTCCTAGTAGGCAATGAATCAAAGTTCCGTAATTCAGTTGAATAAATTACTAAAACGTTCACTATGATTAGTTCGAACACAGAATTTCGATGTTCGATGTCATACAAATAACGACTACTTTGAAGCTTATTTTAAATAAACGATTGCGTACCTACGAGACAATTACAATCTAAAGTATTTTATGTCATTGGAAAGGGCATTTCTTCTAGTTTTAAAGAAGCTATGAAAAACTAAAATAGTAAAGGAGACTGTGCTTTAAGAAATAATTAAAATTACTCACCGCCCACGTAATTTTATATCCGTAGATACGTATTTCGGCAGCTAAGCTGCCATCTTGAGTACGCTACCAACTTAAAAGCACTAAAAAAATGTCTGAAAAACCTAATCATTCTAATAAAATCATAAAAATGTAAAAACAATATAATCATTCTAAAAGATATATACAGGGTGATTCTTTAATAAATCGCCAAATAATAATCCATATCCAACTGGGAATCACAGATTGTGGTGAAACTTGTAAAAAAAATTTGCGGCCTTTAGTTTTCGAAAAATAATTAATAAACAATTTTACCCAAATCCACGATACTGCACTGTGTAAGAATCAGCCGGCGGATAATGGATATAAATACATTCATAAAAGTTTTTATAATTTTTATGTTTTTAGATCTTTTTAAGTTTTTAAGTTGGTAGCGTACTGACGATGGTAGCTGCCGAAATACATATCTACGGATATAAAATTATTGTGGGCGGAGATTAATTTGAATTAAGCTATGAGAACCTGTAAACTGCTTACTAGCTTGTTAAATAAACAAACATAAACGCAGGCGCGTTTGCCATTTTAAAACTTAACTTAGGCAATAGACGATCATAAATTTCCTGTAATTTGCGTCAAATTTTTGACAAACTCTAAATTTTAACATTTGTTGCGATGAAAAAGAACTGCCATGAGTTTTCATACGTAAGATATGAAATATTCAGAACTTCTTTTTCGTGACAATACATGCTAAAAATTTGACGTAAATTACATGAAATTTATGCCGTCATCGGCGTTTGCCGGTGCGAAGTTTTTTGTGGGAAATAATAGCTAAAAATGTCCTATAAGTGACGCAGGAAAAAAAGTTTGCACATATTTGCGCCTAACGTCAAAGAGCAGGTTGAAAGATGGTTACTTACATTTTACTGTGGCTAGGTATTGTCCGTTCCCAAAACTCCCGTGGTACGTGGACTACCGGAAAATTTTCTGGAATCTAGTAGGTCTAGAATTGAAAAATATATTGAAACATTTTTGAAAAATTTGACGTTTTTCGCCTATAATTCTATTATCAATTCCTATCCAAGTGAACTAGTTTTGTTTGTACATCATTTGAGAAAAAGTAATTTTGTGTAAACATGGAAATCTCGCGTGAAAATTTTCGTGCTATGTTTTTTTACGATTTCAAATGTGGTCTAACACCGAAACAATGCCTCAATCGGCTTCATTTGGCTTTTGGAGATGAAGCACCATCAAAGAGCAGTGTTTATAATTGGTTTGCCGAATTCCAGCGTGGACGTACCTCTCTCAGTGACGAATTTCGTGAAGGTCGTCCATCAACATCTGTTATTACATTAAAACCAACAAAAGTTGCTCGTTCACGCAGTGCTGCGAAGCAAATGATTGCTTGTTTCTTTGGTTCAACTGGACATGTACCAACCGTGGCTAGAGGATCGAAAAACCGTGAATGCTGATTGATATACTACAATTTGTTTGCCGGAAGTCATCGATAAAATAAGAAGAATCAATCGAAATCGACGAATTATTCTCCATCATGACAACGCCAGCTCTCACTCAGCCCGTCGAACAGTTGATATTTTGTCCAACAAAAATGTTGAATTAATGAATCATTGTCCATATTCACCTGATTTATTACCTAATGATTTCTTTTTGTTCCCAAATATCAAAAATAAAATGCGTGGTGAACGATTTTCGTCGGCTGAAGCAGCGGTTCAATCATTCCGGACAGTGGTTTCTGAGGTACCATCTTTAGAGTGGAAAACGTGCTTTAGAAATTGGTTCGAGCGTATGCAAAAGTGTATTGACGTCAAAGGCGAATACTTCGAAAAACGATGGTGCCATTTACCAAATTTCATATGCGTTTTTTCATACCGTTTCCAGAAACTTTTCCAGCAGCCCACGTATAAACAATTTCACGTTGAAAATTTTGAATGTATTTTTCAAGTACTTTTCAATATATTTTACGCTTAATAACTATTAATGTATTTTACGCTGTTAACCGTTAGATACAATCAATTAAAAGAGCGGAGATTAAATATTTTTCAAATACTCAAAATTTTCCGTTTGAAAATAGAAAAGTCACGGGAGTTTCGTGCAGGAACACTTTTACTTTAAATTTTTCAAAAAGATTGAAATTTTAAATTCTAAAATATTCGTGACATAGTAAGAATTTTTACGAGAGTTTGGATAAATGATTTTATTCAAATAAATGAAGTCACTTTTTCAGCCTGAAAATGTAATGGTTAACCGGACACTAGGTTATAGTTGTAACAAAAGTGACTTATTTTAGTCTCATTTACTTACGCTACCAAATTTAGGAAACGAATTTTTCAAAACTCTGTGTACTTTATTTATAGCAAATGTTTTTAATATTCAAATATTGGGTGTCTCGTAACATACGGAGGAAATTAAAAGGGTAGCTAGAGGAGATCAAATTAATGCTTTTTCCTTAATAAACTTTTGATATAAATGAATACAAACTAAAAAGTTACAAGAGTTTAAAGTCTAGTTAATTAACAAGTATACGTTACTACCTGTAGTAGTAATATATTACGTTTTAACTGAACATTTGAGATATTCGAGAGTTAGTTGAACAGCGCTTTTGTTGAAACAACTATTATTATTACTCTCCAAAGTTTTGTCCTCACTTTTTATGCATACTTTTGTGGATTACTTATATTAATTACCCATTATAATCTTTATAATTTTAAACACAAGATTATATTTCTGATTTAGCTATAATTTCCACCCTTTCTATGTATTCTTCTGTTGATTGCACTTCCTTAAATATTTAATGTTTCCTATAATTATATTATATTTTATATTTAGTTTTATTTGTAGTTCTATTTTGGGGAAATAAACATTATTATTGGATTATACGTGGGCTGCTGGAAAATTTTCTGGAATCTAGTAGGTCTAGAATTGTTAGCGTTTATCAACTGTCATATTTGAAAAATTTGACGTTTTTCGCCTATAATTCTATTAACAATTTCTATCCAAGTGAACTAGTTTTGTTTGTACAACATTTGAGAAAAAGTAATTTTGTGTAAACATGGAAATCTCGCGTGAAAATTTTCGTGCCATGATTTTTTACAATTTCAAATGTGGTCTAACGCCGAAACAATGCCTCGATCGGCTTCATTTGGCTTTTGGAGATGAAGCACCATCAAAGAGCAGTGTTTATAATTTGTTTGCCGAATTCCAGCATGGACGTACCTCTCTCAGTGACGAATTTCATGAAAGTCATCCATCAGCATCTGTTGTTGCCACTAATGTAGATGCTGTGCGTGATATGCTTGAGCGAGATCGACATGTGACATACCGTGAGATTCAAGCATCCTTACGCATTGAAAAAAAGCTTTGCAGTCGTTGGATCCCACATAATTAAACAGAAGCGCAAAAGCAGGGTCGTGTCAAATGGTGCGAAGAAATGCTCAAGAAATTCAATGGAGATCGTTCAAATTTAGTTTATAACATGGTTACTGGTGACGAAACGTGGATCTATTTGTACGAGCCAGAAAGTAAACAACAATCTACCGTTTGGGTATTTCAAAATGAACCAAAACCAACAAAAGTTGTTCGTTCACGTCAGAAGTCATCGATCAAATAAGAAGAAACAATCGAAATCGACGAATTATTCTCCATCACGACAACGCCAGCTCCCACTCAGCCCGGCAAACAGTTGATTTTTTGTCCAACAAAAATGTTGAATTAATGACTCATTGTCCATATTCACCTGATTTATCATCTAATGATTTCTTCTTGTTCCCAAATATCACAATAAAATGTGTGGTGAGCAATTTTCGTCGGCTGGAGCAGCGGTTTAAAACATTCCGGACACTGGTTTCTGAGGTACCATCTTTAGAGTGGAAAACGTGCTTTAGAAATTGGTTCGAGCGTATGCATATATACATTGTATTGACGTCAAAGGCGAATACTTCGAAAAACAATGATACCGTTTACCAAATTTCATATGCGCTTTTTCATACCGTTTCCGGAAACTTTTCCAGCAGCCCACGTAGTAGCTAAAACAACCAGGCACTTAGAAACTTTGTAACCGTCTTTCTTTTTTTGCCGCAAATATGTTAGTATTTTTATTTTTCACGCAAATATCGTTTTTCTACAATTGCTCAAAAAATGTATGTCTACGCATTAATGTTAGTGCGCCAAACGCCCGTTTTTCTTTCTCCGTTAAAAAAATTTCGCGCACTATAAAATAAAGAATTTCTGACTTTTTTTAATGTCAGATATTTTTGAAACGGTGTAACGCTTGTTTTGCGCACAGAAATTAGCGTAGAAACCCATTTTTAAACAATTGTAGAAAAAAATATATACCGGGTGTCTCAAGATGGGCGCTGATCGGTGGTACATAGCTAACCGTAATACGTACAGCTTCGGGAGAAAAAAAAAATATAGTCAAAGTGACCAAGAGAAATTCAAAGAAAATATTTTTAAATATCTGAGTTGGCCGCAAGGGGGGGCAATCAATGGGCTCAACAATATAAATTACTAATAATAACAAAAGTTTCATAATAAGGTGCAGTTTTGATAGCGCCATTAGAAACTTCTATGCACAACTTTTATTTTAGACTTATTATCGACTTATCATTCATGAGGCTAACAAACAGTTGAATTATTTACTTTAAAAAAATATCATAACTTCTGTAGTCTTTATCAGAAATTAACGAACTTCGGCTCGTTTGAAAGGGAATTTTGAGCTTATTTAAAGTTTAAATTCAACGACTCCGGCTACTTTGTTATTGTTTATTTACTTAGAATAACATTTCTGATTAATTAATAACACATGTATTTATGTAACATGAAACTCTTTTTAGGTTTAAGGTCTAAAACCTTTTATATTTGTTTATAACAAGTACAGGGGTTCTTTGCAATTGCTATAAATAAATGTTGTTTGTATTAACAGTCTTTATTTTGCAACAATTAATGAATGATTTGTTTTTCTTTAAATTGTTTATTGCAAACTAATTTCTGCAAAGGTGTGTTGTTTGATATTGCTAGTAATGAATCGCAAACTTAACACGTACACAGGTTATTTATAATGATGGTTAATCAAACTTCATTAGGACAAATAAGTATTTATTTACGTAAGTAATTACAATATATTAAGAAATTATATTAATAACTTGTTCAAGTTTCTTACGGTTATGTTTTGCTTTACCAAAATTCAATTAACATTAGTTATATTCACAGGTGCATCAAGTTTGTTTACGTTTACTTAGGATGATCTTCGACTCGGTTGTTCTTTTGTTTTTTGTCGACTGCCTCTGAAATCGCGTCTTATCTATTTATAGGCCAAGTATAAAAAAATGACTCCTACCCCTTAAATTAACCGTCATACCACGTCATATATGATTTAGCAGGTCAACAATTTTTTTTACTACTTAGCGAATTCATTTCGTTCACAAAAAAAAAGCAATTTCTTAATTTTGATCGTAGAAACTTATGCTGGGTTTTAAACTGTTCCTAATGAAATTCTCGTTGTAGATATCAAACAAAAAATTCCGTACATGAATTGGTTCTGTTGTACTCGGACTTGCATCTTATTGTTACGATGCTTGTTGACTTTTTTGTCTGATGATAACCATTTCAGCTCACGATGTGTTCACCTTTTGATTTGACTTTGGAAATGTCTTCTACGTACAGCAAATCAGTAGTGGCTTCAAGGCTAAGTTAGGTTTCGACTAGTTGTTGTTCAGTGTGTTTTATTGATCCCCATATCATATTGTACTTGTAACAAAATTAGTATTATTTGAGTCGAAATACTTTGGAAATGCAACTTTCCCTTGGTACGCAGAAATTTTCTGACGTTCAACAAAATCTCAAAGTGAATTATTAACAATACATTCAAAGTTGTAAGTAAAAATCATTCAACATCATTTAAATTCAAACCCTCAACTAAAATAACATATCTTGTAATAATCTTGAAACACCCAGGCAGGGTGATTCAAGATTCGGCTTAAATGTATTAAGTAACATGGTAATAAGTTGTGGCTTGGCGCAAGCCGTCACTTTTTGTGATTACAAAGTATTAAATCAATTTTTTTTAAACGGTATTTTGAATTCAATGTGGGCAAATGTTTAATTGGCGCAACAGGTGCAAACCCAGAGCATCATTGGGCGTTTGTGCATAAGCAAAAGTTGAATTTACACAGGAGGTGCGAACCTGGAGTGCAACTTTCCCTTATCTTGTAATAATCTTGAAACACCCAGGCAGGGTGATTCAGAATAAGTATCCGACCCGTTAGAAGCGTATTTACTAAGGGCATTGAAGTATGAATTTGGAAGAAATAAATTTATCAGAGGCCTTCCAAAAATCAACCTCCTTTGAGCCCAAAATGGAAATTATGATTCATTTGTTATGTATACATACACAAGTTTGATGTCCTAAAGAATGAATTGCGTGTTACATATTTTTTCCGCAGAAAGCCATAAACAAAAACATTTTAGAGATTTGTTTTAAGGTAAACGATAATGTTTCCTTCTATTCCGCGAGGGTTCATTGCTCTTGTGACACAATACAGCTGTACCAGTGCCCATCAACCATTATATATGTGATTCTACAATGCATTTTATCTTAAAAACTATGCAATAATAGACCCTTTATTCAAAAAGACTTTTTGTTTTATTTTTTCGTCCACTACCTGTGGTTAACGGGTCGGACACTTATTCTGAATCACCCAGTTCCTCGTTAGACCACTTTTATATCGCGTGCCAAAAGCCTACACTGTTGCACATATTAGTTACACAAAGTAATTTACAAACGTCCAGATTAAAAGTCACTAAGCATTACGCGATCTTTTCCACATTATTCCCAGATGTTTTCAATAAAGGCGTAAAATAGTGGACCCGCCGTTCCGGCGCATTAGATTCACGAAAGCAAAAATAAACGATTTCGCAACACGCTTCCAAGACGGCGGAAACAAGTGCGTCCCTTTCGGACTGGCGCGGCGTTGACGTACGAAAACATCCAGAAGATAAATATATCGCTGATGCAAATCTTAATTATTGCGGACCGGGGCGGAAGTCGAAACTGGCGCGCTCCTGTCCGCGCCCTCGTTTACAACAAAGTGGAAGATGACGCTTTGTAAATAAAATTGAGGCCGAAGAGCGCTCGGATTGTTACTTTTGGTAGGTCGGTCGCAGCCAATTTTTCGAAAAATGTCATTGTGGCACATCAAACCACAATATTACTTTTTACAGCAACACCTTTTGCAATCGTTGATTAATTAAATAATTAAATTGATAAATGAAAACAGTTTAAATAAAGCTCGAATATTTTTTGGCAAACATTATTTTCATCCAGCCTGCAATAAATCGTGAATACTAATCGTTCACGTGTAAAGATTAACCTCAAAATTAGCTGCCACGCTAACTAACGTACATATTGCTATGATATTGAATTCACCAAGGAAGAAACCCTGAAATAACTTTCACTTTAATTGAAAAGAAGAACAATAAGTTACGTAGAATTTATTTAATAAACTTTCGACAAGAAATACCTGAGATTGTTAAGCTGACAATGTGACAGTGAACTGCAATTCCTGAAGATCGATCATCAAAAACTCTCAAAAGAAACTTAGATGTTGAACTCGTGTGAGTGCGGAATAATTTTTGGTTCCGGAATTAAAAAACAGTGTAGGTTCCTAAAAGGACAGACAATTTGACAGTGTATTGAACAAATAAGTGTAGCAATAGTGAATCAAATATACTTGACAGTTTCGATACATATCGTAATTTAACATTGTATGTTAAAGGCAGGCTGAGATTCAAATACATGTACAGTTGCGGAAACATAAAGCGGGACAAGTCTTATAATGAAATTTCCGATTATTTTGATAGTGTGAAGTTTCCTTGGTGACGGTCGTGACCCTTCTAATTAATTTATTACCGTCAGTGAACGTCAGAAATAACTTGTCAAATTGAGTTCTTAAGAATGTATCGTCTTTCTAAGGGAAATGTAAGTGAAAATTTTCGACCAGTGAATCAAATGGAATTAGTGAAGCCTTTCGAAGAACTATGTGACATTTTGGATGTGTAATACGTATATTAGAAATTTTTATTCAATCAATGTCGGAACATTTGGATTCAATAATTCAATCGAAAGGCTGCATGACTGTTATTTTGTTTCATTTTATTTCGCATGGCAATAATTGTAAATAAAATAAAAACTAACTATTACACTAGTATGATTTATTTGTATGAGGTATTTGTTTGTTACAATTTTTAATTATAAACGGAATGATTAATCATTTTACTTAATTTTACTAAAAGGTTCATAAATTACCACAGTTACCAAAATTTAGAAGTAAGGTTTAAACTAACGAAAGTTTACTGTCCCGCTTTCTGTTTCCCCGACTGTACCTGAGGAGAAGTTGCCATGGATGGAAGAGACGCTAAGGGAACCTAGGTGGTTAGAGCTACCTTGATCGGTTTCACAAAAAGGCTAGTCACCCCTTAACGGCTCGACATTGGCCTGACAAACTACCTACGGCAGGAAAACATTTTAGTTGAAACATTTTTAGACTTTTGTTTAGTTTAGAAATATTTTCATTTATTGATAACAAAAAGGTGTAAGAGTTAATTTCAAAATTAAGGTTAAAATAGTTAAGTTTGAAACAAAATTGAGTTAGGTTAGAAATTCTTTGAACACTGTCTTCGTCCAATGAACTTGTTTAAACAGGAAAATTTTACGGTGAGCAGATTGAAGTGAATGTAATTCAAAATTTGTACTTACGTGTTCATTTATTGAAAATTTTCCAAATTTTTGTAAAACCGACATGAAATTACAAAATCTGACAAAAAGAGCTACCAACCGCAATTTATATTTGTTTATACAATACAGGCACTCTACTTTACAGTACAAATGTCGCTAGCATTAACGGCGCGCGGCCCAAGTGGACGAGGACTCTTTAAAATGCGAAGACGCGACGAATTTGGGCAAATTTTCAGTAAATTCAGAAGAGGAAAGATCTTCTACAATATTAATTGAAAATATTAATACTGAATTTATTTATTTAATTATTTCATCTCATCTCGTTGATTAATTCCTATAGAAAAAATTTTCTCTGTAATTGTAACTCTTGTTGTCTCTGATTAACTTTAATCGCTGATTAATTCCTATAGAAACAATTGTCTCTGTATTTGTAACTCTGAGAATAAATCAACGGTTAAAGTTAATCAGAGATGAAAAGACCGGGCTTAAATGTATTAAGTTGAAAGTGAATAACCGGACTTGAAGTCAAGACATCACAATACAATTAATTAATTAAGTCGTAAATTTAAACATGGTAATAAGTTGTGGCTTGGCGCAAGCCGTCACTTTTTGTGATTACAAAGTATTAAATCAATTTTTTTTAAACGGTATTTTGTATTCAATGTGGACAAGTGTTTAATTGGTGCAACATGAGCAAACCCAGAGCACCATTGGGCATTTGTGCGTAAGCAAAAGTTCAATTTACTCAAGAGGTGCGAACCTGGAATACTGATTTGTCTATCGTGAATTCTCACGCGTATAAAGCCAATAAGTCTTTTGGTCATCATTGAAGATAAGAGTTGGAGGGTTTCCATCCGTTCAGAACCCAAACCCTCGAGCAGCAGCAATAACAACAAAAAGAGCTACCAGCCGGAAAATGCATGTCACATAAGTTTTATAATCCGCTTAAAAATAAATGTAAATGTCTTGCAATCTAGTAACAGTGATAAACAAATATTCATTAATACTGAAACTTGTTATGACATTTCATAGATGTCAAATAATTTGTGCCGTTATGTCGTATAAATTTGAAATTCGAAAAAGCGTTTACAACCTGGTTGGACATGTGCCCAAACGAGAAATTGTAAACATTTTTCACAATCAAAAAAATATTTCAAAGACAACCCATTTATAAAATAGTTAAGGAATGTGAACTAGGTATAGGTTGTCTCAATTTACCAAAAAGTGGACGCCCGAAATTGCTGACCGAAAATCGTGCCAACCGAATCTGTGAAAGTGGAAGAACCGTGTTGGAACATTATATCGAAATTTATCCAGAAGATTTAATGTTTTTCATGAAACTGTAAGAAGGGCATTGCAGAAAAGAGGCTGAAAGTGCCGTAAAAGACATAAATGTCCACGTTATACAGAGAATCAGTTACGAAGAATTATAATTTGTTGTCGTAAATTATGCTGAATAATCGACGATGAAAGATATTTCATATTCTCTCACTCCAAAATGAAAGAAATGATGGCTTTTATACCAATAATATAGAAAATTGTTCAAATAATATTAAATGTATTTAATATTATTTGAACAAAACAAAAAATGAAGACAAAATTTTAGTTTGGTGTGCTATTTCGGAGAGAGGAGTTTCACAACCTTCTGCTGGGCATGTGAAGGGTGAAGCTGTTAACGGTTAATGCTTAATGCCAACATTTATACCGAGAGATGTTTTGACGTATTTTGTGGATGCAGAATTCTGTACCGTTGTATGTCTTCAAAATCTTGATAGGACGACCAAATTTATTTTAAACCAGTTTTTCGAATTTTTCGTATTTTTCGAATGCAACACTTCTGTGTTTTATGAAATATATGCTTCTGAAACCAGTGTTATGGTCTTTAAATGAGATAAAGAAACGTGCACCTCCCACAGAAGTCTCTGACATAGGTCCACAAGGGTCGCTGTGTATGAACCCACCGGGTTCGAAGTGTCTTCGATTTGGGATTTCCTTAAATGATAATCGATGTGATTTTCCGTATTGACACGCTTCACAGAAGAATTGCTCTTCGTCCGAAAATTTAATGTCTTCTACTAAATGTAGCTTTACCATGTCACGAAGGTATTTATAAATGACATGGCGACCAAGGCGATTGTGACATAATTTCAATGAATTTGGACTTGCTACGTTTGCTTCTTATCTTGTTACCACTTTCAGGAACATTCGAAACAACTGGTTGCTTTGTTTCATGCCTTGAGCAATTAGAATAGTATTGTCGAAAATCTGTACCACATTGTTTGTAAAAACGACATCAAAATTCTTCTCTGTACAAGTTCCCACCGAAAATAGATTTTTGCGTAATTCTGAAACGAACAAGACATTCTGAAGTTTAGCTGGATACCATTTGCCATTGATTTTCTTCTCTGCTTCACCTTTTACTTCACAAGAAGTATTATCACCTAAAGCAATTAATTCTCCGGAACGTGGTGTAAAATCATGAAACCAGTCACGTTGAAATGTCATATGCTTTGAAGCACCACTATCAATCAACCAAACATCCTTGGTATCCATCTGCAGGAAATCTTGGTCATCGGAATTCACCATGAAAGCAAATAAATTGGAAGAATTTTCTTTGTCTTTGCTTTCGTTATTTCGTTTCCTCGTACGGCAGTATTTCAAAATGTGACCCTTCTTATGACAGTAATGACATTCCACAGCTTTCTTTGGGTAAATATTTTTTTTTCTGGAATATTAAAGTCCGCTGTGTTGAGGATCCTTGAACTGAGATCCATTGAAGCTCATGGTAACGAGTGCATTAGTTGCATCGCCTATCGTAGTGTGTCGATTTTCTTTGATAAGGCATTGTGTCAAATTTGAAGTGTTAAGATTATCCCAGACAGTCACAAAAGCATTATATGTTGATGGCATAATAGTGACGTTTGAAAGTTCTTCACCGATGTGTCTCAATCGATGGGCCATATTTTCCACTTTTCTTATATGCTGCGTAACTGAATCATTCGATATCATGTGATATTCATGGAATTTTGTCAATAAAAATAGTTTGTTTGACTCGCTTTTTTGTTCATGCAGCAAGCTCAATTTATTCTACATTTCAAATACAAATACATATGATTAAATATTCTAGCTGTGATGGTTCGAGAGTGGAGGATATCAGGTACATAGTTTTGGCATTTCGTTTTATCCACGTTGTCTTGACATCTGTCTGAGCTTCTTTTTCTGGTTGTGCTTCAATACCGCTGACGATAACAAGATCATTAGCGACGAGTGCGCTACTTTAACTTGGAAACTTCCATAATTCAAAGTTTGTTCAATCGAATTTAGTTACATTTCTCAAATCCATTTGGTCACTCATGATTCTAAGTTTATAGAATAGAAATTGTCTTTTATTATGTGTGCACTTCGGTAACACACAAAACCGACCAATATAAAAGCGACGCTAGTCCTGGGCCCATAACCTTTTGAGGTATTCTGTGGATGCCGCTTTTTTGTGCCCAAAGAAATACAACGAAACAAATTAAACGGAGTTTATTTGTAGCAAAAAGACAATATTTACATAAGAATAATCTTCAGCGTTAGACAGACATTTATGTAACTAATTATATATGTATAAAAATACAAAACGCAACAGCCTACTACAGTTTGTTATTGCAGGCGCAAGGTAATGAAAAGAGCGTGCAAATCTTCCAAATCTTCAATATTCGACAAGATGTCTACCGAAGTTGCTCCAATTTATTATTATGACTCATCCACGTGATGAAGTAATGTTTTGGACAGACTTAACAACTTGCCATTACGCAGCAGCGACTAGAATATGGTTAGAAGCTCGAAACTAAGCTGACAGTCCGCCAAATGTACCACAAGCTCGACCCATCGAAATTTTTTGGGGACTACTGACCAGAAAGGTACATGATACAAATGAGGATGCAAGTATTCACAGTTCAACAGTTTTTTAAAGCAAGTAAAGTTGTCTACTTAGAAAAAGAAATATGTAGAAACTATATGAAAGTTAATTCCCAAATTTCTGCAATCTAGTTACGTAGATGCAAGTATTTTACAATTGTTTCATATGCAAAACATCTGAATTGGAAGTTGTTTAAGATTTTCATCAGGTAGTATACATTGAATGTACTGGCAATATTATATTGAAAGAACCTCTCGTAGAGCGAAGTTCTATGTGGAGGTGGAGTTATAACATTTTTATTTTATTATAAAGGTAAGATGGAGCTTTTTCATGAATAAGTTTAATATAGGAACTTGCTAAATAAAATTTACGCCTGATATTTAACCAATGCATTTCTTTTAATTTACATGGCACCCGTTCTCTACTTGTTAAACCGTATATCAGGCGTGCACAGGTGTTCTGAACTTTTTTAAATTATCTTACTCATTAAAGCTGCTTTTCCTGCTCGGAAGATTGGGTATTTGGGGATTGCTGCTATTGGTTTTCTTTGATCACGTAACCAACGATAACCAATAACTTTCGTCAAGTGAACGACGACAGCCAATGACAGCAATCCCCAAATATCCAATTCTCCAAAGCAGGAAAACCAGCTTACGAGTCTAAACAAGGACCATACACCGTATCGGCAAATGTAAAATGCGATAAAACCAGGGATTCACAAAGCATCTAGTTCTAGTTGCAACATTGAGAACTGACTTGTTACCATATAGTAATTTTATATTAGTAAACGCGTTTTTAGCGCAATTATTAATATGCTTAACAAATCGAAAATCTATATGCAAAACAAGCCCCAAGTTTCTGGCAGATTCAAAACATGACACCCTTTCTTCACCAGAGGCAAGGAAGAGCATTACTACAGATTTTTTTGAATTTAAAGTTAAACAGTGTTGCTTAGAAACTCCTGACAAATTCAAAATATCAGAATTGATAAACTGATTTGCTTCTTCAATATCGGTGACTTTAAGTGAGTAATATAATTGATTGTGGTCAGCGTTGTAATGACTAGTACTCGAGGCATTTACTTAAATTACTGATGTATAAAGTAAACAGTAACGACCCTAAACTTGGAACACCGGTCTTAACTGCGCTTACATTAGAGAAATTGTGGTTAATATTTATTATTTTATACCTGTCATTTAAGTAAGTAGCTCTAAAACCCAACAAAACGCAAAACTGATAGAAATAATTTGTGGTTGGGCGTCTCAAAAGCTCTAGGATTGTCTAAAAGAATTAATGCCGTGTGTTCATCCCGATCAGCTACATTCAGAATCTCATCAGTAAAATACTGTGGAACAGCAGCTATAATTTTTTCGAAAGCCTGATTGATTACTTGGTAACAACAAATCGTAGTCATTCAAATAATTCATGATTTGCTTGCACATTAATCTTTCTACACCATTTCCAGCTGTAATTCAGAAAATATCAACTATTTTTCGGAAGCTTTCAAATGTAGTTCAGAATTGTTAATTTACTTTCAGAATATGTTATTTAAAATTCAGATTAATTAAGTCAGTTTCAGATTGCATCACTTGTAATTCAGATATATCAATTTAATTTCAGAATTCGTTAGTTGTAATTCAGATTAATCAGTTTAATTTCAAAATATATTAAAGGTAATTCAGAAAGCATGAATTTTAGACTAAGCGTTTTTTATCTACTTTAATAAAAAATCAGAATTATACAATTCTTTGGGATAAAGAATGGGAATAAGTTTTTTTTATTTCTGATTGTACAGTTGTTTGACGGAATTTAATCTCATTCATATTTCAATTAAAAGTTACGGGTTCTTAATTACAATTGATGTAATCTCAAATTCATTTAGTATATTCTGAAATTAAACTGATTAATCTGAATAACATTTGACGAATTCTGAAACTAAATTGGTAAATCTGAATTACAAATGATATATTCTGAAACTAAATTGATAAATCTGAATTATACATATGTATGTGATACATTCTGAAATGAAATTAACAAATCTGAATAGCAATTGACGAATTCTTAATTACAGTTGGAAAAGGTGTAGTTATTTTGGACATTATTGGCAGTAAACATATTGGTCCTAAGTCTTTGAAATCAGTAGGTGCTGATACTTTCGGAACCGAAACAACACGAGCTATTTTCCAAACTTTAGGAAATACCATATTTAAGATGCAAAAGTTTGTAAAGTAAATGGAATATAAGATAGTGTAAACATGTTTACGTTGCATTACAGAAAAATTGTTTTCCGTAAAGTTATTTCTTTATTATTTTTTTCCCAACACCAATTATTACTAATTGATCGTTAAAATCTTTCGGTTTAATGTAATTTATGATTGAAGATGCACCGTCAAGTATGCCAAGGTTTTCATATTGATATTACGAAGCGGATATGCAGCTAATGCATTTGTCAGTTAGCGTAACGATTTGTTTAACACGCGAAGCTATTACGTATTTACTCTTTTTTGCTCCGAGCAAACATTCTCTGTTCGAGTGGAGTTAAAACGTGAAAACATCCATTACGTGCACATGTTTCATGAGCAAAAAGCTCATTTTGCAGGAATATCCTGTATGATTACTACTTTTTTAATTTCGCTTCGATATTCATCTTGCTCGTGAAATTCGAATTAACGAAAACGAAGAGGATGGAGAAAATGTGTTTTACTTAATGCTCCGTAATGTACTTGTTTTTGACTAAAGTACGAGTACGAGTACGAGTAAATCTGAACTCTACGAATTGTTTCTTGTTATAAATTGTTATAATTTCTGGGTGGTAGGCACTAAATAATATTTTCATCCAATTCCTTTTTGGCAATAAATAAAAAAAATCTCTACCATAATCAGTTCATATCCAAGTCTTTAATGGAAATGTATTTCAAGTGCAGAATTGGCAAAGAGAACATCCTGTGGTTCGTGAATTTAACGAAGATGCCCATATAAAATACATACTCACGCATTTAAACTGATTGTAGTAACAGATCTAAAATAGGAAAGGAGACTGTGGTTTAAGAGATAATTGAAATTAACCTCCGCCCACAATAATTTTTATATCCGTAGATACGTATTTCTGCAGCTAAGCTGCCATCTGCAGTACGTTACCAACTTAAAAGCACTCAAAAATGTCTGAAAATAACCTAATCACACTAACAAAATCATAAAAATGTTAAACCTAACAAAAATCTAATCATCCTAAAATATATATATGTCTAAATGTAAGTAAATATAAATTAATATGTAAAAATCTGAAATAAACTATATATGTTATGTATAAATCGGAAAAAAATGTGAACACCTAAAATTAACTGTTAGAAAACCTTATAAATAAGAGCTAACCAAACAACATGGAAATGCGGACATAAATAGTCCAAAAACCCGAAAAAACTTCTTATTCTAACGAATAAATATATAATTCCCTGTTATTTGATACCTAAAATCCTAAATATCCTGAAAAATAAAATATAATGTATATATTAGGCATAAATCGTCAAAAAACAACCTACAGATGAAAGGATATCACACCCACACACCGCAAGTTAAGGGCACTTTAGGAAAATTTTATCTCGGAGAATCCTCTCCTTATGAAATATCCTGTGCAAATGCGCTTAGCTGTCTCTAACACCCCTTTATATATGATTTAGGTAGCGACATCTAGCGGATGATTTCTGACATAACAATTGCGACATCTAGCGGCCAATTTTTGACTTAAGATCTAGAAAATAATAATGATAATAAATATATATATCTAAAAACGAACCGTCAAATAACAACCTACAAATTAGAGTAAATCAAATAATACGGAATTAGGTATTGGTCCGTTGTCTGAATTCATTAAATTGTAATTATTTTTCCGAATAAAAATACTTTCGTAAGCATTTAATTCCCTATTATTTGAAACTTCTTTAATGAGTTTTAAATTATCCTTAATAATATTGTGTCCTGTATTGTAAATACGTTGTGCAACACTTGATTTCTCAAACCTATTGTACTTGTAGTGATTTAAATGTTCTTTAAAACGTGTTAATATATTTCTTTTTGTTTGTCCAATATATTTACTAGTACATTCGTTACACTTAATTTCATAAATTCCAGATTTCTGTTCAACATCAACTTTATCTTTCGGGTTTCCTAATAAATTCTTTATGGTATTGTTAGTTGAAAAACTCCTAATCGTTAGTTTTGGGTTTTAAAAATATGTTTTAAACCTTTGGTGCAAAACAGATCGAAAGGCATTTTAACAAATTTTCCTAGAGATGAACTTGCCGTTAAAGTGCTAGAATTTTCGACCTGTTTCCTATAGCTAATCTTCCTAATCACATTATCTACTATTTGGGGGGTATAATCGTTATGAACCGCAACATTTTTAATATAATTAAGTTCTTTATCAAAACGGGGTTTAGTAAATGGAAAAGAGAGTACTATTTACTAAAAAATTTAGAGCCGCGAGTTTTTGTTGTACAGAATGTTGAGATTAATTAATTATAAACCGGCTTGTATTTGTATCTTTACGATAAATGTCGATTTCTAATTCATTTTTGCTGTTTCTAATTATACGAGTGTCTAAAAAGGGAATCGCACTGTTTTCTTCCTTTTCGTATGTAAATTTAATACTTTCAAATTTTGAATTTAATTTTCCTATAAAATCCTCCAAATCACACTTCTTGGTATCAAAAATAGCAAAAATGTCATCCACATAACGTAACCAAATTCTTGGAAAATACTGATCATTATTTCATACGTCATTTTCGAATTTACTCATAAATAAATTGGCCAAAAACGATGACAAACAGTTACCCATTGCGGTCCCTTGAACTCGTTCAAAATACTCACCATTTATTTGAAAACAATTCTGAGACATGCAAAGAGATGTTAGCCTAACGTATTCCACCAATTTATCTTTATCTACATTATTAACTGTCAGTAGTTCCCGCAAATAAGTTAGTGTTTCAGGTATGGGCACACTAGGAAATAAGGATTGAACATCAAACGAGACCATAATTTCCCGTTCTTGTAAAGAAATATTTTTAATCTTATTTATAAACTCCATTGGGTTTTTTACCGAAAATTTATCCTGAGGATTGGGAAGCGCACTGAGCTCGATATTCAACCATTTGGAAAGAGAGTAAGTGGGTGAGTTTATATCGGAAACAATTGGTCTCACCGATTTACCTGCCTTGTGTATTTTGGAAAGGACATACGATTTGAGTACAGTGGGGTTAGATACATTAATCTTAACTTTATTCTGTTTAGTAATAAGATTGGGACATTCTTTAACCGTGTCTTTGACAGCTTTAATTAACTTTGGCAACGTGTTTCGGGGGAGTTTCTTTTAGGGACCACTATTTATTAAGTTGTTAACCCTTTCATAATAATCAGGTTTATCTAAAATCACAATCTTATTACCCTTATCAGCTTTTAAGTAGAAACAGTTTTTCTTTCTTAACTGTACAGTTTATTGAATTATTTAAATTCCACAGATCTATTTATTTATATTCCTAAACCACCTTCTGCTTTAATTGATTCTTAATTCTTTTTGTTTCATAAAATTTTAGGATTATTTCAATTAGCAATGTTAATATTTTAATTAATTGTACTTATTACGTAAATAAGTTTAATACAAACATTGAAATTTCTGAAAACAGCAGAAACCGATCTTTCACATCAAAATATTTTCACTGTTATGTCACTTTTATGCCGGATATGGAATGGTATAACTTGCAAATTAATTATAGTACAACTGAAATCATTTGAAAGGACACTGTATGCAAAAGAAGGCCGCTGTGAGCAAAACAAATGCCAATTTTGACATGACAGTTTCAATCTCCAAAACAAAGGCCAATATTGCATATAAAGTTCGTTGTGTGTAAATGAAAGGCCGATAATGTCAGTTTGCAAAATACCGTACGACAAATTAATTAAGAAAAAAAGTTAACTAATTCTAGCAATAATAGAGGAGTATTAGAGAATATTAGCCGAGCTTTTAAAGCAAAATACGATACAGCCAGGAAAATTATTCGAAAACGTGAAGATTTGAAAAATTACAGAAAAATTATAAACCCAACATGCAAGTAAGTGGTTGAATAGCGAATTATCAAAATTTAAAGAACTTTTTAAATAAAATTTTAAATTATACCATCGAATCTATTTTTGCAATTTGTGCATGCATTTGCAATATAAAATATATTCAGTATTTTAAGTACAGAGTAGTCGCGATAACGTGAACTAATTAAGGACAGTGGTGTTCACGTTTTGGAGACTACTTACATATTTGTATCATATAAAAAAATTACTAATTTTACAATATGTGAACTGAATCTTAGTGTTGTTGACAGTCGCTGGATTTTTAAGAATGTTGAGTATTGTAAAAGTAGAGAGATTTAGAAATATTTTGGTCTAAGGTTGATTATCGTATCATTAAAATTCACAATTTGGCAAAGGATCAAACATGACCCATTTTTTGCATAAAATTAAAAATAACTCGGTAAATACTAAAAATAATTAAGTGTAATGTTACATCATTTTTGTCGACTCTTCAAAGGCTAACCAAAACTCCAAGAAAATATAGTGTTTCTTTAAAAAAATAATAAGTCAGGTTAAATGAATTACCTGTGTATTTGAAAATACACAACTTTTGTTAAGACATTTTCTTGATAAAATGAATTTAAAGGGGCATTCTTGGACTTTTCCAGACGCTTGGGACACCCTTTTCTATCTTAGGAAATTCTGAATCTCTAAGCGATTTTCGCTTTCTTGGTCCAGCAAAAGTCAAATCAACTGTAAAACTAATTTTTGCTGAGCTTTTTTTTTATCTATTGTTAAATAATTCGGCTTCTTAGAGGTCATAATGTAGAAACAATTAAAACCAGATTAGATCTAAAACTATGTGTAATAACTACGGAATTTGTGTAGTTGAAACTTAACAGTGTCTAAATGCATTTATACCAGTATTCACGTTTTAGAGTATTAAATATCAATGTCGTTCACGTTTTAAAACATGCGGAGTACCCAAACCATGTGCTCACATTTAGGGGTGCTCATGTTCCGGGACGTTAACGTTAAAGAGACTACATTGTAATTTTAAAATGCGTCTGCCCTATCTGTGGAAGGATACATTCACACTCTTTTATCGCCTATTTATGCAACCATCAACGAAACAAGTAGGTAGTCATCATTTCATTAACGCGATTATTGAAATATTATAAATAGGTAAAACAGCGACATCTTATCCTATTTTTGACCTCACGTTGCAGTAGGATAAACAAATTGAAGCGGGTTTGCTACATAATAAGTCACCCATGCAAGGCGGCCATGCTTTCTGTCAAAGCATAACGAAAGTTTTAAAAAAATTTGCTGCAAAACGTTTTACCTATCCATCACTATTACATCGCATTTGCAAATACATTGGTCAAGTCGTCTTTGGTTTGCAGTGGAAATTTCGAGCTACGTTTCTGCTGAAGAAGCCCCAAATAGGGCTGAAACAGTTGTACAGAGGCTGCTCGAGGTTTCCACTGCAATCAAAAACGATTTGCAACAAAATTTCTTGAAATATTATGATAGAAAATAATTAAGAAATTTGCTTATCTTTTCAGTCACTTAAATAAAACTAAAAATCTAATAGAATGATAAATGATAACTTGATAAATCACTTCAAATCGATAAAAGGACGCCACAAAATCCAATTTGAGAACTAACTGACTAAACACGTAGACAGCGAATGTTTTCACGTTTTGACATTGTCAAACTAATTTTCACGTTTTGACCCAACCCAACTGATCTGGGCTAGTTTTCTCTCACTCTAATTATTATCGCCGTACCTCTCATTCTACGCCCCATCCACCTAGTTACTAGATCGTTGGTTTGAATAAGTAAACATTAGCCGCTTTCCAATTGCCAAAATGAGCTACTCAGAGCTCCTCCGAACTGATCAAACGTGTTCCAATTGCAGTGTGCGGAACGCACTCGAACTGAACTTTTTTACTTCTTCCTCATTTTTCACTTCACGCACCTGTTTCTTTGACTACCCATATATCAACGCTTGTATGATTTATGCAGTGTTCCCATTGAAATCTCGAAAGTGTAGTTCGGATCAGGGGACCTATTCTTGACAAGTGAATTTATTTGCTCGCATTTGTAATATGCGAATGCGAAAAGCGTATGCGCTTTAGATAAGTTATTCTAGACCACTCGAAAATTTCGTTCGAATATGTTTCGATAATCCTAATGACTTAAATAACTATTTTATTAACTCGGTTCTATCGTATAACGTTTCTAACGTTAACGTCATTTTTTCCTGCCTTACGTCATCCAAATTTTGTCAACGAATTTAATTTTCACATCGTTTCTCCATTTGTTGTCGAAAAGATAATAAGTAATATATCAACCAATGCTGTAGGTTCCGATGGAGTTAGCATTAAACTTATTTCTGTCTGCTGCCCATTCATTGTACCTTACGCAACCCATATTGTTAATTTCTGCCTAGAACATAATGTCTTTCCTTCGTGTTGGAAGGAGGCGATGGTCATTCTAATTCCCAAAATAATTAAGTCTACCGAGTACAAACACTTACGCCCCATCAGTATTTTGCCTGCTCTGTCCAAAGTTTTGGAACGAATTGTGAGTGAACAGATAAGATCATTTTTGAGTCATTACAATATTTTACCTGCTCATCAGTCTGGCTTTAGACCTGGTCACAGTTGTTGCTCTGCACTTCTAGGTATCACCGATGATGTTATTAACTCAATGGACAAGAAATTTTCTTGTTTAATAGTATCCATTGATTACTCTAAAGCATTCGACACTTTAGACCATGATATTTTGTTGTCGATCCTGTATCACGTAGGCATGAGCAATGTGATTAACTTTTTTTCTAATTACCTTCGAGATAGGAAACAGGCAGTAAAAATCAGAGATCAAGTCTCAGAATTTATTTCTATTAAGTGTGGCGTTCCACAAGGTAGCATTTGCGGTCCCTTATTGTACATTTTATATACGTCTTGCTTTAACACAATCACTCCTTATTCTAAGTTGTATTCTTACGCGGATGACACCCAGATCCTCTTTTCGTTTCCGGATAACACCAATACAGATATAATTAATTGTGTTAATCGTGAATTAGAGTATATTCGATTATTATCTGAAATCTTAACATATATCCTTCAAAGTCTTCTGTATTAGTATTCGGTTCGCTTGATCTTATTGATACGATTAACCAAGGTACTGCAATCAAAATTGGACGTGAAACAATAGGTCTGGTGGATTGTGTCAAGATCCTTGGCGTGTTTCTGGATTGTAAATGACGTTTTAAAAACCATATTAATTCTCTCGTTCAAAAATCCTATGCAATTTTAAAAATTTTATATAGCAATAGATTCCTTCTCAGCCCTGAATTGAAACTGTTATTATGTGAATCTCTTATATTGTCACGTTTTAATTTTTGTGACCCCGTGTATGGTCCTTGTATTGACGCAGCAGATAGATCTCGTATTCAGAGGGTTCAGAACTCTTGCTTAAGACTTATTTATGGTATTCGAAAATATGAACGGATATCTCACACGTTGAAAAGAGCTAATTGGTTAAATATGACTGACAGGCGATTTTTCCATAGCGTTTGCACTTTCTATAATATCATAACTAACAAAACTCCTGCCTATCTTTACCACAAAATAACGTTTCGAACTGACATTCACAATATTAATATTCGGCGTAAAAATGTCATCATCATTCCACGATATTTTACTATGTTTTTCCGGCGATCCTTTTCTTATAACTGTGCTGTATTATGGAACTGTTTACCACAGGAACTGAAAAAATTATTATTTTTGCCTTTTAAGCGTCGGTTATTACTGAAAATAAAGAACGGACATTTGCGTCAATAATAATTTACAATTAATCTTTCGTTTACGGAGTATTTGGTAATTATAAGTGTCTTTCCGAGCCAAACATTTTATAATGTATTTATTTATTTAAGTTCGTCTCAGATGGAAGATCAGGTGGTTGGTTCGCCTCCAACCTGAATCTGAGCCCTTTGATCCAAAATATTTCATTTAGATATATAAATTATTTTTTTGTATTTGTAGTTAGTGGATCAATAAATATATATTATTATTATTATTATTATTAAAATAAATGAAAGCGCTCGCATTTATTCGAGTGGCGAGATTTGGCAATGTCGCAAATTTGTCAAAATTCTACCGTGTCCGTCGTGAATGACAATTATTGCAAAGTATTTTACGTTTTCAAATTAAATCTAACTCTACGAAATATACATAAGATATCTCTCTTACGTTAAAAGTCATTAAATATAAGTAAGTACGATTTATTTTGTAATAGGTACACATTATTATAAATGAATTTTAAAACACTATTTGTGAAACGTAGGTACTCATTAAAATTATGCAAATTAGTGGAATATCAGTGATTATAATGCATCGACTGTCTTCCTCAAATTATTACCTCAATTTAAGAAGACTTGTACCAAAAAAGAAAATATGAAAGCTGCGTGTCTAATGCTAGCTAAATACCAATAACGATATTGCAGAGTTACAAAAATTTGTTAATTTAGAATTTTCTCAAGACCTTCAATTAAAATAGTCAGATTGCTAAGCCGAAGAAAAGAGGATACGATGAAAAAGATTATCATCACCTATGTTTACTGCATGTTATAATATGGCAGTGGTTAATAAATAGTACTGTTACTTATTTTGCATTATTTTAAAAATAGAGGACGTCTTGCCACCCTACCTTCAGTCATCCCAGATAAATGTAGATATTTAGATCCTCATACTTTCTCAAAATGGTTTCCGAAGTAAAGTAAAGCAAAGCTAATCGTCGAGGGATTTTTTTCTTTGCATCCCTCCTCTGTTCATTTAGTACGGAAATTCTTCTGCCATGATTATACATACTAACAATACTTATTCAATTTAATTCAAACATGCATTTTATCAAAAAGAAGCACATTTAGTGAAAACTTGTGTTTTTTATGTAAAATGTCAAATTAATTTGCTACAATTTGACGTTAATTACAGTTACAAGCACTTGCATAATAAAAAACGAGTGGTAATGCCCACTTGCAACAAAAACTCATACGTTTTGGAAAATGGAACGGTTAAGAATACACACGTTCGCTTTTTTAACGAATGCGTATGCGCATTCAAAAACGCGCTGTTACCTACCTGCTTAGGTATTTGCAAGTGATCGCCGTGACAGACGTTTCGGCGTCGCCGGCCAGCCCCAGTGGGATAGGGTGGGTATGTACGAAGTCGTCACAAACAAAATTAAAAAAAAAAAAAGGAAAGGGGCCACTTAATTTTTTTGGCGATGGGGGACCGCGGGAAAAATCAAGGAAGCGCGACTCATCCAGGATATTTACAACACTTAGGTTTATTTACAAAGAAATATATAAACAGAAATAGGACACACAGTCAACAAATTAATAAAATTACAAATCGGGCGCACACATAATCGAAACGTAAGTAATGTTATATATTATATTGTACGAGATTAAAATTAAATCGTCGTGCCGCGCAAAAATGTACAGATAAGGCAAACAAAATTAAATTGAAGTGCACAGCATGTACACACGCTTTTCACGGAAACAGGAAATAAAAATAATAAATAATAACTTTATCCGACCTGATTAGCTGAAGAAGTCCTCCAGCGGAGGCGTCAAGCGTCGTGCTTCCCGGCGGAGAGGGGAAGAGAGCTGGGGCACGTCGTCAATCGGGGCGCATCGAAGTACCGTGGAATTCCGGTCGGCGTGAATAGGCGCCGAGAAAGATGTCCCCGCAAATGCGGCGATTATAGCCGAAACAAAAAAAAAAAGATCCAACGGAGTTACGTCAAGGTAAACGTAGTCGTGAAGTTACGGCAAACGTGAAGACAAAGGATACAGAGTAAACGTAACCGTAAATGTAAAGGGTAAAGCGTAACGGGTAAAGAATAAAGGGTAAAGCCTGTAAGGAAGAAAAGTACACGATAGAAACGTTCGAAGCGAATCAAAACATCAGCGAGTGGACTCACCTGTTCACAGAGCAACTTGGGGGAACAGGCGTAGACAATGCGAAGGCATTAATAGCTCTCGACACAGCGGAGTTATCCAGCAATAAAGCTGCAAATGAATTCCTCAACACAAACTTTGGGCGAAAACACACACAAAAATTCATAAACGCGAAACGTGCTGTTACGTCGAGAGATGCAGCGGAAAATGACTTCTGAAATCGCTCCGAGCTGGCGGGTGGAAAAGAAAGGGGTAAGAGAAAAAAGAGGTGAAATGCAACCACCAACCGCTACAGAATCTTACGTTAACGACAACCAATGGGCTTAAATACCGGGGGTCAATTTCTGTACGGAACGAAGACGCTGAAGTTGAAATATTGCGCAAGAGCGTGTAACTCTAAAAATGCTAAATAAAGAATTAATTCCACCGAAAATTAACTTTCAAATCCCAATTTTCCCTTATTCTAATTTTTACAGGAAAAATTAAAGCACTGGGGGAATCACTTTGAAAGCAAATTGGCGAAACGCAAAGAGTTCGCTGGGGCGGGTCTGCGAAAATATTCCACGGGAAATATTATACAGGGTGTTTCTGGGTCGGGCAGTAATTGAACGGTAACAGCGCTTGTCAAGAATAGGTCCCCAGATCAGTTTAGATCATCTCAGGTGCTTGAAATTCGTAATTGAAAAGCGGCTATTGACAGAAACAATTCCGAATTTCAATGTGACATTTGATTGAAAGGAAAAATAACAAGTTCAGCTTTTCGGAAAATCACTCCAAGACATTTGAAAGTTTTGTAAATCATTCATGCGGATGTTTATTGTTTGATGCGATGTGAATTTCTTGATAGAGCCAAATACTTCGTTAGATTTACCGACGAAGCAACTAGATGGTGTGAGGCGCAATTCATCAGAACCAAAGATGAATTGTTTGATACTTTCAAGAAAGTCAAAGCGAAACTTGAAAATTTAAAAGGAATCAGAATCAAGTATCCACAAAATGACAATGGGAAAGAATATGTGAATAAAAAATTTGACGAATTTATATATAAGGTGTGGATTACACAAGACAAGAAGGTTCAGACTAACAATGATTTAAAATTTTTAGAGACCACTGTTTCAAAATCAAGAGATTACGACGAATTTGTTCCAGAAGAATCGGTTGCTGAAGATATCCAAGAAGAACAATACACGGACTTAGATATACGTAATGATATGTTAGAAAATGATATAAATGTTCTGAATTTCGAAAAGCATTCGAAGAAAATGAAATAGAAAGGAAAGGGGAAGAGGAAGATTAGTCAGAATCGGTCGGAGAGGAAGACCTAGAAAGCAGTGTCAAACCCCTCAAGAATTTGTTCCGGAAGAAAATGCGCAAGCTAACGAAGAAGATAAAGAAGAAGGTATCTTCATATCGGAAATACCAATCGTCTTGAGGAGCAAGATTTAACATCTACCGCACATTATTTCTTACGATCGTGTGCCCGTAACGAATGCGTCGTCATATTATCTGTATTATCCTGTACCGTGGTTATCATCAATCTATTCATAGTTATGCTTTAATCGGCATTAGAGTTTTTATCATGGTGCACGTTACTTATTAATTAATATTTCTATATTACCGCCAATGTACTGTGGCTCTTCATCCAAGGTCACCACATCATCGATTCAATAACTCACTGCGAAGTACTCGTTTCTACTAATCATTGGCTAACCGATTTACAACTGAATGCTTATTAAACTGCATTCAACTACAGATTTCCCCTTTATATAACCCACGTATGAAAATAGTCAGCGTCTCGTCAGAAACACATTTAATGAGCGAGCACGTTAATTGTTTCTAATGAAATACAATCCGCTGGTGTAACATTGTAAGTAAGCTCAAACGACTTGCGTTTCATTTGTCAGCATGGAATTCCTTCTTTTAAAACGATAATTTTGCGTACATCCATTGGCCGAAAAGAACTTTGATCTATCAACAGTGGCATAACTAGACGTCACGCCGCCGGGTTGCAAAATTTTAGCTACTTTTTTCCATGCCAAGCAAAACAAAACTGCTTAAATAATTGCTTCTGGATTATCCTATTTCTAAAAAGTGACAAGAGTTTTTAGGTTACGTTTTAGGTTTTAGGTTAGAAACGCCCCTGAAAACTAACGTTAAGCGGGGTACGCTTCAATTGTTTCTCAATTACTTTCTTAAAGAAATTTATTTTCAGCTGTAACTGTGTTCTAATATTTCTGTTCAACTTTACATTAATTTTTCAGTTGACTTGAAATTGTTCTCGCACATATAAAGGGGATAAAATTACGGCTCATTGTAACAGATGGCGCCATAGATGTTTACTGTTAATTAGAAAAGCAACTAGCGCTAAGCGGAAATACGCTTCAATTGTTTCTCAAATCTTTTTCTTCTAGAAGAAATTTGTTCTCAACTGTTTTGAAACTCTTTCTCGAAAATTAAAAGGAACAAAAGGCGAAATTGCGACTACAGATTAACAGATGGGGCTACTTATATTTGAAATTTCTTAGGCTCTGACTATTTCTATTCAACTTTACTTATTCAAAATTGTTTTGTTTTCGTAACGTTATTTCTTGGATTTATCTTTGCGTTTTTCAATTGTTAACCCACAAATAAAGAGAACGATGTTATGAACCACGGTAACAGATGGCGCCACAAATGGTAACAAATTCTTTCGTTTTGCGTTTAAATTTTATTTATTCGAAGTTGTTTTCGGAACGTTGTTTTGGAACGTTCGTAACCTAACGTTTTTTGAAATCTTTTCCCGGTAAAATACAAATATAAGGCGCAGGTTACCAGATGGCGCTGCAGATGTCATTCATTCGAAATTAACGCTTGAATTTCTCGAGTTTTTCCAAATTTTTGGAAATGTTTGTTAATCCTCCCAGTTTTAATTTAAAAACGATTCAGTTCTTCTTTCTTCTTTTTTTCTTTTCTTACTTGTTTCAAACGTACACATATTCTGTATTTGAAAATACACGCTTATAAAAAATCTTTGCAGTGTGACTTAGAAATAAGGTTTTCACTTTATAGTGCGACTTTTCCTTACCTCCGAATCATTTTAAATATTAAGAAAATTTGAAACAATCTGTATGTTTGGTTGTTAATGACAATTTTACTGATTTTAGTACTAAACAATTTTGTAAATTAAACCTAAAAATACGCGCGTTAAATTTTGTAAAAACCCACTAGTACAAAACGAATTTAGAATATAATTTTTCAAACATGACAGTATCACTACAGCAGAAAAAAATCAGAAACTTTTTCGCGTGTTTTTGTTTATTGAATTTTTCGCGACTCACTTTATGTTGCTGGATCTGTCGCTGCGTTTGTATACCATTATTTAAAAAATAAATAAATAATAATAAAAATTGATTGGAAGTCAGCATTGATTGCAATGGATTTCCATTCTCGAATGTCCTCTGAATAGCTACGTCATGCCTATTTTAGAGCCTCGTTAGCAGAACTATAATTACAGTTGGCGAAAAACAACAGGAAGAGTATAGTTAGTTTTTATTGTTTCTCCAAAATTTAATCGATTTTTCAGACTAAAGAAACGGAATTTAAAAAGAGTTTTTATTTGATATCTCACATATGGGGTAGGTAACAACACTTAAAAATTGATTCAATCTAGAAACAAACTTTAAACTTCGAATAGGCGCATTTGGCGTCTAAGCGCCAGATTGCAGTCCATGTAATCCCTGCAACCCCTATAGTTACGCTACTTTCTGTGAGCTAA
This sequence comes from Prosopocoilus inquinatus, assembly GCA_036172665.1. Taxonomy (NCBI): domain Eukaryota; kingdom Metazoa; phylum Arthropoda; class Insecta; order Coleoptera; family Lucanidae; genus Prosopocoilus; species Prosopocoilus inquinatus. The sequence goes on along the minus strand of CM069877.1, from coordinate 28,381,566 downwards.
GCAGATTCATGCTAGACGATCTCTGCTGCGATTAAACCCAAGTATTGCGAAATGCTTACTAAACAATTTTGGCAATTAAAATTGTTAAATTTTCTGTAAAATCAAAAATAAAAAACTAATTTAGAATATAATTTTTGAAACGTGACAGTATCACTACAGCAGAAAAAAAACAAAAACTTTTGTAAGTACAAAGTATAAATAAAAAATAAAATAATAAAATTGCAACTATTACTTCATTAACAGATCGAGCTATTTTACTTTCTGATAAAGTTTTCATTTATGATAACTTAAATTTAATAAAGAAAACTCTTATTCAAAATTCTTATCCAATAAATCTTATTGAATCAGTAATTAAAAATCGTATTAAATACTTACAAAATTCAAATGCTTCTAATAACATTAGACAAACTTCGAACCATAAATACTTATCATTGCCTTATATTGAACCATTACACAATACATTTAAACACATTTTCAAAAATAAATTTGGATTTGACTCCTAACCACAATATGTTTCTTTAAAAACTAAATACGTATTTCGGCAGCTATGCTGCCATCTTCAGTAGTTGCGACTTCTATCCTCCTAAATCACAGGAGAAGTCTCTCTCACTTCTCCTGTGATTTATGTTTTTTTTAAAAAAAAAAGGAGAAGTGAGAGACTTCTCCTGTGATTTAGGAGGATATAAGTCGCAACTTCTGAAGATGGCAGCATAGCTGCCGAAATACGTATTTAGTTTTTAAAAAAAACATATTGTGGTTAGGAATCTTATCCAAATTTATTGTTAGACACACAGTCTCCAATACATTACACATTTTCAAAAAACATAATTTAATTTTAGCCAGTAAATCTGTGAATAATTTAAATTTAATTTTTTCGAATTTAAAAACCAAAATACCGAAATTAAAACAACCTAACGTGGTTTATGAAATCAAATGTTCAAATTGTAATTCTGTTTATACAGGTGAAACGAGCCAAAATTAAAAAAAAAAACGTTTAGACCAACATAAATATCATATTCAAAAAAATAATCAAAATCATTCAATGCTTGTAGAGCATTCATTGTTAAATAATCATAATTTTGATTTTGATAGTACTGACATTTTGTACAGTGAATCTAATATTTTTAAAACACGTTTCATAGAAATGTGTAAAATTAAAATGTCTCCAAATTCTATTAATAAACGTACGGACTTTGAAAATTTAAAAGACATATTTTGTAGTTTTCTGGACTCTTTAAACAGGATATAGATCTGTCATTTAAAAAAAAAATTAGTTTTAATTTATTTCTAGTTACTTTTCCCTTTATTCCGGACAACTCATATTTTAGTTTAAAATCATGTTACCTTTTCGTTTCTCTTGACGACTTGTTTCTCTTGACAACTTGTTTATTTACTTTTTTTTCACTCCTGACGAAGCTATAAATCTATAGCGAATCGTTGAGTGTTCTCTCTTCATAATTCTGTCCGGTTCGAGATTTAAAAAACTTGTACTTACAATTTTCATCGGACAAGAACAAACTTCAAAAACTTTTGTATCTAAAATAATTAGGATGTCCAAAAAGTTTGCCCATTTCCATAATCATAATGAAATTGGCACACTCGGAATCTATAAACTCACAGCATGATCTTATTATCATCTAAAATTTATGTTTGCTACAACCTGAAGGCGATTAAAGAGATGCAATTCGCAATGAAGTAATTAATCACCGCGCTGCAGCGCAACGAACAAATTACATCGGACATTGTTTCTTTCTTTCCGCACATTCTTAGGCCGGGTACGCATTGATGCAGATGAATGGGTGCACATAGGCGGTGAGGGTTCTATCCGCACTATTAAGAGCGAATCGTACGCACCGTAGTGGCGGATATGAGCCAGTTTCTTCGACAATTAATGCAGGTAACGCAGCAGCTGGCTCTCAGCAAGGTTAACAACTTAGACTTCCATTCATTTCCTTCACACGTTACTTTGTTACGTGCTCCTCTGCTGCTAGTACGAATCCAAAGCAGCAAAAAAGGCGAAGAGGAGACGGTCTGCTTGCTCCGGTTTTCGCACATGCATAATTATTTAATTAAGTACGTCGGTCGCGTTGTTTTTTTTTTTTTGCTCACCGTTTACAGAAAGGAACACGTGCACTCACCGATCTAAATTATTTATCATCGTCATCGACGCTCCTCGATATCCTTTCGGCGCTTGCAAGAAATCATGTTTGTAAATGACAAACTATTTTTAAAGTCCATAATATAGAATTAATACATTTCTCTCTGAGTAAGTTAAATCCATGGTGGCCAATACAATAGGTGACGTAACGAGAGCACTCGGTACGTGGGCTGCTAGAAAATTTTCTTGAATCTGGTAGGTCTAGAATTGTTAGCGTTTATCAACTGCCATATTTGAAAAATTTGACGTTTTTCGCCTATAATTCTATTGACAGTTCCTATCCAAGTGAACGAGTTTTGTTTGTACAGCATTTGAGAAAAAGTAATTTTGTGTAAACATGGAAATTTCGCGTGAAAATTTTCGTGCCATGATTTTTTACGATTTCAAATGTGGTCTAACGCCGAAACAATGCCTCGATCGGCTTAATTTGGCTTCTGGAGATAAAGCACCATCAAAGAGCAGTGTTTATAATTGGCTTGCCGAATTCCAGCGTGGTCGTACCTCTCTCAGTGACTATACTCTGTTCACGTTAAGAATATAGTAGTTAGCGCTCGCGTCGGCGTACGTATTACATAGGAGCAATAAGGAAAGAGCGGTAAATTCAAAATTTTTATATTTAGAAAAACAGCAAACTAAAGGAGAATTTAATTTGTTGCATGAATACACAAACCAAGCGATTAATTTAATTTACAATTAAATTAATCTTAGTAGTAATTTTAATTTGTTGTGCATAAATTCACCACAGAGTCTGAATTTTGTTGCAAGTTTTATTCTTTTAGAGATAATTTAAAATTAAAAGCCCATGTTATTTAATAATAATAATGCCTTTATTTGCCTTATTGGTCAACATGTAAACACATAGAAAAATAAAACGTACTTGAGGTTCAGAAAAGCAATAAAAAAATTGCTATCTATTTCAAAACCTAACCTTAACCTAATATATCTATTTTTTCTATGTATTCTAACACTGATTCTACTCCAAGCTCTCCTCTAATATCTGCACTTTTTATTCTATCATTCAATGTAACTTCTATGGCTGTACGGAAGTATTCCATTTGTGTACTTCTATTTTTCTTTTCAGGCTACTCGTTTGTATCCATGATTCACAGCCGGAAGTTAATATGGATCTGAACATTGTTTTAATCTGACCCTAAAACTAAATCAAAGTAAACTTGATAAAATTGATCACTGTCAGTTAATTGGTATCTATAAAAACATGTTACATGAGACACAAAAATCAAAATGACAAAATACACAGAATAATTTAATAATTGCTGGCACAGCAAGAACAATCATGTTGTTATAACAAACAATGTGAATTTATAAATCGAAAACAACCTGCTCTGATAAGTAGGGAAATTTGACTTAATCACTTATTCACTGGGATGACAGATATTAATAACAAAAGTGTAGATAATGTGAATTCAGAATTTCTCACAAGATTAATTATTATTTACTTTCGTTAATTTATTCACTTGTAAAATCTAAATCTGAGTCAGGTGGCGATTCTGATGATGAGCCAGTATTTGCTGTTATAATTAATTCCTCCACCATATCTTCCACAATATTATCAAGTTGGTACATTTTGTTTTCTTCTGCAATAGCATGTTTAACGCAATTTTCCCAATGTTCAGCATTTACAAGATCTAATCCCTCGAGCAGCAATGTTTTGACCTTGGGCAACTTGAATGTTTTATTATTAGCAGCTACATGATGTTTTACTTGAGCCCAAACAAGTTCTATTGGATTTAAATTGCAATGATAAGGGGGCAATCTTAATATTGCACGGCCAGTTTCTGTTACCATTTCATCTATAACGTAACTCACTGGATTATCACTTACATATTTTTTTGTTATATCAAGAAGTTGAACTTTTAATAAAGTGTTGTCTGTTACAATTCCTTTCAATGTAAGCCATTCAATTATTGCGCCTTTCTTCCATGAAGAATTAGGAATTTTATCCGTCTTGATTGAGTGATAAGGTGCATTGTCCATTACAATTACACATCCAGGTTCAAGATTTGGTAATATATTTTTCATCCACTCCGTAAAAACTTGACTGTTCATATCTTCATGATAGTCACCAGTTTTTTTTTTATTCAAACAGTAGCAATCCGTTATTAACAAAACCAGTTTCACTACCAATGTGAAGCACAATCAGACGTTTTCCTTTTCCAGAAGGATTTTGTAAACCAAGTGACAATCCATCTACAAATGCTTGTCGAGCAGTAGTCACTGTTGTATCTTTCCACACTTTTGGCTTTGTGTGACCGGCATTCACCCACGTCTCATCCAAGAAATATATTTTCTTTCCCATTGTACGAAATTTTCTAATGGAGTTTAAATAATTACGTCTCCACAAGACAATATCTTGACGTTCGATTAAAATACAATTTCTGCTTCGTTTCTCCCATTTAAATCCCAATTTTCTCAAAATTTTCCACAATGTTGTACGATGAATTACAGGTAAAGTATCATCTGTTTGTAGAACCTATAAATTTTTTTACTTAGTTTCAAAATAACAGTAATAAATGTAAATGTATTTACCGTTAAAATTTTTGAGCAAGTAGGTAATTCATTCTTAAGATAAAAAGAATGCACATGTCTTCTAATAGATTTTTCATGAGCTTCATCGAGTTTATTGAAAATTGTATCACGGTTTCGCTTCTTGCTACAGGAGATCGTAGAATTCTCGTGCTTTCCTTTTCTTTTACGATAGCCCACATTGTTGCCTCTCCAATTCCAACCATCTTTGAAGCCAATTTTATTGAAGCTGACTTGGAATTATCATGGTGGTATTGAACAAAAGCATTATATGCCATAACTCTTTGGTCACTTCGAATATGCTTCCCTTGAGGGTTTCTCGAGGAGCCAGCTTCCTCTCGTACGTCCATATTAGCACTGTAATATATCATAATAAATTCTCATGAAAATAAACATTATTAATAAAATATTTACCTGTTAATTGCAATTACAGCCCTAGAGCTCTAAAAAGAACAATTTTTTAAACGATTTTAAATAACAATAAGCACACAAACCAAACACCAACACCAAACCAAAATGACATAAATACAACTGACGTTCACAATTCTAGTTATATTTCGCTCTATCCAACATAAAATTAATTCGCGGGAACGAGCGCCGGAATGTCAACTTTAACCATTGTAAACTTGCCTCGAATTTCAACCAATCACAAGCCGGAAAATATTGCCCTATCCTTTCCAACGCTATATTCTTAACGTGAACAGAGTATAATTTCGTGAAGGTCGTCCATCAACATCTGTTGTTGCCACTAATATAGATACTGTGTGTGAAATCCTTGAGCGAGATCGACATGTGACATACCGTGAGATTCAAGCATCCTTACGCATTGACATGAAAGCAATACACCAGATTTTGCATGATCATTTGAACGTACGAAATTTGCAATCGTTGGATCCCACACAATTTAACAGAAGCGCAAAAGCAAGGTCGTGTCAAATGGTGCTAAGAAATGCTCAAAAAATTCAATGGAGGTCGTTCAAATTTAGTTTATAACATCGTTACTGGTGACGAAACGTGGATCTATTCGTACGAGCCAGAAAGTAAACAACATGTAGCAACCGTGGCTTTAGAGGATCGAAAAACCGTGAATGCTGATTGATATACTACAATTTGTTTGCCGGAAGTCATCGATAAAATAAGAAGAATCAATCGAAATCGACGAATTATTCTCCATCATGACAACGCCAGCTCTCACTCAGCCCGTCAAACAGTTGATATTTTGTCCAACAAAAATGTTGAATTAATGACTCATTGTCCATATTCACCTGATTTATCACCTAATAATTTCTTTTTGTTCCCAAATATCGAAAATAAAATGCGTGGTGAGCGATTTTCGTCGGCTGAAGCAGCGGTTGAAACATTCCGGACACTGGTTTCTGAGGTACCATCTTTAGAGTGGAAAACTTGCTTTAGAAATTGGTCCGAGCGTATGCAAAAGTATATTGACGTCAAAGGCGATGGTACTTCGAAAAACAATACCGTTTACCAAATTTCATATGCATTTTTTCATACAGTTTCCAGAAACTTTTCCAGCTGCCCACGTATATGCATGAAAGCGCGAGATTAATGTGCGAGAGCGACAGCTAAAATAGGTATGCAAAATATCAATGCACGAGAGAGAACGGTGTTCAGTACTTCAGCGTAAGATAATACCGTGCCTTCAGTTGAATTCCTCATTAAAGTAAGCTGTGATTTTTTTATGAAGTTGGCGACACAATTCTAGAGAAAACAGTTGTCATTAACTGTCAGTACTGATCATAACATCAAATAAAAACACAACATTAAAGTTTAAAGTAGATGCTCAAAGTGCTCTCCTTCAGCTTGAATACATAAGCGTACTCTGCGTTTCATGTTTTTAAACCCGTTTGCTAAGTGTTCGGGGGTTATGTTAGCACACACATCTGTAATGCCCGCACGAAGTTCTTCGATTGTGTGACGCGTAGTTCTAAAAACTGTGTTTTTTATGTGCGGATAAATGAAGTAATCCATAATTGTGAGATCCGGAGACCTTGCAGGAAAATTCACAATCCAATTATCGAAAAACTAATGCAGGAAAGTCATTGTTTGATGAGCTGTGTGGGCAGTAGCATTGTCTTGCTGAAAAACCCCTTCTGTAAGTTCATCATCATGTAGTTGATTAATGAAAGGTTCTAATAACTCATTTCGGTATCTTTCAGCAGTTACTGAGTCGTTAAAAAATATTAGTCCGATGATACGCCTTCTTGATACTGCTAGCCAAACACCAATTTTTAATGGATGTAATGGAGTTTCAAAAAATTCATGGGGATTTTTTGCTGACCATATTCTCATATTCTGTTTAGTTAAATACCCTGAGAGATGAAACCAGGCCTCATCGGAAAAGAGACACTTGTCAAGAATGTCGTCATTTTTTAAGTTATCAAGAAACCACTGACAATATTCTGTTCTTTTGTGAAAATCTACTGGCCTGTGTTCCTGGACTGCTTGAATCTTATATGGATAAAGCTTTAAGTCTTTTTTAAGATTAGTGTGACATGTTCCCACTGATACCTAAACTTCTTGTGAAAGTTTCGCAATAGATTTCTTGGGAGAGTGTTCCATTCGATCCCGAACATCTTCAATGCAGGCTGCAGTCCTTTTCTTAGCTGCTCCGCTCCCTGTTTTGCGACCAAGTAATCCTGTTTCACGAAATTTAAGAACACAAGCATGGATATGTTTAACTAGTGTTCATAAGTAATAGCAAAATTAGGAAACTGCTGTTGAAACTTCTGTACACACTGATTAATTGAATAAACTAACTGTCCATTTTCCATTCTACCAGTTTGAAAATAACTTTCAACAATAGACATTTTCTGCTGTAGTTCTAACATTTTGAATTAATTGAAAATACAAAGTGTCAATTTGACATTTGTTTAATTAAATAATTGAACAGCTATCAGTGCTGCAAATCTTAGGAGAAAAAAACAGTGAAATCATAGCCCACTTTAATGAGGGATTCAATTGAAGGCATGGTATTAATGTATTGCTCGCACTTGCGTGCACGTTCCGAACGCTCCGCTTTACTACCTATGAATGGTTAGACTTCACATAAGATATTCCAACTGTGTGTATTCCATCGAAGATGATTTTATACAGGGTGTATCGTATTAAAGTGCAGTCCAGTACAGTCCGAAAAAGCGTTGCAAGATAGTCTCTGCTGACATAATTTTTTGTGAAAATTTTATAAAAATTTCTGCATTGAGTACGAAACCTGTGCGTCTGCAAATGTATCGATATTTCAGTAAAAGTCATCTCTACAACTGGGGTGTGATAAATAAAAGCGAACCAATTATGTAAACAAGACTGTTACACCATCAAACAAATTTTAATACTTAAGCGGTCCACTCCTAACAGTAAAAGTTGCCAGAAAAGTATTTACGATAACATAAATATACCATAAACGATGCCGTATTTGTGCACTAATGACTAATTTGCCTTTATTGATGAATAAAGAAATAAATAAAACAATCTTTATGAGCGCTTCCTCATTCAGGCATTTATTTATAATTTAAGCAATAAGTCTAGTTGCGTATATGCGAAGGTGAGCCAGGACCGTACTCACTACTTCATAATTCGATATCTCGAAAACTATGGCGATTTCGCTATTTTGTCAGAGGCACAGTTTTGTTTGTAGAGCATTACCGATCTACTGGCGCCTTGTGGCCCCTTGTACCTGGTACACACTGTATACATAGGTTTGTCGTTTCGAGCAAATTACAGACAGACAAATGTTAGTCACTGCTTCCACGATGAATCTTTCCAAAACTTTGTGAAGATTTCTTCGCGTACCTCCGCTTTTATTTCATGACATTTTCTTTGTGTTGTTTTTTAGAAAAAAATTAAGGAACATGTTGGTTCAAGCTTTCTTTCTTCTCTTAGGGTATCGTGGAAGGTGCGCGTTTGATTAGTGTCCCCAGGTACATTTTGGCTTTCATTCTAAGTTCCTGATTATTTTTTTTACATTCATGCCAAACTCCCACCTTTTATTCTGAGGCCCCGATAAATCAAGATTTTGTTAATTCTTGTGTTCATTATCATCGTACTGCAAAATGATGATTACTGTTTGCCAACTCCTGGTTTTTTCTTCACGAACGTTATAATCAGAATCACCATTTTCGTGCCAGTGTCGCGATTTTGGAGAATTTTCTTATTCGGATGAATACTCTGTAATGTTGTTAAGAGGTCGTCGTCGTTATTATTATTGTTTTTATACTCTTCGTTATTGCGTTGTATGAGAGAATTAAAATTTTTGAATATCTCTGAAACCTTAGCATGAAACATATACAGTACACAGTAAAGTCGCAATATAGTGAATACTCGCTTTAAGTGAACTAGTGCAGAGTGAAAATTTTGTATTGTATCGCGATTTAGTGAACAGTGGTATACTTCGATATAGTGAATGCAGTGTTGTTTTAGGGAATTCCCCAAAATGCACTGATGTGATATTTTCAACGATTCAGCTGTTACTGCTTCACAAGTTCTGCGCGTGATAATTGTTATTCTTCTGAAAAATGTAAGATTCTTGACATAGAAGACAAATTAGTTCCTACAAGTCAGGCACTGAAATCACTAAACTAAGTAATTCAATGAACTGGAAAAAATGAAAATGAAATTGATTACTCAAGTTTACTTGTATTACACAATTCAAGGCAAAAACTAGTATCATTAACTTTAAGTGTAAAACAAAAGCAATTAAAAATAATGTCTTTTTTTACTCCGACATAAGCACCATGAATCCTTTTATGTTTTTTTGTTTATTTTGCATGTATGTCCGACTTACAATTTAAGATTCTTTTTTTTATATGCAATAATTGTTTAAATTTCAAAACAGTATTACAATTTAATTATTTAGTAGTATTTTATTTAAAAAAATAGTTTCCCCTTGTTTTTGAATCTTTAATGTAGTGAACATTTCAATTTAGTGAAACGGCTTTGCCAAAATTGTTTCACTAAATCGCGAGTCCCAGTGTTGTTAAAGATATATTTCTAATAGTATCTAGATGCAGATATAGATACTTTTCCCGGAAAATATCTATATATAGATATAAACAGAAAATAAAGTATCTGCAGTTTATTAAGATACTTGCAAGTGTAAAATTCAATAACTTATGCAGTAGTGGAAATAAATATATAAATATATAATATAAATAAATATTATACATATAATTTATGAAGATGTGAATAATATGCACGTTAAAACCTGTGATAAGTCTCACAATGCAAATAACACAAATGTAATTGATTCTTAGTTTGATGATAATTGTAAGAAAAAGTTTTCTTTAACCGGACAGATAAAAAGAACTTTTTACTTGCAGATAACACGGTTTTTTGAGCAGTGTACCTAGTACCTTCTAAATAGAAAAGATTTTGTAATAAGTTGATCAATCAATAATCATCTCATTTCAATCAGGCCAACGTAAAATATAAAATTTTCAATAGAAATGATTCAAATGAATCTAGAATCCTTAGTTGCAGAGCGTTTGAGAGCATTTTCGTAATCCAGAAATGCTGATAAAATCCGCAATATCTTTTGATTTTCTCCATTTGTCAATTATATTTCCCAATTTGTCAAATCATTTTCAAGTTTCTGAATTATCAAATCGCATTTCAAATAGAAAAATAATTTGAAAAACTGGAAAACATAATTGACAAAAGAGGAAAGTCAAAACAGAGACTATAAAATCGAAAGTTGCATATCCGCCAAGATCTGCTGCTTTTTCGGAAGTTTAAAATGTATCTAAAATGTATCTTAGTATCTCAAATGAATAAATACTTTTGTAATCGTATCTAGATGCAGATACAGATAAATTTTTAGTAGTATCTGAGATACGTATCTAGATACTCAAAAAGTATTTAGATACTGTATCTAGATACTTGCATCTAGATACTTAACAAGACTGGCGAGTCCACTGTAATTATTAAAAACTTCTTTGAGAACTGTCTCCAAATCATGTTGAAGCTGCAGGTTGTGAGGCGTTCAGCTTCGCTATGTAATCTTACAGGACTTAAACCATCTAGAAAACTATCATTGATAATCCACAGACTTATCCATTACATTAAAATCTTCGAACATATTTTCTTCTTGTAGGAAGGAAATCAGGTATAATTGCGTTTTCTTCGGCAAAATTTTTTGGATTTATTTTCCATATTGCACATTTCAAAGTTTCTTTTAGATCCTGAACTCATTTTGTTTCACTGAAATAAGAAACAAACAATACCATGTAAGTAACTATTACAAAATACAATTTGATTAACACCTAAGTCATTTTGAACTGTTATCCTTCTAGAGCAAAAAGCATTTCCGTGTTGTTTGGTTAACTCTTAGTTGTAAGGTTTTCTGACAGTTAATTTTATGTGTTCACATAATTCTTTTTCCCGATTTATATATTAACATATATAGTTTATTTTAGATTTGTACATATTAATTTATGTTTACTTACATTTAGACATATATATCTTTTAGGATGATTAGATTGTTGTTAGGTTTAACATTTTTATGATTTTATGAATGTGATTAGGTTGTTTTTAGATCCTTTTTTAGTGTTTTTTTAAGTTGGTAGCGTACTGAAGATGACAGCTTAGCTGCCGAAATACGTATTTACGGATATACAAATTATTGTGGGCGGAGGTTAATTTCAATTATCTATTTTAGTTTACCTTCTAGAGCATTTTAAATATAACGTATGTAGCAAAAGTTTTGGGAAATTATTCGTATTATTTTTTGGTATTACAAAGGAAACCAATCAACCGTTGGATATGGAAAATCTGTCAAGTTTTCCCTATAGTTTGACAATATATTTGTCTTTACAAAGTTGTAGAAAATGTCTTACAAGCTAGATTTGCGAAAAGGTATTTACAACTTGGTTGGCAAAATGTCCAAACGTGATATCATCACCGTTTAAAGAAACCAAAATATTTCTAAGACAACAATTTATCGAGTCATTAGGGAATGCAAGGAAGGTTTGTCGTGCATGATTCTTCCCCAGACGGGGCGCCCTCGAGTTTTAAATCATCCAGGGCTTCAGAACTTGATTTAATCTACAAAAAAATAGACCAGGAGTGTCGACGAGAAGATTAGCCCGAAGATTTCACGTATCTCATACGACAGTCAAAAGGAAAATTTTCAGAAAATAATTAGAAATTTAGAAAGCGACAAATATGTCCAAAATACAAGGCTGCTCAGTTAGAGAGGATTCCAAGGTGCTGTACACATTTAAGACGAGTACATCTCAGAAACAATGCCATGATCCAATAATTTTGGACGACGAAAAATATTTTACTTTATCTAACCCTGAAATAAAAGAAAATGAAGGTTTTTATACAGACAACATTGGAAACGTTCCTAATGATGTGAGAGATACAAGAAGAAAACGAAATTCGAGGACAAGATACTGGTGTGGTGTGACATTTCGGGAGCTGGTAATTCAACACCTTATGTTGGGCGAGTTAAGGAAGAAGCTGTAAATGAAGACATTTATATTAGAAGATGCCTCCCTAAATTGGTAATTTTTTTCCAAACACATCATGTTCATGACAGTATTATGTACTGGCCAGATCTGGCATCGTGCCATTTCTCAAGAATAACCCAAGATTGGTTAAGAGAACAAATAATTTACTCGATAGAAAAGTTTACGACGGTGGGTGGGAAGCCCAAAATAAAGAAGAGCTGCGACGAAGAAATCTACCAAAAGATTCGAGAGATTAATCTACTTATCGTCCAAAAATTGATGAAAGGCATTCGCATTGCAATTGCAAACCATTGAAATACGTGACCCTTTAGCTGCTATGTAATACATTATAATTTATGTTGAATTATCATCAAATAATATAAATATATAGAATAATTTATACAGCGACATCCTACGATCGCGTTTTGATCTACGCTTCTGCTGATAACATTTTTATAAATTTAAATAAAGCAATAACGGCTTGTATTATTAGATTTGAAAAAATTTCCCAAAACTTTTGTTACATATGTACATACGTTATTAGCTTAATTAAATTGATAATTGTCAATGAACTTACCTAATCTAAACACTTTCTACTATTTATGTTCACTATAACACTTACGCGATATTGGCTTGAATATATCGGAATTTGATTTACGTGATATTGGTTTTCCATTAATTCCGGTGTAACGAATTTTTTTTATTACTGTCTAATAGATGGCGCAGCTTGTGAAAGAGATCAAGGTTGATAGAGCTGGACTGTGTATTAGAAGGTTGCCTTGATCAGCGCAGGGGACAAAGGGTGCGTATCTCGATACGTCACGTCACGTGACAAATTCCATTGGATATATTAACAAGATTTTTGCGTTATTTGATTAGTAGGACCATAAATTGATTCAATTTTTAAAGAGTTAGATTAAGCTTTAGGAAACAGATTAATGGCCGGTTTCACAAAGCTTCGTTAAATATTTAAGTTCCGATTAACTTTGTAACGAATGATTGAATAGGAAAACAACTGCATTTAACGATGATTAAATTAACGACGATTATTAAACGGCTCGCTCTGTAATCGGTTGTCAAATAGTGTTAATGCTCCGTTAAGTGTTTCACAAAGCTCGATTAAGAGATAACGCTTTGTTTACTTCAGGCGTTAGATTAATCGATAGAATTCCAGCGATTAAAAAGCAACGAGTGAATTTTTCATAGTTATTATAAAGCTTTTTTGATATAAAAATTCCACACATATATCTAAAAAATAATTATAATTTTATTTAAAAATGTAACGTACCTTAAATATTAAAAATAATGACATTCTTGTACTTTTTACTCACTTGGTTTATTGATTAATGTTTACGACACTATTTCGGAAATTATTTTCAACAACAAACAATTTAAAATTATTTCAAAATGTCTGCAACTTTATTCTCTGACGATAAAGAAATGCCTCCTTAAGGTAGGATTCATTTTATAAGAGACAGAAATAATCCTTTTAATGATTTGGATGATAATGAATTTAACGTTTCGCTTTTCCGAAGTAGTTTTGGAACTCTTTCATCCCACACTAGAACCTGCAAAAATAAATTTATTTTATGGTACAAATCAGTTGCTGATAAACTTACGTTATTATCCACTGAAATATTTCAACAGCTGATTCCTGATACTTTCAGAAACCATCGATACGTAGAATAATTCATCGTATCACTCATCTTATTGCAAGGCAATGCAAACAGTTAATTAAATTGCCAATAGAAGAAGTTCCGCAAGTTAACATTAGGCTTTTCTCATGTCATTGGCACCACAGATTGTACCCCATGTTAAAATTATTTCACCTGGTGGTAATCCCGCTGAGCTGTACCACAACAGAAAATACGTGTTTGCCATATTATGTTCAAGTAATTCAACTGCACAAGTTTCCTTCCTCTCTTTCTTTTTTCCTTTTTCACTAACTGCACGAATGCGAAGAATTTAAGATGTATTTATTATTTATTATTTATTTTGAGTTTCTAACCTCACACTTGCTGACACCATTGCGGACAGATTACTTCAAAGCGGTGTGAAAGTGGCAATTTTTCGATGTTGCCAAACGTAAACTCCAATTAGTTAATCAGAGATTAAAATAATAGTTTTTTGTTTTGTGAAACAGCATCAAATTTTTAACACTGATTAAACTTAACGGTTGATTAGTTAATCAACGCTTTAACACAGCTCTGTGAAACCGGCCATAAAACTCACTCTATTTACTTCACTGTGGCGGATAGAAGTTTCGTGTGACGTCACGAGTTATTTTTGCGGGGAGGAAATTTCAAACTGCATATTAAACGGGAACGATACAACCTGCTAGATGCAATATCAGTTTTATCAACCTTGAAATATATCAAAATTGGTAAAACTGATATTGCATCTAGAAAGTTGCCTCGTTCCCATTTAAATTAGTTTGATCCTTACACCCCCCCACCCCGCAAAATTAACTCGTCACGTGATAGTACACCTCTATCCGTCACATGCCCGATTTCTTCACCTCCTGATAAATTTGTCTGCCATTGATAATAGTTTCCAAGGATATTACCTGGCAGGTAAATTTATCAGGAGGTGAAGAAATTGGACAACAGTGAAGTAAATAGAGTGATTTTTATTCTGTCTCCTAAATCTTAATCTAACTTTCACTGGAATTATCACGTGACGTGATGTAACGAGTTACGTACCCAAACCGTCCCCTCTGGATCAAGGAAGGAAACCTTCTAATACACAGTTCAGCTCTACCAACCTTCAAATAGATTTAATTAATGTAAAAAAGCCAAAAGAGTTTTTTTGGACTTACGAGGTATTGAGACCAGCGATACAAGTAAATACATGACTACATGCTATGAAAAAATTATTTGAAATTATTTATTTCAATAGTATTTCCGTTAACTTGACAAAATAAAATTTCGAATGCTTCAATGAGCTGTTTTATGAAACCCACATGAGTTTCATAATGTAGTTATTAAAGCACCAAAATAGAAGAGGCGTTTTTAGAAATGATAACAATAATGGTATTTTTTATAATAAAAGTATTGGCAACGAGAGATTTCTATGATATGATTTCAAATGCAACCAGATGCGTTAATGGGATCAAATGCCTCGCGTTAGTAAAAGATCGCTTTCATGTGCAGTTGGGTCTGTTTGCAGATGACCGCAACGAGGCCAGAGTTCAGAACAATATAGAATTACACTGAGTGCGTTTAATCTGGATAATTTTGTTGCAACAGATTCGTCGCGACTGTTCATCAAAATAGATAAACGTATTCTATTTCTTTACTATTTTTACCTCTCCAAAAAATTCGCTCTCAAAGTATTCCCAACGACTTCTAAACTTGGAGACGCAGGACTGGTACAAGAGAAGGCGCGAAAGAAACTTATAACAGAAATATAATTTTCATAACAAAACGTATATTAATAAAAAAATGATATACTTATAAAGTTCTGTATTATTTTTTTATGCAGCAAAGGGAGAGAAGGAGGCGTCAAGATTGGATTTTTGAAAAGAGGGCCGTGGTATCATAATGTTTGGTAACCACTGTCGTAAAACATACTTGCTTACTTGCTTAATCTTCAACTTTTCTAGCTTTCGGCGTAAAGCTATATTGGAGTTGAGTTCTCAGGAGTCATTCTCTTCCTCATCTCCCTCCATTTCTTCCTATCTGCGGCTACCTCCTTTATTCTTTCGCATTTTACTCCTCTTTTTTCTGCAACTACACGTGCTTTATCCTTCCAAAGTGATTCTAGGCCGTCCTCTCAGTCTTTTTCCTGTGTTCTTAGATTCAAACACTTCTTTTGCTAATCATTTTTCCCCCATTCTCATTATTTATCGTAGCCATCGAAGCTGGGCTTCTTCTATTGATCTTTCTACTGCAACAATGTCCAAATTTTTCCTAAATGCTTCATTTCGGATTTCATCTCTTTTAGTTTTTCGGAGAAACCTCATTTTCTAAGGCGTTAGCTTGCTTATCTGTTTCTTATTCGTTGTTTACGTTTCACTCCTATAAGTTAAAACTGGTTTCATGATTTTTTTTTTACTATTTCTGTTATTACGTTGGTAGGGATTTCCTTTTTTTACCCAGACAGGTGGTCTTGATACTGTTGAATAATCTTCCCGCTTTCGCTACTCTCTCGTTTATTTCGTTTTCTAAGTTGCCTTTACTGTTGATCATTGTCAATTATCTTCTAAGTTGCCTTTACTGTTGACCATTATCAAAGATCACTTTTCTAGATAAAAAGGAAAATTGGGAATAATGACTCCCAAATATTTATATCTTTTTACTTATTCTAGGCGTTGTCCGTCCAGTTCTATGTTATGTTTCTCCCCTTTTCTTCCTATTACCAAGGTTTTAGTCTTCTGTATGTTGATCTTCATGTTTTTTTTAAGTTCTTCCTTTAGTACGTTTAAGTTATTTTGCAAATGTTCTTCTGTTTCTCCTATAACTATCATGTCTTCTGCGTAGCATAATTCAGTTGTATTGAGTCCGGCAATAGGATTGAACGGTTTTGAAAAGGTTGCTATGAAAATACTGTTTATTTAGTAAACGTGGAATAGTGAAAAAATTGTACCTTATTGTTAAAGGTTTTGTGTTACAATGGCAGATTGGCTGATCAGTCAACGGGATATTGCTTAAAATTGTTTATGCTGACCCACTATGTGTGTCGTGCACACACATTTTCAGAGGCGTTTTCGTCATGAATTTAATTTTCCCGTACGCGCTGAAGTTTAAACAAGAAATTTCATTTTGAGATGGTCAAGAGATTTGTGGATAGGTTAATAAGAAGAACTCATTTTTTTGAAGAAAACTGCCCCACAGGTAGTCAATTCACTTTTGTAAAGTTGGGATTTGTGTCTGACGGAATTCTAAAATAGAGATAAATTAATAAATAAATAGAGATAAATTCGATAAACGGAGATTTACTAAGAAACGTTATGCTCAGTTTGAGGAATAGATTGCAACAATGCATAGAAGAAGAAAGCGCCGGCGCAGCGGTCACCTGAGAGTATTATAATAAATTTCCAAAATTCTATAGTTTTTGTAATCGTTAGCATAAATATATTCTTTGTTTCTTCACAGTATAGATTCTTTTAAATTTTTCTTTACATCTTTTGACTACGTCATGCAATACCAAGTTGAAGAGCAAAGGACTTAATATACACCTCTCTTTCAGACCTATTTTGCTGGTGAAAATCCTCGATGTCTTTTTAACGATCGCGGGTTATTTCTCTAATAATTTAGGTGTGGTAAACCTGATACACGAAGATCTTTTATCGTGATCCTCAGCGAAACTACCGCTATTTTAGGAAATAACCCAACCTGCTCTCTTGCCCAAATAATCATCGCTGGAGAGCTATTTTCTTGTTCGGTAGTTGGTTTGAATTGTTAGTTGACGTCCTGACGTCGGAACAGGACCGTTAGCTGCCTTAAGTTTGTCAAATTCTCCTCTCTTGTTGTCTCTCTCCTTATGAAGTTTTTTTCTCTCGAATACTTATTGATGCATTGAGGGCATCGAAAGATCTTAAAATTAGTGAAATAAAAGAGAATAATACTTTTAACAAATATATTAAAAGAAAAGATTAAAAAGACAATAAAACAATACGAAAATAACAACCAGTACTTGTATGTACATAGTTTACAAAATAAATCTTTTATAATTGCAAAAGCGTCAAACATAAGGAAATAAAATTTTACAAAATATAAAAGTAACATAAAAGAGGTTTGATCTATCGATAGCAATGATTAGTTTCTTTCAAGCAGTATTGATTAGCTCTCATCAATTGAGTCGAATTTCCTTCTCGTATTCCATTATTTATATCACACAATGATTTTATATAAAAAGACAAATGATAGAAGAAGACCACAGTTCGGAACGGTTTAAGAGCTTTTACTCTACGTTCGCGAATTACAAACTTGGAGAAAAAATATAGAATTTAATTAATAGAAAATTTAATCTGGAATTCAATTTATTATCGCCCGGAACGAGATAAGTGACGTGCTTTTTCCTAAAGCTATTCGAGTCCATGTAATAACTTTAAGTGGTATTAACTCATATTTTGTTTAAAAAAAATGATAAGAATAGAGTTCGGGACGGTTTACATACGCAAAAAAGACATTTAATGAGAACGCTTTTGCTCTACGTTCGCAAATGGAATTCAATATACTGGGTGTCTCATAACCTACGGAGGAGATTAAAAGGGTGACTAGAGGAGATCAAATTAAAGATTTTTTCTTAATTCGCTTTTGACCGAAACCCAATAATAAGAAAGTTACGGCAGTTTAAAGTTTAAATATTTAAGAAGCAAATGTTCACTAACCACAGTATTAAATTACTTTTAAATTCAAATTTGTAGTGTCTAAGAGTTAGTTGAACAATGTTTAGTTAAAAAAGTTAATAAAAAATTAGTACCTTAAAAGTTATGCGTATTTATTTTTTTCTTTTAATCCTCAAAAACTGGTGTCCATTTTATTGAGAGCCGCTGACTAAAACTAAAACAAGTTCTCATAGAAATTTACTTAAATGTCAATTCCTTTAACTGTCAAAGTAAAGGTAATTTATCTGTAAGTAATTCATTCAAATAAAATGGTTAATTATTCTAATGAGGAATACATGGACATGATCCAAATGTATGGAGCTGCTGAACAAAATGCTGTACGGGCAAGACTTATGTATTCCAAATCGACAAAATACCTTCCGAAAACACTATCCTTCGCGTGATTCAACGAGGAAGAGAGACTGGGAAATTACAACCCACGAAAGGTCATGGTGGTGGGAGATTAAATGTGCATGATGCTAACGTTGAAGAAGAAATTTTAGAAATGGCAAGCGCAGATCTTACTACAAGTACACGGAAAATTTCCCTCCAAGTTAATGTTTCTCGGTCCTTTGTTTCTCGCACGTTGATCATGAATGGTTTGCACCCCTACCACTTCCAAAAGGTGCAAGGACTAACTCCAAATGATTATCCGTTGCGTCAACAGTTTTGCGAATGACTACTACATCGTACTAACAGAGACGCTGATTTTCCAGCAAATGTACTGGTAACGGATGAATGCTGCTTTACCAGGAATGGGAGTCTTAACTTTCACAATTTTCACGTATGGGCTGATGAAAATCCACATGCGATCTGCCGGAATGCCTTTCAGCAACGTTTTGGCTTAAATTTGTGGGCTGGGATTGTGAATAACACCCTTATAGGGCCGTTCGAGTTGCCACCACGCCTGAATGGTGATTCTTATTTGCAGTTTTTACAGGCAGTTCTGCCGGAACTCCTCGAGGATGTTCCTTTAAATGTGCGGTGGAGTATGTGGTTTATGCACGATGGCTGTCCTGCGCATTTTAGTCGTGCTGTAAGAGACTATCTTGACACCATTTTTCCGCAAAGATGGATCGGTCGGAGTGGATTTATTTCATGGCCCCCACGTAGTCCCGATTTAAACCCACTTGATTTTTTCTTATGGGGATATATGAAAGAACGGGTATATGCCACTGAAGTTGATACAATCGAAGAATTGCGCCATCGCATCAACGTTGCTACTGATTACTTACGCGACCATTTTCCACAAGTATCAGGAAACTGGATTAGTCGTGCACAACTGTGCGTTGAAATGCAGGGTCAGCATTTTGAGCAACATCTTTAAATGTTTAAGTTTTAATAAAGTTTACAGTTTATTTTAGTTTTATTAATTAAAAAGGTTTCTGCTTACTGCTTTTGCCATTATTTTTTGTTGAGTACATGATTACATACTTTAAAATTAAAGTAACAGCGAACTATCAACATATTATGTAGGCACTAAGTTACCCTGGAAACGTGAACACTTTATTTCTAACTATTTTTTCCCATTAATTTCAGCGGTAGCCAACATGTAGCTGGAAGTTGTTAAGAAATTTAAACTGCTGTAACTTTCTTATTATTGGGCTTCGGTCAAAAACGAATTGAGAAAAAAGCTTTAATTTGATCTCCTCTAGCCACCCTTTTAATCTCCTCCGTAGGTTATGAGATGAGACACCCAGTAGAAACGCCCAAAACGAGAAAAATCGCATGATTTTTCTACGAAAGCTATTCGAGTCCATGTAATAACTAACTGCTAATTCAAATGTTAATTGTTTTTATCAACTTCCGTGCAAACATCCTGCGATGCGCTTTTACTCAGGGTTGGAAAAAAACTGTTTTTTAAAAAAAGAACAAAACTTCTGTTTTTTTTTTGGTTTAAACAGTTTTTTTTTTGTTTAAAACATGTTTAAAATTGACCCTAAATTAAATATGTTTTAAACAAAAAAAAACAGCTGTTTAAAACAACTTTTAAATGTTTAAATTGCCCTTACAGCTTACATAAAAAGATATATATATTATTATTATTATTTGATATTTGTGTAAAAAGAAGAATTTATTAAAATTCGATCTCTAATTAAAAGAAAGATGAAAAGTTTTGTAATGTTAGATTATGTACTCTTTTAAAAATAATGTATGTACTTTGATAATAATTTAAATCATTTAAGGCAGAACTTAATTTATTTAGGATCTACGGTCGCGGTATTTTAAATGATTTTCAAAGAAAGTATGAAGTATTTGGTATCAACGTCTTGAGAAAAACATTCCCAGTAATAACTAAAATCAAATACAATCCAAAGAAATATTTTTTTCAAATTACTTGATCGCATTAGAACTAAAATACATAACTCGTGGCTTTCAATACTGGAAAACAAAAATTTCAAATATGTAAAAACATGTAGGATGTTCCATTTAAAATATCAAAGTTGATATTACTTCCGGCGAAACGAAAAGTCCAGTAGGTATATGTCTGAAATTTCAAATTAAATTCTTTTTTTTTCAAATTTTGAACAAACCTTAAAATTCTAGAAGGGCGAATATACGGCCTTGGGACACACGGTAAAAATTCAATGAAGACAAATGAAACGATCACATTTTGACCTAACATTGCATTATCATTGACAAATTCAAAGTTTGCTACATAATAACTCATCCCGTAGCCCATAGTATGAACAGGGAAGCGGAGGACCCAGTATGTTTCAAAACTTAATGTAATAATAAAAGGTTAAATATGGAAAAGGTATTTTAAAATTTTACAATATAAGTATTATTCTAGTTATCAGTAATAATTAATGAATTGATTATAAACAATCTAATGCAATTTAAATTTAGTTCAAATCAGAGATTCAGTGTAGTCATCACGTCATCAGCTCAGCCACGCATTGTCTACAATTATTAAAACAATCGATATGAGAACAAAGTAAAATCTAATGTTAATCTGACAGTGAAGTACAGACCCTAAACAATTAACTTCTGGTTACACAGTATTACGTTGCAAAAATAAAACACATATATCAAAAGTGGTCTTTTTTAGCTTAAAACTGAAAAAATGAATTTAAAACATTATCAAGAAAACATGTTTAAAACTTAAAAATAAAGCACTTATATCAAAAGAGTTCTTTTTTAGCTTAAAATTACAAAAAATGAATTTAAAACATTATCAAAAAAAGACATGTTTAAATCATTTTGTTTAAAACAGATGGTATTTTTAATTCGGTGTTTTAAACATGTTTTAAACACTATGTTTTAAACAGTTTGTTTTAAACTTTCCAACCCTGTTTTTACTACAACCCGCTAGGAGACGAAATTTGGCGTTTTTTTTTTCCAAAGCTACCCACGCCCCACAGAACTCTACATGAGAATCGCACCGTCAGCTTACCACATGCTCATCAGAAAATAAAACATAAAGATTTTACTCACTATCGTTTTTCATAGAATGCGCAAAACTCAAAGGAGAAACATATTACTTACTCGTGGAGTAAAACTGTTGATATATTGAAAGAATTTTCTGTTTTAATATGTTTCATACCCCTTTCCTTTCTATACAAAGTCGTAAAACATACCGTTTGCAAAATGAACATAAATTCACTTAAATTTAAACCGAGAAAATTAAAAGGCCGCTATTCAAACTTAAATTTAAATACCTCGTTAACTATAACGAGGTGTTCCACGAGAACTTATTTTAGTACTTTTCTTGTTTTTTTTTTTAATTTGATTAGCATAACGTTTAGTTAATAGACTTACTCACGACTCAAATGTATGTGCGTCTGGTGGAAATCTGTGAACTACGAAAAACCGGAATCTGCTCCTGAATTTAAAACTTATCGGAATTATAGTAAAATTGATCTTTGTAAGTTTAATGTAGAAATTAATAATCGTCTCCTAAATAGTATTTACCAAATTCCTGACATCACCATAAAATTCTTTTGTTAAATGCTTGTGTCTTGCAACTTTTTGATTTGGATGCACTAAACTTTATGCAATACTTAAAATATTAGCTTCGATTGTGATGCTATTAATTTAATTAAAAGCCACTTATGTGGTCGCACGCAGAGTGTCAGACTGAATCAAGCTTCATCTCAATTTTTAACTTTGAGTTCTGGAGTGCCCCAAGACTCCGTTCTTGGACCTTCGTTTTCTATTTATACATGAAAATTTTTTAATGCAGTAAAGCATTACAAATTGGACACGTACGCTGTTGACAGTCAATTGTGCCTTATTTTTAAAGCTTGTGATATCGACAGAGCGATTTTTCTTATTATTGAAGACCTTAAGCGCATATCAAATTTTTCAGAAAAGCATTCATTAGTTATCAACAGTCATGTAAGTTGGCATTGGTCATGACCAAACTGCGGAAGTTTAGGCATTTGCCTTTTCTATTCGTTAAACACTACTTTGATAGGACCCGGTTATAAATACGTTTCATGTAGTTACTGTTCAAATGGTAAAGTTTCATAATGCCTATTTTTGCCTATTTATGGATAAATGGCTGTTTCAGACAAAAATGCCTATAATGTGCCTTTTTCTTAAAAATTCTCAGAATGAATTTTAAATTTGCATAAATTAAAATTAAAATGATTAATACAACCGTTATTATTTATAAAAGTAATTGTCAATTTTTAAGAATCTTGTGGATACCTCTTGAAGGAAAGAATTGGGGCTTTTTTATTCAAAATGATGAAACAACTGTCGGACATCGGTACCTTCGTTTCTATAAAAGTTTTTGTTGATATATAAGCCAAACTCTATAAGTTTTACTTGGTTTTAATTGAATAATTTAATATTAAAAAAAATTAAAATCTCTTTCACTCCCGATTTGTAAATTTTCACTCTTGCAAGAACTTTATCTAAAAAACAAGATTAGTTTTATGTAGTCTTGCGTGTAAAGTATTGTTACGTTTCTAGGGTTTGAGTTTATTTATTTAAACGAATAAAACACTCGATAAAAACTTAACCGTAATTTAATAAAGCTTAAAAACTAATTTATTTCTAACAATTTATTTTCACACTAAAATCTAACTTCGACGATCGCTGTTCGAATTCGACTGCCTGGTGAGTCAACTCCGGGCGATTTTATATCATTTGCTGGCGTCTGGAAGTCTCTATGCTGGAAGATTCTAGTTTGTTCGATGTAGGCCCCGACCGCGTGACGGCCGATGACACATCGAAGCGGACCGACTTCTTGACGCCTTGCGCTAAGTCAGGTTGGCTCGCCACACTGCCCCCTTCTTAGAAACGTTTCGTCTCGAAATGTTCCTGGTGATAGTCTTGAAGGAGGGTGTCGGAATCTACATACTGGCCCATTCTTGCAACTTCCCGCCTGGAAGAAGTAACAGTCTACGGTTTTGCTGTTGCTGACTGTTGCCTGTGGGTGGTGGCTGCAGACTAGGACTTCAATTCCCGTTCTGTGGAAGATGACTTCCAGCATGCTTCGAATTACTCTCCAGTCTAGTCCGTCCAATCCGCAGCCCAATTTGGGGATGGCTAACTTCATCTGATGGTTCTCTATTAGCTGTCTCCTCAGGCTATATAGGGCTCTCCACATAGTCACATAGTCAGGTTTACCGCTTGATGTCTTCTTAGTGACTAAATAATGCACGTGGCGCCTCCGATCTGCCGTCGAATCAATGATCTGCAAGCTCTTGCCTACCACGGGATGCTGTCTTCGTAGCTCCTCGATTTGGCCAAATTTCTTCCTAAACACCTGAGCGATTCCTTTGGACATTTTCAGGTCTTCTGCTACGCAGTGGGCCAGACTGTACTCCAGTGGTACTTTAAAGAGATCTTGTTGCTTCTCCGTGGTCACTCCAAACCGTGCCTTGCTTCCTTCGGCGTGATGAGACATGAAGGTTTCGAAGTTCACTTCGGAAACTTGCGCCCTTTGTACTGTCCCTTCATCTGCTTCTCCGTGGTAAGGGGCTATCCGGTTGAAGTGGATTACTTTGGGTTTGCCATGGGGGACCTTCTTGATGCGGTAAACGACGTCGTTGATCCGTTTCACCACTTTGTAAGGACCTTCCCAAGAGGTCTGTAATTTTGGGGAGAGGCCTCGACGTCTTTGGGGGTTATAAAGCCAGACCAGTGCTCCAGGGTGGTATCCCCCGTGTTGAGCGTTGATGTCATAGTGCTCCTTCATCCGATCGCTGGCCGTCTGTATATTGTGACGCACTTGGTTGTGGATATCATCCATTTTCCTGCGTAATTTGCTCACGTAATCCTCGTCGGCAGAGACTTCGCCAGGCTTCACACCAAACTTCAGGTCGCAGGGCAGTCTCGGCTCTCGCCCGAATACCACTTTCGCGGGAGTCTCCCCTGTTGTCTCATGTACAGATGAGTGGTATGCCATTAGAAACAGGGGGATGTACGTGTCCCAGTCCCTCTGATGATTGGAAACGACCTTGGACAAATGTCGGTTGATGGTTCTATTGAACCTTTCCACCATTCCGTCCGACTGTGGGTGGAGTGCAGTTGTTCTAGTTTTTCGTACGCCGAGCAGAGTACACACGTTCTTGAACAAGGCCGATTCAAAGTTCCTTCCTTGGTCTGAATGCAGTTCCATAGGTGCACCATACCGACTGATCCATTCCCTGACAAGGACTTCCGCAATAGTGACTGCCTCTTGGTTAGGTAGGGCGTAAGCTTCAACCCACTTGCTAAAGTAGTCCATTACCACGACGATGTACTTGTTTCCACCATTCGTTTCTGGAAACGGGCCGGCTACATCGATGGCAACTCTCTCAAAAGGACTTCCAACGTTGTACTGTCTCATGGGAGCCTTACCCCGCCTGTGGGGACCGTTACTGGCTGCGCAAACTGTACACTTTCTGCACCAATCCTTCACGTCTTCCTTGCAGTTCACCCAGTAAAATCTTTCGCGCACCTTCTCCATAGTCTTCTTAACTCCCAGATGCCCTCCGGAAGTTCCATCGTGAAGTTCCCTCAGAACTTCTGGCACCCTATTCTTGGGGATCAGTAACTGTGTCTTCTGTTCCATGCCTTCCTGATTCTCTATGCTTCGTCTCAGAAGACCACGATCCAACACTATGGAGTCCCACTGCGCCCAGTATGATTTTACGGACGGTGCACATGGTGCTACCTCTTCCCAGGTAGGCCTCGCGTCCCTGCTTTTCCATTCTAGCACTAATTTCAAATCCGGGTCGTTCTCCTGGTCTCTTCGCAGTTCTTCGCCTTGCCATTTGTCATCAACAATGGCTGTCCTCGCAGTCGTGGCTACTCTCTCGTCCAAACGACTACAGTGCTTACAGTCTTCGGCACAGGGTCTTCTCGACAGAGCATCGGCATTTCGATGGCTAGTTCCTGCCCGATGCTGAATTTCAAAATCGTACTCCTGAAGTCGTTCGATCCATCGTGCAAATTTCCCTTCTGGGTTCTTGAAACGGAGAAGCCATTTTAGAGCGGCGTGGTCGGTCCTCAGCAGGAAGCGTCTACCATACAAGTACTTGTAGAAGTGTTCTATCGTTTTTACGACGGCTAGCAATTCCCTTCTTGTGACGCAATAGTTTCGTTCCGGCTTTGATAGGACTTTACTGAAGTAGCCGATCACCTTCTCTTGCCCCTCTTGTATCTGGGAGAGTACGCCACCAATCCCAACGTTGCTAGCATCTGTGTCCACGACGAACTTGCCTTCCGGGAGAGGATAACTCAAAATAGGAGCACTAACCAAGTACTGCTTTAGTTGTTCAAAGCCAATTTGACACTGTTGGTCCCATTCAAATGGACGACCTTCTTCAGTGAGTTTTGTTAACGGCTTAGCAATGTCTGCAAATCCAGGAACGTAGCGCCGATAGTAAGTGCACAGGCCAAGGAAACTCCTTATTTGGTGTTTATTTGTGGGAGTTGGCCAGTCTTTCACCACCTGAATCTTCACAGGGTCCACGGCGATTCCGTTTCCATTAACAATGTGCCCCAGGTAATTCACTTCCTTCTGGAACAGGTGACACTTCTTGAGGCTAAGCTTTAGTCCAGCTCCGCGAAGCCGCTGGAACACTCCTTCCAGGTTCCTTAGGTGGTCGTCGAACGTCTTTCCCACGACAATTATGTCGTCAAGGTACACCATGCACGTTGTCCAGGACAGACCTTTCAGAACCGTCTCCATTAACCTCTCGAATGTCGCTGGGGCATTACATAACCCGAATGGCATCACTGTGAACTGCCACATACCCATACCAATGGAAAACGCCGTCTTTTCTCGATCTTCGGGCGCCAGCTCCACTTGCCAATATCCACTCTTTAAGTCCAAAGTTGAGAAGATCTTTGAGCCGGCCAGGGTGTCCAGGGTATCATCAATCCGGGGCAAGGGATAGCTGTCCTTCTTGGTGACATTATTGAGTAACCGGTAGTCTACACAGAACCTGGTGGACCCATCCTTCTTCTTTACAAGCACTACTGGTGACGCCCACGGGCTGCTTGATGGTTCTATTACATTATCCTTTTCCATCTCGCGAATAATGCGTTCCGCTTCCTCACGCTTCGCCAACGGTAATCGCCTTGGAGCTTGACGGATAGGTCTTTCTTCTCCAGTCTCTATTTTGTGTTTCACGACATCAGTTCTTCCCTTGGATCCATTTTCTACCTCAAATACATCTTGATAGCGGCCGATCAGATTCTTTGCTTTTGTCTTCTGGTCTGGAGTCAATTCCTGGGCTGTTGACATAACCATTTCCCATAATTTCTTTGGGACTTTCGCTTCTGGCACGTTTGTTTCAAGTTGCCGGGAGATGGAGGACACCATGGTGCAGCTTCCCAAGATTGTTCCTTTCTTGATATTGACAGAGAAACAATTGACGTTCATCAGGCGGACAGGTACTTCCTTCTTCGCCGTCAACAACATTTTCCCAACGAGGACTCCTCTTCCAATCCTTTGATCATCAGTATTAGGTTCAACCATAATGACTTGCCCATCTTGAAAAACACCGTCCAGTTTTGCGTCGACGATAACCTCAGTCCTGCTGGGTAATACAACGTCTTCAGCGAGGACTACTCGAGCGGCCACGTCCCCTCGTTGATGAAGAACCAACTCCTCATTATTGACCACCATTACGCCACGCTTTAAGTCCAATTGGAACCCGTGGGCACACATGACGTCCATGCCCAAAATTGCCTCGTCCTCTATATCTGCCACCAGTGCACGGTGTTTTATTGGAGTTGAACCAATGGTGATGATAACCTCTACTTCACCGTGGACAGTTGCTGATGTTCCAGTTGCAGTTTTCAGTCTCCACTTGGTCGGCTCGGTGCGTCCAGATGACTTAATGAGGTCGGGTCTTAGGATGGTCTTCGTCGCACCCGTATCCAACAACATGGTGTGAGGAATGTCATCAATGGTGACATCCACGAAGACACTGCTGGTTAACTGCCGTAGGAATATTACTTGGTTGGCTTTCGTCTTTGGAGGCCTTTGAATACGGGTCGACGTTTGCCCCTCTGCACCGACCCGGCTTAGTTTAACTGTGGCTTCCTTGGATCCTGTCTGGGCTTTGGACATCGCCTACGAACATGTCCTTCCTCCTGGCAATTCCAACACACCAGCGGCTTCTTCTGCTTGAGGACCTGTTCCACAATGCGGCGAACATCCTCGGCGGTGGCATATTCCTTGGATTGCCCCTTATTAGCAGATCCCACCTTGGCGTTGGCGGACTCTTCTTCTTCTTCCTCTTGGAAGTCCATAGCCGCTCGCACCTTGACATGCCCTCTTGAAACTCGTCTCGCCGCTTCAAATTCCAAGGCATAAGCCAATGCGTTCTTGGACGTCTTCGGATGGGTCATTCTCAATGCCTGCTGGTTGTCTGGGTCACGGATTCCATCTATGAAGGTCTGCACCGTCAAACATTTGAGGAATTCAACAGGAGCTGTGGGATATGCCAACTGGGCCAGCCGCGCTACGTCCGCTTCGAATTCCTGAAGACTTTCTCCGGATTTCTGACAGCGATTCCTCAACTGCGCATGGTATACCTCGGTCAGATGGGCCTGTCCGTAACGCATTTCCATCCTATTCACAAGCTTGTCGAAGTCTTCTTGTTCCTCTTGCGGCATCGTCTGTAGCACATCGATAGCGTCCCCTCTCAAGGCCACAATTAACGAAGTGGCTTTTTCGCTGGCCGTCCATCTGTTCGCCTTTGCTGCTGCTTCGAACTGTTTGAAGTAGTTGGGCCAGGAAGACTTTCCATCGAACGTTGGTGGTTTTACTTTCAATTTCGAATTTTCTGTTGGTCCTTCCACAATTCGGGTTTCATTATTTTCTAGTGTTTCTACTGGTGGCTGATCCCCGAACACTCGCAACCCCGCCAAGATTTGTTCCAGATTTTTGATTTTATTATCCTGCTGGAATATTATTTCTTCCACATTTTCTTGCAAGTTCCTTGTTTCTTCCGATATTTTTACCACTAGTTTATCTTCGAGTCCCTTCGTCTGTTCTAGAAATTCACCCTTCAAATTTCCGGACTGTTCTAGAAGTTTCTCGTCGAAATTTCTGGATTGCTCTAGAAATTTCTCGTCTAAGTCTCTAGATTGTTCCAACAATTTATTCTGTAATTTATCGAAATTTCCAGATTGTTCTAGAAGCTTCTCCTCTAAATTTCTGGATTGTTCTCGAAGTTCGTCCTTGAATTTTCCAGATTGTTCTAGAAACTTCTCGTCCAAATTTCTGGATTGTTCTCGAAGTTCGTCCTTGAAATTTCCAGATTGTTCTTGAAACTTCTCGTCCAAATTTCTGAATTGTTCTCGAAATTCATCCTTCAAGATTTTATTAAAATCGACGGGACCACACGAAATTTCGAAAAGGAACGTCTCTGGATCTTCACCAGCTGTCAACAAATCGGATCGGAGACGCTGTTGAAGTGCGCCTTTCAAACCACAGGTTTCTAACTCTCATTCTTCCAATTCGGTTTTTAATTCGGCCACTTTTAAGTCTTTCAACAACACTTTTCTCGTAGCCATTGTTTCTTTTTTTTTTTTTCGATACTGTACTTATTTAATAATCTGATTAAATTTAATTTACTTTAAATTGTTTATTTATTTGCACAAACCCGCACACCGACACCACTGTTACGTTTCTAGGGTTTGAGTTTATTTATTTAAACGAATAAAACACTCGATAAAAACTTAACCGTAATTTAATAAAGCTTAAAAACTAATTTATTTCTAACAATTTATTTTCACACTAAAATCTAACTTCGACGATCGCTGTTCGAATTCGACTGCCTGGTGAGTCAACTCCGGGCGATTTTATATCATTTGCTGGCGTCTGGAAGTCTCTATGCTGGAAGATTCTAGTTTGTTCGATGTAGGCCCCGACCGCGTGACGGCCGATGACACATCGAAGCGGACCGACTTCTTGACGCCTTGCGCTAAGTCAGGTTGGCTCGCCACACTACCCCCTTCTTAGAAACGTTTCGTCTCGAAATGTTCCTGGTGATAGTCTTGAAGGAGGGTGTCGGAATCTACATACTGGCCCATTCTTGCAACTTCCCGCCTGGAAGAAGTAACAGTCTACGGTTTTGCTGTTGCTGACTGTTGCCTGTGGGTGGTGGCTGCAGACTAGGACTTCAATTCCCGTTCTGTGGAAGATGACTTCCAGCATGCTTCGAATTACTCTCCAGTCTAGTCCGTCCAATCCGCAGCCCAATTTGGGGATGGCTAACTTCATCTGATGGTTCTCTATTAGCTGTCTCCTCAGGCTATATAGGGCTCTCCACATAGTCACATAGTCAGGTTTACCGCTTGATGTCTTCTTAGTGACTAAATAATGCACGTGGCGCCTCCGATCTGCCGTCGAATCAATGATCTGCAAGCTCTTGCCTACCACGGGATGCTGTCTTCGTAGCTCCTCGATTTGGCCAAATTTCTTCCTAAACACCTGAGCGATTCCTTTGGACATTTTCAGGTCTTCTGCTACGCAGTGGGCCAGACTGTACTCCAGTGGTACTTTAAAGAGATCTTGTTGCTTCTCCGTGGTCACTCCAAACCGTGCCTTGCTTCCTTCGGCGTGATGAGACATGAAGGTTTCGAAGTTCACTTCGGAAACTTGCGCCCTTTGTACTGTCCCTTCATCTGCTTCTCCGTGGTAAGGGGCTATCCGGTTGAAGTGGATTACTTTGGGTTTGCCATGGGGGACCTTCTTGATGCGGTAAACGACGTCGTTGATCCGTTTCACCACTTTGTAAGGACCTTCCCAAGAGGTCTGTAATTTTGGGGAGAGGCCTCGACGTCTTTGGGGGTTATAAAGCCAGACCAGTGCTCCAGGGTGGTATCCCCCGTGTTGAGCGTTGATGTCATAGTGCTCCTTCATCCGATCGCTGGCCGTCTGTATATTGTGACGCACTTGGTTGTGGATATCATCCATTTTCCTGCGTAATTTGCTCACGTAATCCTCGTCGGCAGAGACTTCGCCAGGCTTCACACCAAACTTCAGGTCGCAGGGCAGTCTCGGCTCTCGCCCGAATACCACTTTCGCGGGAGTCTCCCCTGTTGTCTCATGTACAGATGAGTGGTATGCCATTAGAAACAGGGGGATGTACGTGTCCCAGTCCCTCTGATGATTGGAAACGACCTTGGACAAATGTCGGTTGATGGTTCTATTGAACCTTTCCACCATTCCGTCCGACTGTGGGTGGAGTGCAGTTGTTCTAGTTTTTCGTACGCCGAGCAGAGTACACACGTTCTTGAACAAGGCCGATTCAAAGTTCCTTCCTTGGTCTGAATGCAGTTCCATAGGTGCACCATACCGACTGATCCATTCCCTGACAAGGACTTCCGCAATAGTGACTGCCTCTTGGTTAGGTAGGGCGTAAGCTTCAACCCACTTGCTAAAGTAGTCCATTACCACGACGATGTACTTGTTTCCACCATTCGTTTCTGGAAACGGGCCGGCTACATCGATGGCAACTCTCTCAAAAGGACTTCCAACGTTGTACTGTCTCATGGGAGCCTTACCCCGCCTGTGGGGACCGTTACTGGCTGCGCAAACTGTACACTTTCTGCACCAATCCTTCACGTCTTCCTTGCAGTTCACCCAGTAAAATCTTTCGCGCACCTTCTCCATAGTCTTCTTAACTCCCAGATGCCCTCCGGAAGTTCCATCGTGAAGTTCCCTCAGAACTTCTGGCACCCTATTCTTGGGGATCAGTAACTGTGTCTTCTGTTCCATGCCTTCCTGATTCTCTATGCTTCGTCTCAGAAGACCACGATCCAACACTATGGAGTCCCACTGCGCCCAGTATGATTTTACGGACGGTGCACATGGTGCTACCTCTTCCCAGGTAGGCCTCGCGTCCCTGCTTTTCCATTCTAGCACTAATTTCAAATCCGGGTCGTTCTCCTGGTCTCTTCGCAGTTCTTCGCCTTGCCATTTGTCATCAACAATGGCTGTCCTCGCAGTCGTGGCTACTCTCTCGTCCAAACGACTACAGTGCTTACAGTCTTCGGCACAGGGTCTTCTCGACAGAGCATCGGCATTTCGATGGCTAGTTCCTGCCCGATGCTGAATTTCAAAATCGTACTCCTGAAGTCGTTCGATCCATCGTGCAAATTGCCCTTCTGGGTTCTTGAAACGGAGAAGCCATTTTAGAGCGGCGTGGTCGGTCCTCAGCAGGAAGCGTCTACCATACAAGTACTTGTAGAAGTGTTCTATCGTTTTTACGACGGCTAGCAATTCCCTTCTTGTGACGCAATAGTTTCGTTCCGGCTTTGATAGGACTTTACTGAAGTAGCCGATCACCTTCTCTTGCCCCTCTTGTATCTGGGAGAGTACGCCA
This sequence comes from Prosopocoilus inquinatus, assembly GCA_036172665.1. NCBI lineage: Eukaryota > Metazoa > Arthropoda > Insecta > Coleoptera > Lucanidae > Prosopocoilus > Prosopocoilus inquinatus. The sequence continues at coordinate 28,349,277 of CM069877.1, read as the reverse complement.
CCAATCCCAACGTTGCTAGCATCTGTGTCCACGACGAACTTGCCTTCCGGGAGAGGATAACTCAAAATAGGAGCACTAACCAAGTACTGCTTTAGTTGTTCAAAGCCAATTTGACACTGTTGGTCCCATTCAAATGGACGACCTTCTTCAGTGAGTTTTGTTAACGGCTTAGCAATGTCTGCAAATCCAGGAACGTAGCGCCGATAGTAAGTGCACAGGCCAAGGAAACTCCTTATTTGGTGTTTATTTGTGGGAGTTGGCCAGTCTTTCACCACCTGAATCTTCACAGGGTCCACGGCGATTCCGTTTCCATTAACAATGTGCCCCAGGTAATTCACTTCCTTCTGGAACAGGTGACACTTCTTGAGGCTAAGCTTTAGTCCAGCTCCGCGAAGCCGCTGGAACACTCCTTCCAGGTTCCTTAGGTGGTCGTCGAACGTCTTTCCCACGACAATTATGTCGTCAAGGTACACCATGCACGTTGTCCAGGACAGACCTTTCAGAACCGTCTCCATTAACCTCTCGAATGTCGCTGGGGCATTACATAACCCGAATGGCATCACTGTGAACTGCCACATACCCATACCAATGGAAAACGCCGTCTTTTCTCGATCTTCGGGCGCCAGCTCCACTTGCCAATATCCACTCTTTAAGTCCAAAGTTGAGAAGATCTTTGAGCCGGCCAGGGTGTCCAGGGTATCATCAATCCGGGGCAAGGGATAGCTGTCCTTCTTGGTGACATTATTGAGTAACCGGTAGTCTACACAGAACCTGGTGGACCCATCCTTCTTCTTTACAAGCACTACTGGTGACGCCCACGGGCTGCTTGATGGTTCTATTACATTATCCTTTTCCATCTCGCGAATAATGCGTTCCGCTTCCTCACGCTTCGCCAACGGTAATCGCCTTGGAGCTTGACGGATAGGTCTTTCTTCTCCAGTCTCTATTTTGTGTTTCACGACATCAGTTCTTCCCTTGGATCCATTTTCTACCTCAAATACATCTTGATAGCGGCCGATCAGATTCTTTGCTTTTGTCTTCTGGTCTGGAGTCAATTCCTGGGCTGTTGACATAACCATTTCCCATAATTTCTTTGGGACTTTCGCTTCTGGCACGTTTGTTTCAAGTTGCCGGGAGATGGAGGACACCATGGTGCAGCTTCCCAAGATTGTTCCTTTCTTGATATTGACAGAGAAACAATTGACGTTCATCAGGCGGACAGGTACTTCCTTCTTCGCCGTCAACAACATTTTCCCAACGAGGACTCCTCTTCCAATCCTTTGATCATCAGTATTAGGTTCAACCATAATGACTTGCCCATCTTGAAAAACACCGTCCAGTTTTGCGTCGACGATAACCTCAGTCCTGCTGGGTAATACAACGTCTTCAGCGAGGACTACTCGAGCGGCCACGTCCCCTCGTTGATGAAGAACCAACTCCTCATTATTGACCACCATTACGCCACGCTTTAAGTCCAATTGGAACCCGTGGGCACACATGACGTCCATGCCCAAAATTGCCTCGTCCTCTATATCTGCCACCAGTGCACGGTGTTTTATTGGAGTTGAACCAATGGTGATGATAACCTCTACTTCACCGTGGACAGTTGCTGATGTTCCAGTTGCAGTTTTCAGTCTCCACTTGGTCGGCTCGGTGCGTCCAGATGACTTAATGAGGTCGGGTCTTAGGATGGTCTTCGTCGCACCCGTATCCAACAACATGGTGTGAGGAATGTCATCAATGGTGACATCCACGAAGACACTGCTGGTTAACTGCCGTAGGAATATTACTTGGTTGGCTTTCGTCTTTGGAGGCCTTTGAATACGGGTCGACGTTTGCCCCTCTGCACCGACCCGGCTTAGTTTAACTGTGGCTTCCTTGGATCCTGTCTGGGCTTTGGACATCGCCTACGAACATGTCCTTCCTCCTGGCAATTCCAACACACCAGCGGCTTCTTCTGCTTGAGGACCTGTTCCACAATGCGGCGAACATCCTCGGCGGTGGCATATTCCTTGGATTGCCCCTTATTAGCAGATCCCACCTTGGCGTTGGCGGACTCTTCTTCTTCTTCCTCTTGGAAGTCCATAGCCGCTCGCACCTTGACATGCCCTCTTGAAACTCGTCTCGCCGCTTCAAATTCCAAGGCATAAGCCAATGCGTTCTTGGACGTCTTCGGATGGGTCATTCTCAATGCCTGCTGGTTGTCTGGGTCACGGATTCCATCTATGAAGGTCTGCACCGTCAAACATTTGAGGAATTCAACAGGAGCTGTGGGATATGCCAACTGGGCCAGCCGCGCTACGTCCGCTTCGAATTCCTGAAGACTTTCTCCGGATTTCTGACAGCGATTCCTCAACTGCGCATGGTATACCTCGGTCAGATGGGCCTGTCCGTAACGCATTTCCATCCTATTCACAAGCTTGTCGAAGTCTTCTTGTTCCTCTTGCGGCATCGTCTGTAGCACATCGATAGCGTCCCCTCTCAAGGCCACAATTAACGAAGTGGCTTTTTCGCTGGCCGTCCATCTGTTCGCCTTTGCTGCTGCTTCGAACTGTTTGAAGTAGTTGGGCCAGGAAGACTTTCCATCGAACGTTGGTGGTTTTACTTTCAATTTCGAATTTTCTGTTGGTCCTTCCACAATTCGGGTTTCATTATTTTCTAGTGTTTCTACTGGTGGCTGATCCCCGAACACTCGCAACCCCGCCAAGATTTGTTCCAGATTTTTGATTTTATTATCCTGCTGGAATATTATTTCTTCCACATTTTCTTGCAAGTTCCTTGTTTCTTCCGATATTTTTACCACTAGTTTATCTTCGAGTCCCTTCGTCTGTTCTAGAAATTCACCCTTCAAATTTCCGGACTGTTCTAGAAGTTTCTCGTCGAAATTTCTGGATTGCTCTAGAAATTTCTCGTCTAAGTCTCTAGATTGTTCCAACAATTTATTCTGTAATTTATCGAAATTTCCAGATTGTTCTAGAAGCTTCTCCTCTAAATTTCTGGATTGTTCTCGAAGTTCGTCCTTGAATTTTCCAGATTGTTCTAGAAACTTCTCGTCCAAATTTCTGGATTGTTCTCGAAGTTCGTCCTTGAAATTTCCAGATTGTTCTTGAAACTTCTCGTCCAAATTTCTGAATTGTTCTCGAAATTCATCCTTCAAGATTTTATTAAAATCGACGGGACCACACGAAATTTCGAAAAGGAACGTCTCTGGATCTTCACCAGCTGTCAACAAATCGGATCGGAGACGCTGTTGAAGTGCGCCTTTCAAACCACAGGTTTCTAACTCTCATTCTTCCAATTCGGTTTTTAATTCGGCCACTTTTAAGTCTTTCAACAACACTTTTCTCGTAGCCATTGTTTCTTTTTTTTTTTTTCGATACTGTACTTATTTAATAATCTGATTAAATTTAATTTACTTTAAATTGTTTATTTATTTGCACAAACCCGCACACCGACACCACTGTTACGTTTCTAGGGTTTGAGTTTATTTATTTAAACGAATAAAACACTCGATAAAAACTTAACCGTAATTTAATAAAGCTTAAAAACTAATTTATTTCTAACAATTTATTTTCACACTAAAATCTAACTTCGACGATCGCTGTTCGAATTCGACTGCCTGGTGAGTCAACTCCGGGCGATTTTATATCATTTGCTGGCGTCTGGAAGTCTCTATGCTGGAAGATTCTAGTTTGTTCGATGTAGGCCCCGACCGCGTGACGGCCGATGACACATCGAAGCGGACCGACTTCTTGACGCCTTGCGCTAAGTCAGGTTGGCTCGCCACACTACCCCCTTCTTAGAAACGTTTCGTCTCGAAATGTTCCTGGTGATAGTCTTGAAGGAGGGTGTCGGAATCTACATACTGGCCCATTCTTGCAACTTCCCGCCTGGAAGAAGTAACAGTCTACGGTTTTGCTGTTGCTGACTGTTGCCTGTGGGTGGTGGCTGCAGACTAGGACTTCAATTCCCGTTCTGTGGAAGATGACTTCCAGCATGCTTCGAATTACTCTCCAGTCTAGTCCGTCCAATCCGCAGCCCAATTTGGGGATGGCTAACTTCATCTGATGGTTCTCTATTAGCTGTCTCCTCAGGCTATATAGGGCTCTCCACATAGTCACATAGTCAGGTTTACCGCTTGATGTCTTCTTAGTGACTAAATAATGCACGTGGCGCCTCCGATCTGCCGTCGAATCAATGATCTGCAAGCTCTTGCCTACCACGGGATGCTGTCTTCGTAGCTCCTCGATTTGGCCAAATTTCTTCCTAAACACCTGAGCGATTCCTTTGGACATTTTCAGGTCTTCTGCTACGCAGTGGGCCAGACTGTACTCCAGTGGTACTTTAAAGAGATCTTGTTGCTTCTCCGTGGTCACTCCAAACCGTGCCTTGCTTCCTTCGGCGTGATGAGACATGAAGGTTTCGAAGTTCACTTCGGAAACTTGCGCCCTTTGTACTGTCCCTTCATCTGCTTCTCCGTGGTAAGGGGCTATCCGGTTGAAGTGGATTACTTTGGGTTTGCCATGGGGGACCTTCTTGATGCGGTAAACGACGTCGTTGATCCGTTTCACCACTTTGTAAGGACCTTCCCAAGAGGTCTGTAATTTTGGGGAGAGGCCTCGACGTCTTTGGGGGTTATAAAGCCAGACCAGTGCTCCAGGGTGGTATCCCCCGTGTTGAGCGTTGATGTCATAGTGCTCCTTCATCCGATCGCTGGCCGTCTGTATATTGTGACGCACTTGGTTGTGGATATCATCCATTTTCCTGCGTAATTTGCTCACGTAATCCTCGTCGGCAGAGACTTCGCCAGGCTTCACACCAAACTTCAGGTCGCAGGGCAGTCTCGGCTCTCGCCCGAATACCACTTTCGCGGGAGTCTCCCCTGTTGTCTCATGTACAGATGAGTGGTATGCCATTAGAAACAGGGGGATGTACGTGTCCCAGTCCCTCTGATGATTGGAAACGACCTTGGACAAATGTCGGTTGATGGTTCTATTGAACCTTTCCACCATTCCGTCCGACTGTGGGTGGAGTGCAGTTGTTCTAGTTTTTCGTACGCCGAGCAGAGTACACACGTTCTTGAACAAGGCCGATTCAAAGTTCCTTCCTTGGTCTGAATGCAGTTCCATAGGTGCACCATACCGACTGATCCATTCCCTGACAAGGACTTCCGCAATAGTGACTGCCTCTTGGTTAGGTAGGGCGTAAGCTTCAACCCACTTGCTAAAGTAGTCCATTACCACGACGATGTACTTGTTTCCACCATTCGTTTCTGGAAACGGGCCGGCTACATCGATGGCAACTCTCTCAAAAGGACTTCCAACGTTGTACTGTCTCATGGGAGCCTTACCCCGCCTGTGGGGACCGTTACTGGCTGCGCAAACTGTACACTTTCTGCACCAATCCTTCACGTCTTCCTTGCAGTTCACCCAGTAAAATCTTTCGCGCACCTTCTCCATAGTCTTCTTAACTCCCAGATGCCCTCCGGAAGTTCCATCGTGAAGTTCCCTCAGAACTTCTGGCACCCTATTCTTGGGGATCAGTAACTGTGTCTTCTGTTCCATGCCTTCCTGATTCTCTATGCTTCGTCTCAGAAGACCACGATCCAACACTATGGAGTCCCACTGCGCCCAGTATGATTTTACGGACGGTGCACATGGTGCTACCTCTTCCCAGGTAGGCCTCGCGTCCCTGCTTTTCCATTCTAGCACTAATTTCAAATCCGGGTCGTTCTCCTGGTCTCTTCGCAGTTCTTCGCCTTGCCATTTGTCATCAACAATGGCTGTCCTCGCAGTCGTGGCTACTCTCTCGTCCAAACGACTACAGTGCTTACAGTCTTCGGCACAGGGTCTTCTCGACAGAGCATCGGCATTTCGATGGCTAGTTCCTGCCCGATGCTGAATTTCAAAATCGTACTCCTGAAGTCGTTCGATCCATCGTGCAAATTGCCCTTCTGGGTTCTTGAAACGGAGAAGCCATTTTAGAGCGGCGTGGTCGGTCCTCAGCAGGAAGCGTCTACCATACAAGTACTTGTAGAAGTGTTCTATCGTTTTTACGACGGCTAGCAATTCCCTTCTTGTGACGCAATAGTTTCGTTCCGGCTTTGATAGGACTTTACTGAAGTAGCCGATCACCTTCTCTTGCCCCTCTTGTATCTGGGAGAGTACGCCACCAATCCCAACGTTGCTAGCATCTGTGTCCACGACGAACTTGCCTTCCGGGAGAGGATAACTCAAAATAGGAGCACTAACCAAGTACTGCTTTAGTTGTTCAAAGCCAATTTGACACTGTTGGTCCCATTCAAATGGACGACCTTCTTCAGTGAGTTTTGTTAACGGCTTAGCAATGTCTGCAAATCCAGGAACGTAGCGCCGATAGTAAGTGCACAGGCCAAGGAAACTCCTTATTTGGTGTTTATTTGTGGGAGTTGGCCAGTCTTTCACCACCTGAATCTTCACAGGGTCCACGGCGATTCCGTTTCCATTAACAATGTGCCCCAGGTAATTCACTTCCTTCTGGAACAGGTGACACTTCTTGAGGCTAAGCTTTAGTCCAGCTCCGCGAAGCCGCTGGAACACTCCTTCCAGGTTCCTTAGGTGGTCGTCGAACGTCTTTCCCACGACAATTATGTCGTCAAGGTACACCATGCACGTTGTCCAGGACAGACCTTTCAGAACCGTCTCCATTAACCTCTCGAATGTCGCTGGGGCATTACATAACCCGAATGGCATCACTGTGAACTGCCACATACCCATACCAATGGAAAACGCCGTCTTTTCTCGATCTTCGGGCGCCAGCTCCACTTGCCAATATCCACTCTTTAAGTCCAAAGTTGAGAAGATCTTTGAGCCGGCCAGGGTGTCCAGGGTATCATCAATCCGGGGCAAGGGATAGCTGTCCTTCTTGGTGACATTATTGAGTAACCGGTAGTCTACACAGAACCTGGTGGACCCATCCTTCTTCTTTACAAGCACTACTGGTGACGCCCACGGGCTGCTTGATGGTTCTATTACATTATCCTTTTCCATCTCGCGAATAATGCGTTCCGCTTCCTCACGCTTCGCCAACGGTAATCGCCTTGGAGCTTGACGGATAGGTCTTTCTTCTCCAGTCTCTATTTTGTGTTTCACGACATCAGTTCTTCCCTTGGATCCATTTTCTACCTCAAATACATCTTGATAGCGGCCGATCAGATTCTTTGCTTTTGTCTTCTGGTCTGGAGTCAATTCCTGGGCTGTTGACATAACCATTTCCCATAATTTCTTTGGGACTTTCGCTTCTGGCACGTTTGTTTCAAGTTGCCGGGAGATGGAGGACACCATGGTGCAGCTTCCCAAGATTGTTCCTTTCTTGATATTGACAGAGAAACAATTGACGTTCATCAGGCGGACAGGTACTTCCTTCTTCGCCGTCAACAACATTTTCCCAACGAGGACTCCTCTTCCAATCCTTTGATCATCAGTATTAGGTTCAACCATAATGACTTGCCCATCTTGAAAAACACCGTCCAGTTTTGCGTCGACGATAACCTCAGTCCTGCTGGGTAATACAACGTCTTCAGCGAGGACTACTCGAGCGGCCACGTCCCCTCGTTGATGAAGAACCAACTCCTCATTATTGACCACCATTACGCCACGCTTTAAGTCCAATTGGAACCCGTGGGCACACATGACGTCCATGCCCAAAATTGCCTCGTCCTCTATATCTGCCACCAGTGCACGGTGTTTTATTGGAGTTGAACCAATGGTGATGATAACCTCTACTTCACCGTGGACAGTTGCTGATGTTCCAGTTGCAGTTTTCAGTCTCCACTTGGTCGGCTCGGTGCGTCCAGATGACTTAATGAGGTCGGGTCTTAGGATGGTCTTCGTCGCACCCGTATCCAACAACATGGTGTGAGGAATGTCATCAATGGTGACATCCACGAAGACACTGCTGGTTAACTGCCGTAGGAATATTACTTGGTTGGCTTTCGTCTTTGGAGGCCTTTGAATACGGGTCGACGTTTGCCCCTCTGCACCGACCCGGCTTAGTTTAACTGTGGCTTCCTTGGATCCTGTCTGGGCTTTGGACATCGCCTACGAACATGTCCTTCCTCCTGGCAATTCCAACACACCAGCGGCTTCTTCTGCTTGAGGACCTGTTCCACAATGCGGCGAACATCCTCGGCGGTGGCATATTCCTTGGATTGCCCCTTATTAGCAGATCCCACCTTGGCGTTGGCGGACTCTTCTTCTTCTTCCTCTTGGAAGTCCATAGCCGCTCGCACCTTGACATGCCCTCTTGAAACTCGTCTCGCCGCTTCAAATTCCAAGGCATAAGCCAATGCGTTCTTGGACGTCTTCGGATGGGTCATTCTCAATGCCTGCTGGTTGTCTGGGTCACGGATTCCATCTATGAAGGTCTGCACCGTCAAACATTTGAGGAATTCAACAGGAGCTGTGGGATATGCCAACTGGGCCAGCCGCGCTACGTCCGCTTCGAATTCCTGAAGACTTTCTCCGGATTTCTGACAGCGATTCCTCAACTGCGCATGGTATACCTCGGTCAGATGGGCCTGTCCGTAACGCATTTCCATCCTATTCACAAGCTTGTCGAAGTCTTCTTGTTCCTCTTGCGGCATCGTCTGTAGCACATCGATAGCGTCCCCTCTCAAGGCCACAATTAACGAAGTGGCTTTTTCGCTGGCCGTCCATCTGTTCGCCTTTGCTGCTGCTTCGAACTGTTTGAAGTAGTTGGGCCAGGAAGACTTTCCATCGAACGTTGGTGGTTTTACTTTCAATTTCGAATTTTCTGTTGGTCCTTCCACAATTCGGGTTTCATTATTTTCTAGTGTTTCTACTGGTGGCTGATCCCCGAACACTCGCAACCCCGCCAAGATTTGTTCCAGATTTTTGATTTTATTATCCTGCTGGAATATTATTTCTTCCACATTTTCTTGCAAGTTCCTTGTTTCTTCCGATATTTTTACCACTAGTTTATCTTCGAGTCCCTTCGTCTGTTCTAGAAATTCACCCTTCAAATTTCCGGACTGTTCTAGAAGTTTCTCGTCGAAATTTCTGGATTGCTCTAGAAATTTCTCGTCTAAGTCTCTAGATTGTTCCAACAATTTATTCTGTAATTTATCGAAATTTCCAGATTGTTCTAGAAGCTTCTCCTCTAAATTTCTGGATTGTTCTCGAAGTTCGTCCTTGAATTTTCCAGATTGTTCTAGAAACTTCTCGTCCAAATTTCTGGATTGTTCTCGAAGTTCGTCCTTGAAATTTCCAGATTGTTCTTGAAACTTCTCGTCCAAATTTCTGAATTGTTCTCGAAATTCATCCTTCAAGATTTTATTAAAATCGACGGGACCACACGAAATTTCGAAAAGGAACGTCTCTGGATCTTCACCAGCTGTCAACAAATCGGATCGGAGACGCTGTTGAAGTGCGCCTTTCAAACCACAGGTTTCTAACTCTCGTTCTTCCAATTCGGTTTTTAATTCGGCCACTTTTAAGTCTTTCAACAACACTTTTCTCGTAGCCATTGTTTCTTTTTTTTTTTTTTCGATACTGTACTTATTTAATAATCTGATTAAATTTAATTTACTTTAAATTGTTTATTTATTTGCACAAACCCGCACACCGACACCACTGTTACGTTTCTAGGGTTTGAGTTTATTTATTTAAACGAATAAAACACTCGATAAAAACTTAACCGTAATTTAATAAAGCTTAAAAACTAATTTATTTCTAACAATTTATTTTCACACTAAAATCTAACTTCGACGATCGCTGTTCGAATTCGACTGCCTGGTGAGTCAACTCCGGGCGATTTTATATCATTTGCTGGCGTCTGGAAGTCTCTATGCTGGAATTTATAGAAAAATATCCGATAATCGGTTCTTTCTGAGTCAACTATTCGAAAAGGCTTTAGAATTAATAATAAAAATAATAATTTACTTGATTTGGACACTAGGTATAAATATTTTGGAGACTATTTATACTTTATTTGTGCCTATTCTGCACATATACGGGCTTTTTTTGGTGCCCAAAATAGACTTTTTTAGTGCCTAAACTTCCGCAGTCTAGTCATGACAGTGGTCGCAATAAAAATGACGGTCATTTTAAAATGACTCTGTGAACGATCTGTGACAATCATTTTACGCACAGATACGTGCAAATAGGCGTATGTGCGTGTACTGCTGTTGGAAAAATACTTCACGTGAAATAAAAATATAAGGTCCTTCAGTGCTATATCCTCACAAAAAACAAGAAACAAGTTAACAGTAAAACGTGAAGAGGTCCAGTCAAGTTGAGATACTCGAACTGGAGACTGATATTGAAATAAATGATGAAGATTCAGTTAAAATATTATAATATTCAAATATGTAATGTGATTTACCAAATAGCCATTTTTATTTTAAAATTTCTTCAGATTCTTTTCTTAAGTAAATATCTGTTTATTCTTCAATTTTTATTGTTCTTTATGTATTGTTATAGTTACTTGTTTATAGATTCTTTTTAAATCTGTGATAGATAGCCAACGGAGTATTAAGTCATCACCTTGGTGTCGAATTGTATCTGTAGCACTAAAGGAGTACCTGAAGTGAATACCGACCATTCCCGAGAATTAATTCGAGCGTTGTTCGAACCAACGACCTTGCGATTGCCAGGCCGGCCCCTTGCCACTTGGACCGTTCTGGCTTTGATAAATTTTAATGACTGTTTAGATAAAAAGATTTTAATTTCAGTTGCGTGTATGCTATTCGTTGTATGCTTATCTATGAACTATAAGAATTTATGAAACTGTTTAAAGAGCAGTTTTTCAATTGAATTTCAACTTTAAGCTCCGTTTTAGTCCTATGGAAACAATTGCCCTCGTGCCTAAGGATATTACCTTTGTTGTTTTGATTTAAATTTCGTTTTGTAAAAATTTGTGTTTATTTCATTAATATGCGATTATGACGACAAAATGATAAATGACGAAAATGACGTCAAGATTTTAAATGACAGTCATGTTACATCACTACTTATCAATCATTAGGTCTATGGAAAAATTTTATGTGTACATATGCAGGAAGCTAAATAGCTGAAAACTAATCCTCAGCAGCTTCTTTTTTATTGATTCACAGGATCTAGATTAAGTTAAATGTAGGCCTTAAGTTTCATTCCCTTTTTCTTCTATGTAAGGTTAGGGTGGTAGATCACGGTTATGTGAACCCCGCCTTAGGATTTTCCGTTATGTTATCTTCATGTATGAAATTATGACAGGGAAAACAAAGATGTTAAAAAAACGAACGTCTTTAAAACTTAACAAGTAAATAAATTAAAAATGCAAAAGTGACAATTAGGTTTCTGTTATAAATGGAAACACTACATTTTATTCTTTTTGATCTAGTAACTTAATGAGAAATTACTGTGAACAATAATATCAAATTAGCTAGCCAACCATAAAATCTGAAATTATGTATTAACAAAAATGACAGTTTGTTTCCGAACCCTCTCAAGTAAAGTAAACGTCAGTCAAATACGGACCCACCCTACCTTCACCATGCCGTAGTTACGCCCCTGTATATGGAATTCGAATTTTTGTGCATCTTTTAAAATTACTTGCAGTACGTACTACGATAACGACAAAAAGGACCAGAAATATACTAAAGATAACTTAGAACTTCTTGAAATAAATTCTAAGTATTTACGGTCACATTATCTGCACTAATGGTAAGTTTTGATTAAAAGTATTTAAAAGTAGGTCACACCGCCGCGCCGTCGCAAATACGAACATTAAAATGGTTATAGTCATATTCCAAGACAACGTACGGAATTTTTTTATTTTTATACGAGAAAAAATCATCTATTGCGTTAACGTAAGAAGAATTTCGCAGAAAGGCAGGCTCCAATTACACAAACAACTAGACGATTATCAGTTCGATTTTATCATCAACACGGAACGACCTCAGATTCCCACCGCACTACTAGATGAATATGAAGATGCTGAAGCATCAACAAGATGTTGCATGCAGTTCATGCAGCCATTTCTCATCGTAGTCTGCGACGAATTTTAAAGTCTGATTTGCATCTTTTCCCGTACAAGTTACAGTTAACACAAGAACTTTCATGGACCACAAAGTCTGGTTTTATTTTTTTTCCCTGTGTTTTCGTTTCTTTGTTACTGATAGATGTCCTCCTTACTGTTCCACATTCAATGCCGCTTGGAATTATTTCATCCCTTGACCTTTCAGTTTTGTAATTTTGTGATACAGTAATCTTTTTTTTTGTGTTAGGTACCAATTTTTTATTTCTTCTTCACTTCAAATCTTGTTTTTCTTTCTGTAACGTTTCTCCATTTCATTGTTTAATTCATGTTAGGTACCAGTTCTTCATTTCTTCTTCACTTCAAATCTTTGTTTTTCTTTTGTAACGTTTCTCAATTTCGTTATTTAATACACGTTGGTCTTCTCCTTAAGTTCGACGAAATAGGTACTTTTTGCTACTATTTTTTTGTATTATTATTCTTTCATCATTAAATATTAAATATTGTTTCTGTTGTTTGATTCTTGAAAATTTCCGCATATTCTATTATGTAGTATTTCTTATAAGTGCATTCGAACTTTTGCCTTTTAATGTAGGTACCTACTTATTACATATTTGATCCATCTACCTTTATTTTTTACTGTTTAATATACCGGTCGTTATCTGTATCTGCTCCTTGTATCGACAATTTTGGTTAAATTATTATTTTTTAATTGCATTTATTTGTTTTTTTAACATAAGTCAGGTAAACAATATTTATTTACGCGTTTTATGATGCCTATTAATGTTCAAATTACGTTAATAAATAATTGGGTTCTAACTCCTTTACTTAACGAAGCCGTAACATTACAAAATGACAATAATTATGATTCAGCAACAACGAGTAACGTTGAATTTTGTTTAAAGGCAATGATACCTCTGCGAACGCGCGTTTTGCAACTGCATTGAAAATTAATGAAATTATTTTTTGTTTTTTGCTCTAATAGCAGGAAGTTATAAGTAACTGCAATCCCTTCCTTTAACATTTCTTTTTACAATTTAGTTGATCCGGTGTTATAAAACGTGAAACCTTACGGTGGAATATGAGTTGTCTAAAGCTGCCTTCCCACGAGACCGCACCATTGAACACAGTGGGATAAATGTCGTCCGTGGCTGTGCGGAATCGTGCGCGGTGGTTCGTCCGATCCGTCGCGAGTCGGTAACTTCAATGCGATGCGATGCGAGCTTGTGCGCGGCGATACCACGATTTAGTAATAGTTGTTCGTCAAAATACGTGTTGTTACGGGCCCAGTTTGTCTCAGCTGCATGACACTGGCCGCGCTTTTTCACCTAAACCCGTCCATTTCTCTCCTGTTTTTTTTTCTGCTATCGCAATGAACCAGAATTCTTGATTTTTTGAAAACTATCGCCCCGTGTTTATTTAGGTTGGCTTTTAACTGATTTCCTACTTTTTACCCGCGCCATCAAATTTTCGACCAAAACGTCTTCGTATTTTTTTTTGTCTAACGCATGGCCATGTCTCATCTTCAGTGTTGCCACCAATTTTCCACTCTGTTACGGTCGAAGTTGCTTGTATTTTTTATAAATCTTTCTTAGACGAATGGCAGCTCTGTTCATCTCTCGACTCCGTACGTTTATTCAACCTACATTTTAGTGTGAAACTCTCTCTGGTTAGGGGAACACGTCGTTGTGCGTTGCTCGTGCCGGAGCAGTTGTTAACCTATTTTTAATCAACGTAATCATCTTTCCCCCTGGGCGAATTGTTTTTCTTCGTTTGAGAAACACTTCTTTGGTGTCAAGGTCAGTCGTTCTGTACTGTTTTTGAAACTAACTTGGTGAGTTCTTTTTTTTTAAATCTTAAACGCAGGTAAGAACTGCCCTACCTCGTTCTATGTACACATATTACGGTTTGTTTAGTGATTTGATACAACAATTTGCCACCCAACGTGTTGTAACAATTGTGTCATAACAATTTGGCGCTCATCGTCGTAACAGTGTTTTTGACAATGCAAAGTATGTACTAAATAATGATACTTAAGTATGGACTAAATAGTGTTACTTAAGTTGCATTTCGATGGTTAAACGCAAAACCTCATAACTTGGGTCACTTGGACGATCTAACAATTACATCAAGGTTAACTTTGATAGGAAACTTACATCTGAACTGACTAGGACGACGGCGAACTTATTTCGTCAAAGTAAACTTTGTCAAAGTACACTTGGACAAAGTGCACTTTGTCAAAGTATACTTGGATCGTATCAACGCAGCTTTGTCAAAATCTCTAAACTAAACTATTTATTTAAGGTACAAAAAAAATGACTTAGCGCTCTCATCTTTCTGCGTAACCTATAATCTTTCCAGGAAAGGAAAAAGTTCTTTCTGTCTCCTAATTTAGGAGGATTTGCACTTTAATGATCGATTCATAAATAAAAGAACAACATAATTAAACCTAAAAAAAGTAAATAACTCAAAAATCTCCACATAATGAAATATAAAAAAAGTAATGCAAATTCGAGTAAAAATTATTATTATTATTACAGAGTACAAAAATGTAATAATCAGATCATTACTACAACTTAAGGATATTTTCTGCAGGAGCGACTAAATATAGTAGATTCGCGTGCCGGGTTCGGATCTCCGCTAGGTTTTTGTCTCGGATTCCTCAGAATAGTTCTTGAAGGAAATAAACCTTCCTCCGTTCGATAATTTAAAAAAGTGGCTTAAAAATTCTCAAAAGTACTTTGTTTGGTCACTGCGTATAATGTACTGGTAATGTTATTTCCTAATAATACTGAATGCCGAAAAAATTAATAACTAATTTGCTTAGTTAATACTGAAATTATTTATTTAAGCTTTTAATGTCTGTGTTGCAATAATGATAATAATAATAATAACACAATTTAAAAGTATTTTCTGTAAAAGTTCTAGAAACTAAGTTCACATTTTCGTTTTCCTGATCACCAATTGCCAATTATTTTAATTATATATTTATTTTTGACTTAAGTGCCATATGTTATGATAGGACTATAAAATTTGATACATTTTTTCAAAATCATGTATTCATAGTGATTTTTTATCAAAATGTAAATATATATTTTTATGTACTTTTGGTAAAAATATGTACTTTTGAATAAATAATTACTGAATCTGAAGCGTGCGATACCTGGTCATCTATGTCAGCAACATCGAAAATAAATATATCATACTTTCCTTTTACTTTCGCCGAGATGCAGATGCATTAATAATTTAGCTATCGTTATGATAATGGCAAATCATTTCCAAGTTTTTAGATCTTTATTAAAATGAGCCTCCGTGTTGGAACTCATCAACAACGGAAAACAAAAATAAAAATGTGACATACGATGCTTGGAATAGAATCAAAACTCAATTAAGAAATGATAACGATAATACGCGCGGTTTCTGTCATTGGACATTTTGGAATAACAAATTTCGTGCGCAATGGTTCCGACCGATACAAACCGTGAGAAGAGTTCTGACGCGGTCCGAAGTAGTGCCCGATCGTCCACCGTCCATCAAAACACGCACCGTGGGAAGGCAGCTTAAGAACGAATGCGATTAAAAAAAAATAAACGAATTAGATTGTCTGTACACACAATAATCTATCAGACGAAGGATGGCTTCAAAACAATGAATAACTTCGACAGCTCTCAAAAAAACGTTCAATATTAATTGTGTACATTGGAACACAAAACACAAATGTTTTTGTTAAGGTAATGCCGACCCTGAATTTCCGCGTCAATTTAAAGTAATAAACACCTAAAAACTCAGACCTAGTGCTGACGTTTTTTATTTATTCGAAATTATATTGCAACAAACAAATTTATTTTTGCGAAGCTGGTGGAAAAATTTTGTAATCAACATTGTAAATCGTTTAGTCGTAATGGAAATGTTAAGTTTGACGCAGGAATTTCAGCTTTGCGGTCACCTTTTGACCTAAATTTTTGACGGTTACTTTGTTACTCTAAAACGCCGAACATTAGGACAGGATTTTTTTGTTTATTTTGATCCAAAGTAATCACTCTGTGAAAATATCTGCACTCGAGTTCCTGCATCTTTGTTTTATGGGTAATTTTTCATAAACTAATAAGCCTCGTTTTCACGGTGCGAGTTTCTTGGTTAAATATTATAAATAAAGTCGATGGATTGATTATTTATTAAAAAATTAATTAAATAAAGTCAAATAAGCAACAAAAAAGAACAAAAGATGATTGTCGATGAAGATGAGACGAAAATGAAAAATTCTATAAAATTAAGTTAGATCGAATCAAGAAAAGATCAAAAGACGACCGGTTTACAATTCAGAAAGAAAAATGAAATAAGGTCAAACAGAATCCCTGATTACAATTTAATTAAATTTGAAAGGGGGTCGATGGAAATGTTTAATTTAATTAAATTTGAAAGGGGTCGATGCTTAAATAAAGAATGAAATAATTTTTCTTGAATAAGTGGGATTATTTTGAACAAAGTTCTGCTTCTTCAGTTTAAATTCATCATCACTTAAAATAAAACTATTTTGAACAACCAATAAATAGAAATAGAATTGTCTGGTAGTGCAGCTTAACAATTTTGTATCTGTTTACAGTTCAGACAAACCGCATTTAGCAAAAAAGAAGAAAAATGGGTGACCGGTCTCTGAATAGTTTTAGAAGCAGGGCCCCCGTAACCATGTGTGCAAAGGGTGCAATGCTCGCGGGTGTTCAAGGGGCGGCAATTAGCCTCTTAACCGCAGACATGTTTCGTCATTTTTTCGACAAAAAAAAATAATGGGAAACAATTTTTTGTCTGGTGAAAATTATTCGAAAAAACTATCCACAAGATTGAACTGTCTTGATGAAGCTGCCAACGTTATGGCAAAACATCGAGTAAAATAGAAAAGTTAACTGCCCCAATTAAAAGTTTAATTTTTGCAACTTTCTTGTGCTAAATTTTTCATAAAAAAATTAATGTACTTAATAATTTTTTTAGGTAATTTATATTTTACATTTTACTTTTTAAATTTTTAGAAATTTAAGTTCCTTCTGCATTTGTGATTTTGTTTCTTATTTCTAGTCTCCTTAGACAGATGAGAAAAAAGCAGTGATGTACGTGTAGAGAATTCAACGTAATTTACATAATTGTTTACTTGTAGACAATGACGTAGTTTACATCATACTTTATTATGTAGACAATGTAAACAATTGTTTTTTTTTCATGTATTACAGTCACATCATCAACATAAAAGTATGAACTTTTTAACAATAATAGGGCGTATTTTTTCGCTAATAATTTAAGATCGTGTTCCTGCAATTGTGATCCATATACTACCGTCCAAATGGCAATCAAGAAAACAACAACAAATATACTGGATTTAATCAAAATTGTTTGCTTGTTTTTTGTCTATTCATTCTTCTTCAGTTTCTTTTTCTTTTTTTTGCATTTCTCTTCTTTTTAATCGAATTAGTTTTCGCATTTTATTGATCGCCGTTTTTGTTTCCTATGAGTTTGTTTTTATTTGCAAGAACTCGTCATTTTAAATTTTTGGAAAGGTAATTTTATTTTCTTTTCGAAAAAGTAAAAATACACAGGGCGTTCCATATAAAAAATCAGAAGTTCGGCTTATATCTCAAAAAGTATGCGTCTTAGAAAAATGTAACTAACACTAATGGATTCTACATTAAGAAGTGCCTTAAGGAAGTTTTTTTTCCAGAAATCGAAAATTTTCATAAACAAGAAAGTTCTAAAGGTATTTAGAAAACGCAGAATTTTGAAAAACACTCCGTAGCTTCTAAACGGTTCAAGATATCGAAATGCGGATTTTACCATTAAACTTAAAATAAAAATCGAGCTCCAGACACCGAGGTCAGTTCTTGTCTAACTCATCTAGAAATAGGCGTTCCCCTTTAAAAGTGTCAAATTTAACCCACCCCTGTACATACAAAATGAGAGAGAGGCTACCATAGTGAATGTCCGTGAGTTGAATCGATACTTCTCTGTCACTTTGTGCAAGATTTTATATCAGTTCTTGCATAGTGTGAAACGGGCGTCAGTCGTCAATCTTCCTTTGATATTTTTTTGTAGTTCATCTTCTTTCATTTGTTTTGTGTTCATCTCAGTTGTGATTTTTGTTTTTTTGCGTACTCTATTTCGGCGTTCGTTTCTTTTTCAATTCGTTCAACGTGTTGTTCTTTTTCGTTCTCATTTTGTTTAGTTCATGTTCGTATTTTATTGCTGTTTCTTTGATTTTTCTGTTGTTTCTGAAATTTAGGTTGTGTGAAGAAACTGAAAATTTAATCGTCTTTATTTTAATGTAACTTCCTCAACTGTGAATGTCAACGGACAATAATTTTGTATATTTTCTACACAGCCTACATTGTCTACGTTGTCTACATTGTATAAACATTTTTTACATGTAAAAGTACACAAACATTTTCATTTTTTCAAATTTTTTGTTTTTTTTTAATTTTTTTTTATAATTTCGATAATTTATCGTTTTCGCATGCCTCGACTCATCTGTCAGAGGGCGCCAAACTACGGAGTGGCACGCGAGCAGCTTTTGGCCTCGCGTGGGCCCTGTTTAGAAGTTAAATGATATGTGCCAAGTACCATTTTAGACCATTGCTTTCGGATTTTGGATTTTTTGGTTTGGATAGAAGCACCAGGACAACCAATTTTAAAAATTAAATACAAGCCGATTCAGGTTTGATCTAGATAAAAGATAACGACATCCTACGATCGCTTTTTGACCTGACATTGCAGTAGGATAGACAAATTGAAGCGGATTTGCTCCTACTAAGTCCCCCATCCAAGGCGGCCATTACTATTACATCGCAATTGCGAATAAATTGGACAAGTTGTTTTTGGTTTGCAGTGGGAATGTCGAGCTACGTCTCTGCTGATGAAGCCCGAAACAGGGCTGAAACAGCTGTACATAGGCTGTTCGAAGTTTTCACTGCAATCAAAAACGATTTGCAACAATTTTTTTTATAATTAACGTTGATATAACACAGACTATTCAAAGAGCTTTTTAAGAGGAACGCGACAGATGTGTCGGGATATCTTTTTTTATTAAAATATAAAATAAAAATAAATAAACCATGTAATTTACGAGAGAAACAACTTTTGCAGAAACCGATCGTGGACATTGGAACAAACAGGCGTAAAGCAATTTGCGGTGGACAGCTACGAGATTTCTTTCTTTGTAGTTTTAAAGGTAAAATTTTATCGTTTTGTGGCATCAACTATACTAATGTGCAGTACACTATTCACGTTTAGCAAATATTAAATGCTAGGCAATTGCAAGATTTTTTTTACTTTACTCAGTATCAGACACAGACCGTTTTCACACATGATGACTGCAGCAAAAACCACATTACGTTTTTACAAACTCATACAGAATGTCCAAGAGTAAGTGCGAAAATCGCGTTTTATGTGCAGTCGGAATCATAACTCCTCACGACGTGTGTAATCTTTTTACATACAAACAACAATTGCGGATATATTTTTTTTTGTAGTTTTCAAACAAAAAAAAAATAACTTATGGGACCGCGGATTTACATTTGAGAAATAAAATTTGGATTCATGCGACATTCAAAATTTTAAATTAAAACAAAAGTTGTGCAAATTCATATCATACCTCATTTAAAATTATTTTTAACTATATCGTTTACTGTGTGCAAATATTTAAACCTGTAATACATCATCATAAATGGCAACGATTGAACTCATATGTCCTTAACAAAAAGTTAATAGTTTTCGAGAAAAATGCAGTGGCGGATTTTCACCAGACCGTTTGAGAACTACTGACATAGCTAATAAACTGATGGTGGCCTAACTCGCGCGGCCGCCTGTTGAATGACGACACAAAGATAGGTCAGCGTTTAACTTGGCTTTGTGCACGAACGATGTTGTAAATCATCCGGTCAATCAAAATATTTTGAACGCGTTCACATTACGCCTGAATTTATTAAAATAAATAAATGTAACTTCACTCCAAGTAATTAAAAGTTAAGTATTTTAAAACTAAAAGTTAGTGCAATCTTAGAAGTTGCGAATATCGCATGTGGTTTGTTGTTGCCGAACAAGTTAAAAACGAGGTACAATTAAATTGTAATTTCACATTCCGTATATATTTTTAATATTTTTATCAATTAATTTTTTCCACGGACCGTAAGTAATACTTTCATAGCTAGCAAAAGTTGATTTACGTAAAAGAGAGAAGGAAAAACATTTTTAATACGCTCGGCTAATTGGTGCAAAAATTTTCGGATTTATTCATCGATATTTGATATCGTAAAATAAATAAATGTAACATTACTTCGTTCAGCGAAATAAAATTGTAAATAAAATAATTAATAAACGATACCAGTAATTGTTATTACCACGCGCTGCGTTGATCGGTGGGTGTCTTCATACCGAGAGAAAGGAGTCATTGACTTTGCTACGTATTTCTTTCTCCCACACTTGAGCAGTTCCAAACAAGTGGTACCTCTGATTTTTTTTTGGCTGTGATAAGGGAGTCATCAAAAAATATCTGCAGAAGGTTGCATTTCATGAACTTATATTGAGGTTTATTTTATTTGCACACAGTAAAAAAAACACCCTGTGCATTTAACTTAATTTATTCATCGAACTTAACTTTTCCGGGTGCAATTCTCTTTTCAGGGAAGTGCAAACTGTGAGACTTGCTTATTTCTTATTTTACTGAAATATTTCATAATTGAAATCCAAGTTAATCTCAAATTTGTTAAAAATTACTCTTTTCAGAAGCGGGTAATATCTAGAACAGGGGTTTGCGAATCTTCGCATCGACTACTTACAAGAAAATAAACATTTCCACCGGCCCCCTTTCAAACTTAATTAAGTGTATAGGTAAATTTTGCAACTGTTCTTAATTGGATTTATATTCCATGTATTTTGACCAACTAGTTACAAACCTATTTACCAAAAACTAGCTAAAACTTACTTCACGTCAAATAATTGTTACAGTGCGTTGTGGTATCTTCTTCATTTGGACGGAACGTCTTGTGGTCACTGCTTTTAATATCAAGACACGTATTTTGCACTTTTTAATTTTCTGCGTTTCTCTCTTTAAAAACCTCTCTCTAGGACGTGAAAATTTGTGTTGTGGTTGTTTCTGTAAAACGGTTTTTACCTTACGGATCGTCTTCAATCTCTCACGTTAACATAATTTCAATTTCTAAATAAATTTTAAATAATTTCAGGTTTAATGAAGTACCGGTTAACAGATTTATAAAAAAAGAAATCACCGCATCTCTTCTCACGTCGAATTAAATGACTCGAATAGCTAATCAAATTAATGCTTCTTTCTGCGGCTCGCTACTGAAATTGCAAAGTCCGAATTTACGTTTTCGCAGAAAGAATTATCGACGGTCAAATTTTTCTGTTATTTTAAACGTGCGGTTAGCTAAGCTTACGTTAGGCGAATTAAAATTTCGCCGATGTTATTAATGGAAATTATGAAACTTATATTTAGAACGTGATTCGAAGATTCTAGCATGATGCGTGATCCTAATTAAAAAAAAAACGAGGATATTTTTGCCCCGTACCATGATATAAAAAGCTTTTGTGGGAGTTGCCGGATACGGCGATTGTTCGTAATTCAGATGATTTCATTATGAAAATATTTTGTTTATTACATGTTTCTCTTATGATTTTTTTTTTAGTTACATTAGTTTCTTAATATTTTCAAAAGAAGCAAAACAAACAAACAAACACCAAAGTAAATATAATAGGGTACATGACAATAATATAAAACTATTAATTAAAGCTCTCTAATCGACACTATAGTCAATAACACACACGAAAATACCAAATTTGTACGCTGTTACTATTTATTATTCTCTTAAATTAATAAATAAAATCGAAAATATTCAAATATAAATCACGTGGTTTCGAAAGGCTTCCCATTCGTTGTGACGTCAGTGTTCATACATTGTCCTTGACGTTTATGCTGTATGCAGACCCTTGTGTAATATTTGCATGTTTGCTCATAACATGTGCTGAAAAATATAGTTTTAATTTAACCAACAATTACGAAGTGAATATCTTAAAGAAATTATTATATTTTTTTACTTTGTTGGTGAGAAATTTGTGGTAGAAACGGGAACTTTTCGCCGTTGAGAAGTGAGGTTGGTGACACTAAATTTTGTGAAATGCTTATAAATAATTTATTCGGAGTTCTTGCACAGGTATTTTTACATTATAGCACAGCACAATACTGATAATATGTTTTACTATCTATTGTAATAAGTTTTAAGTGTTCGTTTTGATATTAACTTATTAAGATTTGACAACATATGAACATTGACTTCACACGGACAGAATGTGCGTTTTGGCGGGAATTTAATCAATTCAAATTTCTTTAATTTTTTACGGCTTTAATATTCATTTATGAAAATAAAGAAATATATCTAAATTATCGTATTTTTGCCTACTTTCAAATAAAATTTTAAAAAAATGTTCATGTACCCTATTAAGATGACATGTGAGGAGGTGAAAAGAAGGTGAAAAATGACGACGTAATTTTTAATGAGTTTATTGAAGTGACCGAAAAATTAATAGTATATTGTTGAACAAGTGACAAAAGTGACATGAGCAGGAGAGCAGAAGTGGAACTATGTAAATACATAGAAAAGAAATTTCCTGTCTATCTCTGTTTTATACAAACACGTTGACATCTGTAGATTTCTTTCTATCAGAGATAGAAAGGAAATTTCTTTTCTATGTATTTACATAGTTCGACTGCAGTTTACCAGAGAGGCGAAGCCAAGTTTGGTA
Organism: Prosopocoilus inquinatus; assembly: GCA_036172665.1. Classification (NCBI taxonomy): domain Eukaryota; kingdom Metazoa; phylum Arthropoda; class Insecta; order Coleoptera; family Lucanidae; genus Prosopocoilus; species Prosopocoilus inquinatus. The sequence continues at coordinate 28,326,465 of CM069877.1, read as the reverse complement.
ATATCCGCGAGCTTAAGAAAATGATTTCGACGAGTATACGACTATACATTTTCTATGACACGATTTACTATTGCTGGTGGAGTATTGGGAAGATCTAAATCACTCTCTGAATCAAAAGTTACCATGAACTGACGTTTAATAATGACAGGCTACACCGACAGCAGGCAACTAGGCGGAAGTGAAAATTAGTAGGATGAACTTTCGTTTCTAGTGACCAAAATTAACGTTCTGAGATTTTTCCTCATTAGTGAGGGAAATCAAGTATTCGGTGACAAAAAAAAGTCTTTTTATAAAATGGTCTTAGAAAAATATACATACACTATATTGATTCTTTTCTCAGATGCATGTAAAATTAAATATTTGCAATTATTAGCTATCATGAATATTTTAACATGGTGTATATATATTAGCAAATTTAGAATGTTTGTGGGGAATAAAAGGAAAAAGTGAAAGAATCGGAAAAGAAATGCGAGAAAAACAAGAAATAGAGAAGTGTGTAGTAACTGTAAAAAATTATGAAAGAAATTTAAAAAAAATTCTACAAGAAGCTAAAAAGAATTCGTGAAAGCAATTCAGAGATGCAATGAACCCAACACGAGAAATTATTTTATATTATTTTAAAACAATCAAGCCAGAAGGAATCATATCCACTGAACAATATAAAAAATGGAGAAGGAAACGTATTGATAAATGAAAATGATGTAATGAATAGTTGGAGATAAAGCTTCAAAGATATAACAGAAACAGTGGCGTAAGCGGAAGTCTAGTCGCCGCGCCGGGTTTCAAAATTTTTACCGGCGCGTTTAATTATTACAATATTTAGTTTAGTTTCAGGAAGGAAGTAGTAAAAAAAAAATCATTTAACTATTTTATTAAAAGTTTAAAGAGCAAAATTTAAAAAAAGTTAATTTCTTTAACTGCTTACTTTCTATGCTAAGTATCCTATTACCCCCAAAAAAGAAACAAACGAAAATTTTAGGTTAGAAAAGCTCCCGAAAAGTAGCGCTAGTTATACTATTTAATTAAGCGGCATACGCTTAAATTGTTTTTAAAATACTTGAATTCTTGAAAAAAATTGTTGTTCAGTTGTTTTGAAACTGCCTTCGTCATAATTTAAAGAGAGAACAAAATTAATTGCGGTTGCAGATTTACAGATGGCGTTGCTTACGTTTGAATTTTCTTTCTAACCGTTTCCGTTAAACTTTATTTGCTTGAAATTGTATTTTGTAATATTATTTCTTGAATTTTCTCAGCATTTTTCAATTGAACCTGGATGTTGCTTAACCACAAATAAAGAAGATAAAGTCAGGACTCACCATAAATATGGCACCACCGGTGTTGCTAACCGTGGTACTTTTGGTAACCGTTTGGCACCCAGAATGGGCGAATTCATTTTTTTCTTTGGCCCTGAGTGATAATTCTGAAAGTTAGGTTGAGGTCAGTTGGGTTAGATTGACCTTAACTTTGACTAATCTTCATTTTAATTGATTTTTAATTTTTAACATTTTTTACTCTTAATTTTTCTTGTAATTTTTTGTTTTTGTAATTCTGAAAGTTAGATTGAGGTCAGTTGAATTAGATTGACCTTGACTTTGACTGATCTTCATTTTAACTGATTTTTTATTTTTAACATTTTTTTAGTTTTAATTTTTCTTGTAATTTTTAATTTTTTGTTTGTGTTAAATCGAGTTAGGTTGAGGTCAGTTGGCCTGGATTGTTCGTGACGTTGTTTGAACTTCATTTAATTTGATTTTTAACATTTTTTTAACATTAATTTTTCGTTTGTGTTAAATGAAATTAGATTGAGGTCGGTTGGCCTGACGGTGATGTTGGTTGAACCTCAATTTAATTCATTTTTAATTTTTAACATTGTTTGCATTCAGTTGTTGGATTGGGTTGACCTTGAGATTTGTCGAGCTTCTCTTTAAACGTTTCACCAAAATAATTTCCATTGACTTACTATCGCGATCTTCCCAATCTTGGATTGCGGTGATTGTCGCCGCATCGTCCAAACTCACTTCTGGTTTTATGTATGTCCCATTAATACAGCGCCATGAATCATTTTTGATCAGTAACGCTTTCATATAGATTTTTCCCGTATCAAAATTGTTCCTGGATAACATTTCAATTTGCACTGTACCAAGTGAAGTCTTTTTCTCACGTTACCTTCTTTTGTCAACGCATAGAATTTTTTGTAGTCAAAATTTTCGTTCGGACACTTCTTTCATATGTAATTTCACACTTCTTACGTGACTCTGAGACCATAACCTGTTGTTATAAGATCAATAGATCGATCAGGAAGCACTTGGTCAGAACTTCTTTAATGGAACACAAAATTATACATCAAACGTTACAGTATGTGCCAGTAATATTATGTGTAACTATTTCTTGTTTACATACTCAAAACGTACCATCTTCATAGTTTAGATTGTATTCTCAACAAGTACAGTCCTAGAAATTTTACTCTTACTCTCGAGTATGCTTTTAAATGGAGGTAGGTATTTGTTAAGGAATTAATCATTGTTTATGGTTTTCTTTGTATTCAGAACTAGTCTATTTAATACTGGCCAAGTGGTTACTTCATTAACAGCATCGTTACGTTTACTTTTTAATCAATCTATCATATATGAATCATTTTCAATAAATCTCTCATCTGCACAAAAAAAGCATTTTCTAGCTTCAACATGTACGTCAGACAATAAGGGGCCTAATAGAGAACCTTGCCGGACAACACAACTGTAATGTAGCAAGATTTACGAGGAGGAATTTAATTAATTACATAAAAGCAGCCCGCCCAATTTCGAGGTAGAATTATCTTAGTTGATAATTTAAAGGAGTGAACGAATTACGTTTGTTTAGAGCTTGCGAGTCTAATTTTTTCTTTTTTATATCCCAGACGCGTAACATTTTCCGACTATTACCACGCTGCGGGAATTTTAATGAGGTGCAAACTTGAAAACGGACGGTTTTGGACCAAAATAATCTGGCATCTCCGACATTAACGTTCCATATAAAGCTGGCATTTTTGGAGGACAGGCAAGCACCTATTTTGCATACTGAAGAGCTCGCGCAAGCAAAAAAAAATCACAAACACGCGCGTTATGAATATAGCACGGTCGCGGATGACTTCGCGGAATTTGTTACAATCTCGATGAAAATAGTTTGTAATTTTTGTAATGGTGCACAAGTGATGACGTTCTTACATGGACCAAACCGATGAAATTAATAGAAATATCGTATAGTTTGGGGTAATTTAGCAAGACGCTGTTTCAAATTTCGCACTTCACAAAGGAAAGCGGCAGCCTACAAAAAAGCATACAACGTTTTATGAACTTACCAAGGACGCAAGAAACGTTTTAATTAATCCCAGATAAAGAAAGAAATGCCCTGTTTATAGTTTTAGAAATTGTGGAAAGACGCAAGAAACGTTTTAATTAATCCCAGATAAAGAAAGAAATGCCCCGTTTATAGTTTTAGAAATTGTGGAACGCATATTGGTTAAAATTTCCAGACTTTGTTATGTGATGTTTTGTGATTCTAAAATCACTCGTTTTCACGATGATAGTTTTTGTGAAAGTTGCTGACATCTGTCATGAGAGCAACGATTACTATCGCGACAGTAACTATTACGAAAATTCTCATCGTGAAAACGAAGCTTTCGACTCAAACCAGATGTGAGTGATAACCCATTTCGTGTCTTTTTACTCTCACGAGAATAACTGTCACAGAAAGTCTCACTGTGAAAACGAGGCTTCTAAATTCGATCCTTGTTTTCTCACAAGAGCAACTATTTCAAATTTATTTAATATTATTCCTAAATCTACTTTTTTAAATAAACTGTTCAAATAAGCTTTCACTAGACAAGAATTCTTAACTCTGATCCCCTAACAGACCTCTGGAGATTCATCAACCCCCAGCCGACCCGTATAGATTCATCGACCCCCTAGCAGCCTCTTCCTGCAGTTTTATCGACGTCTTTCAAGCCTTTATCGATCGCCAAGAGGGCTGGGAACCTCTGATCTAGAAGACAAAAGAAACCGCTTACTACTCAAATTTAATGATTAATTTGTTTATTTATTCACATTCATTTTCATTTCTCAAAAAAAATTTTTTTCGTTTCAGTGGCGCCGTAAAAATGTAATGCAATTATTAAAATAATTTACGACGTTCCTGCTGTATGACGCAACGTGACGAAATATTCCGGAGGCCGGGTTACAACCGGTCAACTAATTACTATGAAAATCTTTACACATTGAAACAAGAAGAGTTGATTGCACAACTGTATTTTTTTTTGTAATATTGCTCTGTTTTTTTGTTATACTGAATAACACCATAACAACAACTGAATAACAACCACCTCTCGCGTTTGCATTCATACTGAGCTCTAACATCTTATATTGCCCGCTTCATTAGAATTTGAACAGACACTGTTTTTTTTTTTTATTGAACCTTAATTTTCCGTGTTAAGTTAAATATCCGGCCGGATATTAGCGGCCAGTAACTTCTGTATTCGATTTTAGCAAATTACTTAAAAATAAAATAAAACTGGTAGTATAATGTTACGAATTTGGGGTTCACAAATTATAGTCGTTAAATTTCAGAACTCTTTAATTCAACGCTGTCGCTTTACACAATTAACAATACAATTGTAATGAGCTTGTCTATCAAATAACACTTTTACAAAATGTACTTTCTATTTATTCGAGGTACGAATCCTTCACTCGCTAACTTCATAACTAAACTCTTGGCGGATCGTGCGACTTATATAGCAGAGCCCTCTGTTGCTCGAACATACTAGAATGACGCCTAGCTTCGATCATGTTCTGTGACGCAAGGTGGCGTACTGATGCTAAAAATAGATCTGTTTGCGCATCACGGCTGTAACAATAAGTAAGCGGCCAAATATCCGTTGCCTGTGGCACGTACAGTATTCCATTTCGAAATTTGGTTTTTATGACCTAAACTTATCGAAGTTACATACCGTCAATTGGGCTGAAATTGATTTTGAAGGGGGACTCTGATAAGGTGTTGACTTTTGATTTATAAATTCAAATTAACCGCGATTATTATCTGCCGCAATCCACATAGGCGTCATTCGAAAGAGTTATATTCTGCAGGGACCAGTTCAGAATTAAAAGAGAGCACGCTCTGAGTCAGCGTTTCCCAAACTGTGGGGCGCCCCCCCCCCCTGAGGGAGCGCGTAAGTCTTCAAAGGGGGGCGCAGCAAAATAAATATAACAAAATTGAACGCAAACTGCAACTTATCACTAATTTATCATGTTATTTTTTACAAGAGATTGCATATCCGAACAGTCGCGAGCAATAAATTTTTGTCGTCATTAATGAATTGGCAAAGGTTATCACAGAATTTGTCTTTTATTATTATTTTATTAAAACTAAGGACCAAAATTTAATACCGTCAGTTTTTTTTTTAATTTGAAGATATAATGTAAATATTCCCTTGTTCAGTTTTAGAAAAAAAACGTGTGAATGTATTTTAGGGTACGCAAACAATACAATAAAACAAATGTGCTATTATTGTCAGTTATGAAATGTAAGATGTCAATTATTTAAAAAATACTATGAAAGTATTGTATTCAAGTTCGAGATTCGACGGTGAAGGGGGGGGGGGGGGGGAGCGTGAATCATAACAGAGCTTAAACGTCGCGAGTCGCGAAACCTAAAAGATTTGGGAAACGCAGCTCTGGGTAATATTCTTTCTCTCTCATGTAAATAATTTTGTACATTTTGCTTTACATTTTAAGCGCTCAAAATGCTCTCGCTACACAATTTCTGAACGCGACCCAGGTGTTGAGTCGCGTCTGCAAGCGTGTACGTATTTGTTTTCATATTTTTACTAATACACTAAAGTAATACACAAACGTGACGTCAAACACCTTATAAAATTATAAATTTGTTTATTACTTCTTAGTAATATTATCTATCGATGTTATAGTATTGTTTGACTTCTTGTACTTCTTGTTTCATACTTAACCTCACTTCATGTCCATTTGGCGCCAAATAAATTTGCTTGAAAATTGTAATTGAATGAATCTGGAGTTTCTGAAAAAGTAGACTATTTACCCGCTCACCCTAAAAATGTTGTTACAGCTGTGACGCGCAAATAGAAATAAATCTATTTTTAGTACGAGTCACCCCATCTTGCTTCACAGAATGTTATCGCAATTTCTCGTTGGTTCGCGTTTATTCCAGAAATACGAGAAAACAGAGATTTACTATAAGAGCTGTACCGGTCCGTCAGTGGAGTAGTTATTAGTTAGCAAGCAAAGTGTCATACCTCGAATAGTAGAAAGTATATTCTGTAGAAGTGTTATTTGATAATGACAAATGTTGCAGCATCACTCGTGTTCAAGAGCAAATAGATGAAAGTGAAAGTGTCTTGGGGTTAACATCACTAGACCAAATTTATTGATAATGACTCATTTACGGCGAACACGTTTACGTATCATAGCAATTCTAGAGAAGCCAGCAGAAACTTCTGCGAGGGCGTGCGATAATTTTATCCAAAGAATGTAAATATTTATTTTTGTAAAGAATAAATGTTTATTTTGTATTAGCCAAGGCTTGTTTTGTCATTTTTCATAAAAACTGTGTTATATTTCTTAAAATCGTTATTTTATCTGGGAATGATAGAGGTGACTTTATTAGTCAATGAAAACTTATGAAATATAAAAGTCACCCCAAGCGCACGTCAAAGTGACACCATTTAGTGTATGACCGTTTAACGGTAATTGTTTTTACAGTCGACAAGTGCCACAAGAGAATCCGGAGATCATAAACAATAATTCTTCAAGAGTTATTTACAGGTCCGTAACGCGAAAACCATAGCAAACTGACACCGTTATTTCTCTTAAACCTATTGTTATGTAGTGAGCCTGGCTGGTAGCTCTTTTTGGTTCTTTTTCAATTCAGGTTTTGGGCTCTTGAAGCGATGGAGCTCTCCCACTCTTGTTGTAGGCGACCAAAAGACTTATCCACTTTAAACGCGTGAGAATCCCGGAATTCATGGAAGCCAAATCATCACTCCAGATTTGCACCTCATGTGCGAGTTTGACTTTCCTTTTACGCAGAACTGTCTAATGATGCTCTGGGTTTGCACAGATTACACCAATTAAACACCTGTCCGCAATGAACACGGGATTCCGTTTTAAAAATTTCTTGTTTAAATAATTCGTTGGAGTGCTGAAGGCAAAAAATTCTATTTTTAAAATAATAACAATGTGTGACGGCTTGCGCCCAGCCATCCGATTGTTATCATGGTTAAGTTTTTTTATTCAACTTTGTTTTATCCAGTCTGGATGCTAATGATGATGACGTTGTTGATGTAATCCTGGTCTCAATTTCGGATGTTGTTGTCTCCAATAAAATCCATTTTCAACTTTAAACATTTATTGCAACTAATTTATATTTTAACAATACTTATTAGAGAGCTATTTTCCCTATAGGATTTACTTAAAATCTGCCCTTTCGATTCCGCATCGTCGTCTTTTAAGTCTCTTCCCTCACCACCAGTTTCGCTCTGGCGCGCATCGACCGCATTTAGGGATATTTTTGGGCTGGAAAGTTAGAAACAATCTAAATTTAGTTGGTACTAACTGTGACATTTGATAGTTATGTTGCTTATAAACATTTTGAAGAATTTTCAATAAATGAACACGTAAATATACATTTTCGATTAGTTTACAATTCAATCTGCTTGCCTACAAATTTTCCTAATGTTGAAAATAAATTAATTCAAAATATTGTTTAAAGAATTCCTAACTTAACTTAAATGTAACAGCAATACGAACAACGTAGCATGGCTTAAGCTTGGTTTCTATTTACGCATTTCCACGCATACATCTGTTGAATCTGCATGTTTGGAAAAATGCATGCATGTGTTAAGGCTGTATGCTCGCTTACAACTGAACTCGATTTCAAATGGGTGTATCACTATTTTTCGCATATATTTAGAAGAAACATACGTTCAACATGTGTTCCTGCATTTTTACACACAAACGAAAAGAACAGAGAACAGAATTACCACCTAAACGTTTTCCTTGTAATTTATGACTCTGCTGTCACTGATCTTTATTTTTGATTGGTTTACGTGTCAGTTTGACACACCCACAAGAGAATATTCCGATAAGGCCTCATTCACATGGTTACCGCCCGCGGCCTCCTGCAAATTCTAAGGTCGCGTGCACACTCAGATGAGTAAAATTTTTTATGTAAAAGTGATGTAAATAAAAACGGCGACCTAATCTAACACAGAAACTATGTAAAACTCGGAAAATAAAACTACGTCTGTAGGAAAGTGAAAGTTTATCAGAATTGAAACGACACAAAAAAAAACGCATAGCATGTTCCTCTGTAAATCAATAACGTCATTTTGTTGTTTCATTACCGTTATTATTATCCCTATAAAATTGTTTTTTTTTTTTTTTTAATTTTACGTGGATTGCTTTTTTATCTAGACTACACTTCCGTGCACTAAAATTAGGCACAATGAAGTATTGCAGTTTAAAGTGGACGTAAAGAAAAAATATACATTATACAGAATAATTGTGCTTATGATTATTGGAATAGGAATTAATACTGCTCTAATTTACCGACGCTCATAGAGCAAGTTAATGCGTTAAAAAAGGACATTATTCATTGCCCTAAGCACGTAATCGGCGATCATTCTGATTGTGACGTTTATTTTTGCACCGGGTTCAAAGATAATGAAATTAATTCAGTTCCAGACTTACAGTTGACTTCATGATATTATTGCTTGCTGCAATCATTTGACGCATAATGCACAGTTTACTTTTAAATATGAACATTAATGCAGCGGAGACGTACATTTCAATTGTTTCAAATTTGTTGGTGGAAAAAGAGTTAACTTCTCTTTGAAAAATAGCTACGAAGTGAAGTGCCACGCTGCGAACCTTTCTTAAAATTTCAGTGAGCAATATCACCACCGCATTTATAAGAGAATGATCGGGAAAAGTCCAGGCAAATATACCAAAGTATACAGTGTGCCCGGATACGTAGGGACAGCATGGGTAACTTCTGTCTTTGAAGAGATAGAGAGATGATTAAATTAGCAAAAAGATGCAGGTTCGAGAGCTCATTAAGAATCCATTTTCAAACTTACTTGTCATGGCCAACTTGGTTAAAATTTTACTAAAACCAAAATCTCCTCATTTCTTTTATTTGCCGTAACTTTTTTTGTTATTTAAGATATTGAGATGCGGTTTGAACTAGTTTGCATGATAATTTAAGTACTTTTATGGGCACTTAATAAAACTAATCTCATTTTTACAAATTTTCAATAATCTAACCTAACCTTAAAATTTTAAATTGGTACTCCCTAATCTTCTTGGCCTTTTTAAGAGAAAATTTATTTCTGAATGCAATGATGTAGCAGACGATATGGAGACTTCTTCAAAATTTTGGAAAACCGAACTTATTCTTTTTACGAACAGAAATCGCTAGTACCATGATCACAGAAATTTTGCTTTTTGTTTATCAAGTTATTCTGCAGTGGCACTGATCGATTGCAGCCAATGGTGAGCGAGCCATTAATATTTTAAACCAATATCACATCAGCTAGGGGTATGATGTGCCAAAAAGATAAGAATTTCATTGGTCTAAAATTTTAATCGCTTGTACACGATTGTCCACGAACGATCAGTGGCACTGCAGCTTCATCTGTGTAGCCTTTTCTGGATACTGAGCTTCGTATATTTCACGAGTAAGTTCTACGTTCTTGTAGCACTTGGTATACGTATAGTCGCGATCAAGTGAATCGAGACCTATTTAAAGTTCTGCAATCCTTAAGGAGTGCTTACATTACATACATGTCTTCAATAAATTCAAAAACAAATCTTTACAAAACTGTCGACTTGTCGCATACAAATCCTGATGAATCTTTAGCACAAGTCTTCGACAAATACTAGCACAGGACATCGTTTACACTATGTGACCTGTTCGCTACATATCTAGTATTTAATAATAAAAAAAAGTATCGCTCGTGAAAGATGACAATCAATTTTTGTTTTTGGCCGCGGCAGCATAATATTACTATGCTCTTTTTGGATCCCTCCATCGTCACAAACCATCAGATCGGTTAATAGTTTAAAACAGCTAACTATTCTGCACGTGCGTAAAGTACCTTTGTATGGTCTGCGATCGCTGTGTTTCCCATTAATTTGGAATACAAATCTGTCTGGTAAAACATGTCGGATACGTGTCAAATACATGAAAAATGTAATAGTAGTATGAGACAAATTTCAGATTCATTCCAGACTTGTCAAACAATATGTAGGACACCATGTATAATACAAATATGTATGTAATGTAAACGCCCGTTTATTACCAACGTTAACAAGGGCGCGGTTAGCTTGCAACAATCTCGATAACAAAGTTTTGTGATCATGGCACTAGCGATTTCTATTCATAAAAAGAATAAGTTCTGTTTCCCAAAATTTTGAAGAAGTTTCCATATCATGTGATACATCATTGCATTTAGAAAAAAAGTCTCTCTTAAAAGGGCCAACAAAATCACCAATTTAAAATTTTAAGGTTAGGTTAGATTATTGAAAATTTGTAAAAATGGGATTAGTTTTATTAAGTGCCCATAAAAGTACTTAAATTATCGTGCAAACTAGTTCAAACCGCATCTCAATATAATCAAGTTGGCCATGACAAGTAATATTTGAAAATCGATTCTTAATAAGCTCTCGAACCTGCACCTTTTTGCTAATTTAATCATCTTTCTATCCGGGTACACTGTATACGTCAAAGTTGCGTAGGAGACGTTTTTACCGAAAATGCAGAGCACGACTATTTCTTGGGCAAGGCAGAAAAGAAAACAGGCAGCCGAAGCTGAGGGTGACTACGGACTAATAGAAGAGGTGATCCCTCTTAAAAACTTAGAAGAAAAGAAATCATCTTTAATGGACTACTTGAGCAGAACCCAGGTAGAGTTAGAATCGTTAGAGAGAAACACTGTTGGCCAAAACACCAAAGTGAAATGGCATAAAGAGCGAAGACTAACAGCAACGAAATTTGGTATTGTATGTAAAAGACGTCAAACAACTGATGCCAAAAAATTGGCGTAAAAATTAATTTCCTCTAATTTTTCGAAAGTATAGTTACAAATTGGTCCCGTAACCATGAAGAAATTGCGAGAAAACAATTTTCACAGGAATTTGGACATAAAGTTGAACGGCGGATTATTTATATCTAAAGAAATGCCGTATCTTGGAGCTAGTCCTGATGGACTAGTTGGTGAGGATGCTATAATTGAGATCAAGTGTCCCTATAAGTTAGCGAAGTTCAAAATAACTCCCCAGGAAGCAGCAAAGATGAAAGTTATGCCCTATTTCTTTTTGGATGGCAATACTGTGAAACTGAAGAAAACACATATCTACTATTATCAGATTCAAGGGCAGTTGGCTTTAACGAATAGTTGTATTCGTTGTATGGACACCTTTGGGAATGATATGTGAACAAGTAATGTTATTTACATAAACGTCAAGAAAGTTCTGAATTCATCATAATACATTATTTTTTTCTGAAATCTTATAAGATTATTTTTGTAATAGTTTCAACTTTTAAGCACACGAAAGCTATAATTTTGACAATAAAAATAAGTAAAACCGATTTGGTTTTGAAGACTAGTGTATAAAATAGAAATTATAGACGATTTTAGAAAAAATAACGAGCAATTTACATTTACAACACACCTGTAATACGTTTTCTTTTTCAGATTAAAAAAGATGACAATTTTTGGCATAACATGAAGCCGAAGTTAAAATATTTTCATTTAGAACATATGCTGCCTATACTGGCTTTAAAAGAAAATTAAAATAACGATCCTGATCGATCTGGACAGTTGAAACCTCTTTCTGATAATCTGGTGACAATTCTGAAATAGATCTGTATTTGAAATCTGCTCTGCCAGATTCCATATTATATAATGCCATATAATATCTAACTGTACTATGTCCACTAAAAAAAAATTGAGACAATTGTTGTGCGTACATATTTGAGTTATTTTATTATAGCGTTTTCCGCTGGCTGCACCGGTATGCACTGAGTGTATCTCCATCTCGTTTTAATACATAAAGCTGAACCGAGTTGGAAATACACTCAGTGCGCACTAGTGCAGCCAGTGGAAAATGCTATTAGTTTGAATGCAATTTTAAACTTGTTTCTACAGAAACTTAAAAAACACGGAAATAAACAAACGGACGAATACATGATAGCAACAATAATTAACTCCTCGTATTTACAACGTATTACGTATTCCAGATTCTTTTGGTGTGTAGTACAATATGATTCAAAATGACCGCACTATTATCACCAGAATGTTAATATTAACAGGATCAAAAACAAGCTTTTAATTTTTTTTTTTGAGATGCTTGACGAATGTTTAAAAATATCGTATAATGCAGATGCACTTACAAATTTGAAACCGTGGTTGTAGATTAGGTTACAGTTGATGAAATCTGAATCCTCGTATTCATCAAGTATTTATATTTTATTCAATTAGTTGTGTAGAAACAAAAATTATTTGACGCAATTCCGTTTCACTATTTGGGTGAACTTGATATTCAAAATGTTACATCACCGACCCATTTTACTTATTGTTTATTCCTGTGTTATCACATAATATTAATTACATGCATTAACAGGGATTTTTAATGATGTCAAGGTAAATGTGTACACAAATAAATAACAAAATATTGAGCAAAATGTTGAGCATTCCCTTTTTAAAACTAATTAAGTGCATGACTACCAGATTTGCAGAAGTTTATTATGACAAAAATGTTTCTTTCAATGTAGCGTAAAAAATTTACCAAAAAGCACGACTCTGAAAAGAGAAATCTTTGTAGAATTATTTTCTGGCAGCGCTCGGTAGCGTTTGTGTGTTTACGGTGCGTGTATTCTGTGTTTCACTCATACACGCACTGAAACGCATTCGCTCTCACTCATACTCTTCATCTGTCATTAATCGGGAGAATGAATGTGCGAATTCGCCCCTCTTGCACTAGGCCCGAAGGCGGAGCTAACGTGTATCACATACCACATTTGATTTCAGCGATTTCATTCCGAAAATTTCCTGACCTTATTTTTAAAAATAAAAAAAAAACTAAACGGTTTATTATTATTGAATACTGCGAAATTTCGGCTAAAGGCTTACATTTTCGAATTTTTTTAATTTTAATTTTTTTTAAGGCCTTTTTGGCAATTCTCGAAAAACGAGCCTTTAGCCGCCTAACAGAATCTATTTAAAAAATTTTCGCGGAAAAATTGGTACGATTTTAATGAAAAATAAGCCCAGGAAATGGGAAAAACGATTTTGGGGCCGAGCAAACAGCCTTAATGTAAAGCAGCAAAACATGCACGGCTGTTTACATTCGTGCATTTATATTTTTTTGGGTGTATTGGCGGACGGTGATTTTAGTTTTGTGCAACTTGTCATTTTGTGTTTCCTGCTTGTTCAATGTGATTGCTACCACAGCACAGTGGTATAAGTAGACCGAATCAGCGGCCAAAATTATCAACATGAGAAATATGCACTCAGATAAAATTTAATACATAAAAACATACTCAAAAATAATGAAATATCTTATTCTAACAAAAAGAAATATACAGGTGTCCCAAACCTTTGGAAAAGTGCGAAAATGCCTCTTTAAATTCATTGTATCAAGAAAATTTTTTAATAAAAGTTATGTAACTTTTCATTTCGCGTAATTTAAAATTATTTTCAAATATACAGGTTGTTCATTTAATAAGTTACAAACCTAATATATTATTTTTTAAATGAAATACTATACATTTTATTACAGTTTCGGTTAGCCTTTGAAAAATCGATGAAAATGATATAAATTATATTAACTTATTTTTAGTATTTACCGAGTTATTTGTAATTTTATGCAAAAAATGGGTCACATTTGATCGGCTGCCAAATAATCAGTTTTAATGATGCAACAATCAGCCATAGACTAAAATATTTCTAAACCTCTCTACTTTTACAATATGTATTGAACATTTTAAAAATCTAGCGACTATTAACAACACTTCAATTCGCATATTATAAAATTAGTCATTTTTTTCAAATGGAGCAGCCCGTATATTATAGCCTATATGTATAGCCTCTTCTACGAGCTTTCCAACATTACTATATTTTACTATCTTAAGATTGATAACTTGTGAGTTATAATCACTTCTTTATAATCAACGTGCAGAAACGTACTGTAAAATATTTTTATCATTGTTTTCCCTTTATTATTATTAATTCTCTATAATTATTTACGAATTAACTAAGAAAAAACAAAATGTCTGAAATCACAAATAAGTACACTGATTATAAAAATGTATAATATTAAAATAAATTTTTTACTAAATACGCAGTTTCTTGTCTTTATTTAGGTAACAATTCTATTACAAGCGCTTTAGTTAGCCATACTTTATTATTACTTAGAAATTGTTCATGTACTTTGTGACATGACAACCATTTTTCCCTCAATGTATTACAAAAAAAATCTACATTTTTCCGTTATTGTTTGAATTTGATTATCTTTCATTTCACTTGATTAAATTTTTGTAATAGACAAAACAGAAAATTATTTTTTCGAATGATTATATTAGCACGCCACGCGTAATAAAGTATTCCATAAGTTTTCTGTACTGCATCTGAAAATTGTACTTTTCTAATAAAAATGCAGATTTATGCACTTAATTTATTTACTACTACTTAAACGAATGTGTAAGCTTAAATAACACTTAACATTAATTATCGCCAAAGACAGCCAATTTCTAAAAAGCTTTAGTGAATAAGGGAAAAGTTACGGCTCAACTTTGTTAATACATTTTTGTCCCTAGCGTATCCCGTATCATAATAATACTCACGATAATGGATTAATTAGAAAATCTAAAATACCTGTATTTGTGCAGTCCATGTTTAAAATCAGTAATTTCCCTTGTGTTTTAGTTAACTAATAGTTTACATTGCTACTCAACGGTTCAGAAATTTGTTTTATTTCATAGCTAACTATTCATAATTGTGAATTTGATTTATCTAATAATAATATTACTCAAATAATTTGTAATTAATTTATTATGTGTCATAAACTAGGAAAATACATATTGGCCAGTTTTTTGAGGTTTATATGCCACTGTGCATAGGTTGCTACTCTAAACCTACAGTGTCTATAGAAGTGTGATTACAAAATATACAGGTGTCCCAGAGCTCCGTAAAAGTTCCACAACTTTCTTGCTGTTCCAGGTATCGACTCAATTTTTTTTTTGTATAATAGTAGCGCTTCCATTGCACATTCTAAAATTATTTTCGTTTATGTACAGGGTGTCCAAGTATTATAAAAATATTAAAGTTACTTTTTTTTAAATTGAAACACCCCATTTTGACTTCATTTTTGGATTCTACAATAAATTTTGCATTAAATTTATTTGAGTCATTTTTACGTATCATTCATACTTTTTGATGTGTCAATTTTTTCTTGAAAATTCCCGGATGCAAGGTTCCATTAAAAAATTCGTAACTTCTAAACCACTAAAGATAACGCAACCGATTTTTTTCAGTCAATGCCAAGACTGTGGCCAATCATTCGAGATCAAATCAAGTCGTGAAGGGATGTTCCAAAGCTTACTACGATTTTTTGAAGATGAATAATTATAAATAACAAAAACTCCATTTTTTCAAATATTGTTAGATGTAAATATTTAATAAACAATTGAAAGTTTCTAGTAGATTGGTGCCAAAATGAAAAGCGATTCATATTTTAAAACAACGTCGCATTAGTTACGGATATATTGTGTCAAAAAGTGCGAATTTCATTGGTTTAATATTTTATTCGCGGATGGATCAGTAGGACTGCGGCTTTAATTTCCAATTTATCCTTCCAGTTCGCGTGAATTAGAAGTTCTATTGATGATTCATGAAACTTCTAACTTGAGTACTCGGGAAATCTCAAAAGAAACTGACCTGTATATCAGTTTCTCTCGAGTATTCAAGTTAGAATTTTAATGAATCATCAACAGAACTTCTAATTCACGCGAAGTGGGAAGATAAATTTGAAATTAAAGTCGCAGTCCTACTGATTGATCGCGGATAATAATGCACAGCGAATAAAATATTAAACCAATGAAATTCGCACTTTTTGACACAGTATATCTCCAACTGGTGCGATGTTGGTTGAAAATTTTAATCACTTTTCGTTTTGGTATCAAACTACTAGAAACTTTCAGTTGTTTATTAAATATTTACATCTTTATTTTCTCAATAACTCGTCGAATATCAGAATTGGACCCTATAAACTGTTTTCATTGAAAAGCTTATCAAAAACGCTATGGAATGGTGTGAAAATATACAGGGTGTTTTATTTGGAAAAAAATGGAGTTTTTGTTATTTATAATTATTCATCTTCAAAAAATCGTAGTAAGCCTCGGAACATCCCTTCACGACTTGATTTGATCTCAAATGATTAGCCACAGTCTTGGCATTGACTGAAAAAAAATCGGTTGCGTTATTTTTAGTGGTTTAGAAGTTACGAATTTTTGAATGGAACCTTGCATTCGGAAATTTTCAAGAAAAAATTGACTCACATCAAAAAGTATGGTTGATACGTAAAAATGACCCAAATAAATTTAACGAAAAATTTATTGTAGAATCGAAAAATAAAGTCAAAATGGGGCGTTTCAATTTTAAAAAAAACGTAACTTTAATATTTTTATAATACTTGGACACCCTGTATATAAACGAAAATAATTTTATAATGTGCAATAGAAGCGCTACTATTATACAAAAAAAAATATGAATAGATACCTGGAATAGTAGGAACGTTATGGACCTTTTACGGAGCTCTGGGACACCTGTATATCATGGATATAGGAAAAGAAATACTATTAATGGTAATAATAATAACTACTAATCAAACAAACTAATCAGCTGACTGTCAATATAAGCACCAACTTTCCAATAGCAGTTTGTAATAAAGAAATTACTGAAAGCACTAAGAGTTGCATGCAACTTGAAGTACGAAATTAGAACAGATTCAAATAACGTGCATCACGATTTCATGCAATATTTTAATGCACAGAGCATAATGTAAACCGCAAAATGCATGCAACAAATTGCATGCTACACGATGGCGTGCATCAAAATGCATAAGTGGAAACCGTACTTTATGTTAAGGTAATAAAAGTATTTATAATAGGTAGGGCCTTCAGTACTGAATTAAGGCTCTCAATATTTGCGATAGACACTATTGCCGTTTCATAAAAACCAATTTTGAAATGGAATAATATAGGACTATTCGTAACCAATCGTCCATTTTCTGACGAATACAATGCGGACAAAATTGCATTCAGTGGACGACAGGCCTTATGATCGTAGTCTTTCAAATTTAATTCAGTTTTCATTGACATTAAAAGGGTAGAGGGGTATCGCGATCCACGATTACTATACATCCCGTCAGGATCTAATAGCGTTTTCGATTGAGGTGCACTATATGCACTAAGTGTATCTTCATCTCATTTTATTCGATGAGGTTAAAACGAGATGAAGTTGCGGAAACATAAAGCGGGACAAGTCTTATAACGAAATTTCCGATTATTTTGATAGTGTGAAGTTTCCTTGGTGACGGTCGTGACGCTTCTAATTAATTTATTACCGTCAGAAAAGTCAGAAATAACTTGTCAAATTGAGTTCTTAAGAATGTATCGTCTTTCTAAGGAAAAAGTTATTGTTATTTTGTTTCATTTTATTTCGCATGGCAATAATTGTAAGTAAAATAAATACTAACTATTACACAAGTTTGATTTATTTATATGAGGTATTTGTTCGATATAATTTTTAATTACAATGCTAGGGCCACACTAACGTTAACGTCTAACGTCCTTTATCGTAATAATTAAGGCGTCAAAAAATATAAATTAAACTACGCCATAAATTGAATGGCTACACTTGCATTTCGTGACAAGTCAATAAATGATGCGCTTTTTAATGAAATAATTCCAAGATGGAAACTGGTGAATTCTATGAGTGTAAATTATTATATTATGAATTTATTGTATTATTACTGGACCAGACAAAACCCAAGGCTAAAAACTCGATTATTTCATAATTACTCGATTTATTTTATCAGTCCATTTCGTGCGAATGGCCCATATTCTAACCTCGTCTTTAAATTAGTAATGCCGTGATTAAATTCTCTATCACTCTCTTACGCATTAAATTCGCATAAAGCTATATCGTTTTTGTTTATTTTAATCACGGTCCATTGTATTTAAAATCATGAACCAAGCTCAAGCTCTAACTACGCTCAAGCTTGAACACATAACAACTAAGCTTAAACCTGTTGTATGAGTTAATTCACAAATGCTAGCTAGTGTGGCCAAAATAAGCGTTAAATGAATTCTTTTGATGTGTCAAAACAGACCGCCACCCGAGCTATCGTCTAACGTTTAACGCCATTCATAACGACGATAACAAATTAGCTTGTTAAGTCGTGGCTACACCTATGTTTAATGCCAAATAGCGCAGTAATTAACGGCATTACGCGCTAGTGTGGCCCTAGCATAAACGGAATGATTAATCATTTTACTTAATGTGAAGGTTGATAAATTACGATAGTTACCGAAATTTAGAAGTAAGGTTTAAACTAACGAAAGTTTACTGTCCGCTTTCTATTTCCCCAACTGTACACTCAGTGCACATGGTGCACCCCAATCAAAAACGCTATAAGTGCACGGGGCTGGATCACGTTGAGTGGGAGATAGTAACGCATTCTCAAATTATTTCTGAGAGACTGTGCTTAAGCCAAATGTCATTCAAGTTGCTAAATACCATCTAATTAATGTAAATCCTGACGTTCACCGTAAAACCAAAGTTACTTTCAAAATTACGTAACAGGAAAATAGTCAATAGTGAAAAACCACTGTGTGCTGAAATCGACAAGCTAAAGATAAACATTAGAGTTAATACCCGTTTATTACCGTACGATTTGAAATGCATATTTTACTTATTTAAATGCAGTTTGCTGTCGCAACGACCGTTCCGCCCGCAATTTGCCGGTCTAGTAACGAACGGCTGTGACGTTCGCCGTGCCGTACAAACAACAACAAACATAATACCCACACGAATAGTTTTTGCGTCCGTTCGAGTAGTAAACAGAGCGCCAGATGTGCATTCGCAAGCGAATTCCGACGTTGTCTCGACTGCTATTCGCGGAATAGGATACTTTTCTATTGCATCAGAACAACCTCCGCCGTGCACCTGCACCGATTTCCGTTTACATTTACATCTTGTTGCCTCTCCGCTTCGCCACGGTCAAGAAACGCCGCGTTTCTTTTCCTTCTCGCTCTTCTCAGTATTCGCCGTCGTATATACACCAACAGCAGTAGCAATGGCTATCCCTTCTTGCAAAAAGTTCATAAACAATCGCGCGCAGCACGGGTGCACTCTAGTGTGCAAATTAAAGTTCATCATAACTCTTTTACTTTTTACAACGGTGTACCAGATTAAAGATCCAATCGCATCGGATAAACAAAACAGAAAATCATCTTCTTGACTACCAATTTATAAAAAAAATTGTAAATGAATCGTAGAGTAGAGCAAGGGTTGAAATGTTCCGCCTCTTTCCAAATGTGAAGTGCTTACATTTCTGACTGCTGTTTGTCAATTCACCACTGTTTTTATTGCTGTAATGGATGTAAATTTATCCTTCTTGTTTTAAGAACTAGTTTTCCTGTAACTAAATACTTTTCTCTTTTTACGTTTAGTTACTTTTTCCTATTTTGTTATTGTTCTCAATTTGCGTTTTTTTTATCCAAATCGAGGTTAGTTTTTCTAAAGTAATTTTTTGGTTTAAATTTAAGCAACTGCGTTTAATTTCTTATTTTTTTTTTTATTTCTCCTAGTTTTTCCAAAATTTTCGAAGATGAGAATCCCACCTAAGATACTTTCATTTTTGTCTTCGATTTTTAATTTGATTAGGTTTGGGATTTTTTCTTTTTAATTAATGCGATCGTCTTTTGTTTCTGAAACGTATTAATTTTTTGTTTGTTTTTTGCTTGCCCAAAGAACATTCTGCGTTTGTTTTTACATTTTTTTAGCAAGATCGTTCGACTGCCTTTTATTTTTGCTATTTTTTTATTTTTTTTTTTTCGTTTTTTAAATTTTTAATACACGAGTGTTTATTATGTGTATTATTATTAACGTCTTGTATCATTGATGTAAGTTACAGCGATTGTCTTTTGTTTGTGAAATTCGTTGCGTGCGTGTTTTCCTGTTTCCTTTTTATTAAGCGGTCAATTTTTTTTTCTTCAACTTTCCTTCATCCAGTCCAGCGTTAGGCTTTCTTTTTATTTTGATTGATTTTTGATTAGAGTTTAAGCGTTCGTTTTTTGTTTGCCATAAATCGATATTTCCAGTTTCTAAAATTTGTTTTGATTCGTTTATTTATTTTTCATTGCCGTTTTCCGATCGTCTTTTGTTTCTGTTTTGTTTAATTTACGTTTGTTTACTTTTTCCTATTTTGTTCTCTACTTGTCCCTTTTATCCAAATCGGGGTTAGTTCTTTTTTAAAGTAATTTCTTGGTTTAAATGTAAGCGGTCGCTTTTTGTGTCTGAATTTTTTTTTGTGTATTATTATTAACGTTTTGTATCATTGATGGAGGTTAGAGCGATTGTTTTTTTGTTTGTGAGATTTGTTGTTGTCTTTGTTTGTTGCAGGCGCAGAGAATATTCTGTTTTCATGTTTCCTTTTTTTAAGCGATGGGTTTTTTTTCTTCAACTTTCCTTCATCCAGTCCAGCACTAGGCTTTCTTTTTATTTTGATTGATTTTCTTTATTTGAGTTTATACGTTCGTTTTTTGTTTGCCGTAAATCAATATTTTCAGTTTCTAAGATTTGTTTTTATTAATTTATTCATTTTTCATTTCCTTTATCAATATCGTTCGATCGCCTTTTGTTTCTTTTTCGTTTAATTTACGCTGAGTTTCTTTCTCCTTTTTTTTCTCTCTATTTACCTTTTTTTATCCAAATCGGAGTTTGGTTTTTTTAAGTAATTTTTTCATTTAAATTTAAGCAATCGCATTTTATTTTTGAATTTTTTTTTTCAAAATTTTCCCGCCTAAGATACTTTCATTTTTGTCTTCGATTTTTAACTTGATTGGGTTTGGGATTTCTTCTTTTTAATTAATGCGATCGTCTTTTGTTTCTGAAATGTATTAATTTTTTCTTTGCGCAAAGAACATTCTGTGTTTGTTTTTTTCATTTTTTTTTAGCAAGATCGTTCGATTGTCTTTTGTTTTCACTATTTTATTTTATTTTTAAAATTGATTCGTTTTTTTTTTAATTTCCCTTTGTCTCGTTCAGGGTTAGGTTTTTTTCTTTATTTCGACAAATCTTTTATTGTTTAATTTTTTATGGGCGCTTTTGTTTTTAAAATTTGTTGTTTTTTTTTCTCCAAATTTTCGAGAGGTTCCCAAGGTACTTGCAATTGTGGCTTCGATTTTTATTATTTGAACGATTTTCTTGATCTCCTTTTGTTTCTGAAATTTGTTTTTGTTTCTTCTTTATTTGTCACTCACGCAAAGAATTTTCTCTATTCCTTTTTTTTATTATTTACATTTTCTTGATTTTTTTATCTGTTCGCCCGCTCTCAGTTAGGCTTATTTTTATTTTGGCTATTTATACTAGCTGTTTCAAATTGAGTGTGCACTGAAGGGATCTTTTAAAAGTTGCACGAATCAATGCCTTATTCGTAAAGTCGGCATATATGGAATACCCGTTCTTTGGGCCGTCATAAATTCTGAACTAATACTAAATACTGAAATATTTTAATTAAAAATACTTTATGTTGTTTTCTAGCGATTACATATAATAAATTTAAGAAATACATATTTTCTGTAAAAGTTTCTGTAAGAAATTTAAAAAACTACGTTTTCATGGTACGATTAAAAATGGCGGGTAATATGGAATAGTCAGTTGGGATAATATGAAATAAGGAAAAATATGTAATGTCTTGAATTAATAAGGTGAAATATCAAAAATTATGCTAATTTACAGTATAACAAACTTACATCAGTGTAAAAAAACACTTTTATTTTAAGAAATCTGCCAAAATACGTTCTTTTGGCACCGCGCAACTTCCAAAACGATAAATTCACAAATTCATGTATCGTAAAGTTATGCAATATTACCGGCTGAGAACCTCTATAGTAGTGGCCTACAATATCGAAACTCATGTTAATACCAGCGTCATTTAACAGATGGCGCTTCTTATTCCAAAAATATCGTGTATTCCATATTAGCCAATCTATTCCATACATGCCGAATTTATTATATTCATTAACACAATGATTTTTTTCTTATTTCTTCTTGAGATATTAATGAAAATGTAAAAAAGTATACTTTCTTTTTTCCACTGTATCTCTTTTATTATAAGTAATTTTGAAATTTTGATTTAACTTTCTACAGGCAGTTTTTTATTCTGCTTTCGAATAGGGGCGCTAGAATTGCAGTCAAACGTTTTGTCTTTCCGTGACCATCATCAGTTTCGATTTTTTAAACACAACGTATATCTTTTTATTATTCTATTCCGTATTAATTGAGTAAAGGGTGTTGAAAGGCTGGAAATATCGGAAAATCGGCAGGTATGAGGCGTGTAACACAAATTAATGTATTTAATGCGATGTTTGCAAGTAATTCAGAAAGAATAACCTAAATAAAAATAAAACAAATCAGGGAGACTGAAATTTCGCGAACTGATAAGAAAATAACGAACTAGACTCGAACATGATGTCCTAATCTGAGCAGTGAATTCTTTTGTTTTCCTCAGAAAAACCGACAGGAGTTAGGTTACTAAATATGGTTCGCGAACTGTTCGATCGGCACGAATTTATGGTTCGCGAGCAGTTCGGCTCGAGTTCGGCTCGCATATGTATACGCACCTTAAAAGATTCAAACAAATTCTCGCAGACAGCCGACATTATGTAATCTGAGAAATGCGTGTCTGCTAGTACATATCTACGTGTTCATTTTCTCAGCCATCAGTTGATATTTCATCTGCCTTGTATAATACTCCAAAATGTAAAATGTAACAGCTGCAGTTAAAACGAGAACGTTAAAATGCTTTCAAATGGGTGATAAACAATTTTGCCAACTTTTATAAGTGCAGTTTTCGATTACACATTCAAGAGCAGACAGATATACGTTTTCAACATCTACTTTTTCTGAGATATGCTACAGAAGTTGTTTTTTTTATATGAAAACATGTTATAACTTTAGAATTGAAAGTCCAGTGGTTATAATTCTGATACTCAACTCATCACTTTGTTATAATAAACAATAAGTGGTTTAGACCAACATTTTTTATGGATCGACATCTTGCAACAAACTATAAATTTCCGTCTATCCCCATTTTAAATTTACTATTATAATATTAAAACAACATCAACGGATAACAGAAACAGTTTTTAGAGTTCTGTAAAATTCTTAGAAAGGGCGCCTAAAATATGTATAAAGGTGCGTTCTCGGAATATATCTCGATAAGTACTGAAGATATAAGAGATATAGTCCAAGAACGCACTGTTGGTATATTCTGTATATCGTTAAAAATCATCAAAATTATATGTGTGTCTAGATTTTTCAGTTAATGATTTATTTTATTAACTTTAATGAAATGATGAAATATTTCAAAAATAATTTGTTGTACAAAATAATACTAGGTATAAAGCTAGTAAAAGTAAATAAGAAACGCGAAAACTTATGAACCCTGACTTGGTCCCTAATACGTAATGTGTTATCTCAAAACTAAGCCAAGATTTTTAGCAAACTAAATTAAGAGCACCTGAGCATTGACAGAGGTACTTATAAGATCTTGGATATCATGGCAGGCAGATTTATTGCCAAAAAGTAAGAAAGCGGATTTCTCAGGATTTAACTTGTGGGAATGGTTGACAGACGCTTCAGAGAGGTATGCTAAATCCACTTATCTGATATGCTTATCTGATCCACTGCTATTCTCTACTCAGAAGGTTTATAAAGTTGTGTATCATCGATGAATAAATGTACAAAACTTAAAGTGTTTAAATATATCGCTGGTGTATAAGGAGAAGATCAAAGAACCAAGGGTGGAACCCTGAGGAACACCTCTTACTACTGGCAAACAATTAGAGGTTTCATCACCTAAAACTGCGCTTTGGGTGCAATTGGTTAAGAATAATTCCGGCATTTGTACTTAAACCAATGAATTTCAGAATTGAACATAAAACTGTACTACTAATCGTATCAAATGCTTTACTATAATCCAGAGCTGTGGAGTCGAAGTCGAAGTCAGAGTCAGAGTCGTGGAGTCAGAAGCAATTACTGCGTTACCGGGGTCGGAGTGGATAAAACCTTACCGACTCTGACTCCTGTGATTGTTTAGGTAACCAAAAAATGGACCGTATTTTTCTTCATGATTACGTTTTTCCATGTTAAGTGCGCAGTTTAACTGCTACAACTTGATACGTATTTCTGTGAGTCTTCAGTCCAACATCTTAAGAGTGAGATTTGCGTGTAGGTGGTGCATTTTAGTTACGGATGAGTATACATGTATTTTGATAGAAATAAAAATGTCAATAAAAATATGTAATAAGGATTGAGTTACGATAAAAGAAAATACTTGTAGAGGTCTACCATGGTATGACTGGTACGTTAGAAAACATAAAATCGTTCAGGCAGTACCCATTTTTAAGAATTGGAACCATGAATTAAAAGCGAATCCTCGAAAATCATAGAATAATTATTGAACCTGATTTATGCAGTGAGTTATTAGTATTTTTAAGGAAATTTGCTTCTCGTTTTTGTATCTGTCAATTTCTTAGTTTGAAATAAAGTGTGAATATTTAAAACGCATATTATTGCTTTATAACTTTTGAAATAAGTATTTATTTAAAACATTAAAGTTTAAAACTCCCGCCTTTGCTGTGCCCAAAATCCAGGTGGAGCCACTTTTGCGAACTAAACTTCGTTCTATTTTTATTTTATTAAGTGTCACATCTTCCTAGATCCTTTATCTTTGATACCACATATGAGACTGATACGTGTATCTTTCTCATTCACAGCGAACTCTAAAAAAAATGTGTGGCTCACACATTAACACTTATAAATAATCCGAAAACATAAGTTCACCACAAGAACTGCTTACAAATGAAATTAATTAATTGCTAAAGTTAATACTCAGTCGTATTTGGTTGAATTAAAAAAAAAAAGTAATACTAGGGACTGAAACATTTTCAATAACAAATCATTAGCGTTGTATAGCGATTAGATGTTAAAAATCAATTGAAGGATTGATACAGTTCAAGTTTCCTTAAATGAAATGAATTTCTTGTTAGAACTTCAGCAATTAATTAATTTCAGCTGTAAGCAGTTCTTATAGTGAACTTAAGTTCTCGGATTACTTGTAAATGTCAATACTTCCTTGATATTTTAAATCGTGCCCTTTTTTTGTTTATTTTCTTGACATATAGTTCTTGTCAGAAGTTGTAATTGTGAGTACTGATATCTCGAAAGCCGTATACTTTAGACAAATACAAGTTGCATACATTAGAAACACAATTTAACGAACTATTCGGATAGGTTAAAATATACAGGACGTTCCGTTTAAATTTTTTGAGAAACTTATGCCTGATTTCTTCACCTTCAGGTAAATTTATCTGCCAGGTATTGTCCTTGGAAACCATTGTATCGATAATAGTTTCCGAGGAACCGATCAGAAGTTAGCAATAAAATTCCAGCAATAAAATTATGAAATTTCAAAACGCTGCCACCGCTAAAATAACGATCACAGATCAATAATATTTAATCTATTACGAGGAGTATAATGTGTAGATTCCCCTCATATGAAGAAACTGAAAAAATATTTGATATTAAGTTAACTATGACTATTTTAATCAGCATAAGTCATTATTCATATATTGCACCAAAACAATTGCTTTCATTGAAAAATTTCACGTAGTCATAAAGTAAACATACATATCTATTTAATAATGCCTTTAGAAAGTTTTAGCCGGTTGATTTAAAGTAACTAGAAAATTAATTAAATATGGCATTCCCAGCAATAAAATAATACTAAATTTGAACGTCCATATCTTTTCACGCA
This sequence comes from Prosopocoilus inquinatus, assembly GCA_036172665.1. NCBI lineage: Eukaryota > Metazoa > Arthropoda > Insecta > Coleoptera > Lucanidae > Prosopocoilus > Prosopocoilus inquinatus. The sequence goes on along the minus strand of CM069877.1, from coordinate 28,300,294 downwards.
GTACTCGCATAAACATTCTGTTTGCAGAATGTGAAAGCACAGATCGAAATGTATCGTTTAAACCACCCTCTGAGTTTTAGCCGGTTGACTTGAAGTAATTAGAAATTAATTAAAAATGACACTCGTGAGGTTTTGTCTAGTTTACCCAACAATTTCAAGTTACAATTTTTTTTGTAATTTTCGTACCCTAAATAAGTGCTATTTTTAGCCACACAACAAATCAATAATAAAAAAATTTCCCATATCGTACGAACGTTTTAGCGGTCACTGTATACAGCCTTTTTAAAAATAACTCGGCACTATTGCTAACTTTTTTATTATTAAAGTTACAGATCCGGTTAAATTAGCAAACTAGTAGTATTTTTTGCGCTGATTGCAACGAGTTATACAAACAAAAAAATGAACAACGCGTTTACGAAATAAAAAGAATAGAACACTTTCTTTTAAATGGAACACGCAGTATATTATTTGACCAATCGACACAGAATAAAATTCTGAATTAAAATTGTTTTTTTATCATTTTATCGGAAATTAATAAATAAAGAAGATATTTCGATTTTTTACAAATTCATTAAGATGGCTGTGTTCCAAGAACAAAACATTTCAAAACCGTGTATGTATTTGAAAACATTAATTTTGGTTTATTTGTTTATTATAAAAGGTGTTTCTGAGTGAGTTTTGTAAAATCTTTTAATAAAAGGAATTTTCATAACATGCATGTTCTGGGCCAGAAAATGCATCTTATAAAAATTCTTGTTATTAAAAGATTTTTGCAAAACTCAAACAAAAACACCTTTTATAATAAATAAATAAACCAAAATTGATGTTTTCAAATACATACACGGTTTTGAAATGTTCTGTTCTTGAAACACAACCATCTCTTCTATCTTCTTTATTTATTAATTTCCGATAAAATGATAAAGAACAATTTTAATTCAGAATTTTATTCTCTATAGATTGGTCAAACAATATACAGGGTGTTCTATTTAATAAAAAGTGTTATTTTCCCTTTATTTCATAAACGCGATGTTCAATTGTTTTTTTGAATGCAACAGTCTGTATAGGATAATCAAAGTTTCCATTATACCAGTGATTCTCAGTAGTCGCGAATGATTATAGCTTAAATAAAAATACTATGATGCACAAATAATGTGTGGGAAGAAGAAAAATTTACAAATAGAAAAGTTGGTTGGAGATAGATATCGATAAATAAATAAATAATAAAAATATCGATTCACGATTCGAATAATGCCCTTCTGAATTAAAAGAAAATCCAATATAAATCACAAGTTTTAACAAATTTTCAGCATTAAAAATGCTATTTAACGAGGTATCACAAGGGGTACTTTGCTATTTGAATTTTTAAGGTTGGGGTTGTTATAGCTTAGGGGTTGAGAGATGGGGGATTGAAAATTACACCCTCAAATGATGATTTAATAATAAAAATCGACCTGAGAATTCTTCTTTTTCTTAACCATTTTATAGAATTTATCCGTTTCTTTTGGGAAACACTGTATACATACAATAACTTCATTATTATTAAGGTAGGAAATCGTTCAAATCATCAGCAATAATGAACAATTACGCATCGCAATAGAATTTATCCGTTTCTTTTGGAAAACACTGTATGCATACAATAACTTCATTTTTATTAAGGTAGGAAATCGTTCAAATCATCAGCAATAATGAACAATTACGCATCGCGTTCTCATAATATCTTCATATGTAAACTTTTCTTTAATGAAATATTCCGTATTTTTTGTTGTGAAACGAAAGAATAGTAAATTCTAAATATAAAGTACTCTTTACTATTTAATCTCAGAACGAATAATAAAGGAATTATTGCGATATTTGTACTCATCATTAAAAAAATCATTAAAAATGTGTTACAATTCAGCTAAATTGCAACAGGGTTCTCATAGCGATTTCGGCCCTAATTAGGGCCTCATCAGAAGAAGAACATATCGAGAATTTCATCGTAATCTGACTGATCCGGTCAGCTTACGCATGGACAATGCTTAATTACTAATTTTGAGTAAAAGCAGTATATTTTTGCCAATTTGAACGATTTCGTACCTTCCATAATAACTGAAGTTTGTTCTTGTCCGATGAAAATAGTAAGTACAAAGTTTATTTAATCTCAAACCGGACAGAAAAATGAAGGGAAACACACTCAACGTTTCGCTATAGATTTATAGCTTCGTCGAAGCTATAAATCTATAGCGAAACGTTGAGTGTGTTTCCCTTCATTTTTCTGTCCGGTTTGAGATTAAATAAACTTTGTACTTTCCATAATAACGTTGTTGTGTGCGTATAACAAAAACTTTGAACACCCTGTATACTCAATGCAAAGTTCAAACCATGGCCATAATTCACAAAGCGCAATGTGGTTATTTTTTTATTGTTGCAAAGGTCGCAATTTATTAATTTCTAATTACTTCAAATCAACCGGCTAAAACTCAGAGGGTGGTTTAAACGATAGATTTCGATCTGTGCTTTCATATTCTACAAACAGAATGTTTATGCGAATACTGCGTGAAAAGATATGGACGTTCAAATTTAATATTATTTTATTGCTGGGAATGCCATATTTAATTAATTTTCTAATTACTTTAAATCAACCGGCTAAAACTTTCTAAAGGCATTATTAAATAGATATGTATGTTTACTTTATGACTACGTGAAAATTTTCAGTGAAAGCAATTGTTTTGGTACAATATATGAAAAATGACTTATGCTCGTTAAAATAGTCATAGTTAACTTAATATCAAATATTTTTTTCAATTTCTTCATATGAGGGGAATCTACACATTATACTCTTTGTAATAGATTAAATATTATTGATCTGTGATCGTTATTTTAGCGGTGGCAGTGTTTTGAAATTTCATAATTTTATTGCTGGAATGTTATTGCTAACTTCTCATCGGTTTCTAAGGATATTATCTGATAGATAAATTTATCTGGAAATGAAGAAATCGGGCATTAAACTTTTAAGTTTCAACTGTAAACGTACATAAAAAATGTTGTTGATATTATTCTATACGATATTTACAAATCCATGGAATAGTTTCGAACTGTTCGTCATAACAATAAATTGCATCACTGTCATAAAGAAATGATAAGCAATAATCGCTAGATAAAAAAAAATGTCTGCAACACATATGGTACACTTTGATGTGACGCTCTTAGCATATTCCTCGACTTAATTTTGTCTAGTTTGTTGCACATACCGGGTGGAAAGTTTCAAACCCGAACATAGAAACATGCATTGAAAAGTACGTTTCTGTAGATTACTGCTCGCCATGTAAAGATACAAAAATGGTAAAGGCCTTAAAGGAAAGAGAAAATTACGACCAATATTATCATGTTCAAATGATTGCTGAATGTTAATATTTTAGTGATAAAATTAAATTTTTAAATTTCAAATGAAAATTTCATTTCCTTAGAAACGCCAACAATCTTCAATTAACGAAAATAATTTATACGTCACCTGAAACGACAATTTCAAACCCGAGTACGGCAAACTTGCAATGAATAGAGAAAATAATAATATGCAAGTGAGAAAGTATAGCAGTATTTTTACAAATAAATCATAAATTGATCATAAAAAATGCCTTCTTTCAATCTTTGTTGCCTAAATTATATTCTCTTACATGCTTCAGAGCCAGTTCCGTAATAAAATTTAAAATGCAATTCATCTTTGATCTTCTTTCTGAAACCACAAACAGCTTATTATTTTGTTTTTATTATTATTATTATTATTATTTTTAATAAGATATTGATTGAAATTAGTGCATTCTCAAAGATGTTAATGAATTATTTTACTGGCTTCCGTTTTCCTTTGAGAAGAGTGAAATTGTGAAACAGTACTCTGGCTAGTTGTAGGTATACCCTTTAGACAGTCGAAAAGTAACGAATAGTTAAATGAACTGAACACTCTATTGAACATAAAAAAAATAGAAAATGAAAAAAACAAATATGATATGTTTAATTATTTTTCTATTTTTCTTTTTTCCTTATTTAATTATTTTTCTTCAATTAATTTATGTTAATATGTTGTTAATATGTTATTAACTACTTATAATGTTAATGTTATTAACTCACTCATTAATTAATTAATATAGGCATGAACTTATTAACTATTCATTAAGTTTATTTGTTATTTTATTTGTTATTTTATGTTTAACACACAATAAACTAAACTAAACTAAATATGTAATTTAAAAATTATACATTATTCATATGATAAAAATTTTAAAACTTAACGTTGGAATTTAAAATTGTTCTTAATAAATTATATTTTATAGCAGGTCCTCAAATAAACCACCACTTTGTACTAAACAATAGCCTAAACGATTATAAAAACAATTTCGGACATTGGATAATTGTCTATCAGTGATAGAACGACATTCTGCATTAATATATTCTCATAGTGAATCCAGATTTTCATGTCTATTTTTATAAATTTTGCTTTTGATATGGCCCCACAAGAAGAAATCACACGGTGCCAAATCAGGAGATCTGGCTGGCCAATTTATGCTTCCACCACGTCCAATCCAATGGTCAGGAAAAGCAGCATCTAGATAGTTTCTTATTTCCACACCAAAATGCGCAGGACACCCGTCATACTGAAACCAAATCTCTTGATCAGCGCGTGCAACTTCTTCTAAAGCAGGACCAATATCGTTAAGTAGAAGGTCCAAATACGATGTGGATGTTAAATTTCCTATGTACCTACTACTGAAAGTTGGTCCAGCATTCGTCATTGCTAGAACCATTTCTTCTAGTTGAGCGTTATTTCTCCTTCGAGCGCCTAATAAGTATTCATAGGAGTACTTATTATTGATTAAAATAATATTTTTAGATACCACCTCTTTTTTCGGAAGTGTGCTACCTGTTTCTTCAACGCGTTTTATTACTGCGTGTATTGTCGATAGAGAAGGTATTGGTCTGTCATTGAATTTCACAGAGAATAAATCTCGTACTTTCCGAATTCCAACGCCACTATAAAAGGTCTTCAAAATAAAAATCCTTTCTTGATCTGTGTAATTATTCATGATTCTTATTGAGTGACGTATAAATTATTTTCAATTGTAAATATTTTCAGTTTCTAAGGAAACTAAATTTATTCAAAATTTAAAAGTTTATTTTTTATCGCGAATATATTGACATTTAACAATAAATTTTAGAAAAATTTTGTGCAAATTGTTTTTGATTGCAGTGAGAACCTCGAGCAGCCTCTGGACAGCTGTTTCAGCCCTGCTTGGGGCTTCTTCAGCAGAAACGTAGCTCATTTAGACATTCCCATTGCAGACCAAAAACGACTTGCCCAATTTATTCGCAAATGCGATGTGAGAATGATGAACATATAAAATAGCGACATCTTACTATCGCTTTTTGACCTAACATTGCAGTAGGATAGACAAATTGACAGCAAGCATGGCCGCCTTGCATGGGGGACTCATTAGGAGCAAATCCCGCTTCAATTTGTCTATCCTACTGCAATGTTAGGTCAAAAAGCGATAGTAAGATGTCGCTATTTTATATGTTAATAAATTTTAGCATGACAAAATTGGCGATAATTTTCTCTTTCCTTCGAGACCACTACTATTTTTGTGCGTTTAAATGGAGAGCAGTAATCTACAGAAACGTACTTTTCAATGCAAGTTTGTTATGTTCGGGTTTGAAACTTTCCACCCGGTATACTTTGTTTTGTTGCATAATATAAAATACGTCTGAAGGTGAAGTGGAAATGAAACTATTTTGCGCGAGTTCCTGAACCGTCCGCAGAAAATTCAATTCCAGGTAAGAACAGGAACCTCCGTTCTATATTTTAACGCCAAGAAGAAAAATCGGATTAACATGTAAGTGCGTAACCGGAAACTGAAATAATTACGGCAAGGCAAACGCAGCAATGCAGATAGAATTGGCCGGTCGCTATCATACCTGACTGCATTTCGCAAAATAAAAAGCAGCGTGCTTAGCGACCTGCGACCAGACGTCCTGCGGTAATTAAGCGAAATCATTGCACATTTTCTAAAGTTTACGACGCACGTGCTGAACGCGGCCGCTAATTATTCGCCGAGTCTCGTAATTATAATTAATTGTCCATGTTTATCGACCACAATACCGGTTGATCAGTAATAATCGCTAGTGTATAAACAACGTGATCTCACCGTATTTCTGCAGGTGTTCACAGACGGTGAAACTTTTTCTTTCTAGCTAAACATATTTCCGATTATCAGTTATCTCATTCTGAATAGAACTTCGGAAACGTATTATGTATTACACAATTCCTTCAACAAACTGAACAGAGAGAAATGGCAAAGTGAAATTCTCCACAGTTATGGGTAAAAGGGAGTTGTAGATATTTTTAACACAATTGTTGAACTTGTTTCAAAAAATTATTTCCGCCTCGACCTGAAAAATGTTTACATATGTAAGTACAGGGTGACTACGCGAGAATTCCTACCCCTTTTAGCTCTTTTATTTTTGATTTTAGGAAAAAATTACAAAATACAAAACTTAAAGGGTCTAATTCAAAGTTTCTCTACATGCTCACAGAAAAACAATTGATTGTTTGATAAACGAGATATAAACTAAACAAAACTTTTTAAAAGGAACATCCTGTATATTATTACGTTTTTCGATTCGAAATAAAATTCTAATGGGACTACATGTATAATAAAACTTATAACGTAGAAGGTGTCTATAAAATAATTCCTGCTTAATTTTTTTTTTATTGTTGATTTTAGACAGAAGAAAAGATAAAAGAAGTTGTAGAATTTATTTCAGTACTGCTACAGATAATCACAAAGCAACACAAAACCTGTGGCTGTAATCCAAATAAATAGTGAGAAAACCCCTCGACCACATTAATTCACTGAAAGCGAATACGTATTTCGGTAACGAAGTTACCATCTTCAGCGCTAAACTGACATCAGTTTAGCGCTGAAGATGGTAACTTCGTTACCGAAATACGTATTCGCTTTCAGTGAATTAATGTGGTCGAGGGGTTTTCTCACTATTTAACTGCTACAGATATTCACAACAAACAATTGAGCGTCGGTTGCTCAAAAAAACAAACGAAGTTTTGGTTTTAAATAAAATAACATTAAATAAAATTTTACCATTAACATATTAAAATGATTTACATGTTTTTTAAATTCAACTTTTTAACTAGAAACGAAAAAACTTTAAAAAATGAATTTAATGCAAAACATATTTTTTTTACAGGAGGTGTAAATCTTTTTAACATGTTTTGAGTCACATCTCTTAGTATAAAAGGATCATTATTCAAATTTTCTATTTCTAAAATTCAAAAACAGAATAAATTAAATAGGAAATATTTTATTGACACCTTCTATATTATTGGTTTTATTATATACTAGTCCCAGTAGAATGTAATTTAGAATCGAAAATCGTAATAATATACAGGGTGTTCCATTTAAAAAAACTTAAGTTTTGTTTATATCACGTTTATCCAACCATTAATTGTCTTTTTTGTGGGAACACAGAATTAGTCCCTATAAGTTTTGTATTAAACAGTTTTTCCTGAAATCAAAAATAAAAGAGTTAAAGGGGGTAGGAATTCTCGTGTAGTCACACTGTACGTTTGTTTTGAAGTAAACAAGTAAACGCTGCTTTGACTTTTGTACTACACTAAATTCTTACAAGCGTGAGACAGATGGTGTTCGACAAACTCAGAGTTATTCAATTTTTAACATTTTTTTTTTTAATTTCATTTTTTAATTCTCTTCCTGAGTTCATATTTACTTGGATTGAACTTGAGGCTTCTTATTTAATTTTTGACAATTTTGTTTTCTTATTTTTACCATTTTAATTGTTTTTCCAGTTTTAACTATCATTTTTTTTAATTTTGTAAGAACTCTTTGGTTAGCTTGAGTTTACTTAGGTTTGCCTTTTTTAGCTTGAATTGATCTTGAAGCCCTTTATTTATTTTTTATTCATTTCTTTTTTTTTAATTTTAATTTTTAAAAATCCATTTTTTTATTCTCTCCCTGAATTCAGTTTACTTGAGTTGGATTTGAGGCTTTTTATTTAATTTTTTAATTTTAATTTTTAACGTTTTCTTGTTAATTTTTACATTTTTAATTGTTTTTCGAGTTTTAATAAACCTTTATTTCTCTTTTTTTCGAGTTTTTATAATTCCCCTGCTTTTTTTAATTTAAAAAAAAAACTGTTTCATTGGGTTGGGTTTACTTTGGTTTCACTTACTTGAGTTGGGTTGACCTTGAAACTTTTTAAAAAAATTTTCATATTCGAAGGTCTCTGGAAATAATCTTTTAATTCGGATGTTAACCCACAGATGGCGTTCGGTAAACTCACAGCCATATCATCGACAAATAATATTTTTTCGAAGTTTCTTACAATTTTTAATTTTGTTTGTTAATTGTGTCCTTGAGTTGGCTCCACTTAGGTTCACTTTAGTGAGGTTGTGTTGACCTTGTAACAACTACAATTTTTAATTTTTTTAAATGTTTGTGATATTTTCTTTCCTTGGTTTCGCTTCACCTGGGTTCGGTTTAGTTGGGATGTACTGACCTTGAAGCTAATTATTACAGCTTTAACTTTTTTTTTTGTTTCCGTGTATTACAACTTTTATTTTTTTAACATTTTTTGTTTAAGTTTTTACATTTATTTCGTTTTACAATCTTCAATTTTTTTTTAGTGTTTGTTAACTCTCTCCTTAGGTTGACATCACCAATTTTTTGATGGGTTCAATCGCGTTATGTTGACCTTCCAATTTTTTATTTTTTTTAGTGTTATAAACAAAATTATTTAAAATGTGAAGAAACATTTTGACTTAACTGTATATAATTTTCGAAAACATTATTCCAAACAAAACAAATTCCACAATTTTCCACGAGTTCTATTGAAATAAAGAAGTTTCACAAAAAGAAATAACAAGACTACCTATATTCGCTGTTGTCCTTTTTTTCGTTAACTGCTTTTCTTCTTTTCTGTCCCCAATTCACTTTTAACTGATTTAACCGAAAAACAGAAATATTCATAAATGAATGAAAGACCAAGGATAATATTATTCAATTTCGTTGCGTTCTTAAATAAACTTCCGGTCATGGTCAGAGTAACTACATTTTATGCACTGCGAGTGTAGAGCCAAACACTGTGTTATGATTTTGCGATCAAGTGAGTCATAGACGTTTCTCTACTTAACCGACAAAGCGCTCGTCGGAGAACTGCATTAATTATGAACTCTTTAAACTAATGTGTGTTTTATTAGAGCTTAAGTCGCGATATCGTGCAGCCATAATTTTGACCCTAAACTACGGTCGCACGATGTCGCTACGTCAGCTGTAGTCTGCGCAAGTCACGCGAGTTGATGAGATTGCAGAGGAGTTTTCAAGCTACTCTTTTATTGATAAGGCCCCCTTTTAGCGCCGAAATAGCTATACAGAAAATGCTTGAGAACCTCATTCCAATCTAACCGACTGGCAGCAAACGCTTTAAAATATGTCGTCGGAAAATTGTGGGCATTAATTAACAGAAAACAAATGCAATAAAATTTTTTTTGCTTTACAGCCGGAACTTGCTGGACTACGATGGTTCGAAACGAAAGGTGCGTCGAATTACTAAGCGAAAACACGACCCGAGAAGACTGCTGCTCGACCCACGGAACTGCCACTGCGTGGTCCGCGGAGCAACACGATTCGGGCACCCTCTTTTTCTGGAGGGTGCTCGGAGGCGGAGTCGAATGTAAACCATGCAAAGGTGAGTTTGTTTTATACCAAATAAATGTATTCAATCAAGGAACACCGATTTTCTTTTAAAAGACGCGTCAAGAAAATACAGGAACTTGCTACCATCAAAAATATCAAATCTTAAGAGTGTCACAACTGATACGCTTCAAGAATCGAGTATCTTTCGTAAACTATACATATTTGGCAAGAAGATGCTGATAAATTCGTGGTGTGAACTTTAAACGTTAACCCATCTACACGGACTTACCACCCAGAGTGCAAGAAGTACGATGATTATATGCAGGGAAAAGAATTCGAGCCAGGAGCAGTACAAAAATTTAGTACTCGGAGTGTATCAGCCTCGCCCACGGTTGCATTGCATTCCTTCCCCTCCCCCTCTATAACAAATCGACGCATTGCGTCGAAGACCGCGGAAAGGTGGCAAAAATAAATAATACATTCAGCGTAAGAGCGTCAAGAATTAAGTAGACTGAGTTCTTTTCCCTGGTTATACGTTATTAGCAGAAAGTCTATGTATAGTTCACTTTGAGTCTAATCCCCGAATTGTACACCTTTTCTATGCGCCGCGACGTGTAACCATAACTCTTTTGAAGCACTAAAAGTAAATCGAAATGAACCAAACATAGGCACCTTAGTTATAAGCGTACGAATTCAAATCACCTCTCCCTGAATAACATCGTATTGGAGGCGGTGGAAAGGTGGCAGGAGTAAATAATACATTCGACGTAAAATCCACGCGTCCACACAATACTAAGTGGCATGAATTCTTTTCCCTGGCTATACGTTATAAGTAGAAAGTCTATCTTTAGTTCACTTTGACTCAAGTCCCGAATCAGCGCGGCGTGGAACCATGTACTCCTTTGAGACGCTAAAAGTAAATCGAACTGATCCAAACCTAGGCATCCTTTTTATAAGCGTACGACTAATAACTTTGAAAGAACCTGTGCATTATTACTCGTATTGTAAAAATATGCGAACGAGGGTTGGGAACCTTCTTTTAATCCCCTTTTGTCTTTTAAACAATCCGTACAAAGTTGAATCTCGATTATCTTTGTTAGTAGCGTCTTGGCTTTGGAATGGAAAGCCGGAAATCGATTTTCCAATATGTTTCCTACGGCTGCTGGAATGGCGTCTTACCTGTATTTTCAGAATAACTGTCAAAAATGATTTGCCCTTTCCTCTCTCTATCTGGTTTTTGCTCTCCTTGGACTTCAAATAGAATAAATTTTACTTGCGAAAATATCTCAAATAATTCTTTTTCCAAAGCGAACTTTAAAGTGTGTTTTGTCGAACTTAAGACTTTCGATAAAAGGAAATTTTAACAGCAATGGTAGATAAAGTAACAATTTTCGTATTAACCATAGCAACAACCCGCACTAGTTACTGGAATCATGATCATCCAACGCGATTTTATTTATTTATTTTAATAAAAAAAATAAATTATTTAAATTTTGTCTTTATAAAAGAAATAGAATATTACACAGGACAGTAAAATTTAATTATCAACTCGTGAAAATCAATTCACTTATCGATAAAATATAATTTTACCATCTTGTATACAGGGCCGCAGGAAGACTAAATATTCAGGGGAGGCTTATTGTAGTGTAGGGCAGGCTCTATAAGTTTTTTTATTCTAATACTTTTTACGGATTTAAAATAAAATAAATTATTGCATGAAATAATAACATTCAAAATAATTGCAGTTTTTGTTGTTTGAAATAAATTTCATTCAGTTTTTCACATTTAAATTATTCGATAGATATGTATATCTGTTAACAAATTAAAAGACCATTGAAAAATTGAACTGGCAACAGTGCCCTAGCTAGAAATTTTGTGATGAAATTGCCAAGTGTGTGAAATATTTACAATTAACTGATTGATTTCCCACATGCGGCAATTGCATCCACTGGAGGAAATAAACGAAAACAATTGACAATTAGCAAACGGAAATTTGCTAATTTTACAGTCTGAAAAAGATGGAATATATCTTCAATATCCAATGAGTCATTTATAACAATTCTGTAGATAAAAGTGGAAATTTCACGTTGAAACTTGTCAAAACTGGTCAATCTGATTTGAATTGTCACAAACTACTGAACTGAACTGAAAATTACTTTTAGGTTAGAGTGGTGTAACATATAGTGAGTATAGTACCCCAAACGGGATCGCGAAAAATTATCTTGGGATCTTGGATTTTTTGAGAAAAAACAATAGTTTTTAAAACGTGAAATTTCATTTAATTCTAGTCTAGACGGATTACCTAGTCCTAGATTTTGAGCAATTAGAATTAGATTATTGGTTATTTTCTTTTTGGGTCGGCATGTTACCTCGTTGTCCCATGCGGGGTCGCAATGCCAAAATGTTTGAACGTCACTGCTGTAGATGCACGCTTAAAAATCCCAATTAAATTTTTGATGTCACAACTAATTTTTTAGTGAATATAGTCTCAGCTGATGGTGTGTTAGTTGTGGAAACAGTGTAATATTCGTGATGACTTTTGTTTTCAGCAACAAAATAAAAGTTGCGAAAACTAATTTTGATATTTCTTAACAATGAAAAAGTAATGACAGCTTACAAAAAGGCAGAAATAACTAATTTTTATTTTATGCAACTAAACACCTAGAACTAATTTGTTTTATTTGTCACAAGCACAATTAAATTTCTAAAACGGTTTATATAACTATAGGTGTCAAGTTTTCTGACTAAATAGTAAGTTACGATAGCATAAACAATGCAACAACAAAATTATAGTTGAAATTATCACGTAATTTTTAAGCGTGAGTTCGCGATGAAAAGAAAACATTGCAACACTGCCTAAAATTTAGTTACATACTTGAGTACCAAATTCTCCCTAAATTCTCATAGCAATGAATAGAATCTATGTACAGGGTGACTACGCGAGAATTCCTACCCCATTTAACTTCTTTATTTTTGATTTCAGGAAAAAATGTTTAATACAAAATTGATGATCGGATAAACGAGATATAAACTAAACTTGAGTTTCTTTAAATGGAACACCCTGTATATTATTACGATATTCGATTCTAAATTAAATTCTACTGGGATTACGTATATAATAAAACCAAGAATGTAGAAGGTGTCTATAACATAATTCCTATTTAATTTATTTTATTTTTGAATTTTAGAAATAGAAAACTGGAATAATGATTATTTTATACTAAGAGATGTGAATCAAAACATTTTAAAAAGATTTACACTTTGCTTAAAAAAATTGAAGATGCTTTGAATATGTTTTACGTTAAATTTTTAGTCATTTTTTTAAATTCAATTTTTCCGAAATATTTTTCGTGTCTAGTTAAAAAGTTAATTTTTAGAAAACATGTAAATCCATTTAATATGTTAAAGGTAAAATTTTATTCAATGTTATTTTATTTAAAACCAAAACTTCGTTTATTTCTTTGGGTATCCGACGCTCAATTGTCTGTTGTGAGTATCTGTAGCAGTACTGAAATAAATTCTACAACTTTTTTTATCCTTTTTCTTTTTAAAATAAAAAATAAGAAAAATTAAACAGGAATTATTTTATAGACACCTTCTACATTATTAGTTTTATTATACATGTAGTCCCATTAGAATTTTATTTTGAATCGAAAAATGTAATAAAATACTGGGTGTGCCATTTAAAAAAACTTAAGTTTAGTTCATATCTCGTTTATTCGACCATCAATTGTTTTTCTGTGACCACACAGAGAAACTTTGAATTAGTCCCTATAAGTTTTGTATTAAGCATTTTTCCTAAAATCAAAAATAAAAGAGTTAATGGGGGTAGGAATTCTCGCGTAGTCACCTTGTACCTACAGTGTGTCCCAGATTGAGTAAGCTAACATGGGTAACTTCCTTATTAGCGAAGATAGAGATTTGGTTAAATGGGCAATATTTTGCAGTTTTTTGTGCTAATTCAGATGCCGTTGAGAAAATTTGAAAATTGCGAATAGTTCCGATGTCATCACAGAAAAATTGAAAATCGCTATTTTCGTTAATGGCTAATAACTTCGTAATTATAAGAAATATGAAAAAAGTTTGATATAAAAGTTACTAGGTTTGATAAAATACAGTCGAAAGTTAGATCAAAATAAAATTCAAGATGGCGGCTTTCAAGATATTGATAGGAACTTTCTTATTTTAAATATTTCGATTAGTACTAGAAAAATGTTTGCACCTCTGTTTCACGTAATTTTTTCTTTTTATAGCTGAAATAGACATATTTTTATTTTTTACTTTGCCCACAAATAAACTATCGTTTGAATAGTAACAGTTACAAATACAGTTAACCAGTGGCCACCCTAATCCCGGGATTTAACACCCCTCGACTTGTATTTCTGGAGCACAGTAAAAAATAAAAATATGATAGTATTCTAAATGGTAACAACAATGCAGAATTACGTGAAGCAGTTATACAAGCATTTCATAGTATTAATCGAAATATCCTGCAAGGTGTGCCAAGAGTGCCACAAAACGATGTCAGTTGTGTTTCATTAATTATTTAACTAATGACCAGATACTGTGAGTATTTATTATAACTTTCCTTTGTTTTACAAGTAAAAGCAACTTTTATTTTTCCTGGCTTACTTCTTTAATATTTTTTTATTTAGGTATAAGTTATTATACATGGTTGAAAAGAGAAAAGAAAATTCTATTTAATCGTATAAAAATCCAATATGGCGTCCATTTAAAATAAGAAAGTTGCTATCAATATCTTGAAAGCCGCCATCTTGAATTTTTTTGACTTAACTTTCGACTGTATTTTATCAAACCTAGTAACTCTTATATCAAACAGTTTTTCATATTTCTTATGATTACGAAGTTATTAGCCATTAAAGAAAATAGCGATTTTCAGTTTTTCTGCAATAATATCGCAACTATTCGGAATTTTCAAATTTTTTCAACGACATCTGAATTTGCACAAGAAACTGCAAAATATTGCCTAGTTAACCAAATCTCTATCTTCGGTAATAAGAAAATTACACATAGTAGCCTAATCAATCTGGGACACACTGTATATATATAACTATTTAAATATAACAACGTATTTAAAAATGTAAAATCTAGTTCGCAATACAATTATAGAAAAAAATAATTTCAAATTTTGAAATAATAACCGAAAAGTTTACAGAGAATATGAACAATTAAAAAAGCTTTTAAAAACGAACTAAAAGAGAAATTTATTGACTTGAGTTGACGTTTCGCAAATATAAGTATTTGCTTTATCAAAAGTAACAAATAGGTATCATAAACCTACATGGTCAGGTAGATATATTAACTTTCATTCCTATCAACCACAAAGTCACAAAATTTCAACTAATATTAGTTTAACTGAGCGTGCAGCATTACTTTCAGAGAAATTATTTATAACTGAAAATTTAAATTTAATTCTTATTCAAAATTCTTACCCTGAAAAGCTTATTGACTCAGTAATAAACAATCATTTAAAGCATTTAAAAAATGTGAATATATCTAACATTTCACAAAAAAAGGAAATAAATACATATCATTACCTTATATAGAACCTTTACATGATTCTTATAAACATTTAATTTACATTTAGCCAGTAAATCTTATATATATTATAGATAATTTTAACATTATTTTTACTAATTTAAAAACAAAAACACCTAAATTTCAAACTCCAAATGTAGTTTATCAGGTAAATTGTCAAAGTTGTAACTCAGCTTATATAGGTGAAACTAACCAAAATTTAAAAAAAGGTTAGATCAGCATAAATATTATATCCAAAAAAAGAATGAGAGTCATTCAATGTTAGTAGAACATTCACTTTTAACTAAACATATTTTTGATTTTGAAAATGCTAAAATTCTTTATCAGGAGTCTAACACGTTTAAACGTAGATTTATTGAAATGTGTAAAATAAAAATGTGTAATAATTCAATTAATAAAAGAACAGATTTTGCAAATTTGAACGATATATTTTGTAGTTTTCTAAGTTCATTAAATGAGACATAATAATCGGAAACTTCCCTGTTTATTTATTAGAGAAACTATATTATTATGTTATTTTAGTGGTTTATTATTGTTAGAATTGTTGTAATTTTTGTTACAACAATTTATTTGCATACTCTAGTTAGGTTTTACCAGGATTTCCCTAACTAAGACGGGCCTGGCCGCATCAGTAATGAAATTCTTGGTTTACAAGTTATATCTTTGCTAATAATTTTTTTTACCATTAACAATCTCTTCAAAATTAATTAAAAAAAAATAGTAGGCTAAATTGTTTATATTTTCCGTTATTCACTTTTGATAAAGCAAATAATTATAAGTACAAAGTTTTTTTAATCTCGAACCGGACAAAAATATGCAGATTTTGACTCAACGTTTCGCTATAGATTTATAGCTTATAAAAAAAAAATTAGTTTTAATTTAGTTCTAGTTACTTTTTTCTTTATTCTGAACAACTCGTATTTTAGTTTAAAATCATGTTAATAATCATGTTACCATTGTTTATTTACTTTTTTCACTCCTGACGAAGCTATAAATCTATAGCGAAACGTTGAGTGTTTTCCCTTCATATTTTTGTCCGGTTCAAGATTAAAAAAACTTTGTACTTACAATTTTCATCGGACAAGAACAAACTTCAATTACAAATAATTATATTTGCGAAACGTCAAGTAAGTCAATAAATTACTCTTTTAGCTCGTTTTAAAAAGTTTTTTTTTGGTTCATATTCTCTGCAATTCTCACGAGCAAGAATTATCCAAAAATTGAAAAGTTTACAAAATAAACAAAAATTCAAGATTTCAAAACAAACAAATAAATATCCCTGAATTTATAACGTTAAATAGAAAAAAATGGTTTGGAGAAAAAAGCGAATATTCTGTACATTACAAAAGAAACGTATGTTAGAAAATAGCTTTTTTTATATCCAAAATAGATTTTTCTGTCAACTCACCAACGCGGACTTTCTTGAAACACAAAAATTCAATTAAATTAATTAAGAAAAATCGGTTACGATTAAAATTAATTACAAACTGAGGAAATTGATTGAACAAATTTTAAAATAAACAATCTTTCAACTAGGAACAGGACGCGTACCTAATTAGGTCAAGAGGACACTAGGAGGCTAACACTCACTTGTACACTGCCGCACTACTGAAGCATTATTCCCTTTCAGATTGCTGCACAAGTGGGGAATATTGGAAGTTGCATTTGCTATGCAAAAATTATTATCCTTAACTGTGTACAGAAATTAGGGGTAACATTGCGGCTTCCGCCCGCCTACTTGGCCAGTTTTTTTTTTTTATTTAGACACTCGTTATATCCGAGCCTTTACAGCTTTAATGTAAGTATTCTTGATAATACTCAATTAAAAAGAAGAGGGAAAGCAGAGCCATAAATTTCATATTTTACGGAAATCGCAATCTGAGATTTACAAACCCTATTGTTTCTCTGTAAACACAGGTATTTACAGACGTTGTTAGTGATTGTTTGCTATAAATCTGTTTCCGAAATTGGACTTTGATGTGCTCTTTATTCCCGTGTGGTCTTCAATTATGTTCCAGATTCTATTAATACTTAAACTTACTGAATCCAGCGCTGGATTTTAGTACTTGCCTTGTATAAACATGTATTTTAGTTCTAAAACACGTGTTTACACGAAGCAAGTACTAAAATCATGTGACCTCGTGTAAACCTGCCCTAAGTTTGTGATTAATTTAATATTCTACTCTTACCTTTTTGAGTATGCATATCTGTATTTAGTTACACTTTGTTTTATAATGGCTACTTGGTACTCGTGTACTACTTATTCAAATATACCGGGTGTTTGTGAAATAAGTGCAGAAATTTAAACCTCTAAACGCCGCTATTGAAAAAAAAATCATATTGTGAAGCCAATCCGTGGATACAATATATATTTATTTCCTTTTATGTTCCATCATTGTCTTCCATAAAGAGACCTTTTAACGGGTTAACCTCCAGTTACATTTCGGCAACCACGTTTTGCATGTGCTTGGTTTAGTAGAATGGCAACATTTCTTCCCGGAAGTGACGTCGTTACGCCGTTTGAAACCAAGTCTTTTTATTGGTCTTATGCAACCACGTCCATCGCATTATGTCTTCCGATTGGCTCGTCATATTGGCTTGCAGAGAGTCGATTCCGGCCTCCGCGGCATCCATTTTCGGCCACAGTTTACCGTTTGACACGTTAAGGCGAACACGCGTTTTGTTGCTTGTTGCAAAATTCTATAAAACAGGTTAACTGGAATTACTTAAACACTACGTATTCTCTGAACTTTCCGAGCGGATTAACCAAATCTATGTAAAAATGCGAGAAATCCGTTTTCCCCAACGGATGGTGTACGACTGTACACTCTGTGAATCGCTGTGAGTAAGGCAGATCTCATTTTGGGTTGTTCCATTTCCTCTGGGAAATAATTGAACAACATAGCTGTTCAAAGACCATTGCACGATAGTATTGACCGAAGTTTGATCACAAGGGAAGTTTTCTCACCGTTGATATTTTACTGCAGAGATTTTAAACCGTAACAGAATTCAAAGCAATAAGAATGTCCAAAGGAAAGATCTCTCCAAGAGAGAAAAAGCCTAACGAAGCGACGAAAGGAAAACGTTAATTACATTCGTGCTATAAAAGAATTTAATACGGATTACGTATACTCAAAAATGTGATGCTATGATTCCACGACAGCAATACCTGGTGTTTGTGAAATAAGTGCAGATATTTAAACCTGCAATACATCACCACAAATGGTAACGATTGAACTTACATGTCTTTAACAAAAGTTTTACACATTTCGAGAAAATCGCAGTTGAAAATCGGGCAAGAAATAGTCGTACGTCTATGTCTTTGAGGTAGCTCAAGAAAAGGAAATTTTATTGGAACAAAAAACAGAAGTACAATCGAGCAGTGAACTTTGCCAAACTCGAAAGGCCAATAAAGGTATTGTTTTTAACGTCGTAATAAGACGCATTACAGCTGAGCGAAAGAATTTGCTTCATTTCTTATGACTATGACACACAATTTATTGCTTCGTATTCTTTGAGATCAACAATTTAGTTTGTAAAAGTGATTGAACAAGTTAAAGCTAAATATGATTCCTATGTACATAGTATTATTACTTATTAAAAAGCCGCAATTTAAGAACAGCGAGAGAACAGCATTTTAGAGGAGTGTAATCATAATGCTGTCGACAGTATTTGCGCTAATTCTGACATTCACGCGAACACAAGAATCACTTTTTCGCCGAGCTCGTTTGTGTGTCGCTAATAATGAAGACCACGTCGAACAATTGCTATAAACATTTCTAAATGACTAATAGTGAACGTTTGTTTGAATGTGATTCTCCACACAGATGATATTCGGTGAGTGTGTCTTGCGTATTAGTCAATCCCGCGATGTTTACTACGATCTACGATGAGAGAAGCAAGTTCCGTAAGTTTTTTTTTTTCGTTATTTCAGGAGCGCCGAATAAGGGACGAATAAAGGTATGTTCTTTTTGTTATAAGAATTTTTTGGTTTTTTTTCGTGTTATTTGTGATGTCAGCGTACTGTCGTTAAAAATTTTGCACTTATTTCGCAAATACCCTGTATAGTATCATTTTAGGGCGAATGTAAACAAACTTGAATTATTTCCCCGAGATAATATACGATGTGTTTAATATACGCCCTAATAACGAAATTGGAAATCCCGTTTGATTTATTAGGCTAGTATTTATCGCTGAGCTTACGACCCAAACATAATGCGCGCCGCCCAGAGATATAGAGGAGGGGAGAATTCGCGTCGACCAGCGCGAATTAACCAAGATTGAATATCGCCATTTTGACGCTCTCTTTTGCGGGAAATTTAAATAAAAGAATTTGCCTGTTAAAATTAAGTAGACGCACTAATGACATTTAGACAGAAATAAAAGTACACCTTATCGACAGACTTGATTTGCATTATAAAAAATTAGATTTCGTAAGAAACATATCAGAAAAAAAAAGTTACAGTACAATAAAACAACCGTGAATTAATATTACATTACGGAAATTTAAAGTTAAAATATGTGCCAGTGTATGTGAAATAATAGTTATTTTAATGCGAGGTCTGATAAATATACCGTTTAAAATTACTCACCATAGAAAAAAATAGATTTGCAGTATTTATTGAATTTTAATATTAGTAATAAATCATTAACAAAATGAACTACAAAGGTAATATAACATAAAAATCTACCTATATTCAGTACATACACAATTAACCTATTGTATATTAAATGTACAATTGCGGAGAAAACAGAATTTGTACAATTACTGAGAAAACAGAATTTGTACTTAAAAAGCTAAATAAATTCTCTTGGCCTGGTACAATTTTTGTTGGTTCTGGAGATGTTTCTTTTTTACAATCGTATATTTAATTTTTATTTTCTCCGGACGTACACTAAAAATTATAATAAACTGAAAACACTGTATTTCATTTTTAGATTTAAATCTCACCTGTAATTATGGATTGGTTTGTTCGCTGATTTTATTGACTACTGCTTGTAACAAACGGTACTGCATCTGACTAAAAGAAGGCTTTGATGACCTTTAGCAATAAAATCTTCGGCACTAAAATGTTGAGAACAAATGAATTTGTTTCTTGTCCAAACTCACGTTCAATATCTTTTTCGAGAACTTGCAACCACTTTCTCACTAATTCACCTCGAGGAAATCTGAAACAATTGTACCAATAATGATTCTTTAGTACATGCTTTTAAACAATCCCTGCTGCATGGGTACAAATAACAACTTACGTGTGAAAAAAAATACCTTCCGGCTTAAATCTTCGAATGTTTGAAAATCCTGGTACAGAACAAGACATCTTGTAGTAGATATAAATTATCGAATAGTCCCATAAAATATAAAAACCACACAAAACTCACAGATTATAATACAAAACAACACCACTGAAAAACAACATGTCATAAACTCATAACCACAACGCGCTCTGATATACCGTATAACACCGTATATAAAACACCTGCGGCGGTCGTATTTAATATACGAACGTCAAAATGGCGGCTTCCATAGATTTGTCGTAAATTTGGATGCGCACTCGTCGAAGCGAATTCTCCCCTCCTCTATATCTCTGGCGCCGCCTCGTAGCCGCATCGCTTTTTCTTACTCCCACTCATTAATTAAGAAATTATAAATACTCCTTTCTAAACTAAAGTCGATGAGATTAGATTTGTATTTCGAACGAATCACAAGCATCTTCTTTCGGAGCTGCAGTTGAAACATTGTAGATTACTGTTTTAATAGCTTTAATATAATTAATTAGTCGTAATTGTTTTGTCTGTTTAATCACGGTTGTGAAATCACAAAACTTTTAATAAAATTCTATTTCTGGAAATTCCTTTTTTCCAAAGGAGACTACACTTAATTACAAATTAATGTTAAAATGTATTGTGTAAGTTGCAGTGGCGGAGTTATTGCGACAATGTAATATAATAACTGGCACCAGCAGCAATGTCCGCACAAAAGCAGTTTCGTGCCAGCAAACGTTCAATGTACTTTATGCGATTTTTATTCGCCGCTGCATCGAACTTTCTAAAGTGTCAACGCCTACGCCACGAATTCATTCGTCTCTGTTGCAGATACTTGTAACGGTGTCGAGTGCGGTACCGATAAGGTATGTGTCCTGCGTCGAGGTCGTCCCAAATGCATCTGCTCGCCTAAGTGCAAGGATGCTAAGAAGAGTCACAGCAAGGGCCCCGTCTGCGGCACCGACGGACGCACCTACAAAAACCTCTGCCGCCTCAGAAAGAGGGCGTGCAGGCGCCGATCCACTAATTTAACCGTTGCATACTACGGCGCTTGTCAGAGTAAGTGGAACGGATCGTCATTATTTGTAGAAATTAACACTAAGAACCCGTTAAGGAAAACCAGTAATACAATCAATAATTTCTTTTTTCTGTTGCATCAATTACTAATTTATTATTTACATAAAACCAAAACTCAATTTATCATTCTATGGATAGACTTAGTTCGCGTCAAGTGAACTAGTTTGGTAAATCAATCCATTCACCCATCTCTTTAAAGTAGTGATGTTCCGAATATTCGTATCCGTGACCGTATCCGCGGATATCCGCCGATATTTGCGGAGAAAAACGATTCGATGCATTTTTAAGCTGTTCCGTTCACCTTATTTGGTGTCTACAAAATGTAAGATCCGCAGTATCAGCGTCAGTGTTGCCAACTCGGTGATTTTTTCACCAGATCTGGTGAATTTTTCAAGTGGTTGCGACTTTCTGACATGATTTGCGACGTGTCTCAAAACCGGTGAATCCTAAAGTGTTGTGCGACTTTTACGAAAAATCCAAATTGACATAAATTAGTTAAAAAAGAAAAAAAGTTCAAGTACATATTCAGTAGTAATTATTCTAATATTAAGGTAGGTAGTTAACATGGCAAAATTTCCCTCTCCTTTTTCACTGTATAAAATGTTAGTGTGAGTTGGCAATTAAGAAACTTAATACAAAAAGTAAGCTGATTCATTAAAAGCATTTTTAAATATTTGTTCCTTTAAAAGAACATTGTTAAACAGCTCGACTTTGTGCAATGTCTCCAGACGTCTCAAAATTCTAAAATCTAAATTCTATTTAACTTTTTTAACTCACAAATTGTTTAATTTAGATTACAAATACTGTCTTGTATTCAGTATAAAAGTTTGGAGATTTTTCATATCAACGCTGTCTCAATTTGGTGATTTCTAGTGATTTTCAAAGTGGGAATTTGACATTTTCCATTTTATTCTGTTGGCAACACTGATCAGTGTCAGTACAAATGTACTGTTTTCAGTACTTTTGGGTGTTAATGAGTGTTTCAGTGCTACTTTGACTAAAACAGTAGTTTTTGACTTGATCCTTTTGCTTTCTTTCAAATTTGTAAAACAAGTGTTACACCGTTATAGGAGTATGAATTTAAAAATTTTAATACAGTACAATTGAATATGAATTTTTGGCGAATCTTGAAACGTACCTTAGCTACAACATAAGCTCAGGGGTCCGTTCAGGAATAAAAGAGAGCGCGCTCTGAGTAATATTCTTTCTCTCTCATGTAAATGTTTTTGTGCATTTTGCTTTCCATTTTAAACGTCCAAAGTGCTGTCGCAACACAATTTCTGAATGCGACCTAGCCTTCGGCATCTCTTCTTTTTGTTATCTGTCAGACAACAATTATTTTATTTTTTTTAATCATAGATCTGTTTTTTAAAATGTCAAAGTGCAAAAGGTCGTGAGTATGTCAAATGCTGAACGTACCCTTTTTTCTTTTATGATAAAATACCGTATACTTATATTGCTATTATACGTTGTTCACAAATTAAAAAACCACCACCTGTTGCATTATGTTGGTATAACACATAAGTCCCCTATTGAACATTATCAAAATATTAAGTTGGCAAGGTATTTGAAGTTTTATGTCAAAGTAAACCATGAATCTATCATAATTATTAAATTTAGAACCAGGAATTTTGTTCCGAACGTATAACCTTATCGTATATTTCAAACAGTTGTCAAATTTGTTACCAAATTTTTAACTAGGTCATTGTTGCCGGTTGTATTTTTCACAAAGCAACACCACAGGTGGTCTTTTAATTTGTGAACAAATTATACTGTATTTTATGGTTTCCACGTGGTGGCATAATCCTATGTCATTATTTGATCCAGTAAAACCGAGAATTCATAATAATAGAACGAAGTCATAAGGAAAAAAATCGTCTTTTTGTTCTCACGAAATATACTGCTTTAAACTTACAAACTTTTGCACTTTGAGCGAATTATTAAGGGCTTCTGTGCCTTCAAATTTAAATTTGTTTCCCGTACAAGGAAGCCGAGAGCAGAACTCATGCTGTGGCTGAGGTACATTTCAAGGTTTGCTAATTTTTTACTACTTGTCATTTGAGTATCCAAATCATGCACTTTAATGAAATTATATCCACAATTAAAGGTGCTTTCTTTCGCTTAAAAGTTTGAATCGTGTTTCGAATAGTTTGGACCTGAATTTCGCAGTTGTTGCAGCAAAACACCTGACTTGAATTTTTGATTAACAGTTCATTTGTAAATAACAATGATTCAATTCAAACAAGTTTTAAAAAATAGAGAGATTCAAAGAAAAGAATGTTTGTTTTTGAATCAAAACACGTTTGAATCACGATTTTGTGAGCGAAAGAAAGCACCTTATATCAAAATTCATGCATTGGCTTGCATAATTGAGCGGGTCAGAATATGAAATTTTATTAAGGAATAACCTAGTATAAAAACAAAATTAATTTAAACAGTACTATTCGCCATAAGTCAGTACTTTTTTCATTATCTTTTTAGTACTTTTATTTTAATACTACTGGCAACACTGCTCAGTATGCGCGGACCAGGGTTGGAAAAAAACAGTTTTTTTTTAAAGAACAAAACGCTTGTTTTTTTTATTTTAAACAGTTTTTTTGTTTAAATTGCCCTTACAGCTTACATAAAAAGATACATATTATTATTATTATTTGATATTTGTTATAAAGAAGAATTTGTTAAAATTTGATCTCTAATTAAAAGAAAGATGAAACGTTTGTAATGTTAGATTACAAATACATACGAAGTATTTTTTCAAATTTCCTGGATCGCATTAGAACTAAAATACATGTCTCGTGGCTTTCAATACTGGAAAACAAAAATTTCAAATATGTAAAAACATGTAGGGTGTTCCATTTAAAAAAACAAAGTTGATATTACTTCCGGCGAAACCAAAAGTCCAGTAGGTGTATGTCTGAAAATTCAAATTAAATTTTTGTTTAATTTATCGTTTTCAAATTTTAAACAAACCTAAAAATTCTAGAAGGGCGAATATACGGCCTTGGGACACTGTAGAAATTCAATGAAGACAAATGAAACGATAACGTTATAAATAGTTTAAACAGCGACATCCTACGATCACTTTTTGACCTAACATTGCATTAAGATTGACAAATTCAAGCCAGTTTGCTACATAATAACTCATCCCGTAGCCCATAGTATGAACAGGGAAGCGGAGGACCCAGTATGTTCCAAAACTTTATGAAATAATAAAAGGTTAAATATTGAAAAGGTATTTTAAAATTTTAC
The DNA here is from genome assembly GCA_036172665.1 of Prosopocoilus inquinatus. Lineage (NCBI taxonomy): Eukaryota > Metazoa > Arthropoda > Insecta > Coleoptera > Lucanidae > Prosopocoilus > Prosopocoilus inquinatus. The sequence continues at coordinate 28,275,446 of CM069877.1, read as the reverse complement.
AATATAAGTATTATTCTAGTAATCAGTAATAATTAATTAATTGATTATAATCAATCTAATGCAATTCAAATTTAGTTCAAATCAGAGCTACAGTGTAGTCATCACGTCATCAGCTCAGCCACTCATTATCTACAATTATTAAAACAATTGATATGGGAATAAACTAAAGTTTAAAGTTAATCTGTGAGTGAAATACCGACCCTAAACAATTAGCTTCTGGTTACACAGTATTACGTTGCAAAAATAAAACACTTATAGCAAAGGTGTTCTTTTTTAGCTTAAAACTAAAAAATGAATTTAAAACATTAGCAAAAAAAAAACATGTTTAAAACATTTAGTTTGAAACAGATGGTATGTTTTTAATTCGATGTTTTAAACACTATGTTTTAAACAGTTTGTTTTAAACTTTCCAACCCAGGCGCGGACCTAGATACAAGGAACCCACGGATGTAGATACGAATATCCGTATCCGCAGATTTTCAACGATCCTTACTTTATAGCTTGTCGTCCACTAAATGTGTTTTCATCCTAATTCATTCGTCAGAATGAATGAATATTGTGATTGAATTCTAGAAACGCATTACTTTTTGCTAATATAATATTAGTTCAAGAAACTCTTCATGGTTTGTTTCCATGATTTTTGTCGGCCTGCTAAGACATACTATAAAAAATTATGCAGGGTGGCCGATATTCATTTTTATTTGTGTTATTACACGTGCGATTTTACAAATTTGCTATTGTCTCTTCCCATTTTTGGTGAATTAATGCGGACGACAATGCATCCAGTTCACGATAGTGATTTATCGTGAACTTTCAATGATATGAAAATAGGATTGTTCTTCCGCTGACGACTACACATTTCGGACGAAAACACGTCCATTAGACGGGCCTTAATTCTCTAATTTCTTTCAGGTAGGAGCCACACTGGGTGTCTTACGTCAGTATTCATAGACAAGTCTTAAGCTCAACTTGAAACTTAAGTCTGACTTATTGTAAAAATTTTATTTCACAGTTGACTAAGTAAAACTTAAGTAGTACTTCATTCAAAGTCAGCTCCATCTATGTCTTAAGTTACACTTATCAATTAAGGCATGCAAGGCAGGCTAAATAACATTTTCTCTGTTGCAGTGTACGCAATTTTAGTTTTCGTAGTCATTATCACTAACAAACACGCTTATAAAATAACAACAAACGAACCCGAAATAAATAGCACAAAGTTTGCACGTGTGTAAATTTGCTAACAAAACTTCCCGAAATAGCAAGTCTCAACCCGATTCAGTATTATCTTAACTAGATATATTACAGTTTGGAAAACTAGCCGAGATTAACCGACAAGTTTTTTATGAAACAAAATCGGAGTGTAAGTTATACTTTAAACTTAAGTGTTACTCAAGACGGGACTATGAATACTGGCGTTAAATAGTTTTGCACCAACTTTCAGTTGCTTATTTATTATGTATTGTTAATTATTAGTTCCTCAAAGAAAATGTGACAATTTTATCTTCTAAACTTCAAGGAAAGAAATATATCAATAATGTCTAAGGAACAGATAGTTTAATCATTATATTTGTAGACTTACTGCCTCTAGAATAAAATTTGAAATATAATGATCATAGTTGCTCTTAGTCAACAATATTAAGTTATGTCTCCATGGAATAATGTTTACTCCAGTTGTTTAAATCGATTGGTGATTTATACCATTTTTTAAAAGCCAACAATTTCGTCGTTTTACATAATTTGTACCGGTATAATGTAATTGGACGCAAAGTGTTCAATAAAGATGTCATTTAAGCCGTGATGAAATGTTTCGCACAATTCGAATCATTGAAGGTGGTGAAAGTCAAGTAAATGCTGCAAGAACTTTGGAGACGTTAAAAGGAGTTCGAATTCATCGACTGTGGCGACGTTAGCAAGAATCGGGCAACCCAAAAGAACAGAATTCGGGAAAACCACATCAAGATAGATCTTTGACGCTAAGAGCATTACGAAACCCTTCAACCCTCCTTTGGTTAGCGCCTTAGAAAATACACACGGTATAATTGTTTCAAATAAAACTCTCAGAAACAGATTGCATAAAGCCAATCTTCATTCCCGTCGCCCATTAAGATGTCCGGAAATTTTGGTGGCAATCAAAAAGCTCGAAATGTTTGATGTGCAAAGCAGGAATATTGGAATGAGCAACAGTGGGCTCTGTTCTTTTCACAGACGAGTTGCGATTTGAATTTTCTCTTGATATGAGAAGAACTTGGTTCTGGAGATGGTTCAGGAACGGTTGAGACATATTGAAGAGGTAAAAAAAAGTCCAAGGCAGACGATCCTGACATGGAAGAAATAATGATAGACAGTAGAACAGAGCTCGTTTATATTGGAGTATCTATAACGGCAGATAAATACCGGGATAACATTCTGCAACTTATTGTCCTTCCCGTAGCTGAGAAACTGCTTGTAGAATTTTGTTTGATTCACCGTAATGCAAGACCTCATGTTGTTGCTACCGTTTCTCAGTGGTTGTAAGCGCATAATATAGATGTTTTACCATGGCCTGCATAGTCATCAAACTTAAATCCAATTGAGCATTTTCGGGACATGCTTAAAAGAAGAGATATTGCGAATTAGGAAAACATTCAAACCAATTTAGACCTTTTCAGGTGTTGAATAGATAAAAGAGCGACATCCTACGATCGCTTTTTGACCTAACATTGCATAAGGATAAAGAAATTGAAGCGGGTTTGCTACATAATAAGTCACCCCCCATGCAAGGTGGCCATGCTTGCTGTCAAAAACGATTTGCAACAAAATTTCTTAAAACTTTTCAGGTATATTCAACATCACTGGAATGCTATAACTACCACATCAACAAATTAACTACTTGATTACACATAAAATTGTTATTTGAACTTTTTCAGCAAAAAGGTATTTATGTTTGAAACTATAATAAATCAAATTAATTTTCATTAATTGGTTTAGTCATATTCAATAAAATATAGTTTGGTATCAGTCCTCATGTTGTTCTTTTGCAACAGAAAACCTTATGAACATATAAAATAGCGACATCTTACTATCGCTTTTTGACCTAACATTGCAGTAGGATAGACAAATTGAAGCGGGATTTGCTCCTAATGAGTCCCCCATGCAAGGCGGCCATGCTTGCTGTCAAAGCATAATGAAAGATTTTAGAAAAATTTTGTGCAAATCGTTTTTGATTGCAGTTTTCTAAAATCTTTCATTATGCTTTGACAGCAAGCATGGCCGCCTTGCATGGGGGACTCATTAGGAGCAAATCCCGCTTCAATTTGTCTATCCTACTGCAATGTTAGGTCAAAAAGCGATAGTAAGATGTCGCTATTTTATATGTTCATCATTCTTACATCGCATTTGCGAATAAATTGGGCAAGTCGTTTTTGGTCTGCAGTGGGAATGTCGAGCTACGTTTCTGCTGAAGAAGCCCCAAGCAGGGCTGAAACAGCTGTCCAGAGGCTGCTCGAGGTTCTCACTGCAATCAAAAACGATTTGCACAAAAATTTTTCTAGAAAACCTTATGTTCCTTAGAGTTTGTACATTATATGCAGGGTGCTGCGTTTTGAAATGCAACGTAGGAAATCCCATGTTAATTTTAAGGTGCTCGAATATTGGCTCCCCTATTTATATATTTTACAGCAAAATTCCATTTAGGTTTCTTAAAGTGTTCTTCAAGTTGAATCTATGTGTGAAGTTCGAGAATTTTTCATTCGCGCTCAATTTCAAGATATTTAAAAAAGAAATTCTATTTATACTATTAAATTCTATCAGCACGGCCCTGATCAGTAAATGTTAAAATAAATTACATGAAAATCATATTCTATCGATCTTTTTCAAAAACGACTAGATTTATTAATTATCTGTCCAGTTTCGACTATCATTGATCAAGGATGTGCAGATAGTTTGGTAAAAATTTAATTTACTTACAGAATCTTTTTTTTTATATCTTAAAACTTAGCATATGAAAAATTCTCAAACTTTTTAGACAATTTCATCTTGAAGAGTACTTTAAAAAATTTAAATGGAATTTTGGTGTAAACTAATTACAGAAGCCAATATTTGAGCATTTTTAAATTAACAAGGAATTTCCTGTTATATCTACAGCTGAAGATTTTCTTACATGCGTCCAAGAATTTATGAAGAGTGGTTTCAAAAAGTTTGCCTCAAAAAGTAATATTTATCATACCTACTTTTTTTCTGGATTCCAGTGATAATTAATTTGTACGCAAAATAAACTCAAATTGATTTTTAGTAACAAGTTAAATATTTTACTATTTGAGACGATAGAAAAATACAGTTTGGCAACAACTGTTTCTTGTTCTTCGATAAACATGGGAACTTTTAAGTATTTATAAATTTGGACGGCAAAACGTCATTAGTGCAAGTCCACTATATAACTTTGTCGAATAATAAAATGGGTAGTTTAATATGAGGAATTCTGTTGTTGTGGACCCGTTTCAATAATTGCGTTGTTAATACCAAGACTTCCCCTAGTTTGTCGTATATGCCTTGATCTGAAGTTTCGTCAAGAATGGATTGTAACGCAACCGTTCGCATCAGATGCAATTTTAAACTTGGCAAGTCTCCATCAACTCAGAGACTTCTGTTTCTGACACGATGACACAGATGACGATGCAATGGAACGGTCAAGTTCCAGCTCATGTTTTCGCCTGGTTAAGTTTTCTATTTATTGTGGAATTGAGTAAAATAGAACACATTCAAATTGAAGATTCAAAACTCCAATTCGTATGTTATTCTATTTTACCACGAATGTTTATATTTTCTTTTGAATTCTGTGCGTTTATTATTTGCTGCCTGCAAACTCCAATCCTATTAGAATGATCAGGCGATCAGACGCCGAGATTTTGTAGAGGAAAACCAAAGTTAGTATATGAGAAATTATCTCATCCGCTTGAATTTACATGCATATAGCCGAACGCCTGGTTGCACTGGTGGGGGTGTGCGTGCGGTCTCAGGTGACGTCAGACCATACTAAGGCGATTTTAATTGGTCAACACAGTCGGTGTCGTTTCCATAACAACACAACTATTGTGATGATTTTAAATGGAGCTTCAATATAGATGAGTGACGTATACGTGAGACCCACGCGACAAATGTCGAATGCGTCCGATATTGTATGAGATAACTTCTCATATACTAACTTTGGGGGAAAATGAGTGACATATAATCAAAGTGGCGATGGTAGCGGATAACAAATGAATAATGCAGAAGTACGTCTGAAGTAGGGCTGTTGGCAGTTGGTTGTAATCTATTGCTTTTGTTTGGATATGATGAGTATTTCGGCCATGAAACCATTGGAATTTGCTATCACCTTAATGCAATTACGTTACTTACCGAAATATGGTGGCAAGTTGCGCTGAGAGTTAATCGGCTGTTCCGAGCTAGAACTCGGATAGAGAAAGGGGTGCGTTAAGGGCGACTGTCGGTCGTGAGCAAATGCCGCCACTCGTGGAAGCGTCGAACTTCACATGAAGGCGCTCGTACAAATTATCGCACGCCGATGACTTTTGATGGCCGTTTACTTGGGACTGGGTTCGTAAAGTCTTCTTGGGTAGTACATAGAAGTGAATAACATGAGAGGCAAGATATCTAAAATCATTTAGATGAGAGTGAAAGACTATAGCTCAAGAAACACAGAGGAAAGTTATCAAAAAGTGTAACAAGAGGAATGCTTAGCGCCTTTGGCCCCAAACCGGATAATAAAGAAAAGGCCTGCGCCAATCCGTAACTTACTGTTTCACAGAAGCCAGGTAGGTCGTTGCCTCGAAAACTAAGTTATAGAAAGGAGTTGCGTAACGATGATCACTTAGTGGAGACGCACAGTGGTCGAAACGCCTAAGCTAGCTGTGCAAAATTCAATGCATAAAAGTTTTTTTGATTTTAACGATTTATTTTTTATATATTTTTATCAAATTCGGTTTTCCTCATCCCAGATGGACTCGAAGAAAAAAATTCTAGTTATTTGAGTAACTAAGGCCAGGGCTTTTAAATGCAGATGTAAAAAGCAATAGACGAATTTCCTAGCCCAAAAATGTGTTATTTTTAAGATTTTGTTGCAATTTCTGTTTTCCAAAGCTTTCCTCTACAGGTAATAACCACTTATATCCATTTTCGAGTTTACAAAATCATGAATGACAGTTCCGGATTATGACGTCACAGTCCAAGATTATGACGTCACAATTGAAGATTATTACGTCACAAGAAAAATTAAAAACGTCAGTTTGTGGCAAATAAGTAGCCATTTGTCTTTTATTTAAAACATTTTTTTGTAAAACCTATAATAGCGGCTCTATCATCGCATCAATCTTCCTTTTTATTCACACTGTATATTTGTTTGTAATTTCTTGCACATACTTTCTTATTAATTAAATACAAATATTTGTTGTGGTTGTACATTTCAACTCGAATATCAACGGATATGAATGATTACTACATAATAAACTTCAACGGTATGTTAGTTGACATAAAAGTTTCATTCAAATTTAAAATAATGGCTATTTAATGTTCATATTACCTGTTGGAGAATTATCCACAGTTCTGGAAAACACAAGTTTCAATAGAATCTTAAAAACAAGGCGCAAACTTTCAGGCTTAAGAAAAAACTAACGTGAGCGTTTCGTTTACTGTAACTACAAATTTTATGATGTCGTCTTAGTAACTACCAAAGTATATTACATACATAAAAAAAACAACTTTTTTAAGTCGGTTCTGCTTACTTTTATATTTTTGCGCAGCTAGATTAAGCATTTCGACCACTGTGAGACGGCGTGAGAAAACACCAAAGGTGTTACGGAAAAGGGCAAGGTGATTACGCAATCCAGTAGAATTGAAGAAACGCAGCCGGGAAAGTGTTCCTTGTTTGTCCTCGAAAAGTACAACTCCACAGGACCCGCTTCTTCATTGGCATACCGATGTACAAATGATCCGGGTAAGGCTGCGATGAAAACAAATCTGGGCGGTGATACCTTACTCTCCTCTTGTTTTGTTCTTAACGGAGACTCGAAGGAGGAAACGCTTTCACAATTTATACATGGCTTGACAGAATAAATCGGGGCACACATCCGACGCCTCTTTGGGGGTGATAATACTACTTACCAGTTGCTAAAATAAAGGGAAAACGAAAAATAATTAACGATCGTGAATGTTAAATGTACATGGCACGCAGGCATACATAAAATGGAGGACTAAGAACTCTCCTTGAGAGCAAGCACAGTAAAAATTGCCCCATTGCGGCCGATATGCGCCGTGTATTGTTTGTCTTCTGTTCATCCGTGTTAGACAAAGCAAACGCTCTGGGAGTATGTCCGCCGCCTACCTAAATATGTTATGCACGAGCCGTCGCTGGCTTAACGTTCAACGCGTTCGCCACCCCGACGAAACTGCAAACTCTTGTGCGACCGCCTCGTCACCTAGCGACATCTAACCGCAATCAAAACAACGCGTACGAAGGAAAGTACACGGCAAGAAAAATTCGTAACAAAGTTTACGAACACGCTCTTAGCGTCGACTTCAGGAAAATAGAACTTCAACAACGTACTCAATCGTAGATATCGATAGAAAAAGTAGTCGGAAAAGAAAAGCAAGGTAAAGAAAAAACGAGGTAAAGGTTACAAAACGGATTCCTCTGTTAAAACAATTACAAACATGGCTCACCCTAACATCGCAACATAATTACCTCTGTTTTTAAATGCAACCTATATTTCAATGCAGAAACGATGTGTCCGCTGGAAGAATTTGCTTAAAACAAACCAGCTGACACTTTAGATTCAAAGAATTCCAGATACACTGTATTTCTAGAATTTTGCACCACAATTGTGCACCAAATTCTCGACAGACCACACATTTGTGTTCACCTTGATATGTCGAAACGATGATGACGCCGAAGCATAAAGATTGAGGATGCCGGAGGCGATTATCGACCAGCCAAAATGACGGCCAATCAAAACACAGAACTTAGATACCTTCATATCAAACGGCGTCAGTTCCGGTGACGCAATGTTACCACACTTTCCTGAATCAAACACATACCAACCGTGGTTCTCGAAAGCAACTGGGAATTTATTAACGAATCAGAGTTTTCAATTTTTCTGAACTAAATTTATTATTTCCGACAACATTTTTGGGAGTTTTAAGACAAGCAAAAACTTTTATAAAGAATTTTCGAAAACACAATAAAAAAAAATTGTTAACGCAATCCGTGGACACAGTGTATATTTATTTGCTTCTACGTTCCATCCTTGTTTTAAAAAGACCTTGTATCGGTTTAATGTCTAGTTACATTTCGGCAATCACGTTGGTTTAGCAAGACGGCAACATTTCTTTCCGGAAGTGACGTCGTTACGTCGTTTGAAACCAAGACTTTTCATTGATCTTACACAACCACGTCCAACGCGTTATGTCTTCCACTTTACTGTTTGACACGTTAAGGCGGACATGCATTTTGTTGTTTGCGTGACTTTGTGCAAAATTGAATTGCAAAATTATATAAAACAGTTTAACTGGAATTACTTAAACGTTATGTGTCATCTGAACTGCTTTTGAGCAAACTTTCCGAACGGTTTAACCGAATCTGAGAAATCCATTTTTCCCACCGGATGGTACACGACTGTGCACTATGTCGATCGCTATGAGTAAGGCAGATATCAGTTTGGATTGTTACATTTCCTCGGAGAAATAATTGAACAACGTACCTGCCCGAAGTCCATTGTACGATAGCGTTGACCGAAGTTTGACGCTTTCGCGAGTGAGGGGGCCTCGCCGATAACATTTTACTACGACTGTAATAAAGGCACGGGATGGTAGCCATAATCATGACAACGACCGCTAAGCTCGACGTCAAGAAGGCAACAACGAATTTAATTAACAAAAAATGTATTAACGTATTTTCGTTTCCAGACAAATACAGTGAATTATAATATTCTGTTGAGAGTAAATGCAACGAGCTTTTAAACCGTAACAGAATTCAAAGTAATAAGAGCGCCCAAAGGAAAGATATCTCCGAGAAAATAAAAAAAAAAACTAACGAAGCAAGGAAAGGACAATGTTAATTACATTCGTCGCTATAAGAGAATTTACAAAGGTATCTAAAAAAGATTTCTCGGTCTTTTCGGGTAAGCTTCAGAACTCTAAGCATAGATTCCGGGTTTGGCCGTATACACGAGAACTCTTGTATTATTGCACAACAAATTCTTCTGTAACAATAGCAGAGCTTAGTCGGTGACCAAACAAATGTACGCTAAGATACGCTTGCAGGGTGGGTGATCAGAACACCGGTAGATTTGCAATTCGAGAAATCTGGAAATCCCGCGATGTATACTTAAAAATTTTATGCTATAAATCCTGGACAGCAATATAATGGAGAATTCCAGAATACGATACAAGAATTAAACCGTATCATTGTGCCTCAAGTCTTTCAACTTCCGGTTGTACCGGATAACAAATTCTTCTCTCTGACGATGTCTCGTCCATTCTTATAAAAAGACTTCCCCACGTCCCGCTGAATGTATAAAAAGTTCCGTTTTTTTGGAAAGAGAGAGAGTAACCTTTTTGCCAATTTGAAGCAAAAAACATAAATATACGCATAAACGTAAATCTACATCTTACGCTGAAGGCTCTTCGCGGATCATTCACCTATCTTTTACTGCTGTACTACCGCACTGACTAAAGAAGTCAAGTACACGTAAAAATCGTAACACTTACGTTACTCAAATAATTCGATTTGTTGCCACTGATTTATCTTAACAGGGTGAATTTAGTAACCGATTATATGTCGACCAGAAGCCAAAACCAAAACATTTGTAAATTACTACCATTTGGTTTTTCAGTCATTAATACTAACTATTCCATCAACGCAAAAACAAAATTTCTATTAACAGTAACATGTCATCACAGCCAATTGGAAAAACACATTCAGTTGTTGTTTTTGATGATGTACTACACAGAATGTAATTAAAGGAAGGTGTTTTTATTTAAGTTAACTTCACAGTGCTATTCTCAAACAAATGATTGGTGATAATTGAAATGTTATCTTAACAGGGTGAATTTAGTAACCGATCGTATGACGACCAGAAATCAAAACGGAATATTTGTAAATCTACGCTTAGTTTTTTGGCATTACGCCGGTGAGCACTATTTATATGTAAATATGATCGCCTTAACATAGAGGTAAAATTCATTTCTACAAATAAATCTAACAGGAATCTAATAATTAACATACATATTTAGAACGTATCGGAGGAAATTATTGATATATTATTGTAATTTTGGTTATTAATGATATATGTTGTTTTGTAGATGTTGTTCAATCGTCTATAAAGGAGTCCACATAATCGTTTGCTTAATTGTTGCAGGTTCCTGTGATAAAATTACTTGTCCGTCAGGAAAGCACTGCCTTCTGGACCAAAATCTAAGCCCTCACTGTGTCAAATGTACAAGAAGATGTCCTGCAGCACCTGTACGCCGTCAAGTGTGCGCCGCCGATGGTCTCACATACCCGAGTACTTGCCACCTGAGGGAGAAGGCGTGTCGAAAAGGCAAAGCCATCCCGCTGGCTTACAAAGGTCCCTGCCAAAAATCAGCTACCTGCACCACAATCAAATGTAAGGAGACCCAGAACTGCCTGAGTGACCCAGAAACGGGGACGCCGCGATGCGTCACGTGCATGCATCGGTGCAAGCCGAGACACATGAGCGGACCCATTTGTGGCACCAACAACAGCACATACCCCTCGTGGTGTCACATGATGCAGGATGCATGCTCCAAGGGCTATGTCATTGAAACGAAACATTCGGGAAAATGTGTAAGTAGGAGTCGGAGGTAACGATGGTTCGAGACTCTCAAGTTCTGTTTTGTTTGAATGTTGCAGATTGAAGAGCCAGTCCTTTGATTTTTCGTTGTTGGAAAACTAGAGAATTAATTAGTTGAAACCAAAGATACGTTTTACAAATTTCGATTTACGTAAAGCTGTAAATATTTGAAGGGAAGTAAAGAGTTTTTTTTTTATCTGTGGAAGCGTTATACTTGCATGCAACAGTTTAGCTATCTTGTAGCTCTAAATTCTACTTTTTATTTACAGTTAGTTATTGTATAGGTAGACCTGGTAGGTATATAACAGAAGAGCGGCTTCGTCAGCCAAGTTCACACCTATGTACTAACTATTATTACGTGTATAATATCGTAGAGTAATATTTATTTATTTTACATTATAATAAATATAATGAATGTTCACCGCTGTCTGCTTGATTGAATTTGAAATTCATTCTTTGGTAAAAATAAGACTGAGAAGGACGTACTTACACACTTACGTTAGATTCAATCGCAACAAGAGACAATAAAAATTAAAATATGTAAACGCGAGTTTGTATCCATAAATTACAAATACGTCTAAGATCTGATTTACGAGTCGAATATACATAAATTTCTGTATTTAGTGATGGACGGGTAGTAAACGGGTAGTCACTTTTTGCGCAACCATTTTATGGATAAAAACCAGCGACTGAAATCTAGTATGTCTGTATGTATGTTAGTAAATGTTAGTTTCAGTGTGTGTGTTCTAGTATTTTAAATGCGACCCTGGAAATTACTTTGGCCATTTCAAATTTGCTGCGCCTATAAATTGTTAATTGCCAAAAGTCTATCAACATTTAAATTTAAATAGTAATTTTCAGCTATAAAAAAATCTTTGTATATCGCGAAACAAGTACGTACTGACCTATTTATTTCTCTCCTGTTCTCAAAAAAAAAATCAATGTAGTTGCTGTGAGTAGAAACAGCGTGATGATATTAATTTGTTGTGTTTTTCTTTTATGTTATTATTCGTTGAATGATATTAAAAATCTAATATTTGTTTTTGGATAATTGTTATGTCTGTACAGTATTCTAATAGGGTAGCGTTAACATATTTTTGTATTGTTGCATATCGAGTAATAAGCGTTAGTTAATTTTTAGCAGAATATTTTTAATTATATTACTGCTATTATATGTACTAATTAAACATACCTTTTCAGTAGACTGGATCGTAACTTATTCGACGTTATTTATTTAGTTTCTGAATTTCTTTAGAGAACCAAATGTATTTTATTGTATTTATACGTTAAAGAGTCGATAATAAAATAAAATTATTGCAATGTTTTGGATTTATTTTCTAACTTAATTAATCCATACATCCATTGAATTTAATTTTTCTGTATGAGTGTCGTTGAAGAAACACTGCACAAGTGCACAAGAAGGTATCGCGCAAGTTTGCACATTATACTTTTTCTACGACCTTAAATTAAGAGTCTGTTACCGTTCAATTTCTGTCCGACCCCGAATCACCCTGTATATTGCTCCCCGTGAAATATTTTCGCAGACCGCCCGGCGAACTCTTTGCGTTCCGCCGATTTGCTTTCAAAGTATTTCCCCAGTGTTATTTGTTTTCCTGTAAAAATTAGGATAAGGAAAATTTGGGTTTTGAAAGTTTATTTTTCGGTCGCATAGATTCTTTATTTAGCCTTTTTGATTTACGCATTATTGCATCATATTGTGAAATCGGCGATTTCTTTCCCACGAAAGCTATATAGAAATTGAACCCTGGTATTTAAGCCCATTGGTCCTCGTTGACGTAAGATTCTGTCGCGGTTGGCGGAGGCATCCTATCTCTTCTTTTTTTTTAACCTCTTTTTCGTTCGCCTGCGCGAAGCGATTTTTCAGAACAGAATTGACCCCGTACTTCTCGGTACAACAACACGTCTCGCGTTGATGTTTTTTTTTGTGTGTGTTTTCGCCCAAAATTGATGTTGGGGAGTTCATCAACAGCTTTATTGCTGGATTAATCTGTTGTGCAGAGAGAAAAATTAATACATTCGTATTGTCTACGCCTGTTCCCTTCCAAGTAGTTCTGCGAACAGGCTTTAGTTCAGGGGTACCCTTACCTCTGTGCCGCATTCGTCAAGAGTTCACGGTATTTGTGGCCGTTCACCGCATCTGCACGGTCCCGTGAGTCTTGGCGTACCCCCTTGGAGCTGCCCAACACGCCGACCGCCGTTCGGAAAGCGTAGGGATAAGGTTTGCTTGCCTTTCGTTATTCTTGTTTTATTTTACGAGCATTCCTGCCGGATAAAGGCGTGTATTTACGCGGTGCGCGTTGAGTTTATTTGGATTCGCCGTTTGACATTTTTGCGTACCGTTCCTGTTAATTTTAATGTCACCGATGCGTCTATGTTAAGCGCATTTATGTATGAGAAATGTAATCAGCGCTGTTGCGGCTAGATTTAACTCATACTTAGGTTGCATTTGCGATTTTGTTTCAGTTTATACTGGTTTGATATTTTTTTTGTGTTGCATTGAATTTATGTTTATTTCATGATTGTGTTTTGCGTTCAATAAAACTGTATATTAATTGTATCTTGGATGAGTCGTGGTTTTCTTGATTTTTTCCCGCGGTTCCCTATAGCCAAAAACAAATTAAGTGGCGCCTTTATTTTGTTTTGTTGGTACTGTATGATAGTTCAGATTTAATTTTTTTTTTAACCCACCCTATCCCACTGAGGCTGGCCGGCGACGCCGAAACGTCTGTCACGGCGATCACTTGTGATACCTGTACAGGTAGGTAGCAAGTCACATATTTTTTACAGTGACTTTAAAAATAAAAGAGAAATATTTTGCTATAAAATCAACTGATGTTAGTAACAACGCAGTAAAAGAGTCGAAAACGAAACCTTTAAACGGTATCGTGAACTATTCGGAGGATCAAGTAAACCAGCTATAATTAGCCGAAGCTAGGGAGCATGCAAAAATTATCTGTTGGTTATGTTGTTAACCTACCCCCAATGAACTAGGTTTCAACAATTCATACATCTGCTCTTTGACATTTGAAGAGCATTCACGCAAGACTTGTTAAGTCAAAAATAGCGAACTTGGAGTTGGACATGAACCAAGGGTTTATTATTGAGTTGCATTGTCTGGTAAGGCCTGCTTAATTAATTTCTGATATAAATAGTGAGAAAACCCCTCGACCACATTAATTCACTGAAAGCGAATACGTATTTCGGTAACGAAGTTACCATCTTCAGCGCTAAACTGATATTCAATTATATCAGTTTAGCGCTGAAGATGGTAACTTCGTTACCGAAATACGTATTCGCTTTCAGTGAATTAATGTGGTCGAGGGGTTTTCTCACTATTTATTTGGATTACAGCCACAGGTTTTGTGTTGCTTTGTGATTAATTTCTGATATGTTATGATATATTACACAAGAAATGAATGACTTAGGCCTCACCAGATGATTCAACTCAATAATAAACCCTTGATTCCATGTCTAACTCGAAGTTCGTCATTTTTGACTTATCAAGTTTTGAACAGATAAAACAGCGACATCTTATGATCGCTTTTTGACCTGACCTTGCAGTAGGATAGACAAACTGAAGCGGATTTCCTCCTAATAACTCCCCCATGCAAGGCGGCCATGCTTGCTGTCAAAGCACAATGAAAGTTTTAAAAAAATTTGTTGCAAATCGTTTTTGCGAATAAATTGGACAAATCGTTTTTGTTTGCAGTAGGAATGTCGAGCTACGTCTCTGCTGAAGAAGCCCCAAGCAGGGCTGAAACAGCTGTACAGAGGCTGCTCGAGGTTCTCACTGCAATCAAAAACGATTTGCAATAAAAAATTTTAAAACTATCAAGTTTTGCGTGAATGCTCTTCATTTGTTAGTATCGAAGACAGTTTGCTTTGAAATTTCTGTTAAAGATTAGATAACTTCACTCTTAAATATAAAAGTACATTTAGTTGTTTTTGATTACGTTCAATACACTACACAAAATTATTATTTTGTTTTAGACACCAAGAAAGATGTTAAACTTACAGTGCAATTCCCAAACAAATAATTGGTGATAATTGTAATTTCTTGTTTTAATTCGTCGAAATTTCACAAGTAAAGAACACAAGAAAAACACATTTATAACATAAGGGTGGAGATATGACCTGCGTCCAGTTTTGTAACGTACGCTACATTATTGGAAGGAACCGTTTGGTTAATAATAATAATAATGTGTCGCGCCACCCAGCTCACTACGTCAAACTGAAGATGTCAAGAAGTCAGTTCGTTATGCATAATTGGCTGCCACGCCACCGGGGCCTATACCGAACAAACTAGATTTTCCAGCGATGGAACAAACGAGAAGGCAGCGTAGAATATAAAATCGGCCGGGGTGGACTCAGCAGTCAGTCGAATTCTAAATAGCGATCGTCGAAGTTAGATTTAGTGTGTAAATAAATTAGATTTTAAGCATTATTAAATTACGGTTAAGTTGTTACCGAGTGTTTTATTCAATTAAATAAACTAATTTAAACCCTAGAAACGTAACAGTGTTGTCGGTGTGCGGGTTTATGCAAATAAATAAACAATTCAAAGTAAATTAAATTTAATCAGATTAGCAGATAAGTACAGTATCGGAAAAAAACAATGGCTACGAGAAAAGTGTTGTTGAAAGACTTAAAAGTGGCCGAATTAAAAACCGAATTGGAAGAACGAGAGTTAGAAACCTGTGGTTTGAAAGGCGCACTTCAACAGCATCTCCGATGCGATTTGTTGACAGCTGGTGAAGATCCAGAGACGTTCCTTTTCCAAATTTCGTGAGGTCCCGTCGATTTTAATAAAATCTTGAAGGATGAATTTCGAGAACAATCCAGAAATTTGGACGAGAAGTTTCAAGAACAGTCTGGAAATTTAGAGAAGCTTCGAGAACTTCAAGAACAAGAGGAGAAACTTCTAGAACAATCTGGAAATTTCAAGGACGAGCTTCGAGAACAATCAAGAAATTTAGAGGAGAAGCTTCTGGAACAATCTGGAAATTTCGACAAATTACAAAATAAATTGTTGGAACAATCTAGAGACTTAGACGAGAAATTTCGAGAGCAATCCAGAAATTTCGACGAGAAACTTCTAGAACAGTCCGGAAATTTGAAGGGTGAATTTCTAGAACAAACGAAAGGACTCGGAGATAAACTAGTGGTAAAAATATCGGAAGAAACAAGAAACCTGCAAGGTAATGTGGAGGAAATAATATTCCAGCAGGATAACAAAATCAAAAATCTGGAACAAATCATGGCGAGGTTGCGAGTGTTTGGGGATCAGCCACCAGTAGAAATACTAGAAAATAATGAAACCCCAATTTTGGAAGGACCAGCAGAAAATTCGAAATTGAAAATAAAACCACCAACGTTCGATGGAAAGTCTTCTTGGCCCAATTACTTCAAACAATTCGAAGCAGCAGCAAAGACGAACAAATGGACGGCCAGCGAAAAAGCCACTTCGTTAATTGTGGCATTGAGAGGGGACGCTATCGATATACTACAGACGATGTCGCCAGAGGAACATGAAAACTTCGACAAGCTGGTGAATAGGATGGAAATGCGTTACGGACAGGCCCATCTGACCGAGGTATGCCATGCGCAGTTGAGGAATCGCTGTCAGAAATCCGGAGAAAGTCTTCAGGAATTCGAAGCGGACGTAGCGCGTCTGGCCCAGTTGGCATATCCCACAGCTCCTGTTGAATTCCTCAAATGTTTGACGGTGCAGACCTTCATAGATGGAATCCGTGACCCAGACAACCAGCAGGCATTGAGAATGACCCATCCGAAGACGTCCAAAAACGCACTGGCTTATGCCTTGGAATTTGAAGCGACGAGACGAGTCTCAAGAGGGCATGTCAAGGTGCGAGCGGCTATGGACTTCCAAGAGGAAGAAGAGGAAGAATCCGCTAACGCCAAGGTGGGATCTGCTATAAAGGAGCGACCCGGGGAATATACCACCGCCGAGGATGTTCGCCGCATTGTGGAACAGGTCTTCAAGCAGAAGAACCCGCTGGTGCGGCCAGGAGGAAGGACACGTTTGCAGGCGATGTCCAAAGCCCAGACAGGATCCAAGGAAGCCACAGTTAAACTAAGCCGGGTCGGTGCAGAGGGGCAAACGTCGACCCGTATTCAAAGGCCCCCAAAGACGAAAGCCAACCAAGTAATATCCCTACGGCAGTTAACCAGCAGTGTCTTCGTGGATGTTACCATTGATGACATTCCTCACACCATGTTGTTGGATACGGGTGCGACGAAGACCATCCTAAGACCCGACGTCATCAAGTCATCTGGACGCACCGAGCCAACCAAGTGGAGACTGAAAACTGCAACTGGAACATCAGCAACTGTCCACAGAGAAGTAGAGGTTATCATCACCATTGGTTCAACTACAATAAAACACCGTGCACTGGTAGCAGACACAGAGGACGAGGCAATTTTGGGCATGGACGTCATGTGTGCCCACGGGTTTCAATTGGATTTAAAGCGTGGCGTGATGGCGGTCAATAATGAGGAGTTGGTTCTACATCAACGAGTAGACGTGGCCGCTCGAGTAGTCCTCGCTGAAGACGTTGTATTACCCAGCAGGACTGAGGTTATCGTCGACGCAAGGATGGTGTTTTTCAAGATGGGCAAGTCATTATGGTTGAACCTAATACTTATAATCAGAAGATTGGAAGAGGAGTCCTCGTTGGGAAAATGTTGTTGACGGCGAGGAAGGAAGTACCTGTCCGCCTGGTGAACGTCAATTGTTTCTCCGTCAATATCAAGAAAGGAACCATCTTGGGAAGCTGCACCATGGTGTCCTCCATCTCCCGCCAACTTGAAGCAAACGTGCCAGAAGCAAATGTCCCAACGAAATTATGGGAAATGGTTATGTCAACAGCCAGGAATTGACTCTAGATCAGAAGACAAAAGCAAAGAATCTGATCGGCCGCTGTCAAGATGTATTCGAGTGTAGAAAATGGTTCCAAGGGAAGAACTGATGTCGTGAAACACAAAACAGAGACTGGAGAAGAAAGACCTATCCGTCAAGCTCCAAGGCGATTACCGTTGGCGAAGCGTGAGGAAGCGGAACGCATTATTCGCGAGATGGAAAAGGATAATGTAATAGAACCATCAAGCAGCCCTTGGCCGTCACCAGTAGTGCTTGTGAAGAAGGATGTGTCCACCAGGTTCTGTGTAGACTACCGGTTACTCAACAACGTCACCAAGAAGGACAGCTATCCCCAGCCACGGATTGATGATACCCTGGACACCCTGGCCGGCTCAAAAATCTTCTCAACTTTGGACTTAAAGAGTGGATATTGGCAAGTGGAGCTGGCGCCTAAAAATCGAGAAAAGCCGGCGTTTTCCATTGGTATGGATCTGTAGCAATTCACAGTGATACCATTCGGGTTATGTAATGCTCCGGCGACATTCGAGAGGTTAATGGAGACGGTTCTGAAAGGTCTGTCCTGGACAACGTGCATGGTGTACCTTGACGACATAATTGTCGTGGGAAAAACGTTCGACGACCACCTGAGGAACCTGGAAGGAGTGTTCCAGTGGCTTCGCGGAGGTAGACTAAAGCTTAGCCTCAAGAAGTGCCACCTGTTCCAGAAGGAAGTGAATTACCTGGGGCACATTGTTAATGCAAATGGAATCGCCCTGTGAAGATTCAGGTGGTAAAAGACTGGCCAACTCCCAGAAATAAACACCAAATAAGGAGTTTCCTTGGTCTGTGCACTTACTATCGGCGCTACGTTCCTGGATTTGCAGACATTGCTAAGCCGTTGACAAAACTCACTGAAGAAGATCGTCCATTTGAATGGGACCAACAGTGTCAAATTGGTTTTGAACAACTAAAGCAATACTTGATTAGTGCTCCTATTCTGAGTTATCCTCTCCCGGAAGGCAAGTTTATCGTGGACACAGATGCTAGCAACGTTGGGATTGGTGGCGTACTGGACCAGATACAAGAGGGGCAAGAGAAGGTGATCGGCTAGTTCAGTAAAGTCCTATCAAAGCCGGAACGAAACTATTGCGTCACAAGAAGGGATATGCTAACCGTCGAAAACGATAGAACATTTCTACAAATACTTGTATGGTAGACGCTTCCTCCTGAGGACCGACCGTGCCGCTCTAAAATGGCTTCTCCGTTTCAAGAACCCAGAAGGGCAAGTTGCACGGTGGATCGAGCGACTTCAGGAGTACGATTTTGAAATTCAGGATCGGGCAGGAACTAGCCATCGAAATGCCGATGCTTTGTCGAGAAGACCCTGTGCCGAAGACTGTAAGGACTGTAGTCGTTTGGACGAAAAAGTAGCCACGACTGCGAGGACAGCCATTGTTGACGACAAATGGCAAGACGAAGAACTGCGATGAGACCAGGAGAATGACCCGGATTTGAAATTAGTGCTAGATACCAAAGAGGAGCTGGAAAAGGCAGTCAGCAGAATAAAAAAAGGGAAAGCCCCTAGACCGGACGGCATACCGCCCGAGGTTGTTAAGGCAACAATAGACGCGAACCCTGAGGCCTACCTGAAGGTTTACAACGGCTGCTGGAGAAATGGCAATTTCCCCCGCATCTGGAAATTGCCAAGTTGGTACGTACAGAGAAACCAAAAAAGGATGGCGAAGAGGTCACGTACAGGCCCATATGTCTTTTGGACTGTGCAGGGAAAGTGCTAGAAACACTCATAAGGGAGAGACTTATCGAAGACCTGGATAACAAAAACGTTATCAGCAAGAACCAGCACGATTTGCGGAAAGGGAAATCCACGCTTACTGCCCTCGAAGAAGTTCGGGAGATCGTCAAGCAAATCAGAAGCAAGGCTGATAAAAATAGAGAGTATTCCATACTGGTGGCATTTGACGTAAAATCTCATTTAATTCTGCGTCATGGAGACGCAGAATTAAATTTTCGTCATACCTGGAAGAAAGAGAGATCGTCGCTCCAGACGGCAGGATCACCGAAATAAAATGCGGCGTCCCCCAGGAATCGGCAACAGTGGTCTCCTCAATTATACTATACGCAGCCCCTATATGGGAGAAGGCCTTGAGATACAAGTATCACGAGTTGATGGGATAGAATGGTCAGACTGGCGGCCATCAGAGTGACATCCGCATACAGAACAGTTTCGACAGACGCAGCATTAGCGATCGCCGAGATACCCCCTATACGGCTGCAAGTTGAAGAACGCAGGAGGATCTACATCGAAGGACAGGAAGCGAAGTTCTTAGCTAGGAAAGCGATGTTCGTAGAATGGCAAAAACGCTGGGAAGCCTACGACGCCTGGGCCAGGGTCTTCATAAAAGACCTGTAAAAATGGACCAGGAGGAGAAGTCGACTACTACATGACCCAAGCCCTAACGGGTCACGGCTCGTTTGGCATTTGTTACCGTTCAATTTCTGTCCGACCCCGAATCACCCTGTATATTGTTCCCCGTGAAATAATTTTCGCAGACCGCCCGGCGAACTCTTTGCGTTCCGCCGATTTGTTTTCCTGTAAAAGTTAGGATAAGGAAAAGTTTGGGTTGCGAAAGTTAAATTCTCCGGTCGCATAGATGCTTTATTTAGCCTTTTTTGATTTACGCATTATTGCATCATATTGTGAAATCAGCGATTTCTTTCCCACGTTAGCTACACAGAAATTGAACCCTGGTCTTTAAGCCCATTGGTCCTCGTTGACGTAAGATTCTATCACGGTTGGCGGAGGCACCCTATCTCTTCTTGTTTTAACCCCATCTTTTTCCGTTCGCCTGCGCGAAGCGATTTTGTCAGAACAGAATTGTCCTCGTTCTTCTCGGTGCAACAACACGTTTCGCGTTGATGTGCTTGTCTTTGTGCGTGTTTTCGCCCAAAAATTGATGTTGGGGAATTCATCAACAGCTTTTCTTGGCTGGTTTTAAACCCGTTGCACGTGAAGAAAATTAATACTTTCGTATTGTCTACGCCTGTTCCCTTCCAAGGAGTTCTGCGAACAGGTGAGTCGTTGGTTGTTCTGTATCGCTTCGACACTTTCTATCGCGTATCTTTCTTCCTAACAGGCTTTAGTCAAGGGGTATCCTTACCTCTGTGCCGCTTTCGGCAACAGTCTATGATTTTGGTGGCCATTCCCCGCTTCTGCACGGTCCCGTGAGTCCCGGCGGACACCTTGGAGCTGATTAACACTCCGACCCACGTGCGACACGCGCAGGGATAAGGTTGGCCTAATTTTTGTTCTATTTTCGAATATTTCTACCGGAAAACGGCATGTAGCTTCACTTTGCGTATTGATATAATTTGAGTTCGCTGTTTGCTTTCTTTTTGCGTACCGTTCCGGTATTTGTTTTAAAGACACTGTTGTGTTTACTTTAAGCGCGGTTGCGGCTTGGTTCCACTAGTTTCCCTGAATCGTTTCACGGCGTCGTAGACGGTAGATTTCTTAAAATTCATCGTCCGAATAATGTCGACCGTCTTCGTTTCTGTCCTGTGCAATTCTATAATTGTAACCAGGATTGCCACGACTGTTCTGAAAAGCGTACTAAAAAAATGTACTGAATACGCAGAAAACGTACTGAAAGCGGAAAATTCAAAATTAAACTATTTGTATATTATTAGTTTCATGTTTTAAATAAAAAATATTATATCAAATTTTTAATTTAATACATTTTTTGTTATAGATAAAAAGTAGCTAATGATTTTGATTAATGAACTTTAAAAAACAACTATTCGAATAGGTATAAAATACAAAAAAGACACCATAATAATAATAAGAAAAATCATTATTATAATGCATTTGTATAATTGTCCTTTAAAACTGATTAACTTATACTAGTCTCCACTACGCTATTTCAAATTTAAAAAAATAACGCTTCGAGACGAGTACCATTTATTTATTTTTTTAATTTCTTTGTATGAGAATGACGTACAACTCGGCTTTTGACGCTTTATAACCTCACAAAGTAAACTTCATTAAAAATAGCAAGTTATACTAACTGTTTCAGGAAAGTAATAATAAAACAGGATTTAACTTTTAATGATAATTTTATTATTTGCTGTCTAACTAAAAAAAAGGCCCGCAACCGGAATTTGAAATTTTGTACTGAAACTGGTAATTTTTTTTAGAAGTAGTACTGACGTACTGAATTTTCAAATTTGGACCGAATTCAGTACAATAGTACTGAACCGGCAACCCTGATTGTAACACGTTTACACGTTAACAAAACACCTGACTTGAATTTTTGAATGACAGTTCATTTGTAAATAACCATAATTCAATCCAAACAAGTTTTAAAAATGGAGAGATTAAAAAAAAAAAGAATTCTGTTTTTGAATTAAAACACGTTTGGTTCACGATTTTGTGAGCGAAAGAAAACACCAAGTCGCTTAACTCAAAATACAAAAACAATTGAAAAAAAATAACTACCAGTTTTTGGAAAAATACTGTGAGAACATTAATAAAATTCGTGTAAATATAATTCCGGGAACTTTAGCGACTCGCTGTATATTGAATGTACTACACATAATGTAATTAAAGAATATTATTTTTATTTTAGACACAAAGAAATATGTTCTTATTTAAGTTAAACTTACAGTGCAATTCCCAAACAAATGATTCGTGATAACTGTAATTTCTTGATTTTATACGTCAAGATATCACAAATCTGAAATACATTTATAACGATCATGTTACCGGAGATATGACCTGTGACCAGTTTTGTGCTATACAATACATTATTAGAAGTAACCGTTTCGCTTTTCAGCCATTAATACTAACTATTTCTCAACGCAGGTAGATATCGCAAAAACAGAATTTGTGTTAAAGATAAGATGACATCACAATATCACAATCAAATGTAAAAACACATTTAGTTGTCGTTTTTAATAATGTTCAGTGCACTACCCAAAATATAATTAAAGAATATTATATTTCTTTTAGACGCCAAGGAAGACGTTTTTATTTAAGTGAATGTTACAATGTGATTCTCAAAAAAATGATTCGTGATAACTGTGATATCTTGGTTTTATTCTTCAAGATTTCACAAATCTGAGACACATTTATGACGAATGACGATCATGTTACGGGAGATACAATCTGTGACCAGTTTTGTGATGATATACCTAAGCCACATTATTGGAAAAAACAGTTTGGTTTTTCAACACTTAACACTAGCTATTCCATAAACGCAGGTAGATATTGCAAAGGATTCAACACGTATAATGCACCTTTAAAACCACTATATTTTTACATAGTTCTTTAAGATTATAAAGCCGTTAAGCCATAAACAACACACTTAAAACTGAATTAAGGAGCAGGGTATCTTAAAATAATTGTCATCCGTTATCATGGTACGATAAATGCCAGGTAAGTCAGGCACAGGCGTGACGTTATGCCGTGAGTAAATTTGACCGTTTCGAAATATGGTGTGCAGATTCTATGTGATTTTACTTTCAGCGTGACGTGATGTCGATACGCGAAGTGGTCACATTTTTATTCGGTAAGTATTACCTTGAAATTGTTGTACGATGATCTGAATTTCTTAGTTGTTGCAATTAAACACCTGACTTGCATTTTTGATTGATAGTTCATTTATAAATACCTATAACTTAATCCAAACAAGTTTTAAAAATAGAGAGATTCAAAGAAAAGAACGTTTGTTTTTGAATCTAAACACGTTTGGATCACGATTTTGTGAGCAAAAGAAAGCATCTATAGTTGCTGAAAAGGAAGATATTTTAACAGATAAAATAGCGACATCTTACTATCGCTTTTTGACCTGACATTGCAGTAGGATAGACAAATTGAAGCGGGATTTGCTCCTAATAAGTCCCCCATGCAAGGCAGCCATGCTTGCTGTCAAAGCATAATGAAAATTTTTAGAAAAATTTTGTGCAAATCGTTTTTGATTGCAGTGAAAACCTCGAGCAGCCTCTGGACAGCTGTTTCAGCCCTGCTTGGGGCTTCTTCAGCAGAGACGTAGCTCGACATTTCCACTGCAAACAAAAACGACTTGTCCAATTTATTCGCAATTGCGATGTAAGAGTGATGAACAGATAAAGTAGCGACATCTTACTATCGCTGGGGGACTTATTAGGAGCAAATCCCGCTTCAATTTGTCTATCCTACTGCAACGTCAGGTCAAAAGGCGATAGTAAGATGTCGCTATTTTATCTGTTCATCAGTCTTACATCGCAATTGAGAATAAATTGGACAAGTCGTTTTTGTTTGCAGTGGAAATGTGGAGCTACGTTTCTGCTGGAGAAGCCCCAAGCAGGGCTGAAACAGCTGTCCAGAGGCTGCTCGAGGTTTTCACTGCAATCAAAAACGATTTGCACAAAATTTTTCTGAAGATATTTGACTTTGCAGGGTTCCGTCCTTCACTTAGCAACCGAAGGAGCGACGTTAAGGTGACAGACGTCAATCTGACACATGCCAAGTACGTCAGGCTAACAGAGTTTAGAGATGTCACTTTGACAGCTACTATAGCAACGACGCGTCAAGAGCAGCCAAATAGGTGTGTTCTTTTTACCACAGAACTCAATAACCTTGGAAACTTTTGTGAGCTTCCCTCACATCAATTACATCAATCAATCAAATAGAGATTTAGGTTAGAATGCTAATGCTAGTATGTAATGGCTAAATGTCTAATTTGACATTTGCGCGATGTCAGTGGAAGTAACCATGTATTTAAAAATGTATACTTACGATATTTACTGATCTGAGTCGAATGTAAAACTAACACACCTAATGGTCAGGATGACGTCAAATAAGGATTGGCTACTATCGCCTCTAATTTGAACGACAATCCATCCAATGACGCAGAATTATCGATTCTCCACTACATCTGATGGATATAAAATCGGCACACAGCCGATTCAAACCAGTTTTTTGCCAGCACCGACATTGGCAAATCACTCAACAATGTGAAGCACCCTTGTAGTCCGACATTAACAAACCACACGAACCCAGCGCTCTATGATTGTAGTCAGGTTATTGTGTACCAGAGTACTGCACAATTATAATTTGTTCACAAATTAAAAGACCACTAGCGATGTTGCCTTGTGAAAAATACAACCGGCAACAGCGTCCTAGAAAAATTTGGTAACAAAATTGGCAAGTGTTTGAAATAAACGATATGGTTATACGACAAACTGATAAGCCATGTTGACAAGTAGTGTTTGAAATAAATGACAAGGTTATATGTTCTGAACAGATTTATGGTTCTAAATTTAATAATTATGACAGATTCATGTTTTTTACCATATCGTTCGTGAAGAATTTTATAATAGACAAGCTGTAATTATCGATTGTGTCAGGTACGTACGAATTTTTGTAGAAATACGCAGGCAGATATGTAATTACATGTTTACATTTACACAGAGAAAAAAACGAGAACATAAGTTAAAATATATCATGAAACTATTGAAATCATATAAACAGTCTCTAGAACCAGGAAGAAGTAGTTACGAACCATCAGACTCAAGTATTTGCCGGTTGCTTAAATCTGGCGCCAAGTTTTTCTTTCAACACAGCATTTGTTGAGTGCTTGTTTGATTTTAACGTTTAAAATATTTCTCTGCTTTCCAGGTATTGAAATGACTTGTTAAAATGAATATAAATGCTGTAACAGTAGAATTAAAATGACAAATTACTTTTACATGAAACTTCAAATACATTGCCAACTTAATATTTTGATAATGTTCTATAGGGGACTTATGTTTTATACCAACATAATGCAACATGTGGTGGTTTTTTAAATTTGTGAACAACGTATACCTACCTAGTTACCGGTTAATAGATTTAAACAACAAGGTAGAGCGACGCGATACCTACCTGCTACGTACAGGTAACGGGTAACTTTACTTACCTGATACAGAATTAATACTCTTTCTTACGATTTCTTACGGAATAAGTTCTACAACTGTTTTGTGAGAAAGGCTGTGCCATGTAAAGATTTTTACCAGAGGTGATCTACCTAGAACTTGACTGTCCCGGTAACAAGTGTTACCTAATACCGGGGAACACCGGTATTACCAAGAACTTGGTGTACAATACCCGCTTAACCTTAAAGTATTACCTACCAATGTTACCTACCCACTTGCAGTACTCTGTTGTGTACATTCATTCGCCCAGCGCTCTATTATTGTAGTTAGGCGAAATCCCGCACTTTTGCACGTACACACCAGCTAATGCTGTTTCTACATATAGTCAACCATACAAGTAAGAGTCTGCCGCAACTTCGTACCCGCAAAGACTGCAACTTCCAGTAACTCATCTCACCTGAACACGTAGCCATCCAAGAAGAGTATGTGGGTAACTCTATCCTCTTGGATTTGACCGCCTTCTGAAAAGTTACTACCGAACCAGAAAGACAAACCATTTCGCCTTCATCATCTGTAGATATTTTCATCAACCACTTCGCCGGAGAAACAAACTCTTCAAAACCCGTTCATTATCGAAGCACCATTCCATTATTTGTTATACGTTGCTTTTACAATCATAAAAGTTCTTTCGCGCCGTATAGGGGAAAATAATTTAGTAAGAACTAGTTACAGGCGATACCTTTTTATAATTAACAGTTAAGGGATTATTGATAAAGTCGACATCAATAACGCACCCGGTATATTAGATAACTAAAATAATACATGTGGGTTTACGTTAATAAAACTGACCCTATACATATTGCAGTTCTTAATTAAAAATTTTTTTTCTTCATATTGTCCAAGGACGGTAAAGTTAAAAAAACAATATTCCTGTGAATATTCTCAATTTAGTATATTTATTTTAAGCTAATACCTATGCTGATATGATGAAATTTTTCGTTAAATTCGATTAAGAATAGTGCAATTTATTGTATATATTTTTTTATTGAAACCATTTAAAACAAAATCAACTAGATCCTCCCTTACATAACAAAGAAATTAAATGGTACATGACAAACATTAAAATAAAAAAATTTGCGCTGTACTTTTGCGCCCCTCAAAAAGCATCGGTAGACATGTCTAATGGCGACTTTGTTATCATCAAAATTAGGTCGTAATTAAACACGGAATGAATTCAAGAAATTCGGGGCGGATATTGTATTATGTTACAATAATTATAATACAAACAATCCTACTTTGTGTTCGGCTAGCGCAACATGCATATGAATTTTATCCTTTTAATTTTCTTCATAATAAATGGAGGTAAGTTTGATTTCTATTTTGCTACGCCTTGATTAACAAAAGAAATTAGAAACGTTCCTGAATAAAAAAAATTACGCGACAAGTTTTATTATTACCTTCTTCGTCCTGAATTTCAAAATGGAATTTTAAGGTTTTGCCTTCGACTACGAATTCCATGGCAAGTCCAGTAACCATCCACATTCACGTATAAAGGACAATATCTTAATCGATTATGATGCCTCCATAAGACCAGTCGTAAACCATCAGAATGCGACAAAAGTTACTGTCCGAATGGTACTCAAGTCTATTGATTATGTAAGTATTATTGAAAATATTTATTTGCGTATGCAGAAATTTCATAAAGTATAGGGTGATTCAGAATAAGTATATGATCAGTTAGAAGCGTATTTACAAAGGTCATGCAAATCAAAATTATATATATTTGTCTTTTTTTTCTAAATATTGTTTTCTCTATTACAAAAAATAAATAAAATATTGTCTATAATTTAATTTGAATTTAAATAAAGAGAAAATCAGAACAAAAACATCATTGTGTAAAAATATTTATTTGTGTTCAGAAATTTCATAGAGTACACAGTAGTTCGGAATAAGTGTCCGAGATTTGCATTGATTTTCGAAGATTAATCCAGTTGCGTCGCAAAGTTTCAACTTGAATTGCTGTCAGGTGTCAGCATTTTTAAGCTAGCTTTACACGATGCCTCATTTCGTGCAACAACGCAAGCGCTAATTGCTTGCATCTACGCATACAATAGCATGCATCTACGCACATAATAGCATGCAATAGGAGGCAAGGACGCATGCGTCTTAAGTATGCGTCAAAGTGTTTATAGGAGAGTTCATTTCACTGTATATAGCGAAATGAAAGAAAGAAAAGTAAATCCTGTTTAAGGCTTCCACGGCCGTCGTCCACGGTTGAATTTCTGGCTTCCGGTTGGAACCGCGTTTCTCGGATTTCTTCTACTGCCGACATTTCGTTCTCGTTAAGTCGTTGAGACTACAATCTCAACGACTTACAAGAAGCAGCAGCAAGACCACCAACAGCAGCAGCACCATCACCTGCAACAGCAGCAGCACCATCACCTGCAACAGCAGCAGTAGCCCTGGGGAAGTACTTCTGCAATGGAGAACAAAACGTCGGCAGTAGAAGAAATCCGAGAAACGGGGTCCCAACCGGAAGCCAGGAATTCAACCAAGTAAATCCCGTATTAAACATTGGCAACAAAAGTGACGATTAGCGCCTCTGGTTTTCGTCAGGCAAACTTCAAGTATTAGCGGGCTTTTTAAATTAGTATCTATGTCTTTTTTATAGAAAAATCCTTTTTAGCAATTATTAAAACTAGTTTACTGAATGAAATAAATAGCATTGGATTTAAAAACCTTATTTCTACTTAAGTTTATCCTTATTTTATTTATAAATGTCACTGCAAACGTGTTTAAAGATTTATTAAAGGTATGTACTTACATTAAGCAACGTAATTAGCTGTGTTGAAATAAAAAGCAAACTTATGTCTGTAAAACGTAATAAAATAAAAAAATTGATTGAGTGCAAATTATCAGATTTGGAATAAATGCTAATAAAAACTGGGGAAAATTAATGCTTCTTCATTTACTCAAAGGTCGCGGGAACGTTCACTATAAAAATACACTACTAAGTATTTCTTGTTAAAAACTTAATCAAATATAAGCACCATAACTTTGAAAATGGACAAAGAATTTTCTCACAGATACAAAGAAAATAGAATGCAGTTGCCATGGAAACAGTTCCAGCAGCTAAGCCTCTGATTGGATGTCAGTATTTTCCTTGCCCTCTGATTTCGCCAAGCCCACATACTCTTTGCTGCAAGTTTGCGTATCTGTAGAGTTACCATAATTCCCATGCATTAATATGAGACGCTTAAGCATTAAATAAGAAAAAAGTGGATCTGGTAATAGTTTATTTTACTCTTAAAAAAGATGAATAAAGTTTAAGCAATCTAATAAAATGAATGGAAAGTTGCAATTGCAAGTTGCATTCTTAATTATATCATTTTCTTCTTTCACATAATTATAAAAGTCGTTGCAAGTCTTTTTAAAATTGTGATGACATCGATTGCAGTGAAACCCCGAGCAGCCTCTGTGCAGCTGTTTCAACCCCATTTGAGGCTTCTTCAGCAAAAGCGTAGCTCGGGAATTCCACTGTAAACCAAAACGATTGGACTAAGGATAATCGCAAATACATTAGGATTGACAAATTGAAGCCAGTTTTCTACATAATAAGTCATTCCATGCAGGGCGGCTCTCTTTGTGAATTATAGCTTACTAGGCAGCAGTACAGTGGCCATTTACTATAAATCGTTATACAGTATAAAGTCAAACCCCTAGTCGCCTGAGGGCGCGCCTTAAGCAGCTAAGATCGTAGACTTTTGATTTTTTTAATACTCCTACAAGCTTTGTTGCAACTGGTCGAGAAACCGTACACTGTGAGATCACGAGCATGCGCATTAAACAAAAGTACATGCGCAGTAAACACGACACCAATTTGTTTACTGCGCATGCTCGTGATCGTACAATGAACGGTTTTTCGAGCAGATGAAACAAAGTTGTAATTTTTGAAATTATGTTGTACTTTTCCTCTAATTCAGGTATTCATCGCCCCTCAACTCTCCACTTTTATAATTTATATCACTGGAACGCCATAAACATGTCTGTATAACTTGATGAAATTTAGTGTTTCTTTATTATACCACTCCATGACGTCTGTGACTTTGTAGTTCGACGAATGCAAAGGTACGGTTAACAAAAATCCAAAAATAACGCAAAGGATTCCCATCAAACTTGGGAATCAATCGCGTCACCTTGCCTTTAAAAAAAGCTTCGCTGTGAATTAACGCAACCAAGCTGGCACGCGTTTCATTACACTATAAACGCATGTTTACATCAAGATAAAAGTAATGCGGCATCGTCTAAAGATGACTAAAAAGGGGATGCATAGTATGCCCATAGAATCGCCTGCTGCGCTATAAAATTACGCATGCAGCCATGCATGCATTTTATTGCGTTATAAACGCATGCAACATGATGCAAGAAATGAGGCATCGTGTAAAGCTACCTTTAGAGTCTCAAGGTAAAGTACACATACAGTATATAATGCGGCTGCTATTTCGCAAGTACTTGACATCTCGCAAGTGAGCTATCATGTTACAATGACACTGACACAACCTGTACAAGTTTAAAACCAATATGTACCGACGCTAAGCTGCCGTCTTCAGTACATACACCTTACACACACACACAAATAAATTAAAAAACTCATGACATCTTTGGTATTATCCTTGGATCATTCCTGGTTCGTTCAAGTTATTGAAAATTGAAGAAAAAAAAAACATTTAACCCCCTTTACAATATTGCAGGACGCATTTTCAAACACAATCGACGTCCACACGTGGCTTCCAATGGTAAGTTTCTGCATTTTATAAAAAAATCATTTACCTTTTCAGGGCCTTTGTGAGACTTTTGTCAAAAAATTAATAATTTCTACACGGGCAATTTTGACGGCAATCAATTGCTTAGTCATTACATCGCTAGACCATGTGGATAAATATCGGGCGACATTTTGCGACACCTGTCAATATATGACAATAGTGCTTCATATTGCCACATGTTGCTTATAAGTACCATATACATTACGTATACATGTACCCTCGCGGGCTTAAATCGTTAGTCCCAGTTTCTAAACTCGCTTTTCTAAGATGTTACTGCCGCGGAGCATCTTAATTACTGAATATTGATTGGTATATAGGTTGGATGTACTCCGCCGCTGTAGTAAGTAGCTGGTGACCTTGAGGTGTTTCGGTATGACTTACGGACGGTTTCTCAGGGTGTTCGATTAATTGACACTGGTGATGACAGAAATTGAATATTGCGTAGTGGTCTAACGCCAACGTGATTAAAGGTTCAGGACAACTCTGACGACGTCCGTCAGGGTTGGAAAACGGCGACGGTTACGGTCCAGAAGGATCGACGACGACCATCGTGGGCATAGGGCGAGGCCCTTTTTGTGAATCACACTAATAGCTTAATTGTATCAACTACAGTTTCGAAATTGGGTCGGTCTATTTAT
Organism: Prosopocoilus inquinatus; assembly: GCA_036172665.1. Taxonomy (NCBI): domain Eukaryota; kingdom Metazoa; phylum Arthropoda; class Insecta; order Coleoptera; family Lucanidae; genus Prosopocoilus; species Prosopocoilus inquinatus. Next base: position 28,244,326 of record CM069877.1, on the reverse strand, counting down.
ACCGATTTGTTTATAAAAATCTGCTTACTTAACTCGGTCGCGAGCTAACTCTGAGTATGCGGAATACTTGCGTGCTCACGTTCCAATTTAATTACCCGCGCGTCGTTTTCCGCCGAGTTCTGGGTTTCATAACCGGAATGTGATTACGCACTAATTACACATAAAGTTTAAGTGTTATTACCTACCTGCTGATCATGTAACAAAGTTAGCTATGGGTCGACTAATTTCAGAGCCGCCGGCAGCTTCAATGGAACGATACTGGAATTCGTCAAACCATACGCGAGAATTATTTCAAAATTCGCCACTCAATTTTTTTTTATATAAGGTACCGCGGGAAAATTAAAAAAACGCGTCTCGTCAATAACATACATACATACATAGAAATATTACATCAAGAAGTTGAACGTCGTAACAAAGCGCTACAAAACAACTAGAGCAAAATCAATACGGACAAATGTCGCCGTAAGATTAAGATTGGTAATAATTTTACATGAACCGCCCCAGAGGTGGATGAGAATTCATACAAACAATAAAACAAATCGGCTTAAAGCCACAGAGATTGGTACAAATTAAAATGCGGTAAAATCACTTACAAGTTCAAATTACAACCTCCAGATTCAATCAGTCAGATCTGAAATTTTGTTTAGTCCAAATAAAATTAAAAAAACTTAGCAAAAGTCCACTAAAAAATAAGGTCCTGAAGGGACTAGTATAAACTAAAACAAGAAGGGGAGCAATCTGTTACGCAAATAGACGTCTGATCTAATCAACAAAAGCTGAGCGCTAGTCCGCAATTAAATAATTCTGCAAAAGTAAGAAAATTAGGAAAAGGTCCGACTTGTCTTATCGCAGTGCCGAGTCAGTCTCGAATTAGGCTCCTCCACGTCCTTTTCACGTCCCGCGTCGGACAGCTAAATGGGGTTATCGAAGTTCGAAACTCTTCCGAAAATCTCCTAGTCCAAAGAACAGATCGCCTACAAGGAGGGCTATGCAGCAGAAGGACCGAAAGGGCAAAAGAGCGATCAGCACTTCACACCGGGGATTAGAAACACCGGAGATCAAAAGCACCGAGAATCAAACGGTTTGGCCCAAAAATATTAACTCACCTGGTGGCCAAGGGAAATAGTTTACAATTCACCATAATGCACAAAAAACGTGTGGTTATCCCAAAATGTAACTTTAAAATGATTCGTTACAGACTCGATTTAGGGGTAACGCGAGTAAAGAAACAAACATAATAAAAGAGAAAGATCGAAAAGAATTAGCCAATCCGGCGAAATGTGACATCAGCCTCACCGAATGATCTTCAAATATCAGGGGTCAGGGGAGCATCCACGAAACGAACGCAATATCGCAACTCACTAAGAGCAGGGAACAAGAAAGAAAACCCGCCGAACTGGCGGGTAGGTCACCCGGAATAAATCACGAAATCATCAACTTCCTTCAGATTAATTAATCACCGCCCACAATAATTTTATCTAATCATCCTAAAAGATATACACTGTGTTGAATCGTTCTTCAGACATAGCCAAATAGCATGTAAAATTAAGTACTTGCAATTATAGGCTCTCTTATAAATTTTAGAGCAAGACGGCAAAGGAAAATCTTGTTCGGAATATCAAAATGCACCTAACATAATATTTAAAACTTTAAATTTCACAGCCAGTTTCTTTTAAAATGGCAAAAATCTTCTGAAAGATGCGCTCAGTTTATTAAGAATGACCGAAAAATATTTAAGTACTTATAGAAAGTGACAACTTCAAAGTTTTCAATTTTTGCATTTCTTCGGAGAGTAACGAAGTGTTAGAATACTCCGTAACGGGGTATTTTAATACTCCGTTATAAAGATTACGAAACGGCAAGAGAAACCAAACTTTTCTAAGTGCAAAAATTGCAAATTTTGAAGCATACAAATATCTAAATATCGGTCGGTCATAGCTAACTTGTTAGTAAATTAAGTGCATTTTTCAGAAGATTTTTATCGTTTTAAAAGAAAATGGTTGCGAAATTTAAAGTTCTAAATATGATATTAAGTGCATTTCAATATTCCGAACAATATTTTCCTTTGCCATTTTGCTCTTAAAGTTACAAGAGAGCAAATAATTGCAAATATTTAGTTAAAGTGGTGTTGGGTTGGGTTGGGTTGGGTGGCACTTAAAGTGGGGGTTGTTTGCAATAAGAATATTATAAAAATTGAGTGATGAAAAAGTGATTTTTAAGAGTGCAGAATTTCTTCCGCATTTTCAGTTGGTTAAGCTAGCGCCACATAAGTGACAAAATCTTTATTTTATTTGCGAATAAATTGGACAAGTCGTTTTTATTTGCAGTGGGAATGTCCAGCTAAGTCTCTGCTGACGAAGCCCCAAGCAGGGCTGAAACAGCTGTACAGAGGCTGCTCGATGTTTTCACTGCAATCAAAAACGATTTGCAACAAAAATTTTTAAAGTCTTTATTGTTTCCACCTCGTAAAAATAAAAAATTAGAAATTTTGATCAAACAGTCAAATCAACCGTAATGTGTGATATATTGTTAGAATCGTAGAAAAAATCTTTATTTAAAAATATGAGAATCCAGTATGGCGCCCATAAGAAAAAAAATTATAATTCCCCCCAGGTCGCTGGGATGGCAGTGATGGCATTGTATTTATAGTAATCTGTAATCCTTAGCATATTTTTAAGTTACCATGGTTACCTTTTATTGATTTTGAAAAGTTTGGAATCGGTTGTCAGAAGCCAAAGTATTAATTCGATTTCTTCCTTAATTAAACGTTTAAATTTCGTTTGCGGCCATTCCAGGCGAACGAACAGGACAATTTGTGATAAAAATAAGGTAAGAGAGAATGATAAGCGAAAAGTGCACTTTTTCGGCTATCACGGCCGCGCGGCCTTATTAAGCACCGGAGCAAAAAACGATCCGAGCAAACGTGGTAATAATTTATAGAAAGAAAATCACAAATTGTCCGTTCATTCTTCTCGAATAGCCCTAAACTAGTATCTTGCGCAAGAATGCAGCTCAATTTATTAGATTATTTAATTTCTTGAACAATCCTTAAACCGTTAACGCAGAAATATTTTTAAATTACGCGCCTTTTTTTTAATTCACACCAGGCCGCGTGAGGCGGGCATTTTGTTGCTCCACATAGTATACAACGTTGGCTTTGACATCTATTATATCTTTTATCTATGAAATGGAATGACAGATTTAGATTCTACTTAAAAAGGTACCTCAATAATAGGTATATTCGTTTTAGATGACTAAGGCCCAGTTTTACAATGACGGTTTAACTTTGAGCCGAAGCTTAAATCCTTCACAACAATTGTTGAAATAATCGTTGCTAAGGGTTTAAACCTCAGCTCAAAGTTGAGCTGCAATTGTAAAACTGCACCTTAGGTTGCCACAAGTCACCTGCGTCAACGAATTGTGTATTCGTTTTAGATTTTCGGCATGCTGTATTTGACATTGGCATATTCGTTTTAATTGCCACTGCGGCAACGCTGGTGTTGACGCAATGTGCACCTACTCCAGAGTAGGGTTTAGTTGCGTCAACACCAAAGTATTGTTTACTTAACCTTAATTTAATTATTTTTCAGCAAGGTCGGTGTTCATCACAGAGAAAAATCTTTGTTTGAATATAGTCGATGCATTTATTTATTTGAAAGATGCACACTTTACATTAATTCAAGCAGTTTCTTGTTGATTCAAACGCTTTTTTACTTGAATAGAATACATAATGGCTTTTCTTTTAAATAAATGCATTGAACGTACCCAAACGAAAATTATGCTGATTTAACATTTTTCTTTTCTCTGGGTACAACTTGCCCATCACAAACAATTCGTTTTAGATCAATTTCTGATGCAACCATAACTTGACCTAGATGGGCATCAGCTACTTGAAGATGACGCTATTGTGGCAAACCCAGCATTTCTAAAACGAATATACCTAATGTGTAAATTATAAATGTCTAGCTTTATCGGTTTTCGATTGAAAAAATAAAAACTAAAATGAAATATTTTAATTTTTTCGCAATATCTTCAAAACGAAAACGAATAATTTAAATTGCTTTCCAGATTATTAATTAACATGAAAATACGCAACTTTGGCCTAATTTAACCGACCTCGTATCTCTCAAAATAAGTGAAATTCCCATACTTGAGCTCGAAAAATGGACAGCCTGTATATACCGGCTGTTTCAAATTGGGTGTGCACTGAAGGGATCTCCTAAACCGTAAGATATACAAATTTGGTTAAATGGAAGAAAAGTTGCACGAATCAATGACTAACTCATATTTATTAACAGAATGATTTTTTTATTATTTCTTCTTGAAATATTAATAAAAATGTAAAAAAAGCGATTTTCTTTTTCTCTTTGTATCTCTTTTATTATACATAATTTTGAAATTCTGATTTAACTTTCTACAGGCACTTTTTCATTCTGCTTCGAATAGAAGTAATAGAATTGAAGTCAAACGTTTCGTCTTTCCACGACCATAATCAGTTTCTATTTTTTTAATACAACTTATATCTTTTTATTATTCTATTCGATAGCATTTTTTCTCCTGATTGCAATGATATATCACACTTAATAGTTGACATTAATTTGAAGCTTAAATAATTCAGATTTTATATAAAACTTTTATTTAATATCTACATAATTAAAAATTTTTGTAAGTAAAATTTTTTTTAAACTTGAAACGTATAAAATTATGAAGGGAAAACACTCAACGTTTCGCTATTGATTAATAGCTTCTTTTTATTATTCAATTGGATAGCATTTTTTCTGGTGATTTCGGTGATGTCTGATACTTAATACCTTTTTTTCAAGTAAAGTTAAAATATGACAGAAAAAACTGATACAGTTTCATTATGTTTTTCTTTCTTAATAAGTAAATTTATACCTGACTACTTTTTTTTATTTGTTAAGGATTAACAGCTAACATTCAATTGTCGAAAGAGGAAAAATCAATAAATATTATCTATATGATATTAGATGGTTAACACAAACCAAATAAACAGCAGTATAAACGTATTAAATTACAAGAATAAAATAAATAACTTGAACAAAAATTATAGAAGAAGAACATGAATTTGTGAAATAAATAAAGTGAAATAAATAAATTAAAGTAAATCCTCCAAATGTCATCCACTGTTTTCAAGACACATATTCGTTGTTAATCCTATGTGTTGTCTAGCGTGTCGAATATGAATTCGCGAAACATTTCTGCAAGAATATAACATTCGCCTTCTTAGTTCCCCCTTATTATTTATCTTAATGCTGTCACTATTTCAATGTCCAAAATACAAAGCCTAGTTTATCCTGTTTAAATTATGCAGGGTGGTCCGGATATAACATGCCAAACTTCAACTGGTAATCACCTCGTCAAAATGACAAAATTTTGTACCATTTTTGGACTCAGCCATGTTTAAGAAAATTAAAGATAGTGAAGTGTTGAGAGCCACCGAGTGCTAAAGATATAAAAAAAATACATTGTTGTAGAAAGTATTTTTCAAATTTATCACAAAAATATTCGTTTTTAGCTGCCAATGTCTGTGTAAAAGACACTATTCAGTAATATCTAAATATTTTTAGTATAATTAGTATTCACTTTTTCTTTTAATCCAACAGTGCGAGTCAAAATTAAAAACTAGGCTTTTTAATTCCTATACCAAACCTGAGATACTAGTCTAGCAAGTTATATTAGAATCACCCAATATTTCTCAGTAAAAATTCATTTTCGTAAGTGCAGTGCATTAATAAAATAACGATACAGAAAAACTTTAAATAGTTTATTATAATATACACTATAGCTAAGAAGATGAACTAAAAATTTGAAATTATGTATTAAATAAAATTTTCATATAAAAATCTGTATTATTTTAGCTTCAGATTAATATCAACTATTAAGTGTGATATACCATTGCAATCAGGAGAAAAGATTCTATCGAATAGAATAATAAAAAGACTTAAGTTGGATTAAAAAAATTGAAACTAATGATGGTAGCAGAAAGATGAAACGTTTTACTTCAATTCTGTTTCTCCTATTCGAAGCAGAATCAAAAAGTGCCTTTAGAAAGTTAAATCAGAATTTCAAAATTATGTATAATAGAAGAGATACAGAGGAAAAAAGAAATTCAACTTTTTTACATTTTCATTAATATCTCAAGAAGAAATAAGAAAAAAATAATTCTGTCAATGGATTCGAATTAGGCATTGATTCGTGCAACTTTTCTTCCATTTAACCGTATTTGTATCTCTTACGGTTTAAGTGCACACCCAATTTGAAACAACCGGTATATACCGCGCCATGTGCTCACCCTTCTAAAATCTTTATTTACTAATCGATTAACCTGAATTTTGGAGACAACAAATTAAACAAAAAATGGAATTTTTCATTTCCATGACGTAAAAAGTGACTGAAATTCTCATTGTTTGGGCAATTTACTCACCTCAAACTGCATTTATTTATCCACTTAGACACCGTTCATTTATCTAAATAGCTTTTATAATATGCACTTAGCTTAAGCTAAGCTGTATGGAAAAGAATAATAATTTTAACATCTGGAAAAAGTATCTGGAAACTATTGAACTATTGAACAAAATAAATTCTGATTTAGCACTGGCTAGACGAACACTTAAAATGGGACAAGAAAGACTATGACAACGTCGACACAATTTTTCTGCACAGCTCTGAAATATGGACTCCGGATTTATCCATTTACAATGCGTAAAGACGAAATTAATTAGCATGTAGGTATTTTTTAATTCATTATATTTTCCAGGCACGATCAATCGGATGATCCCTCTGTTCTAAATGGAGTGACCTGCTTAATATCCAACGTTGGCGTTGTAACGTGTGTGCCACCCGTGAAAAGTTCCGCTTACTGCAGAGCGAAGCTCCTTTGGTACCCCTACGACAAGCAAAACTGCTCGGTCAGTTTTGGTTCCTGGGTATACAGTGGCGAAGAGGTGAATTTCACCTTTCAATCGGGTGCGGTATTAACGGATGATTACCGACCAAATGCGGAATGGGAGCTTCTGAATATTTCAGCCATAAAAAACGTCGGTCGTTATAAATGTTGCCCCAATAATACATATCCTTCCTTGAAGTACGTCTTCTATCTAAAACGACATCCCGGATTTCATGCTGCTACAGTGGTAGTGCCTGCTTTAGGTAGGTAAAAAGTAGCCTTTGGACAAAAAAGTATTTCTTGTTTTATAGTCATAATGATTACAACTTTACTAACGTTTTGCTTGAATCCCGACGGCATGGATCGGTTTTGCCTGGCATGCGTAAACGTGATCGTTCACTTGTTGCACCTCCAATTCATCTCTTGGTCTCTACCGAATTTTGGAGACGAAGTCCCGTTAATAAGTATAACTGATAAAAAGTATTGTTATATGTTTGTAAAAGGTCTCCATTTTCAGTTGATTATGGTCGAAACTCGCTCATGCTTTCTGCTTTTGCCTTGGTGTTAACAGCACTTCTTAAACGACTAGTTAACAAACCAGAGGAGAGTCCCATGTGGATTTCGAGCACAATCACGAGTTTGCTTGCAAGTCGCGTAGGACAAAGTGTACTCCTTTTGAATTACAACTTGAAGGTATGTTTTACATTTCAGTTTTGTTTTAGTGCTAGTTCTTACGTTTAATAATATAGTCCTTAAGTGGGGCATTTCATTATTACCATTTGCACCAAATATATAAGGAACATCCAAAAAGACTTAATTTAAAAAATTAAACTTATCTGCTTACTCTGTAATGACAACCGTTAGGAGATACATTTTAGTTGTGGACGAGTACACTGTCACGACAAAAGGCGCTTTACGTGGGCTGCTGGAAAATTTTCTGAAATCTAGTAGGTCTAGAATTGTCAGCGTTTATCAACTGTCATATTTGAAAAATTTGACGTTTTTCGCCTATAATTCTATTGACAGTTCCTATCCAAGTGAACTAGTTTTGTTTGTACAGCATTTGAGAAAAAGTAATTTTGTGTAAACATGGAAATTTCGCGTGGAAATTTTCGTGCCATGATTTTTTACGATTTCAAATGTGGTCTAACGCCGAAACAATGCCTCGATCGGCTTCACTTGGCTTTTGGAGATGAAGCACCATCAAAGAGCAGTATTTATAAATGGTTTTCCGAATTCCAGCGTGGACGTACCTCTCTCAGTGACGAATTTCGTGAAGGTCGTGCATCAACATCTGTTGTTGTCACTAATGTAGATGCTGTGCGTGAAATGCTTGAGCGAGATCGACATGTGACATACCGTGAGATTCAAGCATCCTTACGCATTGACATGAAAGCAATACACCAGATTTTGCATGATCATTTGAACGTACGAAAGCTTTGCAGTCGTTGGATCCCACACAATTTAACAGAAGCGCAAAAGCAGGGTCGTGTCAAATGGTGCGAAGAAATGCTCAAGAAATTCAATGGAGGTCGTTCAAATTTACTTTATAACATCGTTACTGGTGACGAAACGTGGATCTATTCGTACGAGCCAGAAAGTAAACAACAATCTACCGTTTGGGTATTTCAAAATGAACCAAAACCAACAAAAGTTGTCCGTTCACGCAGTGCTGCGAAGCAAATGATTGCTTGTTTCTTTGGTTTAACTGGACATGTAGCAACCGTGGCTTTAGAGGATCGATAAACCGTGAATGCTGATTGGTATACTACAATTTGTTTTCCGGAAGTCATCGCTCAAATAAGAAGAAACAATCGAAATCGACGAATTATTCTCCATCTCAACGCCAGCTCTCACTCAGCGCGTCAAACAATTGATTTTTTGTCCAACAAAAATGTTGAATTAATGACTCATTATCCATATTCACCTGATTTATCACCTAATGATTTCTTTTTGTTCCCAAATATCAAAAATAAAATGCGTGGTGAGCGATTTTCGTCGGCTGAAGCAGCGGTTGAAACATTCCTGACACTGGTTTCTGAGGTACCATCTTTAGAGTGGAAAACTTGCTTTAGAAATTGGTCCGAGCGTATGCAAAAGTATATTGACGTCAAAGGCGATGGTACTTCGAAAAACAATACCGTTTACCAAATTTCATATGCATTTTTTCATAGTTTCCAGAAACTTTTCCAGCAGCCCACGTACCGGCTTCCTCCTTGTCACGGGTAGCCCTTAACCAAGTCGGGACGGAGCCCTCAGGGTTTTAGGGGCATAGGTAGAGCTTCAAACAATCGGATACAAAAAATGTATCTCTTTATTTATCGGATTTAATTTAGTCACTGGTGGGTCGGAGGTTCCTTTTTGGTCTTCTGTTACAGTTGTTTTGCAACATCATTACTTTCCCCAGAGTAGTTTACGTTTTCATATTCTATCTATTACTTCTTTACCCTAACGATCGCAAGTTCCTAACGAATATTAATGAAGTAAATAAGCGATTATACTAATAAGGTAAAAAAACGAACGTCCGGACGAACAGTGAATTTTAGCATTATATTATTTAGCAAATAGACGAAAATTCACTAAATTTCGTATTTCTCTGCTATCATAGTGTTATTGTTTGTGCTCTGTAGAATTATGTTCTATGAAGTCCTTACCAAAGCCTCAGTAAAGTTCACGATCATCCTATTGTATTTTCCACGCTGAAACTAAAAACTGTGATTTCTCAAAGTATGGTTCTTGGTCTGTTCGTCGTTTTGGAATAACAGGGCCGACGTGTATTGCCGGCCCCTTTCCTCGCAGACGAGCAAGTTTTAGGCAACAAAATAAGGATATAATGTCGATCATCTCATCACTGGAGTAGCGAGTATCAACACCTTAAGTGCTTTGCAATTTATTTTGGAGTGACGTCATAGTTGACGCCATATAACGTGTCCTAGAATACCGTTTACTAGCTAACTAACGTTCGTGATTTTAATTTTAAGTACGTACATCAGCTGTAATTTCAGTCACTGTTAAGCCTCGATTTCTTAGGATAGCGGTACCACACAATAGCGGCCGTAAGTTTACGGTGAGTGACGTTACGATACGTACGATTACAACACGTTAGCGTGTGACGATCCGTTCTTAGAGATTTACGTTTTGGATTGACAAGGAATTCCGTTGGACAATTTATCTCTGGTGCCCTTAAACCTATCCAAATCTCCACTCGAGTTAGGGAATTACGTACTTTGCTACTCTCCATTCGTATCGTAATTTCGCTAAGTTTTCGAAAAGAGTCGTTAGCACCTTGTCGCCAGACAGAGTAGTCCTCCACTGTCACGGAGCGCATGTGAAGTGGAAGTACTGGTAATCTTGAGGCATTTCTACCGTGGACCGAAGGCTGCTTCTCGGAATTGTTCAATTAATTGGGCTGGACGACTTAGAAGAGTAGCGATGCCTTAGGATTGCCGGGATGTATTGATCACCTTTAGCGGCGAAGCAACGACATGACGTGTAGATGTTGTGTCCAGGGCCGATACTAGCGACATCCGTCGTTAGATTGAAGGCACGGCCTCTTGAAGCGAATCGTGTTACCGATTAACTTCCGAGATTCTCCTCGAATTATTTATACCGGTTTGTTTGCCAAACATACACAAAAATTTGTCGCCTTAACTCGGTCCCGTTGTAGGTTTGAAATAATAACACTTATTGCGATAATGATTGCAACGATCGCAAAACATTCCGTCCTAATTTAATATTCCGCGCGAGGTCTTCGCTGTATTTAAAATTTCAGAAAAGGAATGTGATTACGCACTAATTACACAGAAATTTTAAGTGTGCTAAATTATTTTCGATGCTTCTTTAAATTGTTCGCAAATTCAAAAAGACCACGGCCGGTGTTGCCTTATGAAAAATACAACTGATAGGTTTAAATTTTTCAAGTTCTTTTGGGTGCTTCCTCGACTTTCTGAAAGTATTTATTTGAATTTTTGAAACTCTCTAACTTGAAAACACTACCTACCTGAGCAGAAGCAAGATCGGTGCTGAGAAAATTAACATACAGCACCGCCAGCAGCTCTAGTCGTGACGGCTGTGAGTATTAGTAAACGCGACAAAATTGAAAGCCGCCTAATCTTGACCACAGATGAGGAAAGGAATAACATACGGGAAAATAACTCAAATTATGCAACTATCAAGATTGCAATACAAAAGTCAATAAAATACATGTACAGAAATTGTCCGTATGTGCAATGCTTAACGCCACTAAAAATTTATCACTACAAACCGGGCTTAACTCTTTTACCAAGAAACATTACACAAATTTAGATATTCAGCAACAAGATGTAACCGAAATTTACGGTACTTAACTGCAATAAACATGCCATAAAACAATCATGAAAATAATTCCGAAATTAACCAATTGGCGAATCCGTCAAGAAGCAGTACAGTAACTCATAAAACAATTCAGAAATTACTAGCGTGAAGCGCTCACGCGAAACGCTAAATATTAAACTAAATATTTGGCGTGATGCGCCCAAACAAATAAACGAACAGTAAAGCAAAATTCGTCGTACAGATACGACCGCAACGCAAATTTATGCCTGTGTCCCACGTTGACGTACGACAATCTCAGCAGCGAAGAGCGATCTCATCGTGCGACAAAATTGCAGAACGTTGAGAAAACGTCATTCTATGCACAGCGTCCACGTGTCGTAACAGCAATTGCTAAAAAGAAAAGCCAACGTAAAAACTTGCAGCCGTATCCCTTACCGAAACTAGTATCCAAAAGCCTGTGGAGGGAAGAAAGTTTACAATTAACAATCTACGCGGAAAAGAGCAACATTCACCAACATACCTGTCCTGTTCCTTCAGGAACCAAGCTGAGAAAACTCCTGGGGAATTATGATCACTCAATCACCAAATTAACGTCCGACATAACATCGTACACACAAAGGGAACCTCCCCGAGGTTCCTTTCAACGACAAAAGGCATTTTTCTAAATTCAACCAGGTTAAATGGATTGGTACCGGGTTGGAGAAATACGTGTTCGTTTATTACTGGTAGCAAACACGAGTGTTCGTAAAAACTTTGGGTTTACAAAACAGGTTGCTACCGAAGGTAACCCTACTAGCTGAGTAGAGTTGGGCGGGTTATGTTGTGGAGTTGTGGTTACGTTGATCATATGTTGTCATGTTGATTTTAATCTAGATATTTGCAAATTGGAGCTTTTGTTAGCGCTCCGATTGTTATGAAATTAATAAAACAAAACGTTGAAGGTAAATAAGAATAATGTCACCAGATACTTAGGTATAATTACAGTGCTTTTTTAACTGTGGCCATAGGAATTCACGTGCTAAAAATGTTTGCCTCGTGTTAACTTATGTTCTGCTCAAAATTTTAAGTAAACTTTTGTTTCTAATAATCAATTACATAACTTATTACAAAATAAAAATTATCAGAATAAGAGGCGCATCATTAATTTCATTATTTTAATATGTACCTAAAGTTGAAATTATTAACAACCAAATATGAATCGAGTAGGTCAAAATCAAAAATTAATTTGTCAGACAGACATTTAGACGGCAGTAACTAGTTTCTCTTTAACGTTAACCTACACGTTTCATTAAAAATTTCCACTTTTAATATTAAAATAATATATTTAAATATGTTTCTGTTATAATGGCAATGTGTAAATTGTAATAAATTATGTAATTGATTATTAGAAACTAAAACTAGCTTAAGATGTTGAGCAGAACATAAGATAGCGCGAGGCAATTTTTTTACATGTAAATCCCTATGGCCACAGTTAAAAAAAGCACTATTTACATAACTTATTAATTGGAAACATGATACAGTAGCTGCAGCAAATTTTATTTAATTCTCTCATTCGTAACGTGCTCATAACGTCTCAATTTATGATTACAGGTTCGAGGTTTTGTCAAATCAATAAATATTTCTGCTAGTTGTGCTAAATGTTCCGATCTGACATCGTTGGGTTCGGAATAACGCATTAACCTATCAAACCTGACCCAACCAACACGGTTGAATTTACGAAAACGCCTAAAATTGTGTCGCCCCGAAGGACGGCACTCGCGAAAGGGGCCCAAGGTCCGTACAAACACCACCAGGTGTTGGGGATTTCTCTACGATTGGCGCTCCGAGATGCATCGCAGAATTTTAAAGGAAACTAAACATACCCCGAAAATTAAAAGGGGCTTTGCACGAATCAAAACTAGTATAACGTCAACGGGCAACAATCTGACATGACCAACAACCAATCAGGTAAAATACCAAAGGTGAGGCCAATTAGACCATCCAGCGAGATGTTAATGTACAAAAACCCGAAGTTCACATTACCTGACCGGTTAAAAAAAAAAAAACAGAAAAGGCGAGACGGAAATTTTATGGCCATGGGAACGTCTGAAATAATTAACGATTTCAACAAAGAAAAAGAAATCCCAAATCAAAGAAACTAGGCCTACACTCGTTCCGAAGGATGACCTCACCCTAATAAAAAAAAAATAAGATTTCCCTGCGCTATTGTTTATTTCTTATTAGCAAAACGTGTAGAGAAATTCCCAATAATTTAGAGCAGGCATTAATTCGAAACGAAGCTCCAAACAAACGTTTTAACATAAAACCCAAAGCGTGTGTCTACTTGATAATTACAAAGCCAATTAATACAGGGTAGTAAAAACTTATCTGAAAAGGCTATCAAATCGCCGAGAAGTTTGGGTGCGGCAAGCTAGATGCGATACTCACAGAGTAAGAACGAATTCTAACATTGCAAAATTCAGGAACTCATTATATTTCATTAACCTCGTTTACAAAAAAAAATGAAAAGGCGGGATATTTAAGTCATTTTCGCTATAAAACAAATAACTACATCCATAATATTTTAACCATGTTTTCTTTGTGTTATTCAGAGCGCGGCAGCAGCAAAAGATGAAGAAGATGGAACGAACATCATCGGAAACATGGACACCAATAAAGATCGAGATTGCATGTTATTCGCAAAGATATTAGACCGCCTTTGCTTCTTAGTACTTTTCATTACATATTTCTGCATGTTTATCACTTTTATTCCCGAACACTAAATATTGCTTGTTCCTTATTATAAGCGTATAGAAAATGTTTAATTAAAGTGGACGCAGAAAATGTGTCTTCCAAAAATTGTTGATGAGATAAGACTTAATATCTTTTTATGTGGAATTAATTGTTCATAAAGAATGCATCAATGACTTGGTCAATATATTTACATACAATCTATATGACTATAAAAAACGCAAAATTTCTTCTTATATTGTCATTGCCAAAAGTATATCAACCACTGATCCTTCTATGCATTCTTAATGTTTCAAATTATTTCTTAAAGCAATAGGTAATCACTATAATCCAGTTTCATTTGTACATTTATATTCAATTGTAATCAATAAAATATAATGTCATTGTAGCTGATTTCGCAGTGAATATTTTAGTGAATAAATAAACAAATTTTTGGAATAATGTTTGCAAGCAAAAATTTAAATTAATTTTCACTGAATGCCATCCGTTTATTGATGATGCCTAAACATGATGAATTACAAATGCATTTGTAAGTTTCAATATACATATAAAAATTATACTGGCACAGTATAACAAAATAGACATTCACATTTCTATCAAATAATAAAACATCTTGATTAGATTACTATCACATTTATAATAGTACATTAAGTTATTAAAACTGAAATGGCTGCAGGTCAAAAATCATTTGGATTTTTGTACCCACCTTGGAATCGAGATGGAACCCACACAAACCCGTTCCATAGTAATAACCTCTTCTATTGCATTGTTCGAGTTGTAAAACTTCTGAAGATCTTCAATGGCCTTGTCTTCTATCTGCACATGCAAGAGTTATAAGAACAGCAAGAACTTTATTACGTTATTATGAATGACCTGAGTGTAAATCAACGGTTTTGTCTTCATTTTATTGAAGTTTTCCTTTGATTTTCTTTCTTCATTTATGATTGTGCCTATGTCTGTTTGAGCATCAGGCGACCCAACTGGACTAGACAAATCGCATACCTTCCAAGGATTCTTTGGACTTACTATGTAAATTCAACGCACTGCAGCTTTTATCTTAAAAAAAATAATTATACTTACCAGAGCAATTAGCTTCACTGGCGTCCTTTGAACTTTCTTCAGAGTACAATCTCTTCCTCTGCTTTTGCGATATCTTCTGCATTTTATGCCTGTCGGTCTTTTCATGTTTTACTAATGGTTTTGAATTCAGTCCGGAATTACTTTTTGGTGAAGACAGCAATGGAAAATCTTCGTAGCTTGAACTAAATACATCAGAATTGTTTGTTTCTGGTGAGGTGTGAGCAAGTTTAACAAAATTCACCGCCTCGTTTTCCGTTTTAATTTTTTCATGGGCACTGTTAATGGCTTTAATACGAAAAGGTGTGCTTGTGGAAGGAACACTTGCGAGCTCTTCAACCGTGCAACATTCCATTTTGCTGGGTTCTGGTTCCAATGTTTCAGGTACAAATGCGTCATTAGAGACTACAGGCTCGCAAGTACTAGATTTGTGCGGTCTGACTTTTTTCTTGAATGATTTCGGCGTCGGTCTACTTTGTACTGGGGTTTTTACGATGCTGTCATCAAGATCTAACGAAATTGGATATAAGTTGCTGATATTTTTGATTTCCTCATCACTAGGCGCTGTGGAATACGGCGTTATCACCCTGTTCTGTATTTTGGGATTGAATCGGCAATAAAAATCAGTCAATTGATTCAGGAAATCGCACTCCAAATTTTCAAGACACCTGGATTCCAGAAACGCCGCCAAATTAAGACAGATGAATTTCATGATGAAGGTCTTTAGTTTCTCTGCGTTGTACACGTTGGCGATGGTCAAAAGTTGAACGGCGTTCTTAAACGTTAAAAGAGCACACATGGATATTTCGCAGATTTCTTTTAATCTCAACAGAAAATACTGATCGCTTAAAACTAAAAGACTGTGCAATACTTCTAGATCTATGGTTTGAGCAGACATTAATTCATCAGTGTAAATAAATTCTAGGAATAATTCCAGTACGTTTTTGTTGTACGGCAAAGGTACTTCGGATTTTGGTGCCTCCTAAAAATAAACCAAATTAACAAACATTTTTTAACGTTAAATAAAAAAGTTTTTGTGGTAAACATCTGTTTGATTCGTATGTCGCCTATTAATAGATCGTAACAATCAAAACATTTAAACGCGTTCACAAAGCGTCTGGATTTATTAAACTAAATAATAAAAGTTTTTTTTTTCACTCCTGACGAAACTATAAATCTATAGCGAAACGTTGAGTGTGTTCCCTTCATTTTTCTGTCCGGTTTGAGATTAAAAAAACTTTGTACTTAAATAAATATAACATTACTTCGTTCAGTGAATTAAAATTTTAAATAAAATAATGAATAAACGACATCGGTGATGATTATTATTACGAGACGTAATAGAATACGCTTGAATGCCGGACTCCTTTTATGATGGGTGCGGTGTCGGTGGGCGTCTTCCACTGGCTAAAAGGAAGGCGTCATTGACCTTGCTAATTATTTCTTACTCAAATATTTTGGGAGTTCTAAACAAGTGGTACCTCTGACATTTTTTGGCTGTGGTACAACAGCCTCGCGCAGAAAGTACCATTTCATGTACTTATACTGAGGTTTTTTTTGCACAAAGAAAAAAAACACCCTGCATAACATGACGGGAGCTTACACTCGTTAATTTTGAATGCACAAAGTCATGATACTTTCCAGTTGTATTATACACGTACCTGATTCCATCTCGTAGAATAGAGTCTTTGAAAAAATTCAACCCTGGCTACCAAAATACACTTATGCGCTCGTAAAACGTGTCCATCCTTACTGATAATATTAACGTCATACAAATCCGTATGTTCCTGGTGCTTAAAACTTTTCTTTCCACTGTATAAAAACGCATCAAATCCTTTTGAATATATAATCATACCATCCTTCACTGTTAGCTTTGACAACTGCTTTTCCAGCTCAAACACTTCAAAACGCTTTGCGAGCTCTTGCAACAAACGTATTGGATCCTTGCCCACCGTAACGTCAGGTTTATCTTTATCTGTGAAATTCTTGCTTTTATTGTTGTTATTATTATTAATCTGTTGGGAATTGTTTGACACATCGACTTCTTCGGTGACTATATTCTGCTTCATGTTCTCCTTAGTGAGCAAGAATTTTTTCGGGCACACTCCAACGTTCGATAAACTACACTTGCCCTTGTACATCCATAGCAGGAGTTCTTCGAATATTTCAGGTCGAGTATTATTGATTTCTATCACAACTTTATCACTGTCCAACATCATTTTCTTTAGTTTTGCGCTGCTGCATGCGATGACGTAGCGATGCGCTTGAAATGTTCTCTTATTTACTTTGAAGACGACGTCGTGAACGTAATCGTCAATATCTGACTCGTTTAATAGACATAACATATCGTTAGGTAGAGTGCCTAATGCTACGTCGGGAAGATCACACAAACCATTTTTTGGATTAGTCTACAAAGAAAAATAAAGAAAAAATATAGGTAAAAATGAAATGTATTTTAGAAAGTCATGTGAAAGACATAATTTGACCTTGATTGCCAATATAGGATTATAATCAATGAATTATGGCAACTTTTAGAGGCAGCAAAATGACGCGACGCGCTGCCGTGTTAGAATTGAGCCTTATGGTGTGATGCTTTAATAATGCTCCTAAATCCGTGCTTTACATACGCATGATTTTCTTATATTGTCACGTTTGAAAACTTATAACTAACTTCGTTTTTTACTTTTGGAAGTTGTCTAGTGTGGGTAAGCTACGTCTGATTAGCTTGCAAGTCAACTTCCTTTTCGGTCGATGGAACTTATGCAATATGAACATTTTAATAAATGGAATTGCATGCTGACAAATGACACCTAAATTGTTTGAACTTACTTGAGAATACTACACAGCAAATCGTATTACATTCAAAACAATTAACGTGTTCGCTCATTAGATGTGTTTATCCAGACGTTGACAATTTTGGTACATCGAACTTTGGACCCGAACCTTCAGAAATGAACTTTGTGGCATCCGGCACGAGTGGTACAAAAAGGTAAAATTGTAAATCAATGGAGGCAAGTTAATCAGTTAGTAGTAATTGTCGGAAACAGTCGAGAGGCAGTTTTCAGAGTATTCATTAATATGATTAATTTAATTATGTTATTGGTGAATTGGTCCTTGAAAGCGGCGTTTGGTCGAGTGTGGTAATAAATAGGCATTATATTCCAAAAATTACTTGTAAATAAAACATGTAATACGGCCCTGAACAAACGGAAACTTGCATAAATAAAACTAACCTTGGGTGTACCAATCAAATCATACGATGCTGCTACTAAACAGTTACACATCATAATGTCTATAAATATTCCAAAAATTACAAATGTTACGAATTTGGGAGTTTACAAATTATAGTCGTTAAATTTCAGAACACTTTAATTACAAGCTGTTGCTTTACAATTAACAACACAGTAGTAATGAGCTTCTCTACCAAATAACACTTTTACAAAATGTACTTTCTATTTATTCGAGGTATGAACCCTTCGCCTGCCAACTACTGACTAAATTCCTGGCGGATCATAGGCTTTTATAGCAGAGCCCTCTTTTGCTCGAACTTACTAGAATGAACGCGTATCTTCGCTCTATGACCGCTCTGTGACGCAAGATGGCGTGACTGATGCTAAAAATAGATCTGTTTGCGGCTGTAACAATATGTAATACGGCCTTGAACAAACGGAAACTTGCATAATGCTGTAATGGGAAATTTGCACATTTCATAGCAGCTCTCGGTAATGATGAAACCCTTAAACTAAAACATCCCTTGCCTAAATCATCTAGGTTAATCATTTATAAAAATGTATATTGTCAACCTCTACGCCCCATCCCAAAATTACCATAACACTATTTTTCCCTTCCAACATAACATGATGGCCCACTTAAAAAAAAGAACAATTTATTTCTTTTTGAGAACTAACTTTTTCTATAACGTAAAAAGGCGTAGTACATCCCTTTCGTTCTTGACAATATGCCGCACACGATTCATCGATAACTTTAACGACTTATAAGGAGCTATTTCCTTTTAACTTTCATGAAACAGTTTTGTCGCTTGCAGTCGAAGTCACATTGAATTCTAAAAGCATTTATTTTGAGAATGTAGCGATAAATATACTATTGAATTAAAAAAAAAGTCAAATTCCGCTAAATCTATTCAACTTCTTGAAAAATTCTTAAATACTGGGTGTCTCATCATAACATACGGAAGAAATTAAAAGAGTAGATAGAGGAGATCAAAATTTAATATTTATTTTATTTATTTTGGCTGACAAGCTGCATATTAAGGGCACAACAAAGAAATCTTGCATTTATTATGTATCAAAAAGAAAAACATTCACTAGACAGCAAGAAAGTGAATTTAATTTTGTGGAAGCTTGTGTTTGTAATTTCTGTAGGTCATCATCTACAATGATGTTGAATGGAAAAGTATGGAAAATGACATTCTTAAAGAAATTAATTTTGAAGAAGACTTTTGTTCATTGTTTAAACTGTGCTTTTCAACATTTTTCTCTTCACTTTTTCAAGTTTTTTTTTTAGTTTTTACTCTTGTTCAATAATATTGATCGTTAAGGACTAGCTCCATTTTATTATTTTATTATCAAATAATTACGAATACGAGATGGCCTCATGCCATTGTTTTACATTTTCGATTAAAACCTATGAGAGGTTAATAGAAAGGTTTTTATTGGTAAAGATGAAATGTTATTAGGGAAATTAGATTCGAATTGTTTTCTCTGTTCATTAAGAGATGCCGCACCTGATTCTTGAATCCTGTCACGACTTGATAGAGATATTTGTTCGTTTTTTCTAAACTGTGCTTTTTAATATTGTTTCAACATTTTTTCAAGTTCTTTTAATTTTTACTCTGCATTAAATAAAAATCATCGTTAAGAATCAAGTCCATTTTATCATCAAATAATTACGATTAAGAAATGACGCAACTGATTCTTGATTCCTGTCGCGCCTTGGTGTATAGATTTAATTTTTTTTTTGAACTGTGCTTTTCAGTGTTTTTTATTCAGTTTTTCAAGATCTTTTAGTTTTTATTCTGCATAATAATAATAATAATGGATTTGCTTTTAATATCAAATAATTATGATTACGAGTCTCTCTGTACAGGCGCCATAAATATTCATCGTATATGATTTGCGTATCGTTAACTTTCAGGGGCTTTTTTGAGGCCCCCATTAATTTGCAAATCTTCTTCGCACGAAAATCACGAATTTAAATTTTTTCCGTTAAAAAAAAAAAACTTTGGGATAAGTGTAATCTTGAAAAACATAATCTATCTTAATTTTAATGAATTAAATAAAATAAATGCTTTAATTAAGTGTAGCGCATTTTTCTTTTTTTTATACAAGGCGCTCTCCTTTTGCAGAAAGAAGCAGTCTAAACTGTCTAGAGACCTTAAGCTGTTCCTTTTCACAAAATACGGTGAGCTTTCCATTCAATAAGTATTATAGGTAACTCTGAACTTGTCCAGGCTTTATGCCCTGGACATCACAAGTCATCAAATAAACAGTAGATCTAACAATACTTGAAATTCCTCGCAACATCCAAAGATTTAGCAGTAATCACAGACACACTATTTTTTTATGATCAGTGGTGATGAGAATGAAAATAATAGTTACATTGTAATAATTGTATTTTATCTACCTGTATTATGGCAAAATTTCCTCCTTTAGAATCAGTAGCAACAAAAACTGCCCTGTGAGCTTTCGGCAACTTGGTCACTTTAACTGAATGGCACTCGTCCTTCTCTAAAAACTTGTGGAAGGAATTCCTCACACCCAGACTACTACTCTCTACAGGTCTTTTCCGTCTGTTCTTGATCGTTCCGTGAAACGCCTCTCCCTCGATATTCACGAACAAAATTTCGCACATGTTCATCACAACCTGGGCAACAGATATATCCCTGTTCAAAGACAGGACGCACCTGCACAAATGAGGATCGGATTCCTGCCATAGTAGGATACGCCCGTCCTCTGTTAGCACCAGAATTTTCAATTCGGCGTTTTTCTCTGCCAAAAGTTCTGCATCCAAAGCGGTGTTTAGCCTACCCCCGGTGACCGCTAAATTTAAGAGTTTTTGCCTTAAATAAAAATTAAACGGGATGATTAAAGTTACTGTCGCATTATTGCTAATACTAATTTTGTTCTAGTGGTGACAGGAAAAAACCAATACATAGATCTTTAGCCACAAAAGCTACAGGTTCGGCAAGTAGTTATATAAAAAGCATAGGCGCTTACTTGGAAGAAATTTTTCTGCATTGATATTCATGTAAAACAAAAATGTCTCCTCCCTTCGTTGCAACAATTGTAGCACCGCTACTTGTGACAACTTCGTGAATCGCAGACTTCAATTTAGTAAGACAAGTAACTAATTTGGGTACAGTCACGTACTTTTCCATGTTTTGATCATGTCCTAACTGACCTCCGTGCAAGCCCCAAGTATAAACACCCTTTGGCCCCCAAGCCACCGAATGATACCGAGCAGCACACACACCCTCAATTTGGTACTTGAACTTGACTAAACGCTTCGGACTAAGTACTTTCTGTGGCACAGGATTGATTCCCAAAACATGATGCGTGTTTAAGCCGCAAGTCCACACCTAAACACCACATAGTTATCGCAGTTAACTTAATAGAAATACTTACGTAATTTATATCATCAGATTCTGTTAAGAATACAGTGTGATCCCTTGCTATAGATGCCCGAATGCAATAAAAAGGTGCTTGCCTTTGACTGTCTGCGAATTTTATTAATTTTGGAGAGAGGGCTGTTTGTTCGGAGCCGAGACCCAACCGTCCTCCTTGACCATGCCCACAAGAATAAACATTTCCTTCTCTGGAAACCATGACACAGTGAAACTTTCCTAAACTAATCTGCCTGATAGCTTCACGTGAATGTTCTTTGTAGAACGTGTCCCACAATTCCGGCGAGTGTCTTGCTTGCTGTATACCAAATATGTAATTGATGTTTGAACCCCAAACATAGACTTCACCATCATAAAAAGTTGTTTCGAATGGATTATTTTTCATTGCGTGATCCAAGCAAGACAAATTTTCATTATCATTGGTATTACTGTTAGCACCTAAACCCAACACGGTTCTAGTTGATATCACATCAAATGAGAGACATACCTGCTTGTAGCAACTCGACAGCGCAATTTATTCGACCATAAAAAATGCTCCTGTGTAAGGCGGTATACCCCGACTCATTATCCCTGGCATTTATATTAATTTGCTTTCGTCTTAGCAACCATTTTACAACATCCACTCTACCAACAGACGCAGCAATTTGCAAAGCTGTATGTCCCAAGCTGTCACGGACAGACTCACAACAACAGCACACTTGATTGAAAAATGCACATAATTCTACATCAGACACATCTCTTTTTGTTAAAGCTGCGCATATTACGTCTCCATGAACTTGACTTTTGCACTTATCCGTGCAACTATTGAAATCCATTGAAATTCACGTAATTGCACAGGTATTTGAAACTTTTGATAATTTCTGTAATAAAATGCATGAAATCAAATTGTGCAATATCTTGATCGTCCGTGTTCATTTTAAGTTCATATACATGCAGACTCTAAAAGAGATTTTTTACTTACTTACCTGCACAGCAAATAAACGTTATTGTTTGCAATTTTATTTTTATTATTTTTTTTCAATTTCAATTGTTGACAACTAAGCGACAAGAAGAAATTCAATATGCTCACTGAATTTTGGGTGTGTTGCTGATTTGTACAATTTATCCTCGTCCGTAGGTCAATTCAATGGATTCCTTTTTTTGCAATTTGGCTAATGTATCAATCCTTCCGTAAACCGACTCTAAACAGTAATTATCCACAATACAAAAAATCCACAAACCATTCCTCCATCGGACCCTCTCTCCCTCTCCTCTCTATCGTACTGTAATCGGACTCTATCAAAATTCTAGTCGATTCTAGCGGCGTCTATTGGATAGTTTTGAAAGATCATTTACACAATCAAAGTTGTTTGGTAATATAGGGATTACAGGGGATTATCAAATAATGATTTATGTTATCAGAGAGTGACGTATGTTGATTCACAAATGCGTTCGGCAATATGGGCAAGGTAGTCTTGTGCGTCGTTAAAATTACCACGACCGTATGGTAAATTTCCAATGTTACCGGTGAGGTAACATTCATTTGTTAACGTTTGTTACCATTTGTTGCAAAATTCAAGTAAACCAATGAAAGAAATAGTCAAGCAATATTTTTGATTATTTGAGAAAAACGTAAATACTAAAAGAATACCATTGTTATATCGCATTTGCGAATAAATTGATCAAGTCAAAGTCCCAAGCAGGGCTGTAACAGCTGTACAGTGTGGTCCATTTTTGATGGTTTTACAGCGTTTCTCATTTATTTATAGAAATAAAAGAAAACCGTTTTCGCGACCCAATGCTACTTTCTCGAGGAAAACTCGGTGGAGAAAACAAAAGTTAGCTATCTCGATTCGTTCGGGAAATATCGACCGAAAACGAATTTTTCCGAAAAATTATTTTTCACAATATCTTAGTTGTTTGACAAGATATTTTGAAAATTTAAAAACTATTTTATTATTATTATTAGAAATTATCACTGATTTTACTGACGGTATTATCTTTTGTAGAAATTGCACCAATTCTGCGAAGCAGACCGTAACTTTCTAATTTTAAATGGAAACCGCAGTTGGCTATGACACACATAAATTGCTTGTTTAATGAGGTTTTCAAAAATGTAAAGTTTGATATGTAATTATTTTTTCAAATAACAAAGATACTAATTAATTTTTGTTTTCCGGTAGCTAACAAGCCATCCATGACACCAAAAACAAAAAAAAATAGTTCAATTGTTTTCCCAAAAAATCAATTATTATTAAGTAACAACTAATTTAATTCAATAAATAAATAGCTTCATATATCTGACATAAAACCACAAGTATGTAAAAATGGATTAACTCCATTTGAACATTTCTTTAGTTATTAATGTGAATAGTTAAGAGATTTTTATAAATTTTAAATTGTATAATTTAATGCACTTCTTTAAGAAATTATTGAAATGTCGGATATTTCCTAAGTTTAATAATGCTTTCAAGAACTTTTGTATATTAATAAATGTAATCGCGGATAGAAATCAAATAAACATATCTAAGAACTTTTGATAATATAAAATTTAAGATTTAATAATTTCAAAGGAACATACTTATAATTCTTCAAAACTGCATTGATAGTTAATCCATATTTACATTACTTGTAGTTTTATGAATTCTCTAATAGCATTAGATATTTATTTTGTTATATCTAATTACCCGCATTATTTATTCTAATAGATTTTTGAGGAAAACAACTGAATTTTTTTTTGTTTCTATCCTCATAGAATAGCTTGAATACTGCAAAATAATGAAAATTAGTATCTTTGTTATTTATAAAAATACTTATATCAAACTTTATATTTTTAAAAACCTCATTAAACAAGCAATTCATTTGTGTTATAGCCAACTACAGTTTCCATTTAAAATTAGAAAGTTATAGTCTGTTTCGCAGAACTGGCGCAGTTTTTGCAAAAGACAATAACGTCAGCGAAATCTACATTAATTTCTAAATAAAATAGTTTTTGAATTTTCAAAATATCTTTTCAAACAAGGGAGATATTGTAAAAAATAATTTTTCGGTGAAATTCGTTTTCGGCCGATATTTCCCGATCAAAGTTGCTTACTCAGCAATCGATTGTGATTGGCTCACATGAATTTAATAACCAATCACAAACGACTGCTGAGTAAGCAAGGCATTCGCTGAACGCGCCCATTGATTCAGGCAGTTTTTTGTCGATTCAAACATTTTTTACTTGAATAGAATACATAATGGATTTTCTTTTAAATTTAAATAAATGAATGCATCGAACGTATCCAAACGAAAATGAAGTTGATTTAACACTTTTCTTTTCTCTGCATGTTGATTGATGTCTATACTGTGATTAAAGTTTCTATGTTTCGTGCTTTCCTGTATCTTGCCATTCTATCATTATCATTATTCTGTACTTTCTTTTCTATCAAACTTTCTATACATTATTCGGTGGACTTGATGGTGTATTGGTATTGAGCTAAAAGAAGTTAATAACCGAAAGCTTACCGTTGCATATTTTTATCGCATACCTGTGCACAAATCAACTACGCTCACCTTGTGATATGTGAGAAATGCAAGAATGACCGATAATGTAAGTAACGTTTTTTAGGTTATGTTGGCCTGCGGTGCATCGATTTTCTTGCCTGCAGATTGATCTCCAGCAGCAAATAATAATGGATCAACAACAACATCAAGAACTACTGCAAATGCAACAAGCCGCTTTACATGAAATACAAAGAGAGCAGCTTGATCAACAAATGATGTTGTCTGGCCCTCCGCCTGAATTGTTAGCACCCCCTGCATTTGGACCTCCAGGGACTCAGGGTTGGACCAATGATGGATACGCGAATGGTGATAAAATTTGCTTATTTATAGAGATATTAGGAATGCACCAGCATTGAATGTTTAACAGAACACAGCTTTGTGCATGCATAAGAGTTGTTACCATATTTTTTCTTGAAATCGGTTTCCGAATCTATTGATAGGAATACTATAACATCATTATAACAATTCAGTACAATTTTATCGCATTTTTTTTAAGAATGGAAGTCCTTCTCAAGAGACAGACAGACACCACTCTATCTCAAAGGACACTTTGGGCGTATTAGACTTTAGGTAGAAATTATAAACTTGTTTCACACTGTTGTAAAATAAATGTGCTAATAATCCATCCCCTATTTAAATCCTATTAGGAAAGTAAAAATAAACATCTATTTATTGGATTACTTGAAATATCGACAGTTAATATATTTATAACATACAGGGAGATTCAAGCAACTCATTCATTAAAAGTTTACGGACTTCCTCTTTGAATTTCTATTTCATATTTTGCGGTTATAGGTTAGCGATAATGATCTATTAAAATATAATATTTCCAATTTTCGGGCACTCCTGCTTGTACTGGAACTTGCTGTCAACTTTCTTATTTTAAATGGTATACCTCATTTTTTATTGCATTTTCGAAATGTTCATGAAATTCTAAAAACATTCTGTGTAATATGTCTTACCAGAAAAATTAGCCGCTTTAGAGGTATTTCCATTTTTTAAAAAAAGTTCAACGTTGCAGTACCTTGTTTATGATGCCGCCATCTTTGTGTAACAAAAGCCACAATTTCAATTTTTGGCCTATAGTAGGCTATAATCATAGGCTTTCAGGTGATACCTAATTTTACACAAAATTATTTACGGGCTGGTTGAAAAATAACTTCTATTCAAACTGATTTCAAAGTCGAAAAGTCATGTTTTTTAAATAGAACACCCAGTATTTTTTTATAC
The DNA here is from genome assembly GCA_036172665.1 of Prosopocoilus inquinatus. Lineage (NCBI taxonomy): Eukaryota > Metazoa > Arthropoda > Insecta > Coleoptera > Lucanidae > Prosopocoilus > Prosopocoilus inquinatus. Next base: position 28,217,900 of record CM069877.1, on the reverse strand, counting down.
CATAAGAATCGCAATTAAATGTTCTTTCGAACTGTATTGGCATTCCCTATACCCATCTCTTACCTTTCTCTTCTTATTCATGATTTTCTCTTTGACATATCAATTTTTTCACTTTTTAGTGTTATTCTTAAATAGTGTACTATGAAACTTTTACACAATTTCATTTAAAAAACCGAAAAGTAATATTTAAATATGTATCTATCATCTGAATTTTTTATTTACATATGCCGTATATATCAGAATTCTTGGTATGACTTTTTACACATTTAAAAAGAGAAATTTACACTTACAAAACAAAATTTTATGAAAACTAATAAATAAATCAAAAATATTGAAAATAATACACAAATTGTTGGTTATAATATTGGCTCTAAGTGGTTCTCTGCTATTATTTATTAGTAATAACTTTCTATTGTGACTCAGTAATAACATATTTTCCTCTATATAACAATTTTTTTTATTATCTTCTTGAATTGTCGGTTTTTTTATCATCAAAAACATAAATATGTCGGTGTTTGATTATTCATTTTTTTTGGTTCTTCGTAGCGATTAAATTGTGTTTTTTTAATTCCTACTAGACAGATGATTTCAAAAGTTATAATTTCTCTAGTTTTCATAGCCCTCTATTTAAAAGCAACACCGAAAAATTGAAAAAAATTATGTGTTAAAAAGAAATAAGAGATAGGTATAGGGAATGCTAATACAGAATGAAAGAACATTTAATCTTGAGTCACATGGTATAAAGATATACTAGGCGTTCCATTTAAAAAACTTCACTTTTCGACAGTTGAAATTAGTTGGAATAGAAGTTACTTTTCATCCAGCCTGTAAGCAATCAAGTGCAAAGCTGGACATGATCTGAGAGAATATTACTGTAGCCTACTAAAGGCCAAAATTGGGCATCATGGTTTTTATTGCACAAAGATGGCAGTATCATAACCAAGGTTGTGCAAGTCTGAGTTACTTCTAAAAAATGAAAATACCTCGAAAACGGTTAATTTTTCTTATATCACATGTTGCACAAAATATTTGTAGAATTTTATGAAGATTTCAAAAATTCATTAAAGAATGGGGTGTTCCATTTAAAACAAGAAAGTTGGCAGCAACTTCCGGTATAAGCGGAAGTGTCCGAAAATAGAAAATATTATACTTTTATAGATCATCGTTAACTTATAACTGCAAAATATGAAACAGAAATTCAAAGCAGAAGTCCGTAAACTTTCAATGAAAGGGTTGCCTGAATCTCTCTGTATACAGGGTGATTCACGGAACCCGTTCGTTAAAAGTTCACGGACTTCCCCTTTGAATTTCTATTTCATATTTTGCAGTTATAAATTAGCGATAGTGGTCTATTAAACTATAATATTTCCAACTTTAGGGCACCTCCGCTTGTACCGGAAGTTGCTGTCAACTTTTTTATTTTAAATGGAATAGCCCATTTTTTATTGCATTTTTGAATTGCCCGTAAAATTCTAAAATTATTTTGTTCAACATATGATACAAGGAAAATCAGCCGTTTCAGAGATATTTCCATTTTTTTCAAACTTGCAATACCTTGCGTATGACACTGCCATCTTTGTGCAATAAAAGTCATGATGTTAACTTTTGGTCTGTAGTAAACTACAGTAAGGTACTTTGAGATTATATCCAGTTTTAAACTTAATTGTCTCCAGGTTAGTTAAAAAGTAACTTCTATTCGAACTGATTTCAACCGTCGAGAAATCAAGTTTTTTAAATAAAACACCTAGTATATTTTTATGCCATGAGATTCAGAATTAAATATTCTTTCGAACTGTGTTAGCATTCCCTATAGTTATCTCTTACCTTTCTCTTTCTATTCGTGATTTTGTCTTTGACTAATTTTTTTCACTTTTCGGTATTATTCCTGAATAGTGTGCTATGAAAATTTAAGAAACAAAGATTTTTTAAGATAATTTGCGATACTAAATTCAATTTCTCTTTAAAAACCGAAAAACAATATCTACATACCTGTCTATCTGCTGTATTTGATATTTACATATGCCGTATGTATCTGAATTCTTGATATGACCTTTTACGCATTTACAAAAAGAAATTCCCACTTATAAAACCAAATTTTTGAAAATATAATCAAATGTCTAATAATTTTTTGAAAACTAAAAATCAATCATGAACAAATCAACATTAAAACTAATACACAAATTGTTAGTTATAATATTTGCTCTAAGCGTCCTCCATTATTTATTAGTAATAAATAATGAAGGACACTTAGAGTAACTTTTTGTTATGTTTAAGTAATAACTTATTTATTTAGACTCAACAAATTATATTATTAACTTCTTTAGTTCCTGATTTTTTTCAAATACATTTGATATGCCTGCGTTTGAATTTTCATTATCTTGGTTCTCCGTAGCGGTTCTTTTTTTAATTTTTACTGGACGGATGATTTCGAAAATTACAAGTTCTCTAGTTTTCATAGCCCACTATTTAAAAATAATATCAAAAAATTGACGTGCTAAAATAAAAATCATCAATAGCGAGTGAGATATATGAGATAGGTATAGGGAATGCTAATACAGGACGAAAGAACAATTAATCTTCAGCCACGTGGTATAAAAATATACAGGGTGTTCTATTTAAAAAACATGACTTTTCGACGGTTGAAATCAGTTTGAATAGAAGTTACTTTTTAACCAGCCTTTAGACAATTAAGTTTAAAACTGGGCATGATCTCAAAGCATGTTACTGTAGTCTACTACAGGCCAAAAATTAACATCATGGCTTTTATTACACAAAGATGGCAGTGTCATAAGAAAGGTACTGCAAATTTGAAAAAAATGGAAATATCTTTGAAACGGGTGATTTTCCTTGTATCATATGTTGAACAAAATAATTTTAGAATTTTACGGGCAATTCAAAAATGCAATAAAAAATGGGGTATTCCATTTAAAATAAGAAAGTTGGCAGCAACTTCCGATACAAGCGGAAGTGCCCGAAAGTTGGAAATATTATATTTTAATAGATCATTATCGCTAACTTATAATTGTAAAGGAACTAGAAATTCAAAGGGGAAGTCCGTGAAATTTTAGCAAACGGGTTCCGTGCATCACCCTGTATATAATACCGTACTTTTACCTGGTGACACTGCTGGTAATTTCAAGTCTGTCCAAGATTTTCGCACTTAATTTTTAAACTTAGATTGATTTAGTATTAATTTTAAGTACTATAGTTAAGATATAAAAAACTGAACAATCGGATATGGTAAACTGGGAAGTTGTCATATGATCTCAGTTACCGTATTATTTTCTGTGGCCTAATCGTATAAAAAAATAATTTAAATGGTATGATTTTCAGATAATGGTTCTCCTCATTTACAGCAGCTTAATGATAAGCAGTTACCATCTCTCCTGTCTCTAAAAGTAGATCCTCCCGATCAACTAGTAGATAATCCCAATGCAGAAGTTGTTTTGCCTCAGGCGTTAGAAGATGTCCTTGCCTTGAAAAACCAGCGCACCTTAGAATTAGGTACTGAAGAAGGGGCTGCGGATTCTCAGGCAGCGCAGGACAAGGACTCTGGTTTACTGTGGGATGATAATCCGGTAACTTTTCATACCTGTTTCTTTTTTTGTATTACTTTCTTTTTTAAATTCAATTTAAATGAAAAAAATAAAATAAAAATTGGTCTCATTATGACGGACATAAAAGTTACATTATTGAGTCTTTGTGTTCAAACACAATCACACTTATATTTCTAGCGAAGACCCTAACTTCTCATGTTCAATGAAACATACCAATCTCAATTAAGCATTGAAATAGAGTGTTGCATTTGTGTAATATAGTAAGATAAATTCCTTTAAATTTTGAGTCAAGAAACCATTTAAATATTTGTTTAACCACGGCCAGCTGAATTGATACGTAACATATGGCCACTCCAATTCGCCTAAAAATGTGTTCCCGTAAAGCAAGCCAGGAAGCATGTGAACTAACGCCCTCTCATCAGTGCTGCCAATTGTATTAAGTCTGAAATCCCTTAATTCTAATGAAAATTCTCGTTTTCTCGCGCACATTGAAAAATTATGAAAAACGTGGTAGTTGATCGGGTTTTTAGGACAAAAAAAATGATTCTAAATCATTCAGCTGACCAGTTTCGGTTTTATTTTAAAACCTTCCTCAGAGCCTCTGATTAACATAAAACAATAAACTACAAACCATCGTACGATTTGGGGTGAAATTTACGCATTAAAAGCCGGGTTCCATTAAAACATATTTAAAGCAAAGTTCATCAATATGGGATAACTACCACGTTTTTCAAAATTTAATAAACAGAACGCCAATTTCCTTTATTATTGAAAAATTATTAAATACCGGATGCCCAGCAATTGTTGGACAGAGGTTCCCGGCCTTTTTTTAAACACCGACCTCTTACAAGGAAATAAAAATTTTTATCGACCCCTTTTCGAATCTAATTAATATTTCTGAAACAGCAGGTGCATCTACTAATAATGTTAAATTTAAATTTTGTTAAATTTTGACAATTTCTTATTTATTTAGATTTGATTTTTTTTTATGATAAACCGATCGCTCGCCGATTCTCTTATTTTTATATTTGAATTATCACTTTTATTCTCTTTTGTTTTTTTTTGTCTAGACTGTCTTCAGTGTTCTTATTTTCATCACCGATCGTCTTTTGTTTTATGTTTCGTGTTGTTTTTGAAATTTATTATTTGACATTATTTCATCCACTTTTCGATATAATCAATTGATACACCTTTCTAATCGATTTTATTTGCTTTGTTTTTATCAGTTTAGTATCTTTTTTTGTTTTCTCTTTCATTTGACTTGATTCGACGTTATTATGTTTTTTTAATAATTGATAGATCGTCTTTTGTTTTCGTTTGCTCGATTTGAGTTTATTTTACGCTTTCATCTCGACGATTGATCGCCATTTTTGTTTTTGACATTCTGCATTAAAAAGTGACAGGCAGTTTTCTTGACGCATCTAACAGAGGGCACTATGTACGTTATCGTATAAAGTACATAATGAACCTTTCCCGAATTTCAATTTCAGCATAATGACGTACTAAACTACATATTTTTTCTTTTCTGTAAATACTGTGCACAATCTCCTTAGAAAAGTATTGTCTAAACTCGTATTGCTTTTTAAGTTTATAATATTAAACAGAACACAGTGAGTTGTATTTATAATTTCTTCTCGGGTTTTGACATCTAAAATTCCCGATTTCTCTCGCAAATTTGTATATCCCGCAAAATTCCCTCCACCAACCACTCATTTTTCCCGAAATTCGGGTGATTTCCTGGTCATTGGCAGCACTGCCTCTCATGCTCATTAATTAGATGTTCCCAGAGACAACCACTGAGACGTCCGACTCAATAGTAAAATTCTATTCGCTCAAACGAATTGGTCCACTGTACAGTGAAAGGTAAACGTAGAGGGCGTTCAAAGCAACAAGGCGCGAAAATTTGAAAATGTGTATTTTGTATTTTAAAATTTATTTAAATATTTCCTTTGGCAACTGGTGCAAAAAAGGCTACGTTTAAAATTGCATACATATATTTTTTACATTGTATTGTCACGTGGTTAGGGGTAGGTAGCGGGTTCTCAGTGGTAGAGCTTGAAAACACAGTTTACCAAAACAATGTATACCTTTATTTAATGAATATTATTATCTATCGGCGGACGATCTTTAAATGTGCGGGGGTGCGTTTTCGTGATTCTCGTAATCGCGACGGGTCGGCTGCGACAGCGAGGATGAGGAATCCCTCTGTGGTGGGGTTGAAGAGACCCGACGATTCGGCTAACCGGATCCAGGGCAATCTCGAGGGCTGCAGCAATTGCGATGAGATGTCCTGATGAGGGTGGCGGCAGCAAGGCGTCGGTGAGGATGCCTCCGTGGAACGCCAGCGTTCTGATGAGGATGGCGGCAACAAGGCGTCGGTGATGATGATCCTTCTTGGAAACGGCAGCGTCCTGATGAGGGTGGCGGCGGCAAGGCGTCGGTGAGGATGCCTCCGTGGAACGGGCAGCGTCCCGACGCGGCGGCGGCCGCACGGCGTCGGTGAGGAAGGTCCTCCCGGGGAAGTTGGCACTAGGCCTACTTGAGTCGACGGCTGGTTCGACTGCCTTCCCATCTTCTTCCGTACGTTATATAGGCGAAAATCTGTCTATTCGACTGTTATGACATGTTTCTGTGTTCTCCTTTCGTCACCTGTTGTATTAATTTGTCTCACATATAGCGCGTGCCACCGGTGTTTTGTTATGAAACGTGAACCGCTTGTAGCTTAGATTTCGCAAGATTGCTGTCTTAATTGTTCTACTTTATTCCTCGCGGAAATTTTTCGTCGCGATACCTTTACATTTTATAATTATTAATTTTAGGCTAAAAATTAAATCCTTATCGTGACATTTCCCTCCCCTTTAAGCTTGTGCGTCCCCGCACAATTGTAGAATAACTCGCTTCACGCGGAAAATGTCTGTTGCGTAAGGTCACGAAACAATTCCCGCGCGTTGCACTTGAAAAAGAAAACCGTTGAGTATGCTAAAGTTTTATAGTTCGCGGCGCGTACTTCTTATATTACATAGTATTTACCACCTTGACATTTAATTTTTTCAATGTTCTGTTGAAATAAAACGTAAGCATAAGTCATTTAATGATACCTTGGTAATTTCTTCACCTCCGTTTCGTATTTCAGCCAGGATTTGGGATGACGATTGGCTTGGCAGGGAGCATGTTCGTTTTGGTTTTCTGACGGCATATTTTCTTCTATATCTATATCTTCTATATCTTCTATATCTTCGTATACTCATTCTAATGTTGATTGCTTCTTTCTTCGGAGCGTCTAATGGAGTTTCCCAACCTTGTGGCTCAAGGAGGACTTGGCACGATCCAGAAGGTCTTTTCCTTGATGCAGCTTATGGTTTGGTCCATTTAATGCGTCTCCTTTTCTTTCACAGGATGGCCCGGTCCTGTTTCTTCGAGTTTCTTCTCTTCTTTTTCTGCCTAGTAATCTCTTTAACAAGATTATATTTAAAGCAATCATAATAATAACAAATGCAATTGTAGCGACATATACTACTACTTCGTGCATCTCTTAAAAACAGTGGACTGGCGTTGCCGTAAATGCTGTAGCAGTTCTTTAAATAACATAATGCTCAATTCTTAGCATAACTCACATATTTAAATTCTTCATCTGCTGATTTACTCGTTGTGATGATCCTGAGGCTCCAGTTTGGATTGATACCTCCGGACAGGTTTGTGTATACAGGTTGTATCCAAGAAGTCGGCTTCATCACAAAAAATTTCAACGTTGTCCAAATGGCCGGGAGGATGAGTGCACTTTCTATTCCTTTAGGCCGGGACAAGGGAATCTTGTCGAAATCTTCTTCTTCTGTGGACAGGATATCCGAGTGCTTCATCGAGCTACCTAAGATATGAATGTTTGTTTGTGATGTGTGGTGTTAGATAGCTTAATGCTGGAATTTTCCATGTTCCTATCTGTGTCTTCAACTGCCTTACTTCTTGCAAACTTGTTTTTGAATTGGTTCCAAATTCCTGTAATTCTGTCTGTAGTCCGAAAGTCAATTTCTTGACAGTCCTTCGGATATCATCATCTTCTGCCATTTAATCGTCCAACTGTTGCCGTGTGGCATTACCACAATAAAAAAATCAAACATCTCTAATCTTCTCCGTCATTACTTCAAATTTTCCTTCTCTCTTTGCTCCATTCTTCTATCCATTGTATTTTCTTTCCTGCATGCTGAAATCTGGCTTCGAAGGTTTGCATTCTCCCTTGGTTGATGGTTATTTCGTGAACTGTGTTTTTTCTTTTTTATTGGTCCCCATATCCACTTCATCACTAATTTTCCTAATTATTCTTCTAAATAACTAATTCTTAGTATTACATTTCTTAATTTAGTGATTATAGCTCTACGTATCGGAGACTGGCTTCCTCGCCGAGTCGGGCGTATGCACGTCGTACCGAAGTCTTGGATCCGCTGGATGTACTGTGCATCGTTGCACGCGGTGGTACTCTGGAGGAAAAATTACCATTTCGGTCAACAGTAAGGCCGCTGGTTCGTGGCTCCTGGGTCTTGGGGTACTAATTTGGGTTTTTTCTGTTTCATATCTAACGAGAGCGCCTGTGGAATTGTTGTGTTGGACATTTTCTTCCTTATCTGCTCCGTTTCCAATTTATTCGGGTCCTTATTTCCTTTTACAGATTTCGTGTGCCTGTTATCAGTTGCTGTAAAAATTTCGAGAATCTGTTCATTACCTAGTAATTTTTCTATACTTGTTTGTTCTATTTCTGTTGACACGTCGCTGTCTTCTTTTGTACTCTTTCTTGGTGTGCGGGGAGGTGACCTTGAGAGTGCTATTTTGGGACTAAAAACTTCCTTTTCTTCGTATCCGACTTCTGTACTGCGATGAGGTGGATGAAACGGTGATTCCTTTGCTGCGTTTGATCTTGTTTGGTATGGACCTGGCACCCCCTTCTTATGGTCACGACGTATTATTTTGGGACTTTAGGCGCCTCCACCATATCACGTGGTTAGGGGTAGGTAGCGGGTTCTCAGTGGTAGAGCTTTAAAACACAGTTTACCAAAACAATGTATACCTTTATTTAATGAATATTATTATCTATCGGCGGACGATCTTTAAATGTGCGGGGGTGCGTTTTCGTGATTCTCGTAATCGCGACGGGTCGGCTGCGACAGCGAGGATGAGGAATCCCTCTGTGGTGGGGTTGAAGAGACCCGACGATTCGGCTAACCGGATCCAGGGCAATCTCGAGGGCTGCAGCAATTGCGATGAGATGTCCTGATGAGGGTGGCGGCGGCAAGGCGTCGGTGAGGATGCCTCCGTGGAACGGGCAGCGTCCCGACGCGGCGGCGGCCGCACGGCGTCGGTGAGGAAGGTCCTCCCGGGGAAGTTGGCACTAGGCCTACTTGAGTCGACGGCTGGTTCGACTGCCTTCCCATCTTCTTCCGTACGTTATATAGGCGAAAATCTGTCTATTCGACTGTTATGACATGTTTCTGTATTCTCCTTTCGTCACCCGTTGTATTAATTTGTCCCACATATAGCGCGTGCCACCGGTGTTTTGTTATGAAACGTGAACCGCTTGTAGCTTAGATTTCGCAAGATTGCTGTCTTAATTGTTCTACTTTATTCCTCGCGGAAATTTTTCGTCGCGATACCTTTACATTTTATAATTATTAATTTTAGGCTAAAAATTAAATCCTTATCGTGACAGTATGTAAATATGACATTGCCATAATAATATATTGCACAATATAAACATTATTACAGAAAAACACTCAATATATTACAAAATTTAACTTTATAAGAGTCGATAAAACTCATTTTTTTGACAACCAAGATCTCGTTTATTCATTTAATTACATATTTACATATCTCCGTTCGCGTACGGTCAAAATTGTGTTCGACTCGCCCTATTCGAATGAGACCGCGGGCGGCCTTCGCGAATGCGAGAAATCCCGTCGGTTTTAGGTTATGTTCCGGCGCACCCTCCCTTTTGACCCCCGGGACCGCGGCCCCACGACTGCCCGCATAATATATGTGTCAAGGTTTCCCTACCGCGTATGACCGACCACCGACGACAACTTCGTGTCAACACTCACGTTAAGTACTTTAAAGAAAATTTAAATGAATTGGTGTAATCGGGCTTATTCATAATAAGCAATTAACCTACGAAATAATACCGTGTACTTACTTATAGGAAGTAATTAACAAAAAATCAGAATGCACTGCTTTGAAAGTACGAAGCACGAGGTAACTAAAAACGCGCGCAGACTTTGACGCGAACTTAAATTATGAAATTGACCAATGACAGTTGTTGGCGCGAAAAATGTTACAGTTGCGCCACCTACGTCTACCTTTTATTTCGTAAGACAAAAACAACGCATACCAGAGAGATATGTGTCAAACAGAAATAGCGCATATCTGATAAAAGTGAATAAATTCGCTAAGGGAGTTATCCGTCTCATGGTTGTCTCTGGATGTTCCCATGATTACGACAACGACGTTTATTTTGACAACTTAAACATTAAGACGAATTGACATTACGACAGTAATTTTGACACTAGTTTTGCTTGACACTCGCTTTTCATTTTTTACAAAAACATTTTTTTAAGGCTCTTTGAACTAGTCGTATATGACATGTCAATTCATGTTTAATACAAAGAAATACACATACGTGAAAGTGTCCATTTAAATTTCTGTACAGATTTGATTTTAAAAAATTTCTGTTCAGGCTATACATATATTTTCTTTTCGTATATTTTTGAATATTTATCGGAAAATTGAATGAAACATTTAATAAAAAATATAAAATAATTTACTAGTCCAGCTCAATGTAATCAACATATTTTAGGATCTTGTTCATGAAAATGACGCGAGTGGAAATAAGAACGCTAAAGTCAGCAAGAATAAGCGTAAAAAGAAGCGAAAGAAGAACAAGAAAACGAAGGAACAGGAGGAAAAAGAAAACGAAGACAAAGACAGAAATGGAGAAGCTGAACCAGACGTCGAAGTTGAGTAAGTTAAAAGACGTTTTCTCAACTGACAGAATTTTAAACTCGTTGTGTGTAGGTACATCCAAGAAACGTTAGGATTGCATGAGCTTGCTCCACAATATCGACAGTTCTACCACATTTTTGAAGCATTCAAAATATCAGATCCAAAACCTGACATTCCACCACCGATGTTAGCCATGCCTACATCTCTATCGAGCAAAACGCCTATACCTACTATTGGAGATCAATTTAACGAAGAAATTGAAGAAGGGGAAGAGGTATTTAAGCACAAAATATATTTTTATTTGTACCACATATTTTTTACTTGGTGACTAACTTAGTTTTAGAAATAAATTGAAGACTAGCGTCAGGTTAGCCACTAATAAATAGATTACTTCCAAGCCACGGTTTTGCTAGATCTCCTAAAGAAATGGTTATCATGGTTTTTGTTTTCAGAAAAAAATTGAAGACAAAAGTAAATTGTCCAAGAGAAAACTGAAGAAACTCACAAGATTGAGCGTCGCGGAACTAAAACAGTTGGTCAGTCGACCTGACGTAGTAGAAATGCATGACGTAACAGCACGTGACCCCAGACTTTTGGTGCAATTGAAAGCACACAGAAATACCGTTCAAGTGCCGAGGCATTGGTGTTTTAAGAGGAAGTACTTGCAAGGCAAACGGGGCATAGAGAAACCCCCATTTAACTTACCGGATTTTATCAAGAGAACTGGTATCATGGAAATGCGAGCGTCGCTACAGGATAAAGATGAATCGAAGACTTTAAAGGCGAAAATGAGAGAGCGAGCTAGACCTAAGCTGGGGAAAATCGATATTGATTACCAGAAATTACACGACGCCTTTTTCAAGTAAGTGCGAAATTGAACGTAAAAAATGTTTTTTATTTCTTGTTCTTTAGGTGGCAGACAAAGCCTAAAATGACGATTCACGGTGATTTGTACTACGAAGGTAAAGAGTTCGAAACTCGGTTGAAAGAAAAGAAACCAGGCGATTTATCTGAAGAATTAAGAACAGCATTGGGAATGCCGGTAGGGCCTAATGCAAATAAGGTTCCTCCGCCGTGGCTGATTGCCATGCAGAGGTACGGTCCACCTCCAAGTTATCCCAATCTCAAAATTCCCGGACTTAACGCCCCCATTCCAGATGGATGTTCGTTTGGTTATCACGCTGGTGGATGGGGTAAACCACCGGTGGATGAAAACGGCAAACCGCTTTACGGTGACGTATTTGGAACCAATACTGTAAATGCAGATGTAAGTACATATACGTCATTTTGACGTTATTTATGACGAGAATTATGGTGTGCAGGATATAGCAGAAGATGCAACAGTGGACCGCACCTTGTGGGGCGAATTGGAATCAGAATCTGAGGAGGAGAGTGAGGAAGAAGAAGAAGAGGAAGACAAAGACAAGCAACAGGTGGATGAAACTGGACTCGTTACTCCTGCTGAAGGTCTAGTAACACCCAGCGGACTTACAAGTATACCTGCCGGTATGGAAACTCCGGAAACAATAGAGTTACGAAAGAAAAAAATTGAAGCTGAAATGGAAGGGTGAGTTTTTGACTTCAGGTTAATAGTTTTTAGAAATAAGCAAGGGTCTTGATTTCTCTTAACAGCAGTTTTTGAGTAATTCGAAACCGTCAGAATAAAATTGTTCACCGAAATAATGGTCGTTTAGACAATTCAATCAAGTGTACAACTTTCATGATTGCAAGTTTTCGATGGTTTCGAACTAATCAAAAATTGCTATTGGTACAAACCTTTATTGAGAGGCCCACTTGCACCCTTCATTTTCTTTTCCCATTTTTGTAATATTTAATTAATGAAATTTGCTACCTACCTGTACGTTAGCAAGATGTTATGCTGTGGAAATTAACTTCAGCACAATGCCAGCGGCTCAATGGTGATGGGCGTGAGATTTGATATATGCGGAAATTTTGGGCGCCACTTAATTTTGACCGGAAATTAAGAAAGGAATTCTAATACCTCAGTTTATAGGTCAGCTTTATTTATTACATGAGAAATTTTAGAAAAACATAAATCACTGAAGTGAATTAGACGTTATTAAGAACATAACGTATTACAAGTACTAAAATTTACGTTTAAATGAGACCGTAACATAACTGTTTGTATCTATAAGAGGAAAATAACCGACTTAATTAAACGGATCCGTTTTCAAATAAATGATTTTTAAATTTTAACCGGACAGTTGCTACCTATTTGGTGAATATATAGAAGATTAGCACCGGCTACGATTGACTTCAGTGCTGCCGGCAGCTACAGTGGGACGGGTCGGGATTTAATGAAACCAGTCGCGCATTTGTCCGAAGGGCGCCTCTCAATTTTATTTGGTAACACTGGAAAATTAAGAAAAACGCGCAAACGTCCAAGTTTATTTGTCAACAAAAAACACAAATCGCGCACAAAGTATTAAAATTAAACCAAGATGTCAATCCAATCAAATAGTGTCAACTACTTACGTAATAAAGCAAGGGCAAAAGAGGGTGGGTGTTTACACGCGGGTAAGGCCGAAAAAACTCAGAAAAAACAAGAAATCACCCACAACACCGCTAAGTTAAGAATGGGGTCCGCTCTCTTTCTTCACAAATTAAAAACTGTGTACAAAGTTTAAAACAACAATCTCGTAAGAGGATGCACCGCAATTACATAAAAAGCAACACTAAGGACCTGAAGGGTCACGCAAGAGGCGCTAACAAACTTTACATCGCAACAAAAGTAATCAATAACACCAAAAGAAAGAAACGTAAATAAAACAATCAAAAATCCAACCTTTGATTAAACGTCAGTGTCTTGTCGGACAGTGATCTCGGCGGCAACTAGCAGATTTTCACGCTGAAGGGCTCGGTCTCGAAAATCCCTGCAGGATGGGCTACGGCCGGGGAATGGGGTCCAGCAGCAAAGTGATCTAAACATCGATTATGGCCTCGGGACGACCCTCAGGATAACTGCTACATAAGCGAATGGCTCACATGGAACTCGCAAGTCCCACAAGTACGAGGGCGTACGGGGAAAAAGGATTCAGCGAGGGAGTAGGCCAAATTAAGCTACGATCAAAATCTTACCTAGATGACTCCGTTCAGGCTGTACACAAGCGCTTGGGCAAGCAGCTTTCTGTCGAGATGAATTGGTAAAACCTGTTAACAGTCGTAGAATTCTATTTTGCCGCCCTGGTGAAATAACACAGGAACACAAACGAAAACGTGTAATCCACTCGAAGTATCAAAAGACAGTAAAGTATCGCCCGATTGATCGAGGGGGAAAAGGACAGGAAAACCAAACGAAAGGAAAGAGTCGAATGAGAAACACCTATCAGCTGAAGTCGTGACATAAACTTTCTCCATTTAGAAGATAATGTCAAGATTCTTGAAGAGACCTCGCTCCGAACTCGTTTGTTCAAAAAAACAAGCAGACAATTCGTCGCCATTTAAACTAAATTGATCGAATTCAAACTTATTCTATTTCGCCAGGAATGAAGAATTTCCTGTCTGCAGATAAACGCTTGACAAAAAACTTGTTAGCGACCGTACGACCAAGAATCTCCTGCCAAAAGCGAATCCGGACGAGAATAACAAGGCGTCGCCGGTATTCGACAAAATAATGCAGGATTCATTACTAGGGTGTCTCAGAATAAAAGGGGGAAATGAACGGTAATACAGTATTAAAATTGGAAATAGCACTCAACGTTTCACTATCGATTAATAGCTTCGTTTAACGACTCAAAATATATGAACCCTAATTTGATTGCGTCATTCGATTCCACCTAAAATAGGTGTTACGAAATGCTATAAACTTCCTGCCCAATTTTCGGCCTCGTCTGCAGAAGTTCAATCAGATCGGGATAGTCTAGCACGGCGATGACTTTGAAGGCTCGTCAAATTTTTCAGCCAAGCATGGGCTCATCCAAGGACGCAGATTAAAATTGGAGCGTGAATCAGGAGCGTTATGCACTAAAACACCCGAATACCCAAGCAGTCGTAGGCTAAAACTGGACACAAAAAACCTGTCCGTAGATTAGAAGCCAGTTGGAAAACGTCAAAAATTAACCTACGAACGAGGAGTGCATTGTAAATAGGGGCATTCAATAAACAAATCGATTAATTATAATCGGATCGAATCGATTTAAATCGTTTCATGAACACACTAAGGGCATTCAACAAATAAGTCGATTAATTATAAGCGTCAATAGTTTGTCGTGACAGATGACTTATAACCTCTAATCAGCAATAGCAAAAATAAATTTAAATTTAAGCCATTTATTATCCCCGACATTACTGATTTGGGTATCGATTTTTCTATGATTGTTTCTTCTGTTTCCACCAATGAGCTGATAGCGCTTTCTGCGGCACTGCGCATGTCTCAAAAGAAGCATTACACGCTGAGGAATCCCATAAAACTGGAATAATTGCACAACAGCACTTGTAAATGATGTATTTCTTTATAAGGTCCAAATATAGTCATTTACAGAAGGTATACTTTCACAATTTATTTCTTAATCTATTGCGGCTGATATCTTCTGAGCATTGCGCCAGGAAGCGATAGCACGTTATCGAAGTGGTCAGCGTATTTCTTTTTTAATTCCTAATTCCTGAGGTCCATTTTATTAAAGAGCGCGAGTATCTTTTTACTTTTACTTATTTTGAAATAAACAACTAGCACACATAACACTCACCACTTCTTATCTTTGACAGCAAATGACACTTCGACGCCATATTTAATCGCATCGCATTACATCGTAAAATTTTTACGATTAAAAATTTAACAATCGATGTTGGATCGATTCGTATACGTTGAACGCTAAACTGTATGTAATCATAAATCGATTGTGAATCGATTGTATCCGTTGAATGCCCCTAATGACTTTCGCCTTTGGATCAAGCCGGGGAAAGCTGAGCGAGCTTATAGTTCTCCGCTCCGAAGAACACGTAAAACCCGGCCTTAGCCGTAGCAATGCGATGACTTACTGAGCCCCTCGCCGAAATGATAATGTGCTCCACGTCTCTCTGAGACGTAGACACCCAAAACAAGGTCACCCCTATACTGCACGCAACGTGCTTAGGAGAAGATATAACGACGGCTCTTGCCAAACAAATCCCGAACGTAGATTTCACATACAATCACTTAACTATGCCTCAAATTCGACATAGACCCCAATGCGCCTAGCAACCCAGCCCCTTTATACCCGCATATCCCATGACGAAGCTCAGAGACGGAATAAGGCCGTCTCTTCACGAAGCGTACCATCAGAGGCGCGTATTAGACGCGATGTATGAAACTACAAAGAGAATATACGAAATACCGAATACGCTACGCTGCTGCCTCGTGTGTAGTCGTTGATTGGGCATCTTCAGGGACACTCAGCGGATGAGTTGCTTACTCAGCAATCGTTTGTGATTGGTTCAGATTAAGGCAATAGCCAATTACAAACGACTGCTGAGAAAGCAATTCAGCAGCTGAGCGTCCGCTGAACCCATTAAAAACAAAGTGTCCTGCATGCAAGCGTACATACGCTTGACGGTACGTTCCGTGACGAGACGTGCTAAAACTGCAACGGTCAGCATCCCTTTGATGTTTCGCCGATAAATGAAGTCGTCGCAGGTGTTCAATAATAAAACGCAAATAAAAACCCATAAAACTCAAAATCAGACATTCTTGGCATTCCCAGACAACGGCGGTTTCCTTGGAAACATATTGAACTCTCTAAATCAGGGGTGGTCAACCTTTTTATACCTATCCCCACTTTGGTATCTCTCTACTAATTTTCTAACCGCGCACCGGTTCCACGGTAATTTTACTTTACAGTATGTAATCGGAGCACCGTTTGGTTGCTCCGCTACCGCCCACCATGAAAACTGAAGTGTCCACTAGTGGGCGGTAGGGACCAGGTTGACTACCACTGGTTTAAATCGTGCGTGAAACTCGAAATTCTAGCGAAAGGAACGAACCTATTGCTAGAGATATTAATAACCTGTCGGAACGCCTAGACGCCGCTTCCCTTTGAAGTTTGCCGCGCTTGCAGCTTTCCAAATGTTACACACTATGCACCGTAACAGAAATACGGCGTAAATTCGATCTTAAACCGGTTGAAGAGCTTCTTAAAGAAGCACATGAGATGCAATTTGTACCAGAAAAAAATCCAATATTTTCTCGAATGTTAATTAACTGAAACACACTCGATACTCGAAATTTTGCACCGTAACAAGCTATAAATTTGAAACGTACCTAATGAAATAATTTTTTTATTGTAGAGGTGAAACTCCAGTTTTGTATCACGTTATACCTGAGAAACGAAATGAACGAATAGGTGGCGCGATGATGGCCAGTAGTCATGTATACGACATGACAGGGGTTGGAGCTCCACCACCGGCCGTTATTTCGGCTAGAAGAGGAATGAACCAGACACAACCAGACAGAGAAGGTATGGTGGAACTTGCATTAGATCCGTCTGAATTGGATATGGACAGCGACGCAATGGCAGTTCGATATGAGCAACAAATGAGAGAAAACCAGTCTCAGTTACAAAAGGAAGACCTCAGTGATATGTTGGCTGAACACGTAGCCAAGCAGAAAGTCAGTATATCATTTTTAAATCATGCTAATTTAATAATTGGATCGTTTACTTTCAGAATAAGAGAAAACGTCAGCAGAATCTGGAAACTAAACAGACAAAGAAATACAAGGAATTCAAGTTTTAAGTTATGCTTTATTTGTGTAGTGGAAACTTTATGTAAAATAAATATGATAAATAACAGGCATATTCGTTTTGTGCAAACAAGTAAGCTTGGCTCAAGCAAAACTCTAGATACTTAAATGGCGCGTTCGTGTTACGTCATTTTACATTAACTAAGTTTGGCTTGAGCCAAACTGACTAATTTGTCTAAAACAAATACGTCCATTATCTTCTCTTAATTGTGAAAATATCAATTATAATAAAAAAAAGTAACAACATAAAAAATACAATTATTTAAATAAGATCTGCAACGTTCATCGGCATTTCGTCTATCTGCGTGGAATAATATTGTTCGATATCTCTCAGAATTCTGATATCATCGGACTTTACGAAATTGATAGCGACACCTTTCCTTCCGAAACGTCCAGAACGTCCTATACGGTGAATGTACAACTCACGATTGTTGGGCAAATCATAATTAATGACCAAACTGACTTGTTGGACGTCGATGCCGCGAGCCCACACGTCTGTTGTAATAAGTACTCTGCTCTGTCCGGAACGGAATTCTTTCATGATATTATCTCGTTCTTTCTGGGGCATATCTCCGTGCATCGAGCTAACCGTGAAGTTTGCTTCACGCATCTTTTCCGTGAGCCAATCCACCTTACGTTTTGTGTTACAGAAGATTACAGCTTGCGTGATGGTTAAAGTATCGTAGAGATCGCACAAAGTATCGAATTTCCATTCTTCTCTTTCAACGGCGACGAAAAACTGTTTTATGCCTTCCAAAGTAAGTTCATCACTTGAAATTTGCAACTGTCAATTGAGTACTCAAATTATTATTATCGAGACTTACCGTTTTACTAAAATTCTGATTGGGTCGGTCATAAACTTGGAAGTAATTTCCAGGATTTCGTGAGGCAGAGTGGCAGAAATAAGGACGACTTGTGTAGACGGAGGTAAAAATCGATAAACATCGTAAATCTGTTCTTTAAATCCCTTATTCAGCATTTCGTCCGCTTCATCAAGTACCAGCATTTTAACTGCTCTTGTTCTCAAAGCTCTTCTTCGAATCATATCTGAAAGTAATAATTTTAATATGTATATCTTGAGATTTCGAGGTTCTCGGTTTGGATGCCTTACGGCCATTCTAGGCGAAAAAAGACTGATATTGTTTTTATAAATACCTTATTTTTAAGTGAAGTTGACTCTTGTTCGATGAAAATTGTAAGCAAAAGTTTATAAAAAAATTTATTGCAAATCGTTTTTGATTGCAGTGAAAACCTCGAGCAGCCTCTGTACAGCTGTTTCAGCCCTGCTTGGGGCTTCGTCAGCAGAGACGTAGCTCGAAATTCCCACTGCAAACCAAAAACGACTTGACCAATTTATTCGCAAATGCGATGTAATTGTGGCGAATACATAAAACAGCGACATCCTACGAACGCTTTTTTACCTGATATTGCAGTAGGATTTGCAACAAAATTTTTTAAAACTTTCATTATGCTGACAGCAAGCATGGCCGCCTTGCCTGGGGTAGCTTATTATGTAGCAAATCCGCTTCAATTTGTTATCCTACTACAATATCAGGTCAAAAAGCGATCGTAGGATGTCGCTGTTTTATGTAATGAAAAGTTTATAATCTTAAACCGGACAGAATTTGAAAAACACTCAACGTTGAGTGCTTTTCAAATTATTATTCTGTCCGGTTGAATTTGAAAAGCACTCAACGTTGAGTGCGTTTCAAATTATTATTCTGTCCGGTTTAAGATTATAACCTTTTTTACTTATTTTTTAAAATTAATATAATATTTCATTGGAGTACTTTCATCAATGTGAAAATACTACGTAAACTGATGATACTTTTACCTGTGTACAAATTCTATTGTACACGTAAGAGATAATAATTAAAGACAATAATTTATGCAACGCACAGTACAATCCTGAAATGTCTCGTCCGCTACGTAAGTTCTTGTCTTTAATTATTATTCGTAAGCAAATTACATGAGAATCGTATTGTTTTCGTAAATTAGGCAACCAAAATGACACCTAAGGGCAAGAAACCTTCAATTCCTGCAGACCAATGCGTTACGAGTATAGCCTCTCAAATTTAATTCAGTTTTCATTGGCATAACATGGCGAAAGGAATATCGCCATCAACGACTGCTACATATCCCGTCACGATCTAGGTTCACGGCGCTGAATCACACTCACGTTGAGTGGAAGACAGTAACGCGTTCTTGAATTATTCGTGAGAGTCTATGGTTAGGAGAAATCGGAGTCTTATTCTCGAATCGAGGGAACAAACTCGCAAGAGAAGGTGACGTCAAAATGACGTAATACAAAGCAACCGTCGCAATTGGGTACATGTATTTTCCCACGCTCTTACTCTTAGAAGCAATGTTAGTTGCCTACCTTCCGATGCCAACAGGCGTAGTCGGCAACGCTCGTTCCATATTATTATTATTGTTATTTCTGTCATTAAACTTGTACACAGGTAAAATTATCTTCAATTTACATAGTATTTTTACTTTAATGAAAATGTTCTAATAAAATATTATGAATACTTAAAAATTAAAAATAAGATATTTGTGAAAAAATCGCAAATTGACCCGTCCGTTCGCCTGTAATGGTAGCTTAGTCATCACTCCATCTACATGACAAAGGACAAGCAATTCAAATTAAGGGAAAAAAACTCTGATAAGTATTGTTTTAACTTTAAAACAGTCCAAACCGATTGAATTGCGTGCCTTTTTCATGGTGTATTTATATTATCACGGTTCCCATTTTAGTTTTATTAAAACATTCCATGACTTTTCCCAGCTTTCCCCGACTCTTCGTCAAAGAACTGACAATCTTTCATAAATGATTGCGATTACATAACTTTCCTAAATCTTATACTTAAACAATTTTCAATTTCTTCCTGATTTCAATAGTAGATATAAAAAAATTAGTGATTTACATTATGTTTAAAAATTCACATGTAGTAATGATGAAAGACGTTAGTAAGCATTTAAAAATTATAAACAATTAATGCTGCAATTCTGAGCACTATCGTAACCATCGTAACATATTTATGGTCTATGTATTTAACTGGCTCTGTAAAATTATTTTAATTTTAATTTAATTATCATTTTGCTCATTGTATCACTAGTAAAATTAGCTTTTATAAGAGTTGTCACACTTTCGATTATGTAATCATATATTTTATTTTTTTTTCAAAAGAGGGAGCTAAAATGGAATTTTCAGATATTCATATTACTTTTCAATGATATGCCATTCATGGTACATTCCCTATTTAAATTCTATAGATTAAAGAGCTAGGAGGAAGGGGAATGATATATGACAGTTGGGTATAGAATAAAACAGTGTCCCTCTAGGTTTATAAATCGACCTGTTTTTGCGTTTCTTCACACAAACATTTTCTCGGGAGACATTCAGTCTGTTTCGTTTTCGTTGGGTCACACTGTATGTAAATAGAGAGAATTATTGAATTACCTTTAGAAATTATAAACAAATAATGTTAATAACATACCTGTTTGTTTAAAAATAATAAATTGACATTTTGAAACAAGAATCCTTAACATAAGCAATCCAATGAACACAGTTGTTTGTGTGGTTGCCTATAATGAAGACTGGAAGAACACATAATCTTGTTATAATAATAACGTTTATAATCCGCTGAGGTTACGCAACTTTCCTAATTTTTTTAAAACTCAAAGCTTTTTTTTTCTATTTTCATAAAACAAATTGTAGATGTAGGTATGTTTTCCTGACGAGTGTGAACCCTGATTAATGTCATGGGACACCCCTGTATTAAGAAGTCAACATGCATTCATGCAAAGAAGAAAAGAAATTAGCTTTAGAAAATGCAGCGCAAAGAAATATAATGGAAATAAAAATACCAGGTGAAAAAAAAACATGATAAACTAAGAATAAAACAAGGAATAAAAAAATGATTATCCTTTATAAATATAGGAAGCCAGGAGTTACACGTCCCTACTTACCATATACTCTACCAGGTGTACCACTAACCACATGTTGTCCATAATCTAATTTCCTTATATCTTCTCCCAAGTTAGTTCCACCGATGCAGGCATGGCATTGCACGTTCATAAAATCTCCCAAAGCCAAGATAACTTTTTGAATCTGTACAGCAAGTTCTCTGGTTGGAGACAAGCACAACACTTGCGTCTCTCTCATCGTCAAGTCCAACGACTGCAGAATTGCAATGGCAAAAGTTGCGGTTTTACCAGTTCCGGATTGTGCCTGAGCAATGACATCTCTACCTTTAATAATCGGTTTAATCGATCTCTGCTGGATCGCAGACGGTTTCTCAAAGCCTGAAAAATATTAGGAATGCAAAATTAAACCTAACTTAACCTATATTAACTGGGTTACCATATGCGAATATGCCGCGCATTAATTCCTCACGAAGATTCATGTTTTTGAATTTGTCGATGACTTCCACATCTTCGCTGGTTTCGAATTCCACGTTCGATAAGTCTTCGTAGATAACATTTCGCCCCCCGCTTTTATTAGTAGACGACATTTTGGATACAATTAAATTATTAACCTCAAACCTCAATGTTTCTTACGTTACTTTTCGAACTATTAGCACTTTATTTCGCTAAATGCAAGCTTTAAAATTACAATAATCTTCGCAGTCCTAAAGGTTGATAAGCCTTCGAAAACCAAACATCAAAGTGTGCCAAACGTAATGGCGACCCCCTCATACATTAAATATCAAATGTTGAAAGCAGTGTTGCCAATAGCCAGAAATTGTATAATAAATAAAACCTCACTCCCAAATGAGGCCTATAGTGCAAGAGTAGCCCAACTGAAAAAAGTCGAATGCAGTTAGTGCCGACTTGCTGATATTTTTATTAGTGTTGTGAGTCACTAAAATTACCACGTTACAAGAAGTAACTAGAACTAAATTAAAACTATTTTTTTTTTAACAGATCTATATTCTAAATAAATAGTGAGAAAACCCCTCGACCACATTAATTCACTGAAAGCGAATACGTATTTCGGTAACGAAGTTACCATCTTCAGCGCTAAACTGATATTCCTTACCGAAATACGTATTCGCTTTCAGTGAATTAATGTGGTCGAGGGGTTTTCTCACTATTTATTTGGATTACAGCCACAGGTTTTGTGTTGCTTTGTGATTATTAGATCTATATTCTGTTTAAGAGTCCAGAAAACCACAAAATATGTGATTTAAATTTTCAAAGTCCGTACGTTTATTAATAGTATTTGGAGACATTTTTATGAAACGTCTTTTAAAAATATTAGATTCACTGTACAAAATGTCAGTATTATCAAAATTGTGATTATTTACTAATGAATGCTCTACAAGCATTGAATGATGTTGATTATTTTTTTGAATATGATATTTATGTTGGTCTAAACGTTTTTTTTTTTTTTAATTTTGGCTCGTTTCACCTACATAAACAGAATTACAATTTGAACATTTGATTTCGTAAACCACGTTAGGTTATTTTAATTTCGGTATTTCAGTTTTTAAATTCGAAAAAATTAAATTTAAATTATTCACAGATCTACTGGCTAAAATTAAATTATGTTTTTTGAAAATGTGTTTAAATGAAGAATTTGAATAAGAGTTTTCTTTATTAAATTTAAGTTATCATAAACGAAAACTTTATCAGAAAATAAAATAGCTCGGTGTGTTAATGAAATAATAGTTGCAATTTTATAATTTTTGGGTGTGTACGAGTGAAAATTTATGTATCTACCTGACCAGGTAGGTTTATGAAACCAATTAGTAATTAATTTATCATTCTGTCTGATAATATTTACACCAAGAAAACTCAATGAAGTATTATTTTCCTTTTCTACTGTAAATTGTAATCTATTATGAAAAGAATTAAATTTATTTAAAACAAAATCTACCTTATCAGAAGGCAAAATCAGTAAAATGTCATCTACATAACGAAAATATAACGTTAAATCAAATGAGTTAATAACAGATTTTTCTAGTTCTTGCATAACAATTTCAGCTAAGCCGGAGATAAAGGAGAACCCATTGCTGTACCAAAAATCTGTTTATAAAATTTATCATTGAAAGCAAAATAAGATGTTTCAAAACATAAATCAACTATTTCTAAAAAGTTACCTTTGGAAATATCAGTAAAATCTTTAATCTCTAACCACCTATCATTAATACTTTTTTTATAATTTTGTCAGTGTGATTAGGTTGTTTTTAGACATTTTTTAGTGCTTTTAAGTTGGTAGCGTACTGAAGATGGCAGCTTAGCTGCCGAAATACGTATGTACGGATATAAAAATTATTGTGGGCGGAGGTTAATTTCAATTATCTCTTAAACCACAGTCTCCTTTACTATTTTAGTTTAATACTTTTTAAAGCCAAATCTTCAGGAATGTTAGTAAATAAAGAAATAACATCTAAAGAAATTATAATGCAATTATTTGGTACAGTTATTTGTTTTAATTTTTCTACGAGTTCAAAAGAATTTTTTATAAAATATTCTGATTTACTAGTAACCTGAGTAATAATTTATGAAATAAATTTAGATAAGAAATATGGAGAAGAACCGGTAGTGGAAACTATAGGACGAAGAGGTGTATTAGATTTATGAATTTTTGGAATACAGTATAATTTAGGAAATATGGGATATTTTACTTTAAGAGATTTAGCGATAATATTACTAATATCAACGGATTTCTCTATCTTATTAATAATAGTGAAAGTTTTACGTTGATAAGATTCAGTGGGATCGTTAGCTAATTCTACATATGTATTATTATCAGACAGCGGTAACAAACGGTAACATTGGAAATTTACCGTAAGGTAACGTGGTAATTTTTGCGACCCACAACACTACCATTTTGATATTTTTAAAATAAACGCGAATGATTCCGGTTATGAATTTGTCAAATTTGACATTGTCATCAAATAGGTGTTTTTGGCGACTAACCGGTTACGTGTGGTTAAGCAAAATAAGTAACCACGGCATTTTTGTGTAAGTTACCGGTAACTGCTGAAATGACGTCACATTTGTTATTCCGGTTACTATTTTCCTAACCAGGTCAGAGAGTTTTGGAACATTGCTACCTCTCTCTTATTCAGTGAGTGTTATGTAGAGATCCGTGATTCTGCGTGCTAACCTCAACTTGATTCAATCACTTTTTTTGGTAACAATTAAATACACAATTCAAATTTAAAAATTCAACCTTCACCCAGCCTGTAACCGTAACCGTTTCATTTTAGCGAATCTTACTAACCGTGACGTATTCTTGTGACCATAAGCGAATTCGTTTGGCGAGCGGTTGCTGGCGGTAGGTTGTAAAAGAGTAACCGTCAACGACCACTCAAATTTTATTGATACGGTCATGACGTCATCTTACATTCTGGTCGCTCACGGTCCGTCAGATTCTCAACCTGCTTCGGAGCACGGTACCTTCGAACGGTTGACAGCGGTAGATATATATCTGTCTCTGTTTAAACTTTTAAACCGATGTTTGGTCACGTTTGGTTATTATATTTTCTCACGTATTGCAACTTATACCTATAAAATGCAAATGCTTTACATCAAGATGTGCAAAAGTACATTTTATCATTAATTATTATTAAATGTATTAATTATTTTTCTTACCTTCTTTGAGAGATTAATCTAATATTACTTTATCGCAGATGTATTTTTTATGAAGACCCTAATTCAAAATAATTTACGCGTTTACAACACGTGCTACTTTTTCACCGACGCGACCAAATTCGTTTGTAGACGTCACGAGTTATGACGTTAGAGCAACCGCTACCCACCACTCGTAACCGGACTGCTTGCAACCACTTGCCAAACGAATTCGCTTCACTCTGCTAATTACGCTGTTCGTAACCGGTTAGTCGCGAAAAATACCTTTAAGTTTTCAAGGACTGCAATTGTACCTTCCTTTACTCTATATATGGAATGTCTATTGGAGAAACAGCAACTGTTTTATCGACTAAGTAACTGCAAGAAAATAGCGGTAAATTTGAATGACGGTATGCAATAAATAAATTTCATTATTTACGCATAACCAATGAACTTTCTAAAGTAAACATTCACGGTATGCATAATGATGTTAATTGCGTGCGTTAAAAAAATACTTGACGAGACAGTACAGCAACAAAAACGCACTCGACGGTAACCGTAATGTGTGAATAAACTTTTTACGAGACCGACCGAGCCATCGCATACATCATCAAAATTTTGACCACGGAACGTAGTGTACGAAGACGTTTGTGCAGTTTATTTGGGTGGAAAGTTGTCGAATTCGTGTTCCATCGCAGCGCCGAAATTATGCGTATCAAATATGCGAACTGAGGAATTCACCAGACGCCGTCTTAATCACGTAGAGCGTTCCGGGGCCGAGATGAGATTTACGCGACGGTTTGCAATAGTGTCAGCAGGTGGAACGGAATGAGACATTATCAAAGAGTTGAACGATTTGAAAATGTTAAGTTGTACCGGTGACACCGTTCGGGCGTTCGCCCAACGGAACGCGTTATGAAATGCATATTTCCGATCATCAGTCGACCAGTCCTATTCTGACA
The DNA here is from genome assembly GCA_036172665.1 of Prosopocoilus inquinatus. Taxonomy (NCBI): domain Eukaryota; kingdom Metazoa; phylum Arthropoda; class Insecta; order Coleoptera; family Lucanidae; genus Prosopocoilus; species Prosopocoilus inquinatus. Next base: position 28,192,080 of record CM069877.1, on the reverse strand, counting down.
AAATGTTCCAAAATGACAGAGGAAGGGCACAGAAGACATGGAATGAATGGAAATGCTGACGGGATTGCTGCTTCTCCTGCGGTTAAGGAAGAGTTCCCCAGGAACGCTTACGCACAAGGTGGTCGCCTTAAATTTTTTAAAGGTTAGTTGAGTTTGTCTTTTTCCTTTTTTTTTTTGGGTGGGTCTTCATTTTATTGTACGTTTTCAGATGGGAAATTCATTTTGGAACTTGAAAGGGCGCGAGAGGGTGAAAGGGTATCGTGGGTATCTGTGCCAAGAAAGACATTTTGGCCACCACAGGGAACAGCTGCATCTACACCCACGTATCGACAAGAAAGTAGTACGTCGCTCAGCGGTAAGTATTCCCTAAATATAATTACACAAAGTTTCCTGTACTATTTGCCAACCATCAATTGAGTTGACTTCAATTATATATGAAATCGTTTACAGAATCTGCAAGCTTTTTCATGTTAAGCCTTTTGCTTTCGTTAATAACAGAAATCAACGTTTAAAATTAAATACCTCTCCAACTAGCACCCAAACATTTTTCAGTGTTGGTTAGTTACGACATGTAAAATACATTTGTACGACCTTGGTGCATAAAATAAGATGAAAATACTCTGATTGTGATTCAAAAACGCTGACTTTTACAACACCACAACTACCAAGGATTCAAAGACATTTTTTGCTCACTGCTCCAAAGCACTCAAGTATTCTCAAATTGTTTTAAGTTCTTGCAATAATACATGATGAAAATATTCTGAGAGAGCTCATGGGGCAGTGAATTGAAAATCACTCTGAGAGTTCTTCATCCCTTGCTTTTATGTGGGGTTAAAGCAAGATGGGAATATTCGGAGAATGTTCCAGACTAGTCATTCTGCTGACAAAATGTTAACTTATTTTGTTCCGTTTATAGCAGCAACACACATGATTGATTTAGTCAGAAAGAATATTTTTATTTTTTATGCTACATTGAGAAAGTGATTTAAATATGAAATTAGGCAGGCAGGCAAACCTATTTTTGACAGCTTTAATCAATACACTAATGATAAAAGGACATAAAAATATTAATTAATTTTATTTAAAAGTTTGTTTTGACGCTTTGTATACCAATGGTAAGAAAATAAAAATGTTTAAATACCTTTCTTGATTGTTAACTAATTTTGACTAGGTAACTTGGATAAACAGCCTGTATATTTATATCCAGAGTTTATAAATTTCATCATAACTTCTTTGTCATTTCTAATGGTTATTGCTATTGTAATATTTCTAGTTTCAGATGACAACAGTTCAATTCAATCATCTCCATGGCAAAGAGATCATTCCTGGAAGCAAACGACTCCCCATCGTAACTTATCCAAACAGATGGTGTTCTACTTCAAGCGAGCAAAATGGCAGAGTTTATGCAGAAGCAAGAAACGTAGACGACCATACGACAACGCTCCGGAAACTAACTTCAAAGTGCTTAGTGTAGAGCGAACAAATAAAGATAGTGTGTGCAATAGTAGACCTAAAATATTCAAGCCGCGGCCCTCGTTGTTAACGATAGTGCAGATTTTGCTGGACAAAACGATCTCGCCGACGCCCCCTCGCGCAGAAACCGTCGTGTCCCCCAGGAAGCGGATTTTGCGCGAAATCGAAAGAGATAAAGTGCAAACGGAGGATTCCTGTCAGAAGCGCAGCAGGAATAAGGTGCAGTCTGTTGCGAGTGGTACGAACAAAGTGGACAGTCCCGTTCGCGTGAACGGAACGACCGAAGAACTTCGCACGTCTAGAAGTAACAGTTATAGTATTACGTCATTGTTAGCTGAAGATCATGGCTCAAGGCGTTCTCCTAACAGTTCCCCTAGTCACTTTCCTGTCATCAAACACATAAAAAAAGAAAACAGCATCGACCAGTACTGTTCTCCACCTTCCGAAGATAGATGGTATTCAGAAAGTGTCGACCGATTACGTTCTATTGAACTTTCAGTAAGTTGTATTTTTTTTTTCATCATTTTGCTTTCGTACAGTTACACTATGTACTTACTTAAACTAATCTAAAATCTTGCTTAGTGTCTTTTTCTAAATTTGTGAACATAGAAAAGATAAAAATGAAAAAAAGCAAGCAAAGAAAGACGAAATATACGCATGTTTGAAATCTTTTAGAAAATATGCAGTTGTAAGTAGAATAATTGAAAAGAAAGTGCCATTGGCTAGTCATAATTACATGCCCATTGCACTGAATCATAGGTTCCAGTCTAATTATCAGCCAGCATTGTTCTCTCTCTACCATCCTGGCCTGCATTAAAAATATAATTGGATATGTAATAGCTTTTGATGCAGCACGCTTGTGAAAGCTTCGCTGTGTGTGTTCCAAACATTAAACCTGTTACTCATACCGCAAACGTTGTGTGCTTTGTATGTGATGAAAAAATAAAATTGCTCTTTGGAAATTAATATTACACATTCGTGTCTCAATCTATTGTGTTTCATCAATTATTATTTACAAGGAAATTATTTAAAACAAATTACACCAGATTGTGTTGCTGATGCTTAAGAAGTGAAAGTACGCACTGGTTTTTGAATAAATGAATAAATAAGTAATGATAAATATTTTTAGATATGTATTTGCTCTTTTTTTCATTTTTCACACTTTCTTTTCAATTATTTAATAATTATTCAAATACTATGAAAAATTATTAGTATGTCATAATTAGATAATTTACTAAAACATTACTAAATCATCTTTCCCCAAATTGAAATTATAAATAAATATGATTAATAATTTTCTAAAGCTTTTAGAATACATATTGTGGGTAATTGTAAAGTGGGCTATGATTTTGGTGTTTTCTCTCCGAAATGTTTGGTACCATCACAGTTCTACAATTATTTAAATGAACTAAGAGTCAGTTTTTCAATTGGGGCTTAACTTTAAACTCCGTTTTATTCCTCTGAAAAGAATTGTCCTTACAATTGTTATCATGGGAATAAATCGAAGCTTAAAGTTAAACTGAGATGGAAAACTGTCATATTGTGACAGTTTGTATTTTCAATTTATAAAAAGTTACAATAATTACAACACAATTCTTTTATTATGAGAGTTATTTTCGAACTGGAAGACTATAAAAATGGTCACTGTTTGTTATTGACAAGTGTCCTCTCACTCTTGGAATTAAGTGTTGCCAATAATATAAAAAATATCAAGGCCTACTTTAATGAGGAATTCCTTGGAAGGCACGGTATAAGAACACCAATAGTAAAGTTAAAATTAATTAATTAATTACAATTTGTTTATAATTATAATAACATATTTATGCAATAAAAAATAAGAGCACTTTGCCTAAATACATTGATATCAAAAGCATTCACGATCTTTTGACATTCTAGAAGGCTGTTTTTTCCCTTTAGGTTACATTCATGTAATTTGAAAGAAATCAAAGTTTGACATGTTAAAAATTATGAAGTTTCCTTATTTTATGACAATGACTGTGTTAATGATTTGGAAGAATACATATTATTAACATTTACAAGTAGAAGTTCCGATCTTCAGAAACAATAATCATGAAATTCTAACCCAATGTTTCGGCGTCCATATTTTTTAGTGATACCAACAAAAATGTCACCTAACATGGCCTACTTTGAATGCCAAAAGATCGTGATCAGAAAACAGTAGAAAGATATGAAACAAATAAAAACACTTTAGAAAACGAGCTAAAAATGTAAATGTAAATTTATTACTTTACTTTATTCATTTCTCAAATTTGATTATTTGTTTTATCAGAGGCGAATTTATTTACTTTTAATTTATCAAAAGTGTATAACTTTTGCAAATAATCAAATTTACGAAACATCAAATAAGGTAATAAATATATATTTTTATGTTATCCGTTATCTGAAGTGTTTTTATTTGTTTCATATCTTTCTGCAATACTCACAAGCAAGAACTACACGAAAATTAGCGTCTGGTTCCTAAATACCGAGTGATCAACGGAATTCATAATTAGAGGAGGCTGTGATTGGTGCTATATATGTTGTGTGGTTGGATACACTGAGAAAGAAGTCATATTTGAGGTTACGCTCGTGTTTTGTATAATCTTTATTTTATTTTGAATAGATGCTGGTTTGAATCCTTTTTTAGAATATTAGGGGAGGTTCCATAAGACAAATCAGTTTATTATCAATCATTATAAATAAATAAATGTCATAATTCTGACTTTTCAGATTTTTAATGTCACATTCCAAGCTTGTGTTGCCAACCTTTTGGAAAACATCACAGCCTGCTCTAATTATCAATTCCGTTGATCGTATGGTACTTAATTATAATTAACATTTAACTTGTTTGGGAGAGTTTAGAAATAAACTGTCATTTTGTTACCCAGGTTATACATACCTAGAAACGAAAAAATAAAACTTGTTTACGTCTCATTTTTTGTGAAAAACACGTTTCGGGAGTGAATCTCTTGAAAATATTGAAGAAAATGTTGAGTGTGTTCCCATCATATTTTTGTCCGGTTCAATATTAAAAAAACTTTGTACTTAAAATATTGAGAGTTTTACACCTTGCAATACAAAAAAGCGAATGGGTCAACATGGAATCAATTTGAATCTTTTTGTGTGGAAAAATGTATGTGGAACCATTTCAATTCAGCAACTTGCTAATAACATGCAATACCAGCTGTTTCAAATTGAGTGTGCACTTAAGGGATCTCCTAAACCGTAAGAGATACAAATTCGGTTAAATGGAAGAAAAGTTGCACGAATAAATGCCTAATTCGTATCTATTAACAGAAAGATTTTTTGCTTATTTCTTCTTGAGATATAAATGAAAATGTAAAAAAGTCGATTTTCTTTTCTCCTCTGTATCTCTTTTATTTTACATAATTTTGAAATTCTGAATTAACTTTCTACAGACACAGGCACTTTTTTATTCTGCTTTGAACAGAGGTGGCAGAATTGAAGTCAAACTTTTCGTCTTTCCACGACATCATCAGTTTCATAACAATACATTATTGTAACGTCATAGTGGAAAAATAAATGTCGTTTAAGATTATTGCACTAAAATGTGTCTTTTTAAAATTACAAATAACGGTTTCAGAATTTTGCAAAAAAACCTCGAAATAAACAAAACGTGAACTTTGTGCAGGGTTTATGACAATTTGGCAAATAAAAATTTTTTTGTTAGAAGTGATTTTTTGAAATATCTTGGCCGTCCGGATTTTTAAAAGCTTTACCCTGGTTTTTACATTTTAAAGATGGCAACACTATTAAGCATTCACTCTTTTTTCTCGTCAAAGTAGGCGAGTTAGGGTGACATTTTTGTTGGTATCACAATGAAATATAGATTTCAGATGAAACGGTTATGATTAATTTGAATTTCAACTTTGTGATTTTAGTACATTGACACTACCTCGACTGCAATAGTAAGTACCTTATTTATGCCAGAGTTGGTCGCAGATGGGTGCTTCTTCGTATTTGGCAGTATAGACAGATTATGAGTGTGAAATTGTCATAATATTTTTCTTGTCAGATTCTGGCATCTATCAAAATTCATGTCAGCAACCCAAGGCAACTAGAATACGGCCTACTCTGACGAGAAAAAAGAGTGAATGCTTATTATAGTACTTAACATCTGTTTTTTATTTATTTACCATCAAGTAGGTCGTGATTTTATTTTATTAGGTTGGCCATTAAAGTAAAATTAAACAAATTAATTTCATATCATTATAACATATGCTAAAATGTGACACTTCAAAATCAGATAGATCAACCGTTGTTGTCAACTCTCAACTTTAAGAAGTCTACAAGTCAATTTGTTATGTAAATAATTAATTAATTTATGTTAAAATAGTGAAGATTGTAAGACGCGAAATGAAAATTGCTATACCAAAAACATTTGTAAGGCTCCAAACGGACAGGCCAGATTTGGGGAAAATGGAAATCACTGAAAGATTAGAGGGCATTTTTGCCGTGAATACAATAGGTGTATTCGTTTTACTTTCGACTCAGATCAGTAAATATCAGAAGTGAGGTGACTTTTGCTGAGTTAAAACGTTCTAAAAAAAAAAACAAGTTAATTCCATTCACATCACGCAAACATCAAACGAGACATTCGGCCATTACATACACATGCATTCTAACCTAAATCCCTGTTTGATTGTTTTGGAGGTAGCTCACATAATCTCACCAACGAGCGTGTAAAAAAAAACATACAAATTTCCAAGGTTACTGATGCCTGGTTTCTGAAGCGATAAATAACTTTAGGTAAAGATAATTTTTTTTGACAGATAACTTTATGAAAAGTATAAATTGTTTATATTGCCACGTATACGTTGTTCACAAATTAAGAAACCATCACATGTTGCATTATGTTGGTATAAAACAAGTCCCCTATAGAACATTATCAAAATACTAAGTTGGCAAGGTATTTGAAGGTTTCATGTCAAAGTAATTTGTCAATTCAATTTTACCATTAGATTATTTACATTTATATTCATTTTAACGAGCCGTTTCAATTAATTACAGTTTGTCTGTTATAAAATTGCTTGCGAACGTTAAGGTAAAAACCATGAATTTATTATAAATATTAAATTTAAAACCAGGGATTTATTCCGAACGTATAACCTTATCGTATATTTCAAACACTTGCCAATTTTGTTGCCAAATATTTGACTAGGACACTGTTGCCGGTTGTATTTTTCATAAGGCAAAAGTGGTCTTTTAATATGTGAACAAATTATATACACTTTACCTACAGATAAAGTTTTATGAAACGGTTTTTGGAAGTAATGGTGACTTTATCTTGAGTTTGTCTCTACGTAAAGTTATGTATCGTTTCAGAAACCGGGCATAAGTGCCGCTGAGTTACTCTGAGTTTTGCGGTAAAAAGAACACACCTATTGTTTCAAATTTGTAAGCGTACTTTTGATTTATAAATACTTATTGTAGATGTCACAAAAGTGTATAAGGGATATATTGACGAAGAAACTAGACGAATTCGAAAGTTCTTCTTCTGGCAAATGTACTGCTACGGACAAATTTTTAAATTACATGTTTAGGAAAGATTTGCAACGACTAATTCGGCAATATAATTTGAAAAATGAAAAATACACCTTGTGACGAAAAGAAAATATTGCAACATTGCTTCATTCGCAGTAACCTTAAACTCAAAATCAAAATGATTAATTGTCAAAGTTTAGTTACTTGCATAAAGCTAAATTCATTGCTAGACGATTTTTCATCGCTGCGTTACGGGATAGCTATATGATTGGTTCGTTTAATTAAACAAATTATATACTTTTAAATTGGGCCAATAGAATCGTGTAAAATTTTAATGCCAACGCAAAACGCCTAGCAATGAATCTAGCTTAAGTACCACTTTTTCCCTAAACTTTCACGGCGTACTTCGATGGTAAATAAATAAAAAAAAAACAGATATTAAATTGTTTTTCGTTGACGATCTTTTAGCATTTAGAGTAGGCCATGTTAGACGGCATTAAATTGGCTTAGAATTTCATGATTTATTGTTTCTGAAGATCGGAGCTCTCGTAGATAGTACTGTCTATTTCAACATTAAAAAACCACATGTTGAATTATGTTGCCAAAAAGCAAATTTCCCTAGATAAAACGAAGAAAACTTTTAAGTGCGCAGTTAAAGAAAGCTCTTATCAAAGTTGAGAATTTGCATCATTTGGTAATTGTTACTGATAAAGTTGTTTGATATTATCCAACGTTAAGCCCCAAATTTTATATTTTTTCTTTACGCTAATGATTATCTTTCTGGCGCCTCTGTGAAGTTGGCACCTCATTTTTCTAAAAAATGATTTTTATAGGAGTTCTGATAGCACCCCAAAGAGTTCTGGAGTTCTATGTCAAAATTAAAGAGTTCTAGCGGATTAAACATAAAAAAAATGACTTTTAAAATTTGGGGTGCTAAGTTCACAAAACGGGATTTGAAAATTGGCTATAAAATGTTAATTGTTGGAAATAATTATTTTACCATTAAGACTTTCTTTAGAACTATTGAGGTGCTATCCAGAACTCTAAACAGAATCTCGAAATTTTGAAATTACTATATCCCCCTTACTCTACAGGGAGATTCAGGCAACCCATTCATTAAAAGTTTACGGACTTCCTCTTTGAATTTCTATTTCATATTTTACGGTTATAAGTTAGCGATAATGATCTATTAAAATATAATATTTCCAACTTTCGGACACTTCCGCTTGTACCGGAAGTTGCTGTCAACTTTCTTATTTTAAATGGAACACCCCATTTTTTATTGCATTTCTGAAATCTTCATGAAATTCTAAAAATATTTTGTGAACATGATACAAGAGAAATTAGCCGTTTTAGAGATATTTCCATTTTTTAAAAAAAGTTCAAAGTTGCAGTACCTTGTTTATGATGCTGCCATCTTTGTGTAACAAAAGCCATAATTTCAATTTTTGGGTTGTAGTAGGCTATGCTCATAAGCTTTCAGGTCATACCTAATTTTACACAAAATCGTTTACGGGCTGGTTGAAAAGTAACTTCTATTCGAATTGATTTCAACTGTCGAAAAGTCATGTTTTTTAAATAGAACATTTTTAGTAGTAGTATTTTTTTATACCATAAGAATCAGAATTAAATGTTCTTTCGAGCTGTATTATCATTCCCTATACCCATCTCTCACCTTTCTCTTTCTATTCATGATTTTCTCTTTGACACATCAATTTTTTCACTTTTCAGTATTATTCTTGAATAGTGTGCTATGAAAATTTAACAAACTGAGGTTTTTTAAATTAATTTCTAACTGTAATTTCAATTCCATTTTAAAAACCGACAAATAATATTTAAATACACATCTATCATCTGAAATTTTTGTTTACATATGCCACATAGTATATGCATAGATAAAAGATATAATAGATAACGTTGTATATGTGGAGCAATAAAATGCGCGCCTCACGCGGCCTGGGGGGAATTAAAATAAAAAAGGCGCGTAATTTAAAAATATTTCTGCGTTAATGGTTTAAGTATTGTTCAGAAAATTAAATAATCTAATACATTGAGCTGCGTTCTTGCCCAAGATACTAGTTTAGGGCTATTCCAGGAGAATAAACGGACAACTTGTGATTTTATTTCTGTAAATTATGACCAAGTTTGCTCGGATCGTTATTCGCTCCGGCGTTTAATAAGGCCGCGCGGCCATGATAGCCGAAAAAGTGCACTTTTCGCTTATCATTCTCTCTTACCTTATTTTTATCACAAATTGTCCTGTTCGTTCGCCTGGGATGACCGCAAACGAAATTTAAACGTTTAATTAAAGAAGAAATCGAATTAATAAATTGACTTCTGACAACCGATTCCAAACTTTTCAAAATCAATAAAAGGTAACCACGGTAACTTAAAAATATGCTAAGGATTACAGATTACTGTAAATACAGTGCCATTACTGCCATCCCAGCGACCTGGGGGGAATTATAATTTCGTTTAAAACTGTGGCAATAGTCATAAACCCCTGTGCATATATGCACGTCATGTGTGTTTATAAGTTTTTAATGTATTACAATTTTTATCGGCCAAGAGTCAACCTTTATAATGTACTGTGACTTGCAAAAGAAAAGCGTACACCTGCTTTTCTTTGTATTAAGTTGGTCTTGAGATTTAATTTGTCAGTTTCAAACAATTAAAATTCAGACTGACAGAAAACGACTAACTTAGAAGACGAATAGTGATTCTCAATAGTAGCGAATGATTATAGCTTAAATAAAAATTGGTACTTTGGTGCACAAATAATATGTGGGAAGAAAAATTTTCAAATAGAAAAGATGGTTGGAGATAGATGTCCAAAAATATCGATTCACGATTAGGATAATGCCCTTCTGAATTAAGAGAAAATCCAATATAAACCACAAGAGATTTCATGTTTTAACAAATTTTCCAATACTCTTGCCACCGTCACGTCGAAAATTACAAATTCTACTTTGAAGAGTCTTCTCAAGTGTTAAAAAAATTACATTAATAGCTGAACATAAGCAATCGACAATTTATTTCGAATAAATTACATTTATGGGCCGTTAAATATTTGGAATGGCGTAATATTTATTGAACAAATCATACTGTCCGACTCATACCAGGTAAAATAGTAATAATTTCAATCTCAGTTCCTAACCTGTACGTTTGGAAACATGACAAAATATCCAATTACAAAGCAAAAAATAGGTAAAAACTCAGCTACTTGATTTTGAAGGTGTACGCGATCTTATTGCAAGCAAGTGCAAAAGCTTCGTCTAGGATAAATTTTATTAATTGCAATTGTTACACCTAGTAGATTATACCAGGGCTGTGCACCAAGAAAATAATCAAGCATTCTCTCCTACGATGTATTATACATATACTATTTTATTCTCGACTGGGAATAGAATAAACATGATAACACAAACTTTTAGAAATAAGAAAAATGTAATAAATCTAAGTGTCGTCACTTTTGACAATTCAATTAGTTGGGAAAATTATTAGTCACTGAGATTCATAACTCGACAATACAAGCTTACGTGTCAAACAAATTTAAGTTTATTATTTGAAAGAAAAAAAATAGTGAAAAAGGAGGAAGAGCAAGTACTGCAAAAAGTGCTCCCTACTTAAATGCAGCGAGTGAAGTGGTGTTAAATTTACTGCCTTCAAAATCAAGAAAAGGCTACCCTTAGTGAAGGTGTCAATATAATGAAAACTCCCTAGGATGTATGTCATCACATCACTTTTCTTCGCTAGGAAGAAATATACTATTTCCTTCAGGAGTTTTCGTGTCTTAGAAATTGCTCTTACACTCCCGGTCGTGAATAAATAAATTTAAACATATTTAGTTGAAGAAGCCGTCAACGTACAGTAGAATGCCAACTTTTAAATGTAACTATCTAACAATACATTTACATTTTTTTTAGAAATCCTCATAATTTTTTATCAATTCTTAGCTAAAATTTCTGTTTAACAAATAAAGAACAGCAAATTCAGGGAGGTTTATTCTAATTTCTTCCCTTTTGAAGATCTTAAAATGTACAAAATAAAAAAGAAAACTGGTGTTAGTGGTCCTAATTTCGTAGTATGATTGGCTTCAAAGCCACACTCTAGTAGAATGCTTTTCATTTAGCCGACGGATGACTTTTACAGTATAAATTAAAAAAAAATTAGTAATTAAAAATGTAAATGACCTTTTTAACTTAAAAAATTAAAAGTATGATCTACACTACATATTAGTATCATTAAATGTTGAAGTGTATATTTAAGTAACGCCTGATTATTTTTCAGCATGTGGATAAAAGGACTTTATCGGCGTTTTCCCATTTTCCTTACATGCCCCCATATATCTATCCTTATCCCATTTCGGCATATTACAATCCAGGGAATTTCATGAGAAGTGGTTACATAGCGCCTCCTATTTATTCAACTCCTCCGATAGCACTACCAATCAGATCTGAAACCCCTTCTTGTTCCTGGGCTGTGGAACCTACCCGGAATACGGAACACAGAGAAGACAATATCACAGGTGAATGTTAAAGTTATTATTTTTTTTATGTCTTGATAACCGTGTTATTTTCCAGATATGCCGCTTAATCTGTCTAAGCATGCCAGTTGAACCGACGCAGGTGCCTTCCAAAAAAACGCACGAGATATCTAATCTATAAATGTATTTTTGTACATACTGCAGTTTTGATTTTACAATGTATGTAATAATACTGTGGATTGAATGTAACGAGTATACACTATTTTCGTGAATTCATCAAGCTTTAAAGCGAGTATAAATCTGATTGTGCAATTGACATGAACACCAAGTCGTAATTGAACTTGTAAATAGCAATGGAAAGAAGAAAAATTTGATTCGTGTGCCCGTGATGTAATCCTTCGAGTTTTTTTTTTTTACTTCAAAGTAAAAGAGAACGTGACAACCTTCATTGTATTTTTTAAGTTTGTTTTTAGAGTTTCATTTTTATTTTGATGGATGTATTTGTCTGATTCGAATTGATCATACAGAGCGTTTGACCAAATATGTAATGTATTTTGATACTACTTAATAATGTGTACAGTAATACTCCCAAATATTTTGCAGATAGGTGGAGCTGAACGTATTTAATTGTTTGTAATAGAACATCAACAATTATTTTAATAATTTAGAAGATTAATCTTTAAATTTCACAATTTTCGTCACAAAGTAACCAATAAACAGAAAATCGGTTTACTTATTTTAAGGAAAAAGATTATGAATAGCAGCAGTAGTTTCATTCTCAAATAACTTTCGTACATAATTTTTTGTATTCTTTGAATATTATAATTACATATTTCCTATAAACGTCACTCATGATAGTGATTACTTCACAGAGCAGACTGACCATCTTCGCCTAAATTGATTCGCTGTTACTTAACCATAGTTTGATGCACGTGTGAAATATGACCAATCCTCACTAAAAACCTTCCCCACTTTGAGAATAATTGCAGAGTTAACACAGCCTAATTTATGATTAAAGTTGTGACATATTTTATGACCAACCCTTGATGTATATGTTGAATTTGCAACTTCTTTTAATCTTCTAATTTATTAAAATACTAAGGTTTTAAAAATACTTCTACAAATACTCTAGTTCATTAAATAATATTAAAATTATTTAAGTAAAACCATTTCAGATTAAAAAAAAAATGTGTTACCCTGAGTGAAACTGCAATCAAAATGAACTTAACAATTAAGTTTATTTAAAAAAAAAAACATGAATATTCGACAATGACTTTGATATTTTATAATATTAAAAAGACAATATATTAGTTTTTGTATTATTTTTAACTTGTAATATATTCTCATTTAAGAACCTAAGAAATAGTCTGGTTACTTTAGTTTTTTTTCTCTCATATTTAACCTACCACGTTAAGTAGAGTATTATCTTTTGTGCCATCTGCAATTAAGAACTTCGTTTTACTTGCACATTAATTGATTGTCAGATTGCAGGTATAATTTTTTTGCTAGTCAGTTCAGTGTTTTCATTTAATTTAGCTACAATTTCGGTTGGCGATCATGGAAACACTCAAAATTCACATGACAACTCCACTTACGATTTACTGGTTCAGATCCTCAGTGATGGCATCTCATGTAATAAGTCGATATTACAGCAATTGTTTTCATTGGGTGTTAATCGCTGTCTCATATTAAGAAATTATTCGGCACTTCTTTTGTGATTTATTGGATGACTTCAGTACTTTTTCCACTTGAAGAATCTTGATTTTATATTTGTTTTTCGTGTTTCGAAAATAAAACTCTACTATATGTACTGTACAGTCAAATAAAACATTTATAATATTTAATTGTTTTTTTTTATTAAACACTTTGCAAAAGTGGGGAAGTACCCGAAACATGTACTTCATTATGTAAGTACAAACAACTTTTATATACTTTAGAGATTTATAATTAAAGTACTGTTGTGTTTGTTGAAGGTGTATGTACCCAACATTAAATTTTTATGATTTTTAGGATGGTGTGATCAACATTTTTCGGGTAGTTAACTTTGTCCAGAATAAATCACAGTGTTCTCAAGGAAGACCCAAGGAGACAGAATGGTTTTTGTGTAAGTAGTAACATTGGAGGTATAATTGATTGGCATGGAAAGCTTCCGACTTAATGAAATTCAAGTGACTTTTGCGTTGGTGTGTGTGTATCGATAAAATAATAAGTGAATAAGTAAAATATAAAGTTCCCAGTAAGAATTTTAAAAAGGAAAATATAAAACTAAGGAGAAGGTGGAGTAAAATTGTGTCGACAGATTTCAAACAAAAAAAACGTTATATTCTAGAAAGGTAAAGCTCAACTCAAAGACATACGACATAGATCTTCCCAACGACGTCGAAATATAACAGATTCTGTATTGAATGCAGTTTGAAGGCAACAATGGATATAGGCGAGACTGGTAAGACGTAAGAGGCAGTAATCCCTTGTGCAGTGTTATTAAAGTGGTACACAAAGTTCACTTTCGCATGGAGGGGGAACATAAGGATCAGTTTCGCACCGAAATCCGACTCCCCCCCTACACATCACTGTTTTGCGTCCGTAACGTCTAGAACTTATATGGTCGACGAGTCCTCCGTATACTTAACCTCGATAGCCGGAAATTACACGGGGTGCGTTCCAAAAAAGATACATTGGTTACGATCAGATAAGATACAATTAAGGCAAATATACAATCAGCTGGTTACACCTTACCCACATTACTGAACGCATTTGTGAAACAAGACGCGTCACAAAATAAAATTCACCATGAACCTAAGAATTGTGATGTCCTTGCATGAACAGACTTGAAGTTATTGATAAAGTACGTGTATTCACTTTAAAAGTAAGTATCTACCTAAATCTATCTACAACAATGCAACATATATCACTGTCCGATAAGATCTAAGATTACTAAAGGTGTTTTCCCGTTAGCTCTGAATTTTTCGTTTCAAGCACACTTGGGTTTTAAACGCGTGACCTTCGTATATAAACTTATGAAAAGTTGTCTAACTGGAACGTGCGCTTCGCGCTCTTTTGGGTGCACAAATTGCGTAACGGGAAAACAGCTTAAGACTTAGGCTTACCATACGTCCTGGTTTAACCGGGATTGTCCCGGTATTGGGCATTGGCCCCGGCGGGTTTGATATTTTGTCCTGGTTAACGATTATATACGCGCAAGGGCGAGTTTTATTGTGGATTCATAATTCCATTGGTGTTTTATACACCTCATAATACATTCAAAATCGGCATTATTATGACTTCATAATAAACAAGTATTGGTTAAAACTGCGTATTACACTCGTGGCTTAACAGTAAATAAGTCACTTAAGAAAAATTTGCCCACTCGAGCAAGCTCTCGTAAATATTCCTCTCGTGACTTATTTGCCTTATAAGCAGCGCCGGCTTGTGCATAACATATTTGGGTAGGCGGCAGACGTACTCCCAAAGCGCTTGCTCTGTCTAACACACGTAACAGAAAACAAACAATACACGACGCACAACGGTCGCCTACCCAAATATGTTACGCAGAACCGTCGCTGCTTATAAGACACTTATAAGTATATAAATAGCTGCAATTTTCTGCTTCGGCGGACTTTCGATACTTTGGGAACCTTATCTATCTGCTTTTTTTAAATAATAAAACATTTTTTGGTAGTAGCCTGTGTTTCTCTTCGCCTTCGAATCCTGTCCCGGTTTAGAGCTTCATAATTATGATAAGCCTACTAAGACTCATAGCCTTATCAAATTGCAGTTTATACTTGATCGGTTTTCTTAAACCCGATCAAGTATAAATCAAGTTTACTTTCAGAAAGTTCATACTCAGGATGATATTTCATTAATTGTAATTTATTACTGTTGGTTCGTGGTTTTTCCTCATCAGCACATTTTGATTTTAATGGTTACAGACCCAAACGATTTTATGCGCATGCCCAGGAATTTTGTAACCAAGTGTGTGTGTATTTGTAATCGAGAGCTGGTTAAAGCTGGATACAACCTGAGCACGCTTGAGCATTTTCGAACGAAGGTAACATAAAAAGTTGAGAATAACGCTGTTAACCAATTTCTCCCAATTTTGAACGCATACCAGTTGTTCAGTCATTCTTGATAATTTTGTACTTTTTCAATTTTTTTCTTGACCAAACTATACTCTGTTTTTTAATTTGGAGGAGTACTTCGAAATTTTGGCGCTAAAAAGGAGCTTTGTCATTGGTCAATTCCGGCCATCTACCAACGACAAAGCTCGTTTTAGCGCGAAAATTTGAAAGCACTCCTACGAAATATAAAACAAATTGTAGGTTTAGAATATGTTGCATTTCGGCATTTTTATCGAAATTTGTTAAAAGCTTTCGGATAAGTAGCTAAATATAGTTAGTTAACTTACAGTAGTGAGTTAATTACCTTCCTTACCTCCTTCTTCGAGAAAAAAAATTAACTACCTTAAAAGCCGATCTTTCCACTTCCTAATAAAGTTCCCATTAACTATTATCAAAAAAATGGGGGTAGCAGCCAATACAAGACATTTTAAAGAAAAAAATCATTTGTTAGATTTCACTAACATAAAAATTAAAAAAAAAACTTGTTGCAAATCGTTTTTGATTGCGGCGAAAACCTCGAGCAGCCTCTGTGCAGCTGTTTCAGCCCTGTTTGGGGCTTCATCAGCAGAGACGTAGCTCGACATTCCCACTGCAAACCAAAAACGACTTGTCCAATTTATTCGCAATTGCAATGTAATAATGATGAATAGATAAAACAGCGACACCCTACGATCGCTTTTTGACCTGACATTGCAGTAGGATAACAAATTGAAGCGGATTTGCTACATAATAAGCTACCCCATGCAAGGCGGCCATGCTTACTGTCAAAGCATAATTAAAGTTTTAAAAAATTTTGTTGCAAATCGTTTTTGATTGCAGTGAAAACAAGTTGTTTTTGGTTTGCAGTGGGAATGTCGAACTACGTCTCTGTTGATTAAGCCCCAAACAGGGCTGAAACAGCTGTACAGAGGCTGTTCGAGGTTTTCACTGCAATCAAAAACGATTTGCAACAATCTTTTTTTTAAACTTTCATTATGCTTTGACAGCAAGCATGGCCGTCTTGCATGATGTAGCTTATTATGTACCAAATCCGCTTCAATTTGTTATCCCACTGCAATGTCAGGTCAAAAAGCGATCGTAGGATGTCACTGTTTTATCTGTTCATAAAAATTTTAGAAAAAAAAAAACAATTATCGTACAAGATTATTCTTAGAATTATTTCATATTAAAGAAAAAAAAACAGTAATTCTATGAATTTTCGATATGATATTCAAAATCTTAATTTAGCTTATGAATATTTAATAAAATTTAATTTCAATCGCAATTCGTAATAATACAATCCAAGGGTAAAGGTATTCTTAAACAATTTTCTAAATCTTGACTATCCTTGAAAATAAAATTCGTTTTTCGACAAATGTTTTGAAATCTTGAACTTTATAATTTTTGGAATGTAATTTTATTGAATAAAATTCAATTGTTGTAATCTTCTTTTTGTAGTTTTTTTCTCTGATGAAGGCAATAAAGATTGCCGAAAGCTCAGCATAAAAATAAAAAAAAAGTCTTTTATTGACCGCGAGCCAGATATTTTTGATAGTAGTTTAATTCCCAACGGTCAAAAACCTCTTTGGTGCGTTCCCATTATTAGGAGCAAATCCGCTTCAATTTATCTATCCTTTTGCAATGTCAGGACAAAAAGGGATCGTAGGATGCCGCTGTTTTCTCTGCTCATCACTATTACATCGCCATTGCGAATAAATTGGACAAGTCGCTTTTGGTTTGCAGTGTGAATGTCGAGCTACGTCTCTGATGATGAAGCCCCAAACAGGGTTGAAACAGCTGTACAGAGGCTGCTCGAGTTTTTCACTGCAATCAAAAACGATTTGCAACAAATTTTTTTAAAAACTTTCATTATGCTTTGACAGCAAGCATGGCCGCCTTGCATGGGGGACTTATTAGGAGCAAATCCGCTTCAATTTATCTATCCTATCTATGTCAGGTCAAAAAACGATCGTCGGATGTCGCTGTTTTATCTGTTCCCATTAACGTTACTTGGCAAATAAGTTGAATTTTATCAATAGTTGTCATGGTGATTCGTCGAATTATTTATTCACAAATGCGATGTAAGAATGATGAACATATAAAATAGCGACATCTTACTATCGCTTTTTGACCTAACATTGCAGTAGGATAGACAAATTGAAGCGGGACTCATTAGGAGCAAATCCCGCTTCAATTTGTCTATCCTACTGCAATGTTAGGTCAAAAAGCGATAGTAAGATGTCGCTATTTTATATGTTCATCATTCTTACATCGCATTTGTGAATAAATTGGGCAAGTCGTTTTTGGTCTGCAGTGGGAATGTCGAGCTACGTTTCTGCTGAAGAAGCCCCAAGCAGGGCTGAAACAGCTGTCCAGAGGCTGCTCGAGGTTCTCACTGCAATCAAAAACAATTTGCACAAAATTTTTCTAAAATCTTTCATTATGCTTTGACAGCAAGCATGGCCGCCTTGCATGGGGGACTCATTAGGAGCAAATCCCGCTTCAATTTGTCTATCCTACTGCAATGTTAGGTCAAAAAGCGATAGTAAGATGTCACTATTTTATATGTTCATCAAATAAACGTATTAATTAGGAGGTTGGAAAGATCGGACCTAAATGTAAATTCTCTCGCGGATGGTATAAAGCAGAGATTCCCAAGGCAAGGGGGCAGATGTCTACCTCTTCAGCTCCTTTTCCTACTTTGGAGATTACAGTCATTGGTTTTCGTCGATCACGTAATCACTTCTCCTACAGCCGAATATCCAAACAGCATGTTCAAGTGTTTTCAACTTTTCTTGGGCAGTTTTAAGCTGGATTCATTGCTAGACAATTTTTCGTCGCTGCATTACGGTGTAGATACTTGATTGGTCAGTTTAATTAAACAAAACATATAATTTTAAATTGGGCCAATAGAATCGTGTAGAATTTTAACGCTAACGCAAAACGCCTAGCAATGAATTTGGCTTTAAAACGCACGCGCGTTTACGTCAAACTTCGTACCCCCTCCCTAGTCGCCAATTCTGTCAAATCTCCAAAGCAAGAAAAGCAGCTTCAGGGGTCAATAAATACTGGAAAGAGGTCGATGCATTTGTAGGGGTCGGCTGGGAGTCTCCTAGGGGGTCGATAAAATATTAGTGGTAAGGTAAAATATGAAAAATATGAAATATGAAAAAAAAAACAAAAGTTGATCAAAAGATTATATATTATGCGAAATAAAAAAATAAAAGATGACGACCAGGGGACGGAATTATACAAATATCTTGTTCGATTAAATAATAAGTTTCAATAATTATCTAAAACATTTAGTCAAAGTTAGCGATAATTAATTAAAATATAACATTTCCAACTTTAGGGCACCTCCGCTTGTACCGGAAGTTGCTGAAAATTTGCTTATTTTAAATGGAATAGTCAATTTCTCAATGCATTTTTGGAATCTTCCAGAAATTCTAAAAATATTGTGTGCAACATGTGATACAAGAAAAATAAATTGTTTCGAGGTATTTCCAGTTTTTAAAAAAAGCTCAGACTTGCGGCACCTTGTTTATGATACTACCATCTTTGTGCGACAAAAACCACGATGCCAGTTTTTGGCCTGATGATTTTATTTAAAACCTAATTTTTTCCATTTTTCGGTATTGTTTTTAAATAGTAGGCTATGAAAACTAGAGAAATTGTAATTTTTAAAAATCATCCATCTAGTAAGAATTAAAAAATAATAATTTAACAAACACAGATACATGTATTTGATGATAAAAAAATCGACAATTCCAGAAGTAAATACAAAAAATTGTCATGTTTAAGTAAATATGTTATAACAATTTCTGTATTACTTTTTTAATACTTTTTATTTATTTATTAGTTTTCCTAAAAATTTTATTTTGTAAGTGTAAACTTCTCTTTATAAATTTGTGAAAAGTCATACCAAGAATTCTAATACATGCGGTATATGTAATTAAAAAATACGGTGATAGATATGTATTTAAATATTGTTTTTTAGTTTATAAAATGAAATCGAAATTTGGTAAATTTCTTAGCGCACTATTCAGGAATAATACTGAAAAGTGAAAAAATTCATGTATCAAAGAGAAAATCATGAATAGAAAGAGAAAGGTAAGAGATGGGTACAGGGAATGCTAATACAGTTAGAAAGAACATTTAATTCTGATTCTTCTGGTGTAAAAATATACTGAGTGTTTTATTAAAAAAAAAAAACGACTTTTCGGCAGTTGAAATTAGTTCGAATAGAAGTTACTTTTCAACCAGCCCGTAAATAATTTTGTATAAAATTAAGTATGTCCTGAAAGCCTATGACTATAGCATACTACAGGTCAAAAATTGAAATTATGGATTTTGTTACACAAAGATGGCAGTATCATAAACAAGTTACTGCAACTTTGAACTTTCTTAAAAAAATGGAAATATCTCTAAAACGGCTAATTTTTCTGGTATCACATGTTGGATAAAATATTTTTAAAGACATTCCCGATAGACGAAAAGTCAAATTAAAAATATTTTTAAATGAGATAGATAAAAAAAGGGAATAAAATTACATAATTCCAGAAATATAAAACATACTAACATACCGCGGACATACTACCTAGCTGCACTTTCTCGAGCTGTATAATAAAACAGCCGAACAAAAACCAAAAGGTGGACGCTTATAAAAAAATTTTTGTTGGTAAGCAATTCAAAATTAGTGCGCTACCGTTTGTCCAACGAAACGGCGAGCGTCTAGTCTTGATGAACGCAGCCATCCAATATAGTTTTACAGTTGGCAATAATACATTAAAACATAACCTATAAATTAGGAAACTGTAATTGTCAATTTTTGTTTACTTACGTCACGTCGGCCGTTTTAATTTTCACGGCGTGAAATCCACAGACATTTCTAACATTTTTCGATTTTTTTTAACAATTTCGCGACTTTTTTTTACCCATGACTTTCTTTTATTCTTTTGCCGTAATGCAGCTACCGTCCGCTTCTTACGAAAAGCGCTGCGAAATTTTTGCTCCAGTTCGTTCTTTATGGCCCAGACGCCAACAGGGAGTTTGAGAAAATGGCGTCCGTAAGCTTGGTGGTGTCGTGTGTTGTGGTAGAACACTGAGGCGATTTCTGCGGCAGTTGAAAAATGTGCGTTGCATTAATGTAGTTGAACCGCAGAAAAGTTATTGTTTTTGCTTTTCAAGATGACAGCCAACATGTATAGGGTTGGAGGTGAGTACCGTTTTTATTTAAACCGGCATCGCGTACTCAGGAGGAGGAGGAAGTCTTCCTCGACGGTCGCGCTCTCGTTTCGGCCGTTCTCCCGTGCGTTCGTGAGCCGATGCAACAGCGATTTTTAGCCTAATTCTATAACCGCTAATGTAAACAATAGATACATAAATGACAGAAAATTTAACTAATGGGCTTCTTTTATTTGACACCAGGTGATGCCCAATTTGTAGAACCAAATTTTATCTACGCGATTTTGATAACTGTCCGTTCGACCTATCATCGATATCACAGTACATAATACTCGTTAATTAGCGAGGCCGTTTTTCTAAATACATTTGATAAAACTCTTGCTGCAGAGACATTGATAATATTCCCTCTATTTACATGTGTGTGAGTGTGTACTCGAAAGACAACTGCAGCTTTGTGTGCATGCAACCTAAAAAATTAATTCTTTTGTTTCGTTTACTTTTATAATAGGTACACCAAGTTATATGCGACTTCCCTCGCTTTACATTAACGTTTGTTGCAGATTATGTATACTTCGAGACGTCATCGACGTCTCCGTATCAAATTCGACGCATAGAAGAATTAAATAAAACGGCGTCGGGGAACGTAGAGGCGAAAGTGATGTGCTTCTATCGTCGACGGGATTTACCTGCCCCGCTGATCCAACTCGCCGACAAACACCAATGTAAGTGGCGATAAAGTGTCCGTGGCACCGCTCCCGGTCATCCCCTGATTCTTTTAATTGTCGTTTAGGGTCGACATTCCTGGCTTTTCACGCATTCTAAATGAGCGGAGGGGGTAAAAGACTTGATTAGGCGATCGATATTCGTTGACTGTACACCACTGTACCTGTCTTGTCACCGACCGTGGCTCGTTGTTTCGCGAAATCCTGCCGCAACTGTACTTGATCAGACCGCGTCGCTATGACAACTGCGAGATGCTTGTTCTTTCCCCACGACTGTACTTTTATAATTACACGCAAAAACTGGCCGAGCCAACGCCAATGCTATTCCACTCTATTGTTTACCGGCAGATGGACACTTGTAGTAAAACCTAATTTACCAAATTGCATTCAGCAAATGAAAAAAAACGTGAGACCCGTAAACTAACGTTTAAGTCTTACCTGCCTACTTGATCACTTTTCACCAGGTTGTTACTTTTACCGCGATCTATCGAGCCAACGACCTTATTTTTATTTTAGAACTGGACATTTTGTAAGCCGCGAATTATCGTTGCGTTAATGTACTACCGACCTTCGCGTTGCTCTCGATAGTCGTACGCTGACACATTGTGAAGCGTTAATTAAATATTCTACTCCTTAAAATAAAAACCAGAACCCTATTATCTACAGGAAATAAAATATTTAATTACAAATAGTTCCAAGCATTCGTTTAACGGATCACTTATCTTTTTCTCGGTTTACTAATTTTCTTCTTACATGTAAAATTATTGTGGCGCCATCTATGAACACTTCCTTTAATCCTACCTAATCTTTTGTTATAGTTTCGAATATACCTAGTGTCTCCGTCAAAAAATGGACAATTTTTTTTGACATAAATTGAGTAATGCTAAGAATTTTGCAGAGTGACTATAATTATGAACTGACAATTACGGATGGCAGACAATAATTAATGAAGTTCAGTCATTATTTCAATTTGAAAAATATTAGCTTGTGTTAACCATGGCTACAGCTAAGGTAAAAATGAAAAATGAATTTGTCTTTAAAAAAGCTAATTTGTTTTGTCATTCCTAAATGACAGTTCATAATTACAGCTACCCAGCAAAAGTTTTAGTAACGTTAAATGTACGTCAAGAAAAGTGTACACCTTTTTTGCGGCGATAGTACTGGGTGATTCAAAAAAGTGTACGACACGTCAACCACAGGTAGTACACAGAAAAAGAAAACAAAAAGTCTACAGGGTTACAACTACGAGCTCTGTTGCAAAGTAGTTGACCTACCTAGTTTTTTAAACATTTCACTAACAAAAAAAAATATTGTAAGGCACATACATCAATAAACTATTTTCATAACTAAAACAGATTTATAATACTACCTTATACATAAACCGATACTGTTAAGAATAATTAATTATAAATACTTACATTCATGATTTTTAACGCGTTTTAATAGTACGTTTAATATTGTGTTACGTCTCCTTTATTTTTAATATTAGCTTTTAACGTTTAGGTAAACTAGTAATTAAGGTTTGGAAAAATTGGAGTGAAATTATTCCAAATATTTTAATATTTTGAATTGGGGCTTTTAAATCGTTTAAAGACTTCACTTGCTTTTTACGAAGTTCTCCCCCCCCCTCGATTCAATGGGCGACACGTGAAATACATGAAAACGAGTAAGTTAACAAAGATCTATAACCATGCCGAAAAATTATCTGATTATCAACAAAATTTCCTATAGTTTGTTTAGATTCTTACAAACTTGTGTAGCTAGGCCAACTCGTTTTTGCAACAGGGCGGCTCGTAATTAAAGATAAGAGATACAAAGATGGTTAAATTACAGAAAAGTTACGCTGTCTTGAGGTCTAAAAAAATATGCAAAAAATTGAAAATTCTCGTTTTCCAAAATCTCGAATATCTTCTTTATTTCTGTAGATAGAATCATAAAATTCGTGTTTTTATATTAAATTCGATGTATTGCGTAATGCAGTTCGAAGAAATAGGTTAGGTTTGACAATAATCACAAAGCAACACAAAACCTGTGGCTGTAATCCAAATAAATAGTGAGAAAACCCCTCGACCACATTAATTCACTGAAAGCGAATACGTATTTCGGTAACGATGTTACCATCTTCAGCGCTAAACTGATATTCTGAATATCAGTTCAGCGCTGAAGATGGTAACATCGTTACCGAAATACGTATTCGCTTTCAGTGAATTAATGTGGTCGAGGGGTTTTCTCACTATTTATTTAGGTTTGACAGTTTCGAAGATACGACTGTCAACTGTTTCTTTTTTTATGAAATATTTTTTTGAATACGACCATACGAACATTTATGCTTTTGTATTAAAACAAAATATTAGATTACTAAGAATTTTTGTTAAAAAGTAATTTTTTTTTAATGTAAATATGTATATAAGAACCATAATTGAATAAGATTTATTAATTTAATAATAATTTTAGTTCTGAATGTTTACACGTATCCGCCTACTAGATATTTATTTTTCAAAATCTTTTGTAGTATCTTTTTATTTTATTTTAAAACAAAAGTGTGTTGTATGGTCGTATTCAGATTTTGATTTTGTATCACGTGATATGAATACCCAAGATAGCCTCCATAAGAAAAAAGACAGTTGACAGTCGTATCTGCGAAACTATCAATCCTAACCTATTTCTTCGGGCCTATTAAATTGTTTGTCGAATTTAACATAAAAATATCGAATTTCATGATTCTGTTTCAATAAATAAGGAAGATATTCGAGATTTTAGAAAATTTACATTTTCAGTTCTTTGATGATATTTATTATTATATTATACTATTTGATGATATGAAAGATCTTTATTTTCTTATTTGTGCTCATATCAACAAATTAATGTTAAAATTAAATAGTAAAATATTAAGGCGGCCTGGAATTTTGTTTTATATTATTAATCCAGTTTCTAGGGTTTTCAGTATTCGAATTTCTATTGTTTTTTTTTTTGCTAACTAAAGCAGTTATTTAGAGCTTTTGTGAGCACTTTTCCAGGCGGTCTTGATTTTTAAACGTCATTATGCTGATATTTTGAACTGAATTATATCACGAACGGCCATTCCAAAACAAAAATTATATTTCTTTGTCCAATTTGTGATGCGCTTTTGTTTCTTATGATAAGTATAAATTTTAAGAGGCATACGTTTTCTTCCAAATTCAGATTCCTCAACCTATATTCAGAAAATAATATTATATCTATTATTTATATTATATATTTTATTTGTAACAACTCATTTGTTAGTGGAGGCGTTAAGCTTCTTAAAAATTCCGTAAGCACAATGTGTTAAACTATAGGCTGTCTAAAATATACCTTTCCATTTGAAACACTCGAGCAGTGTCGAGGCGTGTTCTGTTATTCGTTTTTTGTATAGTGAAGGAATGAAAGACATTGATATCCATTATCGAATGAAGCTACCATGTAACCAAATAAATTTGATACTTGACAATGAACTGACAACTGCTTGGTGGTGTAGGTTACGGCATACATTTACATTTCCTGGCCTGCCTTTATCAAAAATTTATTCGGACATACTGTACAATATGGAAATTCATGTATCCCACGGCAGCCTACATATGAATGGCGCAACAAGTTCAAAAACGGGATTATTTCTCTCCAACGTTGGTCAAGAGAATAATGTTGTGTATTTTTGGAGGGCTATGTATATAGTGGGCTTTCTATTACTAGTTATCAGTGTTATACAGTGTGTCCACGGATAGGTGATACAAGAGGTATAAATCACCAGATTTTTTTAGATATCAAAACGCCGTTTAGCAGTTAAAGTAAAAAATGGAAAATGAATTTGTATTTAAAAAAGCTAATTTGTTAGTCTTTTCTAAATGAGAGTTTATAATTACAGCTGTCCAGCAAAAGTTTGTGTCGTTAAATTTACGTCAAGAACAGTGCTCCCATTTTTTTGGGTGGCGACAGTACAAGTACAAACTTACTTCTGACATTTTCTTGCCTAAAATACGAGCTTTCCTTAAAAATAAGCATATTATTAAAATATTCCCCAGTATACAATTCAAAAATTGCTGTGAAAGTGACTGTGAGAAAAATTATGTTGATGAAGTATCTCCATTCAATTCAAATCGATTTTTGTGTCCTGGGTCAGGCCTGGGCGCAAAAGCACGAGAAGAGCATTTCCACTATTGGATAGGCGTCAATGGAAAAGTACGATAACGACGAACCGATTAAAAAAAACGAATGTGAATGATTTTTTGCAAAGATGCGACAATTGTTAAATGGTACAAAATACACATTTCTAGTAGCGACTTTTATGAATTTCAGTACGGCGTTCAACAAAAAGAGTAAGACTGAGACCTGTAATCAAAGAAAATTTATGAGATTTATTGCCGAGTCAAAGTATTTTTTGCAATCATAAAAACTCAAAAAAAGAAACTCTCTTTAAAACTGATTTGATGAGTGTTGAATGGTGAAATATTAAATAGATTTATCAGGGTTCTCACTCACCGGGAAAACCTGGAAAACGGAGAAAACGTGTCGCATTTTCTCTGGGAAAAGGTAGGGAATTTGCTTGTTTTAATGCAATGTGAAATTAATTGAAAAACTGGAAATTTGAGTGTAACATTGTATTCTAAAATTAGAAAAAAATGGAAAATGTTTTGAATATAAAAAAAATGAAAGAATCGCATAATCTAACCGAATTGTGAAGTAGTATAGGCGACCATACAAGCGGCTGTGTTTATTTGGTTGCCTGTACTAAGACTTCTTCTTTTTTTATTAACTTAAAGTCTAATCTAATATTGAATCTTTATTCAAATTGAGAAAAATGTTTGACGTCAAATTCATTATCATTATCCAAAGTTACTTTCGAAATGCCAAAATGTCAGAAAATACATTAAATACACAATGTTTAGTTTTTATTCAACTAAATTTTGTACTGATATTTAGTGTCGATTTTTTCGGCGAAACCGAAACTGAACCTCATTCGAAAGAAGTTAGAGACAGTTTTACTAAAGTCTAAGTTAATAGTTTTATTAATTAATAACTGAAATTAAACAAACTTATATTGCAAGATAATAACAAAAACAATTTAAAGATTTCGTCTGTGCCATATTTTACAAAAGTCAAAATTTTTTCCAGCTATAGCTCACGGATAAGTGTGTATCTTGTTAAAGTTGAAGTTAGATCAGAATCAAAAACTTTGGTATTTTAGAGATTTCACGTCGTGCAAAGCAAATTCACTTTATAATTCGACATTTTGTGGCATATTAAGACCACGTTAAGATTACGGTCTGCCTTCTCAAACTGGGGAATTTTTAATCAGATTTTTAATTGGGATCGATTAAATTTCAAATATGCGTTCAAATATGAGTTAATTTACTGTCAAAATTGACATTTATACTATTAAACCTGATCACTATTATTATTTGATATCCAAAAATTAGTCAAGTTTGAGATTAATATGCATTTAAACCAGAAAAAAGAAAATAAACGTAGTTTCGGTTGTAACCGAAGGTTCGGCTGTTTTTTGACTAAATCGAAACTTTGACCGAATCACGAAATTGTGGACGAAACCGAAACCGAATCTTCGGTTCGATGGTACTGATAGCTTTACTTGTAAGTTGCATTTACGTTTTAATCAGGTGATATGAAATAACTTGGAACATTAACTATAAAAAAACTGTAGAAAGCTTGTCAAATTTGGTGTACAACGACGCTCACCATAAATGATACGTAGAATACATGCAGTGATATTTTTAATTCGCGTTATTAGCTTGCACCACTTTAAGTAAAATTAGATTCTGGTTTTATGTTAAAGATGTTTAGACCATATATTATAACTCCACAGTCCCAGCTCTGTTCAGATTAGCTATGTCATCTGTGCAGCGTTTAGTACTGTGGATATTAAAAGCTACATCTTACCACACTCTATTAATATTGTGTAAATAGAGTGAAAAAATGTGTAGCAACAATACATGTTGAAATATTTCTAATTGTACTATTTCATTATTACATTCTGCTCAACATTGACTAAAGTTTGCATGTGGAATATAGACTGTATTAAACAACTATACCCTCTTTTTTTTATTAAGAGTGATAAGCAGGGAAAGAATTCATGCCACTTAGTGTTGGACGCTTTTTACGTCGAATGTACTATACGATGCATAGAATTGTTATTGAGTAGAAGGGGAAGGAGTGCAATGCGAGCGTTCGCACGTTACGGGTGAGGCTGATACAGTCCAAGTACTAAATTTGTGGCCTGAATTCTTTTCCTTGGTGATAAGTATAATATTATTGGAGTTCATCATTGAAATGTTGCCTAGCTCACACGAAGCGGTTTATGAATTAATTTTGTTACTACATTTAAATGTTTAGTTTCTTCGCGGTTGGTTTGTAAATCAGATGACTTTCAGCCGATCTGAAACCAACCATGCCATTCAACCTAAATTTTGAGTTTTTTTGTGCTTTTGGTTAAATAAATATTATTATTATTATTATTTCATTAATTAATTCAAAACTTGTAAGTATTATTACTCTCAACAATTAAAAACAGACCGTACAGTAAAACAAATTGAGACTTGAACATTCGAACTCAAGAGAAAACTCTAGCCTTTTAATTTGAACTTGATTTTTTTTTTTAATAAAAGTATTTGAGTTGAATCAATTCCTAAAAATTTGAACTTAATTAGATATCCTGGCTGCCATGCAATGAAAGTCGATATTCCGTTAGAAAATAAAAATAAATTGAAAATCTCGAAAACCAAACAGTAATTTGTTTTTCTGATTCTGCCGTAAGCTCGAGCGGAAAAGGTTCTTATACTAACTAATGATACTTCTAATTTAAGTTACCTTGTGAAATCTCAAATGGAAAAGTTAGCTATTGTAGACATTTTCGTTGAACACCAAGATTTATTTACCAAAAATAAAAAAAAATAATATTTTAGAGATATAATTACTTTGAAGTCGTGAACGTGATGCGAATAAAAATAAACTTGATATTTTATTTAAAAAGGTTAAAAATGATTGGAATTCCCAAAAAACTGAGTCATTATTTTTTAATATAAGTTACTTCGTAAAAATTCAAATAAGTACCTAAGTAATATTGCGACTTCCCATGTACAGGGTGGTCCAACGATGCGTATTTCTTCTGTGAGGCTTATGGGAAAAAAATTAGGAAAGAAATCTATAAAGAATTTTATACTAGACAATACGCGACATATTGTAAAATTATTTTGAAGTATACAGAGTGATCAGAAGAATGGTGGTTCGTATGAACTTATTTTTTTTTAAAAGAAACACCCTGTATATTTTTAGATATTTGGATGCGCCACAGTGAGCTAATTACAACGGTACAAAGATATATTGATTTCATTGAATAACTTTCGTAAAATAATTTTTTTCTTGAAGAATTTTTCAAAAATTCTGTCAGTTTGAATAGGAATTTCTGATTACTGAGGTAACACAGACGAACGAAAATCTAACACGATATTTTTAGGACTTTGGCCTTTATAAAAATGTGAACAAAATTAAGATATCTTTTTCATTATGCCGAGCGATCGATACTTACGGAACATTCGGTACGTCATTTTTTTTTAATGGAACGGCCTACTTTTTATTTCAGAAATGGATAGCACTTAAATGCAGCTTTCTGCTGATATAAAGTTATATACCTTTATTTTTAATAATATCGTCACTAGAATTTTTTTTGCATAAGTATTTCAATGGTCGGCGTTTTAAACTATACACCCAGTATTGCTACTTTCCTACCTAAATTCAATCATTCGAAGTCATTTTTCGATCATTTGATTCTACTTTCAAAGATCTCTAATTTGAATATCCCCGCGACAGGATTTATTTACCAAAAATAATTTAAAAACAGACCATTGAAATATTTGTAAAAAGAAAATTTTTAATTACGAAATTATTAAAAATCCTTATATCAACAGAAAGCTACATTTAAGTGTTATCTTAAATAAAAAGTAGGCCGTTGCATTAAAAAAATAAGATACCGAATGTTTCGTAAGTATCGATCGCTCGGTATAATAATATTTCTTAATTTTGTTCACATTTTCATAAAGGCCAAAGTCCCAAAAATATCGTCTTAGATTTTTGTTCGCCTGTGTTATCTCAGAAATTCATATTCAAACTGACTGATTTTTTTAAGAATTCTTCAAGAACAAAATTTATTTTACGAAAATACTTCAATGAAATCAATATATCTTTATACCGTTGTAATCTGCTCATTGCGGCGCATCCAAATATCTAAAAATATACAGGGTTTTCTATTTAAAAAAATTAGTTTCCACGAACTTATCGATTTTTTTCCTATTTTTTTCCTATAGGCCTCATACAAGAAATACGCATCGTTGGGCCACCCTGTACAACCTGTGTAGATGTTTATATGAACTTTTTCTTATTTTGTAGAATATTACCTCAATTAGCGGCCTGTAATTTTGTTACACCCTGTATACAATGTTAATTCGTTTTTCAGACAGCAAAATAGCATATTAAACTAAATATACAGAGCTTTTTTTTAACGGTGGCCATAGGAATTTACTTGCTAAAAATTTAGCCTCATGTTAACTTATTCTTACAATAATAAAAGTTTAATCAAATTTTTGTTTCTAATAATTACATAATTTATTACAAAATAAACATTATCAGAATAAAGAGGCGCGTCATTAATTTAATTATTTGAATATGTAAAGATGAAGTTATTAACGATCAAATTTGAATTGAGTAGGTTAAAATAAAAAATTAATTCGTCAGACATACATTTAGACGGCAGCGACTAATTTCTCTTTAACGTTGACTTACTCGATTCATTAAAAATTTCCACTTTTAATATTAAAATAATTTAAAGATGCATCTGTTATTCTGGCAATGTGTAATTTGTAATAAATTATGTAACTGATTATTAGAAAGTGAAATAAGCTTAAAATTTTCAGAACATAAGTTAACACGAGGCAAAATTTTTAGCTCGTAAATCCCTATGCCCACAGTTAAAAAAACACTGTGTAAAAAAGATAAGACTATTGTTCTGAACGGGGAGTTCAATTTAGAATCGCCCGGAATGAGAAAAGTCAATAATTGCCGAACTTAATAGAGCATCTGATTGTGAGTAACTTTTGGCAAACATAATTGGTGTCTCAGTAACTATTGGCAAATGGGAATTTTATGACCTATTAGGGTGAAGTTTAGCTTTCAAATTAAGATCAGTTTGAACACTAAAAGTGTTAACTTAATTTTTTTGTCGAGGTCAAGACTAATAAGAAGTCCTGAAACTTTTAGTATTTTTGAGAATGTGATTGCAAAATTTGAAAAGGTAAATAATGTATCAAGGGCATCTTTAAAAATTGAACAACTTTTATTTTATTTACTTGAGAGTCAATATTTTGTAAATATTTACTTTAACAGGTTGTACGAAGGCGATTTAAACGCGATTTTATTCACTTTGAACCTGGTTCAGTTGAACATCAGTTTAAACCTCCTTTGTATGTACAACTGGTCCTATGTCTGAAACTGTGTATACACACCTTTAAATCGCCGTCTTTTAAACACCAGCAAAGCGGACGCGTGTTGATTGGATGTTTTCTACTTAAAATTACATTTATTTTTTGCCAAACAAACAACTTTAGATAAACATAAATTTTTCTTGACAGATAACTTTATGAAAAGTATAAATTGTGTACGTTGCTACGTAATACGCTCTACCTACAGATAAAGTTTTGAGAAACGATTTTAGAAGTTATGGTGAATTTATCTTGAGTTTATCTCTACATAAAGTTACGTATCCTTCCAGAAAACGGGCATTATTTGCGTTGTTAAATTGAACTTACATTAAATACGCCTAGCTCGAAAACCATTCATTAGACTAATTTCCATAGAATTTAATTTCGATTCAAAATTTGTGCAAATATATCGAGCGTCGTTTCGTTTACAAATTTAAAACTTCGGTTTATATCTCGCTTACGCTCATTCGTTTTTCTATTGATATCAGTAGAAGTTTAAAACTAGCCTTTATAAATTTGACAATACTTTTTTAGATTAAAAAAAATTACACATTTTGACATTTACGTAAACGTAATCAGAGAAAGTCATGCCTTTGCTAATATCTGCGCGTTTGTGTTGTCAGCTGACATGTCATTCACGTTTTACTTCAAAATCTTAATTAATTCGTAAGTGACGGTTTGTAATTACAACCGCCCAGAAAATTTTTTAGTATTATTACATTTAAAAATCATTAATTACCCAAAAAACATAGTTTACAAACACGCTCTGAGTTAGAATAAGCGTGAAAATATTGATTTGTTTAGTGCAATTCCGACTTCGTTTTATTAACACATTCAATATACCGATTGTAAACCGATAAAATTGAATCAGGAGGTTTTTTAGTTCAGGTCATACCGATGCAAATCGGTATGACCTTCATGATCATTTTGAATTTTGATTTAAAAAAACTCAACAATTTGTTTGTTAAGTCAGTTTTGATTGCAATAGATTTCTCGAACATCTTTCGTTCAGCTGTTTCGGCATTATTTGGGGTCTCGTTAGCAGAGAAGTAGTTCGGGAACTGAACCGCAGACTCACTTAACTGTCCTAACTATCTCGAATTAGAACATACATGTTGCAACAAATTCAAATTTGTTATAACACGCTGTACATTATTTACTATGAATCATAGAGTATGAAACAGCAAATCTAATTTTAAATAGTTTTTGTAAAGTATTGGTAAATTTAATAAGGTTAGAGGAAGTTTTATTTGATTACGTATTCCGCGAAAGTCTTTTCATTTGAAACCAACTTGTAATATTCATTCTGTGATATCATCGTATATCTTATCGGCCGTTTAAAATGTGACTTCGATTGTTTTAACAATAACTAAAACAGTATGGTATTAACCGGATGCTTAACGTAATATCGGTGACATCCTAAGCAATTATGAACAAATATCCGCTCGCTGAGGCGTTGCCCATATTGAGTTTAGTTATTTGTAGAGGGGAATTTACCTTGATGTTCCTCGTGTGTGTACAGGGTTATTCACCTAAACACTAAACTTGCAAATACATGCACATCTAATCCTATACACCCTAATAAGTCGCTACTGTCGCCGCAAAAAAAGTGGAAACTTTTATGACGTAAATTTAATAATGTTAAGAATTTTGTGGGGTGGCTGTAATTGTAAACTGATGCTTACGGATGACAGACAATAATTAATAATTAAGTTCAGTCATTATTTCAGTTTGGAAAATATTAGCCATATTTAAGACAAAAATGGAAAATTAATCTATATTTAAAAAAGGTAATTTGTTTGCCGTTCTTAAATGACAGTTTATAATTACAGCTACCCAACAAAAGTGTTAGTACCGTTAAATTTACATCAAGAAAAGTGTACACGTTTTTTTTTTGGCGACGGCAGTATATCTAAATTGCACCATTTTTTTGAAGGGTTTTGAGTTTTCTTCAAAATTTAAATTCTGCAACCTAATATTCAGAAAATAATATTACGGCTATTATTAAGGCAATTTTATTTGTAAGTGGAGGCTTTAAGCTTCTTAAAAAATCCATAAGCACAATGCGTTAAGCAACAGACTATCTAAAATAGACCTTTCCATTTGAAGCAGTCGATCAGTTTCGAGACGCGTGATGTTATTCGTTTTTTGTACAGTGAAGGGATGAAAGACATTGATATCCATTATCGAATGAAGCTACCATATAACCAAATAAATTTGATACTTGACAATGAACTGACAACTGCTTGGTGGTGTAGGTTACTGCATACATTTACATTTCCTGGCCTGCCTTTATCAAAAATTAATTTGGACATACGGTACAATATGAAAATTTATGTATGTTGCGGCAGCCTCCGTATGAATGGCGCAACAAGTTTAAAAGCGGGATGATTTCTCTCCAACGTTGGTCAAGAGAATAATGTTGTGTATTTTTGGAGGGCTACATATCTAGTGTGGTTTCTATTATTAGTTATTAGTGTTATACAGTGTGTCCACGGATAGGTAATACAGGAGGAATAAATGACCAGAATTTTTTAGTTATCAAAACGCCATTTAGCAGTTTATCCTTGCTTGTTCATGTTTTAATGGAAATGACAAATACGTCAGATGTTTCTGTGACTGCTTAATACGATTAAAAAAATCCAAAACTGGAAATTTCTGTTATGTATAAAGTTTTCTGAGAAATCAGTAAAAAAGTTTTTTTCTCTTGTGTTACTTATCAGGGGACATACTGTATATTCATAATATCTAAAGAAGAGTCTTCAGCCTGCCATCAGAAGCAAAAGGAATGGGATCTCTGAGTACCGGCTTTTTTTTGCAGCGCGGCTACATACCGTGGCAACCATCCAAGATTTGAGTTCCTACCATATCTTCCTTATTCTCTCGACGTAGCGATAAGCGATTACAATAACTTTGGTCCGCCTAAAGAGGCATTAGATGGGAAGAAATTTCAAAGCTATGATAACTGTGGTTATACGATTAAAGATTTTTTTTCGAGTATGATGTATTTCCAGAACGGTGAAAAATCGGAACTACGTTTAAAATAACGTAAACTCCTGTACAAAATCAACGCACTACTTTATTAAACGTACTTAATTTCAGTATAGAAGTTAAAATCAAAACTACGGTGAAACTCATAAATTAGACTAGTATTATACCATGACGCCAATTCCAAATATTTTTGACTTCAAATCTTTGTTTTTTGAGTTGAATTTTTTTTTTGTTTCAAAACGTTCAAATTGTAAGAACGGAAGAAAGAAATCCGCTGTATACCCAACTCTGCTCCTAATTACTGTCTCCGTACGCTTTGGTATGCTTCAGATTAAATTTTCAATAAAACCCTGGAGAACATTCTCCCTTTATTTAAGCGTTGCAATTACCAGTTGGTCAGGAGTGATAGGTGCAGATGTACGACTTCGAACCTTCCTTTTTAAGGTGCCCATAAGTCTTCAATGGGATTTAAATCCGTACCAAGTATTGAATATAGCTACGTGGGGTCGAGCATTATCTTGCATAAACATGAAATAGGTCCAATAAAGGGAGTAAATGGCATAACCTCATCAACTACAATGTGTTCCAGATAATAATTTTCATTCGTAGACTTCACACATATAGAGACTAACTCTGTGTGACTTGTAGACCTTTTTCGACCTTGTTTTCGTCTTCGAGAGTGAAATCCAACTTCGTTAAAGCGGCTTACCATACGACTAACCCTGGAATGATGTCTTCCAAGCCGATTAGCAGTCTGACGTATTGAGTATTTCCCACCCAAAAGAGTTACCGCTTGTACCATTCATTTTTGTTTGTTTGGTACTCCAGGATATTCATAAATGATGGATTGATAACAAAAACCATTAGAACTAAAGTTAATTTACGTTGACAAGAAGACTTCGAATCGAATTACGAAAAGTTCCCAAGGTAAGAATCACATAAAATGAAAATTGCGAATTCTAAATACAGCAAACCTAGGACAACTGTGACAAAAACGGCAGCGGAGGTTCACAGTTTACTTGTAAAAAATTAGTACGTCAAAAATCATTCTAATCTATGAGTTATTAAAAAAGTTAAGTGGTGCGTTAATTTTGTCCGGGAGTGTATTTGTTTTTGATAACGTTTTTTAGGTCTTCATTTTTCCTTGCCTCATATTTAGGAATACATTGAGCTGTCATGACCTCATTTCTTAGCAATTTTAAGGAAATAGCCTTAAAATCTAAATTGACAAGATACTTTAGAGTTTGCGCAAACACATCGTTACGTTATAAATGCTGTCGTTATGAAAACGAGCAGGAGATGCGCCGTATTGAAAAACTAAAAATTTAAATTGAAGCATATATTTTTTGAAATTGTATGTTTCCCCTTCCGTTTTGAAATATTAACTGCCTTTTCTAATTTATAACGAGGCATTTATAACGTAACGGTGACTTTATTGTCAAAATTTAATTATACAGTATGATTCGACATGGTCGCACGCACCATCGGCATCGGTGCTGATAGAGAAGACACTGGGAAAAAGAAATCTTTACATTGAAGAAATTTGTCTTTCACATTTTTTGTTCAGTGATATAAATTTTGTATTTTATTGGAATAAATGCTATTACATTCAAGTATGTCGTATTTGTGTTAAAACTAATAATTATTCACATTAAAATAATTTATTATCCTGAAAGAAATACGTCTTTGCCACTATTGAAAGATATAGTTTCTTTAAAATCAAAGAATTATTTTTCTCTGTGTACTAAATAAGTTTTTAATTTTTTTTTGCGATGCGTGGTTTTTAAGATATGAGTGTTTAAAAATATCGCAAACAGGCAATGCTGCACCTTGTGTATGTACTTGTACTGATTTGAAACCTCCTTTTTTTGTTGACAATATGCGCTGATTTGTTAAATCATTTGGAAATCTAACTTGACATAATAATAATTGACAGTTTTATAATACTTTATTCAGCTATTCTTAGGTTTCTTAAGTAAAAAATTGATGAAGAAGTTTGTTTTAAAAAAAGTCGGTAAATTTGCAAAAGATTTATAGAAAAATCGCGAATTAAAAGACGCAAACGAGCAGACTACAAGATTAAAGACTAGTGCTGCAAAAGTAACGAAAAAGTTTGTACCCGCACGTATTCGTTACTTTAAATTTCGGTACTCGTTACAAAGTATTCGTTACTCGTTATACTACAATTAAATAATCAGATAACGTGCATCAATATAATTTTCAACTTAAAGTCGTAATACCTAATAAGATTACTTTTATAATAATTTTGTTTGTAACGAAATGTTTTAACAAGTAACGAATCGGTACTTCGAGTCTCATGCTATACCCGTTACTCAGTAATGAACAGATAAAATAGCGACATCTTACGATCTTTTTTTGACCTGACATTGCAGTAGGATAGACAAATTGAAGCGGGATTTGCTCCTAATAAGTTACTCAGTAACGAATACATACGGTTTTCAACAGCACTATTGAACACCAACTCATTTTACATTGTAATGAATTATTTAAATATCTAAAATTACCTCAAAATCAGACAACTACAATCTAAAACCAAGTAAGTATAAATTGAACAGCTACAACACAGAGCTGTAATACATGTTCGAAACTTTAACTGTTTGTTTCAGTGTATTTTTTTTAGTCTTCTGATGATTCTTTAAATATTTCTTAGCATTTCTCATTATTATTGTTTGTGCAGCATCACGAATCCTTTGATGCAGTTCCTGTAGTGTTTGTTTGGATGTGAATTAATCTTTTTTTTCAGTCGATAATGCAAAACTTGATATTCTAACCCCCTGTTATTTGATCGCTGATTAATTTAACAGCGTGATTAAAGCCTGCGATTGGTTGGGTGAAACAATATAATTGGTTGTCAAAATCTATTGTTAACTTCGTCAAATGACGTTCCGTAATAAGATAATTAAATTAATCGCTGATTAACAATTTCTTGTGAAACCCACCGTAAGTGTTATACCGAGTTATTTTTTAAATTATTTTATCAACTGTTGCCATCAATCTAACTGTTATTGACTTTAACCTGTAAGAAAAACTTTAAACTGTTTGTCGAACGCCGCTGTCACGCCCACTATTCTTTGAAACAGACTGTCACAACAAATCGAGGGCGTGTGATGTTCATGAATGTAGGAATTCCTGGTTTAAAAATTTAAGTAGTCCTGAAAAGTGCCTTACAAGCTGTGAGAAAATCTAAAAGAGAGAAGTTGCTGAAAATGGTTGCCTTCAGCTTGCAATCATAAGTTTACACGGCGACGTTTCATATTGGTGAAAATGTTTTGCAATGTTCCTGGAGTTGTAGAAGCACATAACTACAAAATACGTTGTTGTAAGTCTTGAACGTTATGAACTGGACTTTTAAAAACTATGTTCTTCAAATAAGGGAAAATAAACAAGAAATTCAAGGCTTAAATCAAGAGAACGTAGTGGATATTCGATATAAGTATAAGCTTATGTGATGATTATCATTAAACTCGCGTAAGTAACCCGTGTTATGTGAGTTGTGGCTTCATCGGGTTGCAAATATCCATCCCTTGAAACCTTGTATTAAAATTGGTTTGTGAGAATAATTACTATTATAATAGCCTTGATTCTTTTTGGTATGGTTTCCACTAAGGATTAACAATATTGTGGGGTTAAAGAATTCCATATTTCCTGTATTTTAGCCGTTAATCCGGGAATTGTTCGTTGGGGACTGTTTCGCAAAATCTTTTTCATGTCATGTCATAAGGTTTCGATGACATTTAAGTCGGGGCTACTTTAGGGCCAAGCCAACACTTTAATAACATGGCCTCTAAACCATTTTTTTGTGAATTTGGCCGTATGACACGAAGCTCCGTCCTGTTGAAAAATGAAATTTTCTCTTCCGAACTGCAATTTTGCAGTCGGGAGAATGTTTTATCCTAAAATATTTTAAATTTTTGTGCGTTTATGGTACCATTAATAAACTCAAGTTTGCCTAAACCTTTTCCGGACATGCATCCCCCAAATCATAACCCCTTGTGGAAATTTTACAGTTCGTTTGAGGCGGTCTTCATACAAAACCTCAGTTTTTGTTCTCATTACTCTTTTCTGACAATCACTAATGCAAACAACAAACCGTGATTCATCACTAAAAATTATTTGGCTCCACATTTCTTTGGTCCTTGGTTTAGATTTTGTCTAGTACAGACGTTCTTCTTTTGTGTCGTGGTTAACAGTGGTTTTTCTTTTGCCTTTTCAAAAACAAAACTTACTAAAATTTGTTAAACGAATATTGAATGTAATAAATGAAATTTACTTTGTAAAAACACTAGCCGGATTTGCGTAACCATTGTCGGCAACATTCCCTAGATACTGGTAGACCAGATTCTTCATTCATTCTGTTCTTTGTCTTTTGCAAATTTTTATGAGAATTCTTTGTTGTCTCTCTGTTACAATTCTTACGCCCGGTTTCTGAAACGATACATAACTTTATGTAGAGATAAATTCACCATAACTTCGAAAAATCGTTTCTCGAAAACTTTATCTGTGCATAGAGTGTATACGTAGCAACGTAAACAGTTTATACTTTTCATAAAGTTATCTGTCAATAAAAAACTTATATTTACATATTAGCTGTTCACATTCTTTTTAGATTCTAGAGGGCTATGTTTTTTTCCGTTAAGTTACGTGTAGGTATTTTGAAGGAAGTCAAAATCTGACATGAAAGAAATAATGACAGTGTCACTTCAGCGGAATTGACTGTGTTGTCGATACGTAGACAACGTGGACTACGGTGGCATAATTAAAGTAAAAAGTAAGTTAAAATAAATATATTTTTATTATAATTTCTTTAAAATGCCAAAAGTTACAAGTGGTGGAACTAAACGTGCTAGAGTGAAGACGTTTAATTATTGTATAAAAGATCACCCAAATTTAAAAACCAAACGAATTTGAAGAACTGCCTTGTTAGCAGAAGAGTGTAAAGGTATGCGCGTTGGAGGTGGTGGTGAAAGAAGTAGACAGAATGCTAAATGAGGTGCTAAATGTTTGTAGTTTCTCCGTACATTTTTTTTATTACATCGCCGATTATCATTATCGATTTCGATTTTAGATTTTCATTGCGACATATTTCCGAATTATAATTTCATTTACTTACTTAGTTTCACGTACGTTTTTGTTAGGTGTGCCATATTTTTAGTAAATTTTTTGTTGTTAGTTGGTTGCCATAGCTCAGTATAGTTGGAGGCTGATGTGAATTCGGAGGGATAATTCTTTTTTTTTTTCTAAGAAAAGTTGCATAATACGTGAAAGAAAAAAACATAACGTAACCATACGAAAGTTATTGAGCGTCAAGTCATCTCTTTAAACTGTAATTACTAACACAGTTCGCCAAAACAGAAATGAAATTAATAGAGTAAAGTCGGTATATATAGAATAGACCGGCTAATACGCTAATATCCTTGAAATAAGAAGCGCCATCTGTTAAGCGACTCTGGCATTAACATGAATTACGGTATTGTAGATTACTATTACAGAGATTCTTAGCCGGTAAGTTTTCATAACTTTACAGTACATGATTTTGTGAATTTATCGTTTTGAAAGATATCATATCATGAAAATGCAGTTTTTTTTTAATTTGTTACATAATTTTCCCAAAAAATATCTACTTCTTAAATTTATTATAGGCAACCGCTGGAAAACAACATAAAGTATTTGTAATTAAAATATTTGAGTATTTAGTATCTTAGTTCAGAATTTATGACGGCCCAAAGAATGGGTATTCCATATATGCCGACTTTACTCTACTGACATTTAACATTAAATTACGCAAATTTTCTTAACATTAATTGAGAAATTAGAATTACAGATGAAAAATGATATAATTAGAAAATATACAACAACATAACATAGTGATTAATCTGATTAATGCAAAAATAACTATAACTAATTGTACACTGTACGTACACACAGTGACCCATATAATAATATAATATTGCTTTTTACTTTAATGGAAAGTTTTCACATACGGTACGATATATTGTCCTTTGACAATAAAAAACTTTAAACTTGAAAGGAAACTTCATATACGGTACGATAAATGTCCTTTGACAATAAAAAATTAACTTTAAGTGAAACTTCGTATACGCTACGATAATAAAAATGAGTTTCTTACTCATCTTATTCGATACTTGTATAAATATATAAATCTTCACGGCTCCATCCCTTAACGGCAACGCAGAATTCATCCAAACGACAAACTCAGAAAATATTCCCGGCTCCAATATTCGTTCCGTCAAGACAACGCAAAATTTTCCAGCTCCATTCCTTCATAGAAGACAATGCAAAATCAAGCAAAATCCTCATGCAACTTCGCATAAATGACAAACTGCTTACCCTAAGTAATTTCCGTTACGTCAAGAAAGCAATGATAAATATATGTATTGATTTATTATAGATTTATTTGAGCGCTGGCGATATCTAAAGATTAGTTTCCGAAAATTAGAGTGGAATGACCACAGAGTATGACTTAAGAAAGGTTCGCCACTTAGATGACAACGTCTACTTTAAAATTGAAACTACCAGTCACGAGAAATAACAAGTTGAACTACGGATTTCACAAAGAAAAATGAAGGAATGTAAAGTAGTGAAAAAGCGAACGTTACAAATTGTAATAACTAGACCCCATATAAATAATTTAAAAGTTAATAGTCGAAATATGAATTAGAAAAATAAATCATAAATAATAAAATAAATCTGCTTAATATATTTCTTTTATAATTTAATTGTAACCAGAAAAATCAACAGATACTTTAAAAATAATTGTCTGTCTGAACATTTAGTTAGGACGAGTATACTCCAACTTTTTTTGGTGTAAAGGAGCTTCTGTAAATGAGGATTATCCGTATTCCACAACTGAAATTCTGTTATTTGACATATCCGGAAAGATGAAACCATGACTCGTCTGAACAGAATGTCCGATTCAGTAAATCATCGTTATCCATTAGATCCTGAACAAACCAACGGCAGTATAAAGTTCGTCTCTGGTAATCCACAGGGGGCAAAAGGTCGTGGAAGACTTGT
The DNA here is from genome assembly GCA_036172665.1 of Prosopocoilus inquinatus. Classification (NCBI taxonomy): domain Eukaryota; kingdom Metazoa; phylum Arthropoda; class Insecta; order Coleoptera; family Lucanidae; genus Prosopocoilus; species Prosopocoilus inquinatus. The sequence continues at coordinate 28,151,066 of CM069877.1, read as the reverse complement.
ATTTTATGTGGATGTATGTGCAGGTCTTTCTTCAGAACTTTTTGACAGGTATTGTATGATAAACCTGCTTCTTGAGATAATTGACGTATGACTTCTAGATTTATCATCCATACGCTGTCTTACATTTTCAACAATATCAAAAGTTCTAAGAGAAGGTCTTCCACTTCGTTTGCAGCAGTTTTTGTAAGTTACAAGTATTTTTTGAAAATCGATAACCGCAGCAACTCTTTCACAAAACTCATCAATGCAAGCTTGGAAACTGAAACTAATTACCATTTCTCGAATATATGTCGAAATTTGTGTTGCAATATTGTACGCTTTATCGTAAACATCGTAAGGTATTTACGGTCTATATATTCAACTGCCTCGGTAATGCCTTTCAAGTCGATTTCCAACTGCCACTTGAAGAGAGATGCATATTATCTTGACACCAAACTTGATACGGATTGCCAGTTGTTACTGAAACTGTTTACATAATACTAATTTTGCAAAGTCACTTGATACATAGCAATAATTGACACGTATCAAGTCCATACCAATGTTATAGAATAGACCTTTCTGTAACATTGATACGCATATCAATTGATATGGTCTTCAATAATTGAAAAGAACTTGATATGGTTTCATAACAATTCATACTAACTTGATATCACATTTTATACGGCTTGCAAGTTGTTACGAAACTGTTTATAGAATACCGATTTTGCAAGGTCACTTGATTGATAGCAATAATTGTTACGTCTTAAGTCCACTTCAATGCTACATTATAGACCATAATGTCACATGTCAGACTGTAGCAGCTGCAGTGACACCGGATTTTCAGTATACCGTTGCCTGTTTTATTTCTGAAATGGTATGTTAACATTTCCAAAGACTTCCTAGACTCTCAAACAGCATACTAGTCCGACATGTTTCCACGATATTTCATTTTATTATTTATGAATATGTAGTAATAATGTTTATTTAAAAAAATTAAATTAAAAAATATGTTTATTTAAAAAATATCTCATGACATTCTTTTCTGTATTAGCAGTAACATTCAAACGATCGCATGTTTAATTAACTAATAAGTTACAATTTGAATTGACGCCTGTTTGAATGTTTGTTAACGCGTTCATCGGAACAAGATAAATCATAAATCCATGTCTGGCTTTGATAGCCGGAAAAATATTGTTCACTTTGTGTTTGCGTGAAATATATTATTGACTGTTGTTGGAGTATGAACAAAAAGCGCTTAATTATTCGCTAAATAATTAATACGAGACGATTGCATGTGGCAGTGCCATTATTCGTCGTTTCATCGCCGGTCTTGACACGCACCGGTCTTATCGTCACCAGCGGCGGTCCTCGATTACGACTGGGGTACACCTGTTGTGGGTCCTGGCGAAGTCCGACCGAACTTGGTCGCTGAACACGCTTGTTGTCCGACGTAGGTGAGCCAGACCGCCCCCTCGTTCCGATCGATATTAAACGTGACGTTGTAAATGAGAGATACACACCGATATTCATTTGACTAATATCGCCGAACATACTGTATAATGGATAATGGGTGGTACTTCGTAAGCTACTGCCAGTGGTTACTGTAAATTGTTATTTTTAATATACAGGATATCTTTAAATTTCGTGGACTCGTCTTAACCTCAGATTCCTGGGCTCAAAATAAAACTATTTAACCAAACTTATCTACAGAATTCCCAACTCCTATCTACCTAGTTGCCGGATTCAATTTGTATATCCATAATGGTCTCATTAAGCCGGTATTCTTCTTCAAAGTTCTCGAAGAAAAAGTTAATTTTTCTTATAACAAAAGAACGTTTGAACTGATTTGGATGATATTTGGCATGAGGTCCTACAAGAAGGTACGTAAGTTACATTTACAGGTGGTTTTAGTCACTTGCAGTGAACCGCTTGCGTGAAAGATGCACCCATATCAAATAACTTTTTTTTAGGTTAGGAAGGTAACTTTAGTTAATAAATTTTTAGAAAGCACTCGGTAGGAAGCTTTTTCGTGTCTTTGCAATTTTTGATATTTCTTACGGTTTAGTCGATTTGTTATAAGAAAAATTAACTTTCCCTTCAAGAACTTTGAAGAAGAATACCGGCTTAACGAGTACATTATTGATAGAGATAAGTTTGGTTAAATCCCCTTATTTTGAGCACAGGATTCTGTGGTGAAGCCATGCCCACGGAATTTATGGAAACCCTGTACAGATATAGGGTGTCTTCACCTGTATATGGATACAGGGTGTCCGGAACTCGAGTGTTATAATTTCACAAAGCGGTAGCTCGGACTAATACGATCAAAAAATGATAGAAAGTGCTCGAAAAGGATGTTATTCTCCTTCTAACAATGTTAGGTATGATAAGTACGTTCTAATTTCGTTAAAGGTACGGTTCTTCAAAATGAATACTATAATTAGATCCTTCATAGCTAATACGTGCTCGTAAAGTTCCGCCACCTTAGCAGATCTTGAAGGTGTCCTTCTTCGAACATCTTATTAATCAGAATGACATTTAGCTTAACAGGCACATATCAAAACATTCTAAGAAAAGACATCCCCCAAACATCTTGGTCTACTTGGGCAATGGAACTTCTTAGTCGCTAAATCAAAGATGTTTGTAGGATATCTGGTAAAAACCAGTGTGAAGATAAGCAAAGCAGAGGCGCATATTTCAACATCTCCGCTGTACGGTTTATACTTATGCGTGAGACACTCTTTATACTCGCGTTCATCGCATTAGAAGGAAGCGTCTGGTATAAATTACGTGCGTAATAGAATTACATTACCTTTAGCGTTTTTTAAATTAATAATTATGAAAACGTTAAAATTCTTTAATGTGACGTTTAAAAAGATTGGCATAATACATCGAATTCATATCAGTTATTATACCGCCGTCACTGCAAAATGAACGGGTGTGTATTTGGAATGTTTTCAGTTACATAAACAAGTTTTTATATCCAGTCGATCAGAATTATAGTGGTTATTGCGTGTCACATAGACTTAATCGGGCTTATGGTTTAAGCTTGATTCTCACTATCCTGCAAGCGGCTTGCAATGTACGGGCAAGGAACGGGGTCTGCACGTGCGCGGCAAATAATGCAACCTATTAATTTTTCATCCATTTCAGATGAACAATTAATTTTTTGCTGACGTTTTATCATTTCTGTCATGCTTCATATAATACTAATCTAAACTCTGCAACACGCAAAATCGGCGCGGTACATATTCGGCAAATATAGTTAAAAAGAAACCCCGCGTGCAAGGAGCGTGCTTTCTCGGGCCGGAGCCTGCATAATGAGAATGCAACCCGGGAAAAGCATTGAATTCATAGGTTACAACATTTGTCGAGCACGTGCAGAGCCCGTTCCTTGCCCGTGCATTGCAGACTGCTTGCAGTGAGAATCAAGCTTAAGGTTTTACTGTTTGGCTTTTACACTGGAGTTGCGTTAAAGGTTCGTGCCTTTTACGACTATGACTGCTTCAGCATGTTAGTAGTTCCTCGTATATTTAACGAGACCTTCAACCTAATTCGCCGGGGTTTGATGATCACATGTTATAAAGAGTGCTAAGATCAGAAGGGCGAAACAAAGAAAACATTCTCCCATTTTCATTTCATTGGGAAAATATCTGAATCTGTGAATCCGTGTTCTTCTACTTTTGTTTATATCTTTTCTTTTACATTTTCGGTGAATTTCAGCTGTATGTTGTATTTTCTTTAATTCAGGAGACGCATTCTGTTATGTTATAAACTGATATAAAAACTAGTGAGTACACTTTTTTCCTGATGTATACATAACGCCACCATGTAAAGTACGCATGTAATGTCTTAGCTACTCACATACCTTTATAAAAACCATGAGATTTCTCAGGTATTATGCAATACTTGTGCTGTAAATTTTAATAATTATCCTAAATTCCAGCCTAACCTCGACATACTTTAATTTCGTAAACATAACACATCTAGCAGTTGATAATGGAAGATATTGGTAATTTTTTTACAAAAATATAAAAAAAAATTAATTCAAAATTGTATAATAAATAAATTTTGTAATTCAGACACACTGAAAATGCTTTGACATCAAAAATTATTTTGGTCAAAGGTAGTCAAGGATTTTAAAAATATTGTCGGATCCTTGGTTTTACTTTCTGTTAATAGACAGTCGCTTTCCATTACATGACCGCCGTTAACCAAAATAATTTTTGATGTTTCATTACAATTGGGTTTCAATAAATTTCTTACATGGTAACCGAACGTACGAAGTACGAGGTGTAAAGTAATAAAACGTGACTGAATATAATTGTACCGGTGTGTTTTAGTATCTCGCCAAAAATTCCCCTTTGAATTTCTGTTCTAACCTCAAACTTACGATTTGGCATGATTAAATACAAATAGCGTATTATGGAATTTCTCGAACTGAAAGTTATTTATAACTTCACAATAGTTTAGATGTAGAAAAAAGGATTTGTTGCTTTCGTTAATTTTTTGATTTTTGAAAGCTGAGGGGGAGGGTGACTTAAATGTGTTGTTTTTGCCTGCTGTGAAAAGGAATACATGGGCTGCTGGAAAATTTTCTGGAATCAAGTAGGTCTAGAATTGTTAGCGTTTATCAACTGTCATATTAGAAAAATTTGACGTTTTTCGCCTATAATTCTATTGACAGTTCCTATCCAAGTGAACTAGTTTTGTTTGTACAGCATTTGAGAAAAAGTATTTTTGTGTAAACATGGAAATCTCGCGTGAAAATTTTCGTGCCATGATTTTTTACGATTTCAAATGTGGTCTATTTCATTTGGCTTTTGGAGATGAAGTACCATCAAAGAACGGTGTTTATAATTGGTTTGTCGAATTCCAGCGTGGACGTACCTCTCTCAGTGACGAATTTCGTGAAGGTCGTCCATCAACATCCGTTGTTGCCACTAATGTAGATGCTGTGCGTGAAATGCTTGAACGAGATCGACATGTCACATACCGTGAGATTCAAGCATCCTTACGCATTGACATGAAAGCAATACACCAGATTTTGCATGATCATTTGAACGTACGAAAGCTTTGCAGTCGCTGGATCCCACACAATTTAACAGAAGCGCAAGAGCAGAGTCGTGTCAAATGGTGCGAAGAAATGCTCAAGAAATTCAATGGAGGTCGTTCAAATTTAGTTTATGACATTGTTACTGGTGACGAAACGTGGATATATCGTACGAGCCAGAAAGTAAACAACAATCTATCGTTTGGGTATTTCAAAATGAACCAAAACCAACAAAAGTTGTCCTTCACGCAGAGCTGCGAAGCAAATGATTGCTTGTTTCTTTGGTTTAACTGGACATGTAGCAACCGTGGCTTTAGAGGATCGAAAAACCGTGAATGCTGATTGGTATACTACAATTTGTTTGCCGGAAGTCATCGATCATATAAGAAGAAACAATCGAAATCGACGAATTATTCTCCATCATGACAACGCCAGCTCTCACTCAGCCCGTCAAACAGTTGATTTTTTGTCCAACAAAAATGTTGAATTAATGACTCATTGTCCATATTCACCTGATTCATCACCTAATGATTTCTTTTTGTTCCCAAATATCAAAAATAAAGTGCGTGGTGAGCGATTTTCGTCGGCTGAAGCAGCGGTTGAAACATTCCGGACACTGGTTTCTGAGGTACCATCTTTAGAGTGGAAAACTTGCTTTAGAAATTGGTTCGAGCGTATGCAAAAGTGTATTGACGTCAAAGGAGAATACTTCGAAAAACAATGATAATGTTTACCATATTTTATATGCGTTTTTTCATACCGTTTCCAGAAACTTTTCCAGCAGCCCACGTACGCTTAAAAGTGCTTAAAACCCCTAAAGAGGAAAAAGAAAATAACTGTTCCAAATACCCATTGTTGGAGTCCATAATTACACGAACTGTGTTAATACAGAATAAAAACATAAACGAGAAGACAACTAGATCAAGTACAACGACTGTACATAAACAAAGTAACAAAAAGACCTCTTTATTTTTTGCAGTCTTGTCTCAGGATTGTCACTTTGAAACATCGTTTTATACATCAGACTTAGAAATTTTACCCTTACATTAAAATTTAAATAAAAATAGAAAATAGATTCGCTCTCTAAAATGCCGAAACAAGATAATAAATAGTGAAACATTTCTCGATATTTAATTAAGTTTAATTTCTTTTGAATGTTCGAACTTGACATTTTATTGTGGGATTTAAAACTAAAATCAATACCAATAAACAACTGCAAAAAAAAAATTCTAATAATAATAAAAAATCGATAGCTTGAAGGTCTCTAAAGGTATGCAAGAATAATCGATAAAGTAACGCGGGAGTAGTAGTTAACGAAGATCAAAGTAAAAATTTTCCAATTTTACCTTCTCTAAATGAAAATCTCGATTTTGAGGGACGAAACGCATTCGCATCCTTGTTTGTACATTCATGTGTATTCTGTAAGCATCAGCACATTTCAGTTGATACCTAACAATAATTGAAGAGAATTAATTGATATATAACCATAGGAACCACAGCAGTCCACGAATGACACTTTAGTATGCCGCGGCCGTAATAATCAATTGAAGAGAATACGGTTTTTAAGAAATCAATTGTTATACTTGTTACATATGAAATTGATATGAAATGCTTACAGAATAGACCTAATTGAATACGTACTTTACGGCGATAGATTTATAATATTGTTATGGGTTCGCAAATAATACTCGTTGACTAATTTCATTTCAAACACTATTAAAAACACAATCGGTTTCACACAGAATACACTAATAATACCTTATAACATTTCTTTTTGACACAGTTACATTCCATCTTATTCGCTTAAGCTGCTCGTACGTATCGCTTGATGAAATAAAAACAGCTCGAAGTCCGCGCCTGATCCCCTTTATAAAGCTACTTCGTATGCCTCAGAAATGTATAGACCTTTTCGCGTCCACTCTGGAATACTTCGTAGAGATGGCGTGCCTTCCAGGAAACACTGCATTCGCATAATAGGCGACAATCGCCTGCACGTCTGACCGCGACACATCGACACTCGGCACCCCAACCCGCGGCTTGTAATGGTATTTTGTTATACACCTGTTTAAAAATAACTCGGCACTACTGCTAACTTTACAGATACGGTTAAATTAGCAGACTAGCAGTACTTTTTGCCCTGATTACAACAACGCACTCAAAAGAACAATTGAACATATTGTTTATGAAATAGAGGGAAAAGAACACTTTTTTAAAACGGAACATGCTGTATATTATTTGACCAATCGGCGGAGAACAAAATTCTGAAATAAAATTGTTCTCTATCATTTTATCAGAAATTTATAAATAAAGAAGTTTTTTAAAAGTCAAAATTTCTTCGGGGAGTTTGACTTTTAATATTTAAAATTTTGTATAAATATAAATCAAACAACAATAAATAGAAGCGTTGACAACTCGGTCGACATTTATTAATTTAATTATTTTTTTTCTTTGCGACGGTTTCAAGCATTTCGAAATATTTAATTTAAAGCAAAATGATGTAATTTAAAAAAGAACGGGAAAAAATAAACACATTTGCAACTGAGTAGGCAGATATAACATTACGTGTTTAATACATTGTTAAAAGCATTAGCAACATGTGATAGGGGTAGACAATTACATTAGGTATGTAAGAAAATAAACATATAAAATTATCGGCGGTCCTTTTTTAAGGGATGGGATGTTTCGCTGTCGCCGATTCACCGTCGCCAATTCGTCGTACAACCAATTCGCCATCGAGCCAATTTACCGTCCGCCCAATTCGCCGTTGCATGTTACTGCTTTATTTAGCCTGATGAGCTTTAAGACACTCTCACTATTTTAGATAATATCCAAGTTATACCTACGAATTGAATGAAAATAACTATAATTTCGGTACGTTTCAAGTAAATTAAAACGGACTTCACTATTATTTTTCCATTTCAAACCAAAACTATCGTAAGACACAAAATTACGAACAAATTGGTGCTGTTAGTGCACATAATCATAATTATAATATTTTATTAATGGGATCCCCAATTTTTTTTAATTTATAATTTTAAATGATTCGTGAATCAATATCTCGAAAACAGTCGACTTTTGATTTATATAAAAATGTATATAATTTTGAGCAGAATATGAAAATATTAAAAAAATTAGAGGAATTTTACAAACATTAGAACAAGAAATACTTCCTGCAAGAGCAAAAATTCTTATCTGTTTCTTTATCCATGTATCACATTTAATGAATAAGAAATTATTTTATTTGCCATTAAAAATGCTAGTTTCTGTATTTTATTTACGCATAATTATCGCATATTATTATTATTTGGATATGTACCTTGTTTAAAAATTTAATCGATGACGGCGAATTTTCCAGCGACGAGCTTTCCAATAACGAATTGTACCTGCAGCGAATCGGCGACGGCAACCCCCGGCAGACCCCTTTTCTAATGTTGGTACTGCCCCTATGACCAGTCTACAATTTTTTTTTTGTTGATAGGCGGATATTTACAGATTGTTATAATGTGTTACACAACTAGTAGACGACAAAAAATTTCAAAGTTGACCCCAATCGTTACTAACTAGTTGCTAGTTTAATAGAATAAAGAAATGAACATAAATAACTGTGGTGGTAGATTTTCAGAATTATAAATAACGCAAAAGATAATACCTGTTTTAGCTTTGAAAAGATAATTTTAATAAAAAATGAAGTTTAAAACAGCAGGATGATAGGAGGATAGAGCAAGATTATGCTGGATCTGTCAAAAAACCTGTGTTGCCAATCAACTCGAACAAAAATTCCTTTTACGGCGTACAGTATTTCCCTATAATTCCCTAAATAAATCACACAAATTTAAATAGGAAGCTAAAGTTAAAAATTTTTATTATTATTATGAATTTACTTACTTATTTTAATAATTATTTTAAAAATAATTATAATTATATAACGGCTGTTCCAAATTGGGTGTGCACTGAAGGGATCTCCTAAACCATTGGACATACAAATTTGGTTAAATGGAGGAAAAATTGCATGAATCAATGCCTAACTCGTATTCATTAACGGAATGATTTTTTTATTATTTTTTCTTGAGATATTAATGAAAATGTAAAAAAGTCGATTTTCTTTTTTCCTCTGTATCTCTTTTGTTATACATAATTTTGAAATATTGATTTAACTTTCTACAGGCACTTTTTGATTCTGCTTCGAATAGGAGTAATAGAATTGAAGTCAAACGTTTCGTCTTAAATCCAACTTATGTCTTTTTATTGTTCTATTCGATAGAATTTTTTCTCCTGATTGTAATGATATATCATACTTAATAATTTGAAGCTTAAATAAGAATTCAGAATTTATATGGAAATTTTATTTAATACATAATTTTCAAATTTTGGCTCATTTTCTTATCTTTTTATTATTCTACTCGATAGCATTTTTTCTGGTAATTTCAGTGATGGATAATGCTTAATATCTTTTTTCAAGTAAAGTTAAAATATGCCAAAAAAACTGATACAGTTTTGCCATGTTTTTCTTAATAAGTAAATTTATTCCTAACTGCTTTTGTTTATTTGATAAGTATTAACAACTAATATTCAATTGTTGAAAGAGAAAAAATCAATAAATCTTAATTAAATGATATTAGATGGTTAATAACAGTATAAACATATTAAATTACAAGAACAAAATAAATAACTTGAACAAAAATTATAAAAGAAGAAAACGAATTTGTGAAATAAATAAAGTGAATAAATAAATTAAAGTAAAAACTCGAAATGTCCTCCGCTGTTTTCAAGATACATATTCGTTCTTAATCCTATGTGTTATCTAGTGTGTCGAATTTGATTTCGCGAAACATTTCTGCAAGAATCTAATATTCACCTTCTTAGTTCCTCTTTATTATTTATCTTAATGCTAGTCACTGTTTCAATGTCCAAAATACAAAGCCTACTTTACTCTGTTTAAATTATGCAGGGTGGTCCCGATATAACGTGCCAAACTTCAACAACTAATTTACTTCGTCAAAACGAGTGACAAAATCTAGTTCTATTTTTGGACTTAACCGTTAAAAAAAAATGTAAAGGTAGTGAAGTATTGAGAGCCACTGAGAGCTAAAGAAATTAAAAAAAAAAACATTGTTATAGAAAGTATATTTCAAATTTATCACAAAAATATTCGTTTCTAGCTGCCAACGTCTTCGTAGAAGGCACTGTTCAGATATATCCAAGTATTTTTGATATAATTAGTATTAACTTTTTCTTTTAAACCAACAGTGCGAGTCAAAAGTGCATTACTAAAATTACGATACAGAAAAACTTTAAATAGCTTATTATAGTTTACACTGTAGCTAAGAAAATGAACTAAAAATTTGCAATTATGTATTAAATAATATACTGTTTAAATTATGCAGGGTGGTCCCGATATAACGTGTCAAACTTCAACAACTAATTTACTTCGTCAAAACGAGTGACAAAATCTAGTACTATTTTTGGACTTAACCGTTAAAAAAAAATGTAAAGGTAGTGAAGTATTGAGAGCCACTGAGAGCTAAAGAAATTAAAAAAAAAACATTGTTATAGAAAGTATATTTCAAATTTATCACAAAAATATTCGTTTCTAGCTGCCAACGTCTTTGTAGAAGGCACTATTCAGATATATCCAAATATTTTTGATATAATTAGTATTAACTTTTTCTTTTAAACCAACAGTGCGAGTCAAAAGTGCATTACTAAAATTACGATACAGAAAAACTTTAAATAGCTTATTATAGTTTACACTGTAGCTAAGAAAATGAGCTAAAAATTTGCAATTATGTATTAAATAATATACTGTTTAAATTATGCAGGGTGGTCCCGATATAACGTGCCAAACTTCAACAACTAATTTACTTCGTCAAAACGAGTGACAAAATCTAGTACTATTTTTGGACTTAACCGTTAAAAAAAAATGTAAAGGTAGTGAAGTATTGAGAGCCACTGAGAGCTAAAGAAATTAAAAAAAAAAACATTGTTATAGAAAGTATATTTCAAATTTATCACAAAAATATTCGTTTCTAGCTGCCAACGTCTTTGTAGAAGGCACTATTCAGTAATATCCAAATATTTTTGGTATAATTAGTATTAACTTTTTCTTTTAAACCAACAGTGCGAGTCAAAAGTGCATTACTAAAATTACAATACAGAAAAACTTTAAATATCTTATTATAGTTTACACTATAGCTAAGAAAATGAACTAAAAATTTGCAATTATGTATTAAATAATATACTGGGTGTCTCACAACGTATGGAGGAGATTGAAAGGGCAGCTGTAGGAGATCAAAATAAAGCTTTTTTCTTAATTCGCTTGTGACCAAAACCCAATAATAGGAAAGTTACAGCAGTTTAACTTTCTCAATTTCTTCTTTAATTTACACCTATAGGTTCGTAATTAATAAAAATTATTTCACAAAATGCAACTTTATTGTTAAACAAACTCTAAATTTATCTAAACCACCATTCAGAAAATGTCTACGTTAATCTGTTTCCTAGTTTTGTTTTTAATTAGTAGGCGGTGTACAACGACATGAAAACCCGTTTTTGTGCATTAAAAGAAAAAATGAAATAACCGTAACTTTAACGTGACTTCATTTTTTAAAATAGTTGCTTATTGTAAAGCAATGTTCAATTAACTCATAAATGCCTCAAATTTGAATTTAAAACGTAAAAGATTACTACAGTGAGTAACTTTTGCTTGTTAATTTTTTTCACATTATACTCTTGTAACTCTTTAGTTATTGATTTTTCATCAAAAATTTATTAAGAAAGAAGCTTTAATTTGATTTCCCCTAGCCACCCTTTTAATCTCCTCCGTAGGTTATGAGACACCCAGTATATATAATAATATATATAGTATTATTTAAGCTTCAGATTAGTATCAACTATTAAGTGTGATATACCATTACAATCGGGAGAAAAAATCCTATCGAATAGAATAATGAAAAGGTATAAGTTGTATTTAAAAAATCGAAACTGATGATGGTCGTGGAAAGACGTTTGACTTCAATTCTGTCACCTCTATTCCGCCTTTAGAAAGTTAAATCAGAATTTCAAAATTATGTATAATAAAAGAGATACAGAGGAAAAAAGAAAATCGACTTTTTTATATTTTCATTGATATCTCAGGAAGAAATAAGAAAAAATTATTCTGTCAACGGATACGAATTATACATTGATTCGTACAACTTTTCTTCCATTAAACCGAATTTGTATCTCTTACGGTTTAAGTGATCCCTTCAGTGCACACCCAATTTGAAGTAACCGGTATATAATTATAATTATTTATTATGTTAATAATTATTTTAAAATAATAATTAAAAATAATTATTTTAAAAATTATTAATTATTATTTTATTTTGTTATTATTAATAATTATATGTATAATTATTTTTAAAATAATTATTAACATATATAAGTAAATTTATAGAAGATTTTTCTGCAATTAACTGTTAAAACAAACGAGAGAGAAATATTAAAACAATCTAACCTTGAACTTTTGTTGCATTTTTCCGCAACCAGAAGAAGCAGTGTTGCCAACTCATCAAATTTTGAAGCTCTTACTTTATGAAGGTGTTTAATAATAATAAGAAAAAAAAAAGAAAAAGAACCTGAAATAAAAAATTGTCATTGAAAATAGAAAGATGGTAGCGATTTGGTTAGATTTACCAAAATTAGTTCGGCAATAACGCGATTGTCACTTGTTTGAAGATTTATTGTTTCTAAGATTTTTCGTCTTTGTTGCCGTTTTATTGTTGAAAAGACGGTCGCGCAGTAGTTTTGAATTAATAGTAATTTCTTTCTTTTCTTTTTTTTCCTGAAATTATTTTTTTTTCTTTCGTAAATATTACGATTTTCATTTGTTTTCTTTTTGTGGTTTCCCTACGTCAAAATTACGATCCTTATTTGTTTCCTTTTCGTTCTAGATTTCTTAATTAATCGAAAATTTATTAAAAAAAAATTGTGCAAATCGTTTTTGATTGCAGTGAAAACCTCGAGCAGCCTCTGTACAGCTGTTTCAGCCCTGCTTGGGACTTCGTCAGCACAGACGTAGCTCGACATTCCCATTGCAAACAAAAGCGACTTGTCCAATTTATTGCAATGTCAGGTCAAAAAGCGATCGTAAGATGTTATTTTATCTGAAAATGTATTAATTAATCAAAAATTTTTTACACTTCTTTCTTCTTCTCAAATAATTGCTGCCGTCATTTGTTTTCTCCTACTTTCTGTTTTCAGAAATTTTCATTTCGTCTGTAAGTATTATGATTTATGATGGTGATTTGTTTTTCTTTTTTTATTGGTTTTTGTCAAGCTCAAATTATTATTAGCCTTAAATGTTCCTTATTATTATCTTCTTTGATTGTAGAAAACGTTTTTCGTTGACCGTTTATTAATTTCGATATTAATGAATTATTTTGTTTAAAAAACGATGTATTAATAGACGTCATTAATACACTCTTTTTGCGATTTATTAATTATAATTTTGTCACAAAGAAAAAGAGTTCACGATCAACGAAAAAATATTGTAATGAACTAGTTTATTAATGGGCGATTAATAAGCTCAACTATTAAAGGCATTCACTCGCTCTCGCTCGTTCGTGCTTTAAACAGTTTCGTTTATTAATCGCCTTCATTAACAAACTAGTTTATTAAATAACTATCCTGTTTCTGTCATATTAGTCATAGTCAATTTTTCGCTTTTGTTTGAAATTATCCCCAGATTTAACGATTTTTTTTTAAGTTGGCAACACTGCAAGAAACGCAGGGGTGCGTTCATAAATGACACCCTAACGGATGAGAGTTATACCGGGGTGCACTAAAACCGTTCATAAATTCAATTTCAAAGTAGACGCACCTCGCCCTTGAAGCGTTCTAAAATCGCAAGGGTGTAGCGCTCGGTGTGCGCTCCCAACTCCCCGGTCAAGAGTGAGGTGAATTTCGCCCGATATGTGCAATATGTAAAAGCATAGGTGCATGATAGATGTGAGGCGAGACAAATTGAATACCTTATAAAATAAAATAAATTTATTCTCCCTGCTGAATATAATTAATTTTTTTAAGATTTTGATGTGATTTGTTTTTGGAACCAACAAAATTAAATATGGAAAAAGGTTGATATCAATAAGATTTAAATATTAAACGATATCTGTATCTGCAATATTCATGTAGTAATAGTAATAAAAGTAGTAATAAAAAATTGCGCCACTCGCAACGCTCTGGGCGAATCAGCCGTCATTACCCTCAGGGTAACACTCTACCCTACACTCTCCATTTTTGAACGCACCCCAATGTACGTTTAATCTGCGCCATACGTACATTGTTGACAAAATTTCACAACACCAGATGATGTGACGTTTAAAAATTCACTCGGTTTTTTTAACAAAAGAAAAGAATTGATTACAACGTTTCTCGGCAAAGCGATATCATTCGTTTACATAATCTAAAAATATGTAACTTTACTTACGTATTTAATGAGTTATCTAATCTTACTTAATAAAATATTGGCAACACACAAACGACGTTGCGCAAATGAAGATGAAATGCACGAGTTAAAGCCGTTGAAAGAAAAATGATCTTATCTTACTTCTCTTTCTTGGCCTCATTTGGTACATATTATGTATCAAAATCGACTTGCATTTGCCATTTGGGGATTAGTAAATTTGGACCTTTTCTAATTTTTCCGCGAAGTTTTCTGATAACTTACTTTAATTATTTTCTTAAGCGCCTATGGTTTATTTTTAAAATGCTTTTCTTATCATGTTCTACTTGCAATCAAAAATTACTACTCGTTTTACGGAGCCATCGATTTTAAGTGTTCGCCGAATGACCTTCAAGGTGACGTGAAATTCGAACGTCCTGACCGATAAAGTTCTTCTAATTTGCATATGCTTATAAAGTGATGCAATTTTTGTTTATGAATGTACATGCCGTCTTACTTTTCAATTAATTTTCTAATAGTAAAAATAATTAAACAGAAAAAAAATGTGTAGTAAAAAATAATACAATTATTGTAGTATTTGGCAGTAAAATAGAACCCAGACACAAAAATGTAGCAAATATTTTTTGAACACCTGCAAATCTTACGATAAAAGCAGTGTCTTGCCCTACAATTGTATGATATTTGGTATCTGGTTCCTTTTTGACGCTATTTAACTACAATTTTTTCGTGTGTATGAGCAGTATAAGTATTTATCGATGACTTTTTGACTTACGTACAGTATTGTGTGTAATTAAAAGTTCAAACATCAAAGTATAGGAAAAAAAATATTCTCCATTTACCATTTTTCTTTGATAAATCTTGATACTGTTGACCAAATGTTCTTCCTCATTTTCTTTGAAGTATTGCCTCAAGAGTCGAACATTGAATAAGTTCGTCAATCATGGCCGCAACTCTTGTGCCATACGTCTGTACAAATCAGGTGTTGCACAATAATTTGCTTAGTGTGGACTCACCTTAAGAAAATGTAGGAATTCTATGCAAGAAATTCAACATTTAGTAAAAATTTTAGGGGAAGAATGAAATAATATATATGAACTATTAGATGTTAGAAATTGATAATGTATCCCATTTTCATTATTTTTGTCAAAATGCAGATATACAGGTTGTTTTTTTTTTACTGTGTGCAAATAAAAAAACCTCCTTATAAGTATATGATATCCTACCTTCTGCAGGTGTTTTTGGTGGCTACCGTATCATAACCAAACAATTTCGGACGTATCACTTGTTTGAAACTGTTGAAATGTGCAAGAAAGAAATATTTAGCAAGGTCAGTGACGCCTTCCTCTGTAGTCAATATGAATACGCCCATTGATACCGCACCCAATCATCAACGCAGTGTTTCATAATAATAATCACTGATATTGTTTATTAATTATTTCATTTTAAATTTTAATTAACTGAGCTAAGTAATGTTGCATTTATTTGTTTTACGATATCAACCATCAATGAATAAATCCGAAAGTTTATGCATCAATTAGCCCAGAGAGTTAAATATGTCTTTTCTTCTTTTACGTAAATCAACTTTTGTTTATCTATCTATGAAAGTACTACTTATAGTCCATGGAAAAAAGTAAATGTCAAATTTTGATAAGTCTATTAAAATTCATATGGAATGTGAAATTACAATTTATTTGTACCTCTGTTTTAACCTTGTTCAGCAACAGCGAACCACATGCGATATTCGCAGCTTCTTGAATTGCATTAATTTTTAATTTGAAAATAATTAAAATTGTAATTACTTGGAGTGAAGTTACATTTATTTATTTTAATAAATCCAGGCACCTTCTGAACGCGTTTAAAATGTTTTGATTGACCGGATGATTTACATCGTTAACAGGCGGTCGTGTACGCGATAGTTAGGCCGCCATCCACTGATTAGCTAGGCCAGCAGTTCTCAAACGGTTTGGTGAAAATCTGCCAATGCATTTTTCTCGGAAACTGTTATCTTTTTATTAAGGACATATAAGTGCAATCGTTGCCATTTATAGTGATGTATTACAGGTTTAAATATTTGCACAAAGTAAACAAACACCCAGTAGATTAATTATCACTGTGTCTGATGGACGCTAAGCGAAATATTTATTTCGAATTAAATAATAATTTAGATCAATACTTACGTAAAGCGTTTTCGATTGGGATGCACTATGTGCATCGAGGGACAGTTGCACAGGGTGACTACGTGATAATTCCCACCCCTTTTAACTTTTTTATTTTTGAACTTGGAAAGAAATGTTTGCTACAAAACTTATGCACACTAATTGGAAATTTTTACTGACGTTTACCGAACAACAAATGCACATCGAACAACCGAGATATAAACTCATTTTCATTTTGACAAACATTTTGTTTTCTGAAATGGCAAGCCCTGTATATTTATACACACTTGGAAACCAAATGTTGTATGCAGATTTAATTCTTTTTTAAATTGTGACAACCTATTATTATATTTGTCTTCATTTTATTTTATTTTTCAATTAAACGTCGGTCATCTTTTTCCTTTTCTTGATTCTCTTGATTTTAAGTTATTTTTATAGAATTTTTCTTTTAGACTCATCTTCGTCAACGATCATCATTCGACTTTATTTCATTTAATTTTCAATATAATCAATTGATCGAGCTTTGTTTTTTTCTTTTAATAGATTTTAATTGTTTTGTTTTTATTTTTAAACTATTTAACTAACGACTTTATTTTTTGCTTTTTAATTATCAACTGATCACCCTGTTTGTTAATATTTATAGATTATTCTTTGGATCATGACAAAATTTGTCAATTTTTACGGCAGTTTGACTTATTAGTTTTGTATAATTTTTATTTTAGTATTTTTTAACTTTATCATCATCAATGAAATTGATTCTTGTTCGATGAAAATTGTAAGTACTGTGGTTTGCAAAAAGAATCGCGTACACCTGCTTTTCGTTGTATTAAGTCGGTCTTGAGATTTAATTTGTCAGTGTCAAACAATTAAAATTTAGACTGACAGAAAACGAGTAAATTAGAAGACGAAGAGTGATTCTCAGTAGTAGCGAATGATTATAGCTTAGATAAAAATACTATGATGCACAAATAATATGTGGGAAAAAGAAATATATGCAAATAGAAAAAATGGTTAGATAGATGTCCAAAAATAACGGTTCACGACTCGGATAATGCCCTTCTGAATTAAGAGAAATCCAATATAAACCGCAAGGAATTCCATGTTTTAACAAATTTTCCA
This sequence comes from Prosopocoilus inquinatus, assembly GCA_036172665.1. Lineage (NCBI taxonomy): Eukaryota > Metazoa > Arthropoda > Insecta > Coleoptera > Lucanidae > Prosopocoilus > Prosopocoilus inquinatus. Next base: position 28,133,317 of record CM069877.1, on the reverse strand, counting down.
ATACTCTTGCCACCAACACGTCGAAAATTACAAATTCAACTTTGAAGAGTCTTGTCAAGTGTTAAAAAATTATATTAATAGCAGAACATAAGCAATCGACAATTCTATTTCGATTAAATTATATTTATGGGCCATATTTATGGAATAGCGTAATATTTATTGAACAAATCATACTGTCTGACTCATACCTGGTCAAATAGTATTCATTTCAATCTCAGTTCCTAACGTGTACGTTTGGAAACATGACAAAATTCTCAAAATACCCATTTACCAAGCAAGAAATAGGTAAAAATTCGGCTACTTGATTATGAAGGTGTACGCGATTTTATTGCAAGCAAGTGTACAAAGTTTTTTTTTAATTTTGAACCGGACAGAAATATGATGAGGACACACTCAACGTTTCGCTGTAGGTTTATACCAAAAAGAAGTTTCGCAAAAAGTAACGCCATCTGTTAATCCGCAACGGTAATTAATTCGTATGTTCTATTTCCGACAGATTCAAAACAGCTGAAAACTAATTTGTCTCAGAACGTTCAAGAACAATTTTGAATTAAAAAAAAGACTTTTGTGACGTCATCTGTTACCCCATAAATCGTGTCACTTTGTCATCTTTGTAGGGAGGGGAAATTGGAAATCGCAAAAAAGATTTAAGAAATAAAGTTACAAAAAAAAACAATTTCGAACAAAGTTGAATAGAAATGGTTAACAAAAAGTTTTTGAAAACAATTTTGAACATAAGCATAGTCATCTATTGATCGTAAGTATGTAGTTTAGACGTACTACGTTTAGCGCTAGTTTTGGAGCTTTTCTAACCTAAAATTTTACTCGAAACGCTATCACCCTGAACAGTATGAAACCACCCCTGCGTTTTCTAGAAAACCCAACCTACTCTTTAAACAAAAAAGGCCAAAAATATACTTTCAGCGGTGTCTTCTCGGAGAAGTCGAAACAGTGCCGTTTTAGTTGCCTGAAGATTGTCAAATTTCTTTCCATTCGTTGTGTCTCTCCTTGCGGAATTCTTGATGAGGGTAAAGAAAGTGAGTTTAGAAATTAGTAAATAAAAGAGTTTGGTAAATATAAAAAGTCTATTAAAAGAGAACTAAAGAAATAGTACAACAACAAAACAAAATTACCAAAATAATAACTACAGTATAGATACAAGGAAACAGATCTTTTCAAAAATTTGAAAAATAATGATATAAAGGGGGAGAGACAATGATTGCACCATCAATGGCAGTGCTTAGTTTTTAAACGGTATGTGAGCTTACCAAACTGAACTGAACTTCTTCTTGCAATCCAGAACTTAAGGAAACACCATGATTTTTTATTTATTTTATTTTTAGAAAACAAATAAAATACTCGTTCGGAACGGTTTTAAATACACAAATATTCACTTTGCGAGGAAAATTTTTGCCTTCCCTTTGCAAATTTCAAACTTTTAAAATTACTGATTTTAATAAAAGGAACTTATATAAAAATTCAATTTAGAAATGCCCGGTACGAGAAAGAGACGCGAGTTTTTTCTGAAGCTGAAGAGGTCCGCGAATTAACTGTCTGTTAATTCAAATGTTAACGTATTTTATGAATTATCTCGCGATTTCCCTCCGCTTACCTGTGACGAGCTTCTACAATAGACGCTTTAAAAAAAAACAGATGGCGTAACGCATTTTGCCTTGTTTTTTTTCTGATCTTCTCATGGCCTTGTACCGGAGACTAGAATGCTGAATCGACAGAACGTTCCAGATTAAGCAGAAAATGAAACAAAGATTTTATAAGATATCGTATAGCATTAAGTACGCGAAATATAGGAAATCATATTATCTTTTACCCGTGGAAAGCACTGTCGAAGCAGATCCCACAGTACTTATTATCTACTTGATAAAGAAATGTAATTAAATATTTTTACATTAAACGTATTGAAGTTTTCAAATTCTTACAAAAGAAAAACACAGTGATAAATTGTTTGTGAGAATTGATTATATTAAAAAATGAATTCAATAAAGTCAATAATAAAACAAAGGGAAATCAAACTGATAATTCAGTCAAGCTGATCAAGTAAAGACAAAACACGATCAGTTTATAATTTAAAAAATTAAATAGAGAGTCTGTATATCTACACTTACTATTTCAGGAATATTAATAAGATTTGAAAGGGCGTCGATGGGAATTTTTATTTTCTTATAAGGAGTCGATGCTCAAGAAAGGTTGGGAATCCTTGCTTTAGACGATATTAAATTTGTTAACAAGTTTATTACAAAATGTGAGAGACAGGCCCCACTGTGAATTAATTAATGTTGCATTGCAGAGAATGTCGGAGATTATTAAATACTCCTTATCATTGTTTCCTGACTCCAAAATACTCTGAATTCAAAGAGTTGAAAAGCTATTTACAGAAAGCGTCTCTCATAAGCTGCGATCATTTTCTCGTTTGTATCGTTGTCTACATAGAAACTTTCACGGCAAAACGACCAAACGTCTCAGAAGAAAATTGGATTGTCATTTAATAATTACATTTTAAAAAATGTCGTTTATAATTATCAACGCTTCCTTCATACAGGCATGATTAAATTGTCGCTTATTCAAATAGCAGTAAAACAAAAACGAATAGAATTCGTGGAAAAAACACTTTATAACATGAAAATTTTGCTATATTTAGTACAATCTGCTCTTACTATAATCAACAATTTATCGGAGATAAGTTTTGTGCATCTGAACTAATTTTTATGGGAAACCTTCATCTACAATTGAAGGTACAAAATAGACAATTACAGCCACCTGTAATTTCCGTCTGTCCAAAACTGTACTGTTCAAATACGACTACTTTGCAATACTACTTCACAGATTTTACAAAACTGTCAAATCTGAAAGCTTTCAAAAAATTTTTAAGTGTCACATGTGTACATGTTTTCTTGTTTTGTTACCACCAAAAGATTTAAAAGCTAATACTCCTGGATTCCAACATCGTAATACTGGTAACAGATAGCGTTGTCTTTGGACAACTGGTTGCCACGGCTGAACTTGGTGGAGAATGGGCGGGGTAACTAAATATAAACAAATAGGGCGCCAGGGAATTACCTTCCCAATTGTCAAACACACTTTGATGCTTTCCCAAGGCCTCAATGTGCGCGCTTGAAGTATTCTCAATTTTCTCCAGGAGATTTTTTCCTCTCTTGATGCGTTCAAAGTAGGAGATTAACATAAGCAAAACACGTTCAGTGATACGGTGTTTATTAACACACACATACACTAGTTGAACAAAATTTAACAATGTTTAAACTGTAACCTATCAAAACTTTAAATGATAACCATAATACGCGGGATGGACAGATCTGACCTCACAATCGGTGCTCCAAAGACACCACGAAATTTACGTAGACGTTACTTAAATATTAAACTAAGTTACGAACTATTAAATACGTAAGTTGCTTTCGTGTCCGGTAAAATAGTCGGCATGCAATTCGAATCAAAATAATAATGGTATACGTCACTCTTTGTCGCTCAGCTGAGCTCCAGTTCCTGCGAGAAGCGTAAGATGCCACTAGTTGGTAGGCGCCGCTTCGTTCCAAGACGATTTTCAATCAGCAATGCTGCCAACGGCGGTCCAACTCCAGATGTCTGTCTCGCTCTAATGTCGCAACGGAGTCCAGCGATTCAAACACAGGTGCGTTTCGTATTCGAAATGTTCACATACCCATTCGGGAACTGATACCAACGCTCAGTACTAATACTAAGGCAATCAGTAACAATAACCAACAACAAACAAACGACTCTGAAAGGGAACGGAAAGAACAACCATTAACCACGTGTAACGAACGAATTAATTAAACATACCTGCTACTTAGCAAACTCGTTGGACGTGAACGTATAAACGTTCCACAAGACTCGGGAGAGATATTTGCTTCCGGAAAATCCGTAGAAAAGTGGTTTTGTTTAAACAAACACAAACCGTCGATAGCACTGAATATGCGTCTGCTCTCGCACGAGTCAGAAGAATGAATGAATGCCCGTAATACACAATGGCCGCTGAAGAAGATGATTTCCGTTTTATAGACTACACAAAATGGCCAATCCAATGGGAAAATTATGACGTCAGAAGACGGAGATTAAACACCAATAAGAAATTATTAATTTGAAAGAATCGCTTCCTGCCGCGAATGTTACAGCGTTGCCAGATGACACAACGCCGAGCGTTGCCGGTAGGCGTCCAGTAGCAACGTTGCCAGTTCTTAGCCGAATCGGAAATAAATGCGTAATAACAAAATCGACTGTAACAGTTTTCTTAAGTTTCCTTTTTCTGTTCGCCCAAGTTTTTCGACAGGGACAATTTGGAGGATTTACATTTTTGAGTACAAAATCGTTAGAATATCCATTGCATTATTCTGTAGCCTTCTTTAGTTTGATTAATGGCAACTTGCCTAATCTGACCAAAACAATGTAGGTAAACAATTCTTTTTAATAAAGGAGAACAAATTTTTTTTTCTAATCGTTCAGACGGGTAAATGTGTGCATGTACCCGAAGTCACGTACCTGAAGTCATAAACGGGCTGCTCCGTAATTCACATTCACAGATTGCCTGCCAGAGATATTTTTTTGGAGAATTTTTCCTAATTGAATAATTGTTTCTGCTTCGTCGGGAAGATTATTTTTGAAGTAAGACTAGTAGATTAGAATTAAATAGAGAAGAACCCAAAGGCGGAGCTAATTGCCTGCATTCCTTATGCAGCACGGTAACGTATTTCTTACGTTTAGGAGATCATTTCAGTGCACACCCAATTTGAAACAGCTGGTATTTCTCGTAGTTTTTAAGCAAAAATAAAAACAAAACTATTGTGATTTTTTAAAATGTAAAATATAAAGGAAAGACTACATGTAGAATTCTTATTATATTTGTTTTCTATACTGGGTTTCAACAAATGAAAGATCCCCTTTGGGAATCTCGTAAACTGTAAAAGGCCTAGGTACTACGTACTTAAATACAAAGTCGTGCAACAGTTTGGAAAGATTTGTTTTATATACAGGGTTACAACTAATTAAAGACTCCTTATGGGGATCTCGTAAACTTTATCTTTAAATTTTATTTTTAATTTATTCTAAAAATGTCTACGGTTCCTCTGTGATCGATCCCTAATGTGCTAGTTTTCTAGTCTTTTTAACTTACGAAACTACCGTATTTCTTAGACTGATCTTCAAATTTTTAAAGGTTTTAGGGCCGATTTCATAATAGGACTTTAAATTTACAGTTACTTTAAACTAAAAAAATGCATTTGTTTCCCTATTCTTAAAGTGACTTTAAATTAAAGCTTCCTTAAAGTCTGATTATCCTGGTTATGAAAACGACCATTAGAATCAGCTAGTATCCTTTCAGGATACAAAAGAAAATACTTAGGTCCCGCTTTCATATTTTTTTTTTTTTTTGGCAAGAATAGAATAATTTGTTATATCAAACCTTATAGGTTACTAAATGCAGTCTTGTTAATATATTTTAATAATATGGTATAAGATAAGGCGATATGTAAAATATAATTAGCAACTTTGATTAATTTGACAGATAGAAATCAAATTTTGTTTTTTACGTTGTTTTTTCATGCCTGCTGCCATGATTTAAAGTAAAATTTTATTTTCGCGTTTTTTAATACTTTTTCTGGAAATAATTATTGCAAGTGCAAGTATCAATGAAAAGTAGAAGAAAAAGCGAGTTTAAATGTCATGGCCTACTTTACGTTCCATAAGAAACGGTATGAGCTGGAAAATTTTTGATTAAATTTGTCAAATTTTAATTTTTTTGGTATAATTCGGAAAGTATGGGAAATTTTTGAAATTTTATGGATTAGTTTAGTTACCCTATTGATTCATTATAATTTATCCAATTTCTCATATCCTCATGCTGCAGTCTTTCTCAAAGTGGGCGATAACGCCCCCTTGTGGGCACTAGAGCCCTACAGGGGGGCGGTAAAGGGCACAGAGAAAATTGGGGGGTGTTGAAGCGGTTTAGGGGGGCGATGGCTGATTTGTGTTTTTTTAATATTTTAATTAAAGTATATTAACTAAAATCAAAACCTACCTACTAGTCTACTACACTACATCGATTATTACGTTCCTGCTCACTTTGATTGTATTAAATAAATAATTTATCATGGCTTTCGTAGGTAGCTCGTGAGCAATCAAGTTTTGACAAGTTTTTGTTAAACAACGCGATTTGTGCAATCCTGTACGAAGCGGCAGAATCATCGATACTTGTTCTAACTTGCATTATTGCATCTATATAAAAGCGCGTATGTTTCTTTTATTTTCATTAGCGTTTTCGCTCTCAACGCGTAATCGTTAGCAAGTTTTTTAAACTCGATTTTTTACTTACGTTTTTGTGACGACAAAACCATGTCTGAAGCAAAAAAGAAGAAACGGCAATACAATACGGAATATATAAAATACGGATTTATTGAAAATCCCACAAATCCATCTTCGCCTATGTGCCTTGTTTGTCAAAAAACATTTTCGAATGAAGCGATGAAGCCTTCTAGGCTACAAGATCATTTGAATAAAATGCATTCAGATAAGAAAGACAAGAATGTGGCCTATTTTCAAGACATGGAAAAGAAGTATATAGCTCAGCCAACTGTATCAAAACTTTTTTCAGCGGCTTCTAAGCAAGACGATGACGGACTTCGAGCTTCGTTCTTTGTTAATTGCTCAAACAGGCAAATCACACACTATTGGAGAACAGATAATTTTACCAGCAATAAAAGAAGTAATAACAACTGTGCTTCATAAACCAGCGGTAGATATTGTCCGAAAAATTCCTTTAAGCAACAGTTCTGTGCAAAGACGAATTGATGAGATGGCTGAAAATATTGAAGAGTCATTGTGTAATCATCTGAAGACTAGTCAATTCTCAATTCAGTTGGATGAGTCCACTTTACCAAGTAATGAAGCATTGTTGATGTCATACGTGAGGTTTATTAAAGATGAGAAAACATGTCAAGAACTATTATTTGCTAGAAATTTAGAGACAGATACAAAAGGAGAAACCATATTTAATACACTGGAAAAGTTTTGTGATGAGAAAGAAATTCCCTTGAAGAATATTATATCAGCTGCTACGGATGGCGCTCCGGCTATGACAGGGCGTCACAAAGGTTTCATAGCGTACTTAAAAAATAAAGTTCCAGATGTGCTCGCTGTACATTGCGTTATTCATCGACAACATTTGGTTGCGAGAAATTTGAATGAACGACTGTTTCAATCACTGCAACATGTCATCAAAGCAGTCAATACAATCCGAAACAGCTCTTTAAATGACAGATTATTTAATCAGCTTTGTGTTGCTAATGACGAAGATTTCAACCGATTGCTGCTTCACACAGAAGTGCGTTGGCTATCAAGAGGTACTTGTTTGACTCGATTTTACAATCTGTTTGACTCTGTGATAGAGTTCTTGGAAAACAACCACACAGAGTTGCACGACAGCCTCATCGCATCAAAGAATGATATTGCGTACTTGACAGATCTGTATAAATTGTTTAATGATATCAATCTCCAACTTCAAGGTGACGACTTGAACTTGATTAAAACAAAAAAATGTCGTTGCTGCTTTCGTAGCCAAATTGCTCTTACACAAGAAAAATATCGGCAGACGTGAGTTTCACAATTTCCTTAATTTATCAGCAACATCTTTCAACAACAACGACTTGCTTGTTTACTGCCAACATTTGGAGAACATCCACAGTGATTTCAAAGAACGATTCCAGGACATTTTAAAATTGGAAATACCAGATTGGGTGTTGGATCCAAAACAAAATGTGACAAAAAATATTTTTGTCAATATCTGAATAATTGAGTCAAAGGCAGTTTACATCATTTTACATCAAATTGGTTAAGCTCAGACCGCGATCAACTGCTGTCAAATTTGTTTCAACCTTTGGTATGTGCTTATGCCATGGCTATAGCGACATGGAATTGTTGTCTGTAGAATCACTGCTTGGCACTGTTTTCATTTTCAGTAAAAAAATTAAACTAAAAGAAAACCAAAACGTTGATGATAATGGATACGTGAACTATTTATTTTCTCGGTGAAGTTGGGTTTTAAGACAATTATTTTTTTTGCAACTCGGCAACAACAATTATATATATTTTTATAATCTATTAAAGAGACGTCCTACAAGCAGGGCATAGCATGGAAATCTTTAGTTAGTTTTTTAGGGGACCACATACTTAATTAAAAAAGAAAATCATCAGAGCCGACAATATACGAAGGTGATTGATTGACGAGATTTATCTAATTTCTGATCTTCTTCTTCTCCCAACGTGCCCAAATGTTGCGCAACATTGTCTTAAGTTTCCCATTTAAAATGGTTAACAAAAGTTTTGCGATTTTTGTCTTTGAATACTCGAGGAATTGTTTCGAAACAATCGCAAAACATGATCGTGAAAGTTGTGCGATTTTGTATTCAACTGTATACGAGGCCTAAGAGATGTTATATCTTAAATTGTGGGGTCTATAAAAATGTTCAAAAAAATCTCGTCTGTCTACATTAATTTCTTAAATATCTTCAAAAAAACTGAAAATTCTCAATTTCGAAAATCCCTAATATCTTGTTTACTTATTGTCATCTCTTATAGTTTATGAAATCACTATGGTAGACCTTTAATTAGTTGTAATCCTGTGTTTTAACTCAGTAGCTTATTTTTTTCAGTTTATTATTTAAATATAGGTGTAGTGTGTCTCATAAGTCATAACTTTCCAACGTGTACATCCTGCTTACGAATTCGGTTAAATTAGATGAATTATTCCTAAACATATGAGCATACAACTTTTAAAACTAAAAATTTTCGAATTAATTAAGAGTACATACTTCTTTATAGCAATCAGTACGTCATTTCCGTTACGCTTTTTATACAGAATAGGTGCTTTCTTTCGCTAAAAAGTTTGAATCTTGTTTCGAATAATTTGGACCTGAATTTCGTAGTTGTTGCAACAAAATACCTGACTTGAATTTTTGATTGACAGTTCATTTGTAAATAACCATAATTCAATCCAGTTTAAAAAATAGAGAGATTCAAAGAAAAGAAGAATCATAACACGTTTGGGATACGATTTTGTGAGCGAAAGAAAGCACCTATTGTTGTACTTATTGATCTAAATTTTATTTTTAACTTTTGATTTTTGTGTTTCCAAGTTTACCTAAATTTGCTAAAAAATATCTAGCAAAATACCTTTTGAACGAATTTTTAATAAAGATGGCCTTGTAGAAGAAGATCCAAAGACAAGTTTAACCTCCAAACACGATGAACAATTAATATTTTTGTCAATGAATAAAGTGTTTATAAAAAATATATCATAATTTTTGTTTTAAACCGGTAGCCGATACTCGATACGAATCGATATGTATCGAAATATCGGATTGATATATACCAATATTCAAATGTATTGGAGACTGTGGTTTGCAGTACAATAAAAATTGGATTAAATCTCCTAACCACAAGAAGTTTTTTAATACTATATACGTATTTCGGCAGCTAAGCTGGTATCTTCAGTAGATGGTACATCTACCGAAGATGGATGTACCGTCTACTGAAGATGGCAGCTTAGCTTAGCTTACGTATATAGTATTAAAAAACTTCTTGTGGTTAGGAGATTTAACCCAATTTTTATTATGTACCAAGATATCCACACATTTCGAAATACATTTAAGATCGACACGTATCGAAATATTGAACAAATCGATGTAATGAATATCGATACGCATAGAATATCGGCTACCGATACGTATCAGTATGGTACGTGCCAATATATCGATACGTATCGAAATATTGGAGAGAGGTATACAGAAACCGTATCGAAATTTGATACACATATTTCCCGTATCGCCCACCTTTAATAATAATGTTGATAATATAATAACTGTAATTTCTTATGTGTATAGGTGCCTTAGACGAGACGAATACGGGAAGTCCATGTAGTGATTCAGGCGGTCGAGCCGATATGTTTATGTCCGGAAAGCAGCGGCATCAAATGAAACATAGGGAACTGTTCCTTTCTAGACAGGTGGAGACGCTGCCGGCTACCCACATCCGCGGCAAGTGTTCTGTGACTCTTTTAAACGAAACTGAGTCCTTACACTCGTATTTGAATAAGGACGATAGTTTCTTCTACTGTCTAGTGTTTGATCCGACCCAGAAAACTTTGCTGGCCGACAAGGGCGAGATTAGGGTAGGTAGTCGTTACCAGAGTGATGTGACTAATTTATTGCGGGAAGGTGAAAGTGACGGTCGCAACTTGTCGGAACTAGAAACATTAGTCTGGACTCCAGAACACGATTTAACAGATAGACAAATAGATCAGTTTTTAGTGGTTTCGCGGTCAGTCGGAACGTTCGCTCGCGCCCTCGACTGTAGTTCAAGTGTCAAACAACCATCCCTTCATATGTCTGCGGCCGCGGCGAGTCGTGACATCACCCTTTTCCATGCAATGGATACGCTGCATCGCCACAATTACGACTTAGCTGCCGCGCTGTGCTCCCTCGTGCCATCTAGTGGTCCCGTCCTTTGTCGGGACGAAATGGAAGAGTGGAGTGCTTCGGAGGCTAATCTCTTCGAAGAAGCTCTCGACAAATATGGAAAGGACTTTAACGACATTCGCCAAGACTTCCTGCCGTGGAAGACATTGAAGAACATCATTGAATACTATTATATGTGGAAAACGACGGATAGGTACGTGCAGCAGAAGAGAGTGAAAGCGGTGGAAGCCGAATCCAAGCTCAAGCAAGTCTACATTCCTAACTAGTAAGTTGCGAATATGTTCTTCTATTTCTATTTTCATTTCATTACTTTGCCTTTTTGTATTACTATTGTCGTCCTGTAGTAATAAGTCCAATCCCGCGGCGCTCAATAATAATAAAGGGATTGTAAATGGCAGCAGTAACGGCAGCTCGGATCCAGCGGTATCCCTCGGAGGAAAGGCGTGTGAATCCTGCAACGGTAAGTTTAAGACTTATTTTATGATTTTATTTTCCCTAGATAGTGAAAGCCATGTCGATGACATATGTACTTTTTAGAGAGTTTTCATTATGTTATCATTCCCATTTAAGACCTGCCTCTTCTTGATTTGCCACTAATTTTTCTCTCAAATAAGAAATTTAAATTCGTTTTAAACGTATGTTTGAGTTTTCACTTAGTGAATGTCAAGGACCACCAAACGTCAAGAATTTCAAATTGTTCACGCAAGTGACTTGAAGCAACTTCATATTACGTGGGCTGCTGGAAAAGTTTCTGTAAACGGTATGAAAAAACGCATATGAAATTTGGTAAACGATATCATTGTTTTTCGAAGTATTCGCCTTTGACGTCAATACACTTTTGCATACGCTAGAACTAATTTCTAAAGCACGTTTTCCACTCTAAAGATGGTACCTCAGAAACCAGTGTCCGGAATGTTTCAACCGCTGCTTCAGCCGACGAAAATCGCTCACCACGCATTTTATTTTTGATATTTGGGAACAAAAAGAAATCATTAGGTGATGAATCAGGTGAATATGGACAATGAGTCATTAATTCAACATTTTTGTTGGACAAAAAATCAACTGTTTGACGGGCTGAGTGAGAGCTGTTGTTGTCATGATGGAGAATAATTCGTCGATTTCGATTGTTTCTTCTTATATGATCGATGACTTCCGGCAAACAAATTGTAGTATACCAATCAGCATTCACGGTTTCTCGATCCTCTAAAGCCACGGTTGCTACATGTCCAGTTAAACCAAAGAAACAAGCAATCATTTGCTTCGCAGCTCTGCGTGAAGGAAAACTTTTGTTGGGTTTGGTTCATTTTGAAATACCCAAACGGTAGATTGCTGTTTACTTTCTGGCTCGTACGAATAGATCCACGTTTCGTCACCAGTAACGATGTTATACGACCTCCATTGAATTTCTTGAGTATTTCTTCGCACCATTTGTCACGACCCTGCTTTTGCGCTTCTGTTAAATTGTGTGGGATCCAACTCAATCCAATCCAAATCTGGTGTATTGCTTTCATGTCAATGCGTAAGGATGCTTGAATCTCACGGTATGTGACATGTCGATCTCGTTCAAGCATTTCACGCACAGCGTCTACATTAGTGGCAACAACGGATGTTGATGGACGACCTTCACGAAATTCGTCACCGAGAGAGGTACGTCCACGCTGGAATTCGGCAAACCAATTATAAACACTACTCTTTGATGGTGCTTCATCTCCAAAAGCCAAATGAAGCCGATAGAGGTATTGTTTCGGCGTTAGACCACATTTGAAATCGTAAAAAATCATAGCACGAAAATTTTCACGCGAGATTTCCATGTTTACACAAAATTACTTTTTCTCAAATGCTGTACAAACAAAACTAGTTCACTTGGATAGGAACTGTCAATAGAATTATAGGCGAGAAACGTCAAATTTTTCAAATATGACTGTTGATAAACGCTAACAATTTTAGACCTACTATATTCCAGAAAATTTTCCAGCAGCCCATGTATATTTGACTGAATGCTTCTTTAATACACTCAGTCCGCAAAAAAATTATCGCATCACTTGATTTTTTTTCTTTAAATGGCGTAATTTATTTTGTAGTGGTTAATATTCATTTTTATTATTCATTATTTATTCTAGTCATTTTCGTTACTTATTCTATTCTAGTTAAATTTACCCATTACTATTAAGAAATCACTAATTTTATATCGAAGGACACAATTAGGTTAAATAATATTAATTAAAAAGAACAGTAGTAAAGAGTATTTCCGCCTCTAGCTTGTGTAATAGCTTGGCATTCGTCTTAGTACTAAATATTACTTCAGGTATAGTCTTGATTTAGATGGTGCCGTTCTTCAGCTACTGTTAGTGCGAATTGATTGCTGGAGGCTGAGAACTCGATATGGTCCCAAACATGCTCAATTCTATTTCGATTTGGGATTCTAGCAGGGCGGTCTAAAATCTTCATTCCGACTTCATTAATGTTTTCTTGTACAATCTCAGTAATGACTGTCGTGCGTTATTTTGCATTAATAGGAAGTCTGAACCAATTGGTGGTATGAATAAAAACGTAGTAAATGCTAAAGCTACAGTTTGAAGTATCTTCTTCGTAGTATTTACTTGAGTTTTTGAGAAGATGCTACACTTTGAAGTAAGTACTATTATTTTCCGGAAGATACTACGCCAAATAGCATTCGTGTGGAAATTATCGAAGTGTTTACTTCACTCTGAACTATTTACTTCGGCTACTAAATGCTTCAGTTTTAACTCAAAATTGTAGTATTTACTTCAGTGTCAGCGAAGTTGGTCCCATCGCAGCTTCAGCTTGCGTACTTCGATTCGTAGCATTTGCGAAAAATGGCACAGATGCCCTATAGAAAAATTTATTATTACAAAAGAAATTACACTGCATTACAAAATATTTAGATAAGTATAAATGTGTAAAATAATTACCATAAATCTAGTTATACAAAGCCTGAACTTGTCATTTCTATACCGGGTGCAAGATAAAATATGCTACAAGACGTATTAAATTAAAATTACTTACAAATTTAAAAATGAATGCTAATTACCTTGTAGCAAGAAAGTGTTGAACGCGGCGGAGATCAATTTAAAAAATATTTTGAAAATTCATTATTTCTTTTTGTTTAATTAATTTTCTTCTGTGAGATTATAAGAGAATTTCTATTAGCCGTATTGCTCTATGAAAGTTACGTTGGAACTGTTGGTCATTCGATTAATGGATTATCAACAGAAATCAAATAGTCGGTAATCTATCCACCCACGTAGAGAGGATTGACATCTTCAGCTACGATTTTGTCTAGTTAACAATCCACATTTATACAGGGTGATAATAAAATACTTGTACACTTGTACACTTTGTAGGTGATAGTAGAGATCAAAATAAGAAAAAAAAATGTAAGAAAGCTGTCGAATACACAATATAGGATGCCACGCTATGTGTTCACTCTTATAGAATTTTTATATTTTACATAAAATTCGGGATCCAGAAATTAAATAAAAAGCTGAATTTTTTGATGTAGCATTGGCCACCGTACGACTTCTGATTTCTCCGAAAGTGACATCAACTTTCTTATTTTAAATAGAACAAGCTATATGTTTTTACATACTTGGAATTTACAGATCATTGTGAGTTTGAATATGTATCACTTGATAATTTTGGTTTCCATGATAACATTTCTTTTTGTTTTTTACTTCGTAAACCTATAAATCGTAATGCGATCTTAAGTAATTCGAGAAAGCCACTGCTTTGCATTTTGGTTCTTAAATTTTTACAGGATATGAAATTTTCATTAGGTCGTTACGATGTTCCATCGGGAAAAGAAAAAGTTAGGAGCTAATCAAAGAACAGTCAGCTGTGAAAAATCTTCAGTTATTAATGTCAAATTAACAGCAATTTGTTTCTACTTCTGGAGCTTGATAAAATTCATTTGAAGGTATTTTGTGTACTCAATGAACATTCGCACTCTTATTACGAGGTACAATGTAAGGAACAACGCATCTTATTTTTTTGTGATGTATACCTGTTGCTCATAGCCGTCTATATAATGCATTGACCTGTTTTTTTTTTTTTTACAAAAGTTTGCATAACGACACAACAAAAGAAAAAATCCCTGTATAGCGGTCAGTTAATTTTGATCTAGAGTTTCGATTTATTATAAATAAGAAATTGAACTTTTTAATATGTATAAATAGTAAATATTAAAAAAGTATATCAAAAAATATATTTTCCTGCCTGTTGAAAATTATCGAAAAATTTGTAATAATTAATGGGACGATTCAGAAAAGCAGTATAAATGTAGATGTTTCGCTATACATTTGACAGCTACTTCAGGATGAACAATAAAATTAAAAAATATTTGACAATAAATAATGAATTTATTTATTCCGAATTCTAAATTTAGAGAAGTATTTACTTCGATTTGAAGTACTGTCTTTATAAAACGAAGTAAGTGCTGCCGGAAGTTAGTAGATACTACAGCGTCGGAGTAAGTACTATGTAGAAGATGCTAATACTTGAAGCATTAGTAGATACTTCATTTTTATTCATACGACCCAATGAATGTTGCGTGGGGTACAACACGTGGTTCAGAAAACTCCCTAATGTACCTATCAGCATTCACATTACCATTTTTTACAACCATTAACTCCGTACGCGCATTTAAAGATACGCTTCCTCAGACCGCAATGGAACCGCTGTCGAAATTTGACTTATTTCTAAAATTGCATTATTCTCGATACTGGTATGCATCTGTCTAAATAGAACTGTGTTTCATCTGTATACAAATTTTTGGCCCAATTATAAGCATTTCATTCACCGCTCTCTCTGACAAATCGCAATCCTGGTAGGTGACGCTCCTTGGTGTTTAAGGGACCTTGATAGGGTACTCTTGGGTCATTTTCCATGTCATGAAGACGATTTCTTATGGTTTGTGTGGTAATTAGATCATTCATTGCTTTGTATAATTAAATTTTCAGCATTTTTGTCGTGCAATATCGGGTACGCAGGGCACTTAAACGAAAAAATTGGAGGTTTAAGGCGCTTGTTGCCCTTGTACGTCCTTGTCCTGCTCTATTTCTTAATCCCCGCTTTCTCTAATCCGACTAGAATTCTTGAAACTGTCAACTGCTGAGAATCGTTAGTTGTGGCTGCATATCTTTAGGTAGGCCCGTCTTCAATCAATACAAATTTCTAGAATTGCGAACAGGGACTTCAATGTTCATATTTGAGAACAGTATAGCTAAATTTTCAGAATAATCGCTTGTTAAAATCATTTTACAGTACGGAGAGTTTATATTTACTACAAATTCTTACAAAAAGAAAGGTTATTTAAGAGTTCTAGTTTAGCTAATCAAATTAATTAATTTCTCAGAACTGTAACCTGCCACCATTTATAACAGAGACAAATATAAAAATGTTTACCAATGAAAAACACAAGTGATACGATATATTTGTGCGGTATGTATTTAAATATGTTTATTTTCAAATATTGTAACCAACAAGTTCAAATGATTAAGGGTGAATCTAAATCTACTAGAATGTGCATGTATCGCTTCAAATGAGACAATTTCACCTTATATTTTTTTCTAAGGGACCCCCTTAGCACTAAAATATGAGATATCTAATGTTTCATCACAATACCCACATTATGCTACATTTATATGATATATTTTTTGTGGTGTGATTCCGTTTTTATTTGCGGAGGAATCCCAAACATCCCTTTACGGAATCCTGGGTGGGATTCCTGGAATCTTAATAACTATTTGCAATTTATTACTCCTATTATTTTAGTTAAGCCGCTTATCCATGAAAAAAAGGCATTTTCAGTAAACGTTTGCAGATGTTTCCAAACGCTTGCGATTATATTGTCTCCACTTAACAAACATTCACGAGCAAACATTGCGTGCATTTAACAGTGTTCCGACGTGATTTCGAATCTAAAATGGCTTCGACATGAAATATTTTGTATTGACACCTTATTTTTTGATAATTTCTAAGATGATTGAAAACAGTAACCTCTGTGAAGTTGGCACCCCATTTTTCAAAAAAGTGATTTTTTATAGGAGTTCTGATAGCACCCCAAAGAGTTCTGGAGTTCTAGACTTTCTCTAGAACTATTGAGGTGCTATCCAGAACTCTAAATGGAATCTCGAAATTTTGAAATTACTATGTCCCCATTATTCTACAAAAGATCAGAACACGAAGAAACATTTTATTTTTGGGTGTAGAGACCTATAAATGCTAAATAATTATTAGTTTAAGTACCATACTACTCTTAAAAGAAAAGAAATTCAAATTAATTTTTTTTTTCACTTTACACTTTGACAACACTTCAATTCGAGAAACGAAAAATCGTTGGAACTTTATTACTTTTGATTTTAGCGCTTTGGTCGTTAAGGATAATCGTGAGCACTCGTGGGGTGCTACCTAGAACTCCATGCAGAACGGAAAAATTTTCGAGAAAAATTTCCATTTTGCACTTTAACAAAATTTCATATCGAGACAGGAAAAATCGCTGGAACTTTTTTACTTTTGATTTTAGCGCTTTGGTCTTTAAGGATAATCGTGAGCACACGTGGGATGCTATCCAGAACTCCATGCCGAACGGAAAAATTTTCGAGAAAAATTTCCATTTGGCACTTTGACAAAATTTCATATCGAGACAGGAAAAATCGCTGGAACTTTTTTACTTTTGATTTTAGCGCTTTGCTCATTAAGGATAATCGTGAGCACTCGTGGGGTGCTACCCAGAACTCCAAGCAGAACGGAAGAATTTTCGAGAAAAATTTCCATTTTGCACTTTGACAAAATTTCTTGTCGAGACAGGAAAAATCGCTGGAACTTTTTTACTTTTGATTTTAGCGCTTTGGTCGTTAAGGATAATCGTGAGCACTCGTGGGGTGCTAACCAGAACTCCATGCAGAACGGAAAAATTTTTGAGAAAAATTTCCATTTTGAACTTTGACAAAATTTCATATCGAAACATGAAAAATCGCTGGAACTTTTTTACTTTTGATTTTAGCGCTTAGGTGATGAAAGGTAATCGTGAGAACTCTTCGAGATTCTCAAAACACATCTGTCTTACATTGTCATCAATAATTCTAATCAAAATACGAAAAATCGCTAGAGCTGGTTGATTTTAGTGTTTCGGTCCTGAAAGTTTATCGTTAGAACTTGTGAAGTGTTATCGAAAACTCTCAATAGAGAACCGAAATTCCTAAAAGTCGGTTATATTTTGTGGTATTACGTTTGTCCTTTTCTTTAAAGTATTCGCATACAAGGAAGTCAAGGTTTAAATCAGCTCTTAAGGATAGGTAAGAGAAAGATCCAATACAGATTATTGGAAAGTGAAATTTTACATTACCTTTTACCAAGAAGAGTATTGTCCTCTTTTTAATACCGGCGAGAATTATCATGAAGTGTTTTTTTTTTTAATTTGTAAGTGTCTCGATATGAAATTTTGTCAAAGTGCAAAATGGAAATTTTTCTGGAAAATTTTTCCGTTCTGCTTGGAGCTCTGGGTAGCACCAGGAAAAGTAAAGTAAAGTAAAAAAGTAAGTAAAGTAAAAAAGTTCCAGCGATTTTTCATGTTTCGATATGAAATTTTGTCAAAGTTCAAAATGGAAATTTTTCTCAAAAATTTTTCCGTTCTGCATGGAGTTCTGGGTAGCACCCCACGAGTGCTCACGATTATCCTTAACGACCAAAGCGCTAAAATCAAAAGTAAAAAAGTTCCAGCGATTTTTCGTGTCTCGATATGAAATTTTGTCAAAGTGCAAAATGGAAATTTTTCTCGAAAATTTTTCCGTTCTGCTTGGAGTTCTGGGTAGCACCCCACAAGTGCTCACGATTATCCTTAAAGACCAAAGCGCTAAAATCAAAAGTAAAAAAGTTCCAGCGATTTTTCGTTTCTCGAATTGAAGTGTTGTCAAAGCGTAAAATGAAAAAAAAAATTAATTTGAATTTCTTTTCTTTTAAGAGTAGTATGGTACTTAAACTAATAATTATTTAGCATTTATAGGTCTCTGCACCCAAAAATAAAATGTTTCTTCGTGTTCTGATCTTTTGTAGAATAAGGGGGACATAGTAATTTCAAAATTTCGAGATTCCGTTTAGAGTTCTGGATAGCACCTCAATAGTTCTAGAGAAAGTCTTAATGGTGAAATTAATTATTTCCAACAATTAACATTTTATAGCCAATTTTCAAATTCCGTTTTGTGAACTTAGCACCCCAAATTTTAAAAGTCATTTTTTTATGTTTAATCCGCTAGAACTCTTTTTAATTTTGACATAGAACTCCAGAACTCTTTGGGGTGCTATCAGAACTCCTATAAAAAATCACTTTTTTGAAAAATGGGGTGCCAACTTCACAGAGGTAAAACAGTAAAATAATAAGCAAGAAAAAACACAGGTTTTGGACATTTTATTTTTTTAAAAACGAGAAACTCCAGACTGAGCAAGGCTGTTTTCATAATTCGAATAGAGGAAACTTTAATTTAAAGTAACTTTAAAAAGAGAAAAATTACTTACGGCCGTTTTCATAATCAGACTGATTTCACAATAGGTCTTTAAATTTAAAGTTACTTTAACCTAAAAAGTACACTTGTTTCCCTATTCTTAAAGTGACTTTAAATTAAATATACCTTAAAGTCTGATTATGAAAACGGCCATAATTCTAATAGCGTTTTCCACTGGCTGCACTAATGTGCACTGAGTGTATTTCCATCTCGGTTCAGCTAAATGTATTAAAACGAGATCAAGATAGACTCAGTGTACACACTAATGCAGCCAGCGGAAAATGCTATAATTAATACACCCTTCAGGATTAGATTTGAAAATTCTAAAAAGATAGACACCGCTATGCGAATCTTCTGAAGCTAAAAACGTAAGTGTTGTCAATCGTAACTCTCGTGCAGATAAGTTTTTGTAGTTTATCCTTAACAAAATCCGTTGGTGGCATACGACTGAAATTTTTAAATAAACCATCTATTCTGATACAGTCGAAAATTTAGACAAACTACAGTTTCCTGTAATCATTCTTTCTGAAAATGGTAGTGATTAAAGGCGACTTCATAGTTAACACTTAAAAAATTTAAAAGCTTTCAAAATTAACAAGTTTAAAACTTTGGTAAAATCTTTAATCTATGGCATTTTGCGAATGGGTATAAATAGTTGATAAACAATCTATTAAAAACGTAAACAACTAATAACTGAAATGACCAAAGTACAGACTGAACTGAAATTTTATGAATTCTGAAATTTGTTAACATTTGTATGTTTTCAGTAACTGTATCGAGTCAGTGGTATGCTTGGGGTCCATCACACATGCAATGTCGACTATGCCAAGCGTGTTGGCAATACTGGAAACGTTACGGTGGACTGAAAATTCCCACGAGATTTGGCGAAGGCGAATTCGACATCACCGGCAAGAAAAAATCGGGCAGCGACTTGGATGAAGACCGAATATCTTCAGTTCTCTCTCACAGACCTCATCGGTGTCATATTGGTGGTTGTGGAAAAGAGTTTAAGTTAAAAGCGCACCTAGGAAGACATTACGCGACCGCTCACGGGATGATGATACGTTCCGGATCACCGCGACCCATAATGAAAACGCGCACCGCTTTTTACTTGTGTACTACTCCCTTAACCCGAATAAGCAGACGGTTGTGTAAACATATAATGCGCCCACGACATGCGGCAAGGGCTCCGTTTTTTGCCATTAACATACAGGCCGTCAAACAGGAATGCAGTGCTCAAATGGCTGGAAAGACCATACATGAATTGAAACAATTGCTAGTGTATCGTAAACGAAACAGAGGCAGTGTTACTAGTATAGCGACGAAGTTGGGAAATCCCGGAAGTGTTGTCCCCCAATGGCTGATCCTAACCGACAAAGAGGACCTGCCCAAACCTGAACGCGTAGCCTTTCCCAAACCTCCCAAAGCACCTGATGGTAGTTTGTTATACGAACGTGTTCCCAATAAACCTGAGGCTGATAAGATTCCATTGAATAGTATGTCACCTTCGCTTAAGAAACGATCGTATGACGAATACAATGGAATAGACAGTAAGTATTTATTTCGCTATTTGTTTAAATTTAAAGATAACTTACGTATTTTAGTATTATTAATAAATTTTAAAAACTGAATATATCACGTGATTAGTGTCTGACCGAAACCTATTTTCTCGCCGAAACCGAAACCGAATTTCGGCCAATGTCTCAGTTTCGGCCGAAACAGAAACCGAAACCGAATCTTATTCGAAAGTAGTTAGAGATAGTTTTACTAAAGTCTAAATTAATAGTTTTATTTATTAATAACTGAAATTAAATAAAATCATATTGTAAGACAGAAACAAAAACAATTTAAAATTTTCATCATCATATTTTACAAAAGTCAAGAGAGATTTTTTTTCCAGCTATGGCTCATAGACAAAATTCAAATGTGTATCTTATTAAAATTGAATTTAGGTCAGAATCAAAAACTTTGGTATTTTAGAGATTTCACGTCCTGTAAAGCAAATTCACACTTGATTAATTTGAAATTTATGGTAAAGATTGCGTTAATATTACGATCTGCCTTTTCAAACTGGGGAATTTTGAATCAGTTTTTTGAATTGGAATCGGTCACATTTCAAATATGCGGTCAAATATGAGTTAATACAGCTTTAATTCACTGTCAAAATTGACATTTACACTGTTAAAACTGAGTATTATTTTATTTGATATCCAAAAATTAATCAAGTTTGAGATTAATATGCATTTAAAGCAGAAAAAAGAAAATAAATGTAGTTTCGGTTGTAGCCGAAGGTTCGGCTGTTTTTTGGCCGAAACCGAAACTTTGACCGAACCACGAAACCGAAACTGAATATTCGGTCGGACACTACACGTGATCAAACAATTTTCAGATGACAGTAGAGAGTGATTTTTAAATTTCTCATGTAGCCGACTGTGATTTTGTAGAGCGCGTTCAATCAGCATAATATACAGCCAGCAATGCCAAGAGGGTTGTAAAAATTCCTTCCAATCTAGGCTACATTGACGCTGATGTGTTGCGTAGACCGTCAATTGTCGCTGTTCTGATCTCAGTCGCTTGTATGCATGTTTGAGGCTCGATTTCTTCTCCTACGGATAAATTTATCTGCCAGGTAGTATCCTCGGAAACTATCACCGATACAATGGTTTCCAAGGATAATACCTGACAGATAAATTTATCAGGAGATGAAAAAATCGGGCATTAGCTGGGGTGTCCTAGGAGAGTCGGTCGGGCTGAAATGTCATCGTCATAAAAAAACGGGAAAAGGTTTTTTAAACGTTTGGCATCCTTTTTTGGTGACTCCTCATTTTCTAAATATGTTAGTACCTCAAATCGAAATGGACTATTATGCAATATATAAAATAAATACACATCGTCGCGTTTTCTTGCTTAATTTACGTCAACGTACGTCATTTTTCACTCTACATAACGTCGTTCACCGTCACATTACGGCCGCTATATTACGGCACCATAATCCTAGGAAACCGAGGCTTAACCAACAGCGAAAAATTAAGTAAGAATGGTTTCCTAAACTTCGCTCGATTTTCATTGTTTTTAGTTAAGAGCGTACATCGGTCGCAGTCAGTTTCAGCCGACCGACTTCCTAGAAAACCGTAACTTTAGCGACATTTTTACAACCCCATTGGCATCGCATTAGATGAGAAATTAAAAAAGAAAAATCGCTCTGTCACTCTGCCATGTAATGTAGAGTTAGATGTGTTTAGAAACTGCACTACGTAATCACTTTCTTATACAAATCTTTGAGATTGCGTTTCATTACAATACGAGACGTTTCAATAAATCAGCTTTTATTGTTATAAATAAAATAAATAGAACTCGGAATGAAACAATTGCAACTTTTTTACTTCAATGTTAGGTACCTACTTACACCAAACATAATGTTTTGTTTAGACATTTTTAAGCGATTTTAAAACGTCTAAAAATACTTTTAATCAGTTCATAGCAGGATATACAAATGAGTCAATATATCTTCCTCAGCGCTCGATTATGTATTCTTAAACACAGCTTACTAAACATGTATTCTGTTATGCTCTTTTGTTGTCTATAGACAAGAAAAAGAAACCAAACTTTGCAGAATTAAATGAGGTGTTTTATGCTGTTCAGGATGACCATGAAATGTCAAACATAAGATAACATAGCTTAGACAGTATGTTACAAGTTGATGGAAGTCATTTACACACTATTTAATTTTCATATCATTGTGTTTTGTACAATTGTCAAATATCGAGACAGAAGTTAGGTTATCATAATGAATGTCATTTTGCATCTCGCCATTAAATTCCCTTATTTGAATTCACAGAAAGCAACAATACGTCACAATTTATTTAATCTGTGATTTTTAAACAGATAATGGGTCCGATTCTAATTGAACATCGTTAAAATTAAAGATTTGCGTCGCTAGAAATCTACTTTTTACTTTTTAAAGACTGCCCCGGCGAGTTCTCGCGCTAACTTTTCACTACTGTTGTGGCAATCAAAAAAGCATTTGAGGGAACTAGCGATGTTACGTCACTTACCGACACGTTAACTTTTCGCGACATGAATTGGAATTGGGCGAGAGTACAATGGATGTCTCAAAAATGATGTCCGTCCTTTATACATCAGTTACTCTTAACCAATCCGACTCTAAAATTTTCCAGTGACAGCTATCTTTTACCATTACGGGAGTGAGGATTTGCTTGCGTGTGCAGATTCTCATATTTTCCAAAAATTTAAAATGGTGCTAAACAAGAATTCGTTAAAATTATTTCTTTAACATAAATTTTGGAAAAATAATGGATGTTTTCAAACTATAAAAATTTTCTGGCAACTATAGAAGCCTAAAGCTGAGCATCCATTAGATTGGTGAAGCGGAGCGGCGTGGTGTGGCTCCAAAACGAATTCTACGTAAATCATACGCTCCGCGTTACCGTCCTAATGAACACCCTTTTCAAATGATTTACATACATTTCGTTTGGGGGCTGCGCCGCTCCGCTCCATCGACATAGTGGACGCTCAACTTTACAATACTTTTCCTGCAATCGAATTCATACTTTCGATTAATGACGGCTTATAAAGGATGGACACTTTTTTTGAGAGATACTGTGTAGAACTTAAAAACTATATGTCTACTATAGTTTAAATAGTAATAGTAAAACTATAGTTTCTATCGTAACCAGGGCTGCGGAATCGGCTCCGACTCCGTCTCCGATCTGATTCCAACCCTTATTCGATTCCGACTCTCACTCAGACTCTCTATGAATCAATACAGAAAATTAACGTTTTTTACCGGTACGCATTTTTATTTTAAAAATAAGTAGCATTAAAAAATGGGTTAAAAAACTACACGCAAACCTCGCCCTTAAGACCTTGGGCTGAAGGTTTACAGAACGAAAAAATACTGTCCCTTTTCAGGTTATACAGAGCGTTAGTAAATTATTTAGATCAAATCTTGCTATGTAATTTTTAACGAATGTTAATTTCTAACGATTCGTGCATACGAAAATACTGGCTTGCCAAAAATTGATAAAGAGAGACGGCTGACCGAATAGGGAACATGGAAAAATCGCAGCTGAAGATTTTAAGGAATAACCGAGATTTCAATAAATAAAACAATATAAATCTGTCGAGCTAAATTGCACAGCAAGAGTTAATCTAATTTAATAACTCAATGTATAAACAATCACAGGAGTCCGTATAGTTTTATCGACTCCAACTCGGACTCCGGTAACGCAATAATTGCTTCTGACTCAAACTCCACGACTCCTACTCCGACTCCGACACCACAGTCTTTACGCATGGGCCTGTCGGCAGAGTTGCCAACTTTGTCAAATGTATTGTCGACAACATTTCAGAATGAAATCGCCCAATGCGTATACTTTATATGGAAGATTTTCACAAGGGATTAGTTTATGATTTTGTTAATATCTCCCCTAAAAATAAAGATTTTTCGGGTATGTTATACATCGTTGAAAAGCTCTTTTTAGAGACTATCTAACTAATCGAAAACCTAATATGGGTGCCATATGAAAAACAAAAGTTAGCCCTAATAACTTGAAAACAAATGACAATCGGAGGGGTCTGTTTGCGTCAAAAACTTTGTCTTAAAAAAGTATCTGAACAATGTAAAAGTTTAGAAGAGGTCACATCAGGTGTTATCGAGTTATTGAGGAATTTTGAAATCGTCAAATTTTGATTTTCTTAAATGATCTTAAAATTTAAAAAAGTTATGGTGAATTTGAAATGAGATTTGTTGCGAACATTCTGTAAAACATTCCCCATTTAACCGTTGCTCTATGTCTTCTAATAACCGAGATGCCAATGGTGAGCATCGAAATGTGGACACAGTGTATAAATCACATGTCGTATTCACAAATCGAAAACGTGGCATTTGTTCCATCAATATGTAAATCTGTTGATTTTATCTGTTCTTCACTCTTGCTTTATTTTCCAAAAAAGAAATAGTTGTTAATAATTAACGTAAATCCGGTCGAAAGCAAAAAATTGTAGACAATTCTAGTTTTCCTTAATTTTTATTTCTTCGAAAAGGTACTTTTTAAAAACGATTTTGCAAATTTTTAAAAAGCTTCGAGTCAACAAATTTGAAAACTCAAAATTTTTAAGCGTCATTTGTGTAGTCGTGTTTAAACCGTACCGTATGGAAAAAATAAAAATTGCAGGAAACTGTAACTTTCTTCTATTTTTTGCCTTCGACTGTCAATTTGTACCATAATTTATACTAGTTAGCATTTTTATATAATTTTATTTAACATTTATTTTATAAATATTAGAAAAATAAATGTTTAGATAAATCACCCCTAGATCAATTTAAATTTGGATTATTCGATTGTCTGGATTCAATTTTCTCTGTTTTTGTAAGTAATGTAACATTAAAAATTAATTGTGTATGTATTTCTGTTGGCTTCTATTCCGACTTGGATTGGGATGATGGTAAGTGTATGATCTTTTTTCGGTGTCCTATGGCATTAACGGTTTTAAAACTTTTGATCAAAAGGAAAAGAAGCAACAACTTTTTCAGTGACATAATAATAAAATCAGTCATTATTTGCAAGACCAGTACCCCCACCAATTCATAGATACATACATACATTCATAGATGTTGCAACAAAGTATTTTCGTTTTTGATCTCCTTGCAGATATTATATTTTAACGAAATATTGCAAATTTTAATCAAAAGTATTTCCATAAAATTTTAATTCTGTTGGCAGAAATCGCGGTATGTTAAAAATTATTTTGCATTCTGCAGACTCTTCGTCTGCTAAGACTAAAATATAGCCTTGTTATTTCCGTATGCTTTATTATACTGACGAAATTATTTGATTGTTATTTTGGTATACTGATTGAAATCTTTCACTTTAGTCAACGGTGGTTTCATGAAGAGCGACAAGTCGCATACGTGCGCGATTGGTTGTCTCCATAAGGTTGGGAAGCACATCCGCAGTGTTTGGTCTAACAATTCATAAAGAAAGTAGCATATTTTTGCATGTTGTCACCTACTTGCTGGTCAAGTAACAAAGTTTAGCACTGGGATGGATGTTTTCAGTGCCGCCGGCAGCTCTAATGGGACGATTGTGGGTTTCTCAAGCAAACACGGAAATTTTAGTAAAAAGGGCGCCACTTAATTTTTAGGGAATCGCGGGGAAAATCAAGAAAACGTGGTTACGTTCAAAATATTAGGTTGTTCGGAAAATTTTTTTTTTTTTTATCAACTAATACTTATTCCGTAGGTAGCAAGATATAATTTTTTATTTGCAAATTTAAGAGTATACTTCTCTAAAAATATACTACGCAAATGTTAACCCGTACTTAATTGTGTGTTCTTACGAAGAATAATCAAAAAACGAAGAATTGTTGAACCTATTGTTATATACGAGTTTAAGAAGGAAAGTGGCTGCACAAGTGGCTTAGAATATCTGTGAGAAGAAGACAAAGAGTCTCTTAATGTTAAGACATGCCCATGAATTTACAAAATTTAGAAATGGCGATTTTACTCTTCGAAGGAGTCGTACCTCGGGTTGCGCTTTAAAGATTAACCATTTTTTTTTTGCAATTAAAGAAAATACGGTTACTACAACATATCGATTGTCAGACGAGTTGAGTGCATTCAATTCAACTATTTGGTGCCACTTAAGAGTCATAGTACGATTATTAAACGTTCTACAAAAATTTCACATAAATGAATCTCAACCTAAACACGTTAAACATTTGTACAAAATTACTCCAGACTTCCGCCAGAATCGTTTTCTGTGACAAATCATGATTTATGAAGAAATATAGATTCTTTTAAGAATTCCTGCTGGTATAAGCAGTGGCTTAATCTTCGACAAGTGTCTTTTTCAGTCGTTAACATCGTTTTGGAAGATAAATAATGTTCAGTATTTGGTGGAATATCTTTGGAGTGATCCATTTTGAACTTGTTTCAAGTGTCCGTACAGTTAATGCTGCAGTCTGTTGTGCTCAACTTACCAAAGTATACGAAATTTTACGTTTAGGGTATCTTGCATTAGTAAGTACAAATCACGTGATCCACCACCAGGATTAA
Source organism: Prosopocoilus inquinatus (assembly GCA_036172665.1). Taxonomy (NCBI): domain Eukaryota; kingdom Metazoa; phylum Arthropoda; class Insecta; order Coleoptera; family Lucanidae; genus Prosopocoilus; species Prosopocoilus inquinatus. The sequence continues at coordinate 28,106,204 of CM069877.1, read as the reverse complement.
TGCAAAACCGCATAATACAATTAGGTCTCACTAAAAACTTAGAGTTTGGATGGACTATTTTTCTTCTTTCTGCATAAAGTCCCGACATTGCTCCTTCGGATTACCATATGTTTTGTTCGATGAAACATTTTCTCAAAGACAGAAATTTTAATGAATATTATGAAGTCGATACGGCATATCAAGAATTTCTTGACTCTAGAGAACTTTTCTGGTATCATCGAGGAATACAAATGCTGGCAGAATGATGGCAAAGGATCACTAATGACAATGAGAATTGCACAGTTAAATCAAAATTAATATATTTCGTTTAATACAAGCATTCTAAATTAGAAAAAAAACATTTTCTTCCGAACATCCTGATATTTCAACGAGGTTTTATTTATACAAACAAAAGGAAATGTACAATCAACACAATACTTAATCGCTAACAACAATTAAAATTTTAGTAAATGTTTATAACAAAAAGTGGCAGGCGTGTACACCAACCGTAAAGGAAGTAAACGGGCTGAAGACCTTAACTTAAAACTTGTCGCAAATATCAAGGAAAATTATTAAAAAAAAATTTGTGCAAATCGTTCTCGATTGCAGTGAAAACCTCGAGCAGCCTCTGGACAGCTGTTTCAGCCCTGCTTGGGGCTTCTTCAGCAGAGACGTAGCTCGACATTCCCACCGCAGACCAAAAACGACTTGCCCAATTTATTCGCAATTGCGATGTAAGAATGATGAAGAGATAAAATAGCGACATCTTACTATCACTTTTTGATCTGACATTGCAGTAGGATAGACAAATTGAAGCGGGATTTGCTCCTAATAAGTCCCTCATGCAAGGCGGCCATGCTTGCTGTCAAAGCATAATGAAAGTTTTTAGAAAAATTTTTGTGCAAATCGTTCTCGATTGCAGTGAAAACCTCGAGGTTATTAGGAGCAAATCCCGCTTCAATTTGTCTATCCTACTGCAATGTCAGGTCAAAAAGCGATAGTAAGATGTCGCTATTTTATCTGAAAATTATTAAAGTGGAACTCCCAGCTCAAATCTTTGACAAAATTTAAATTCGGATCCGAAGGTTTTTTTAATGCCATTACAAAATTCAAAGTTACCAAAACTAATAACTAGTCAAAGAAGTCCTGAAGGGATTAAATATTTTAAGAAAATTATTACGTAAAAAGATTCATCCATTCACTTACGGCTCAATACAAAAGAAATAATCGCAACAAGGGAGAAAAAAATGAACAGGGTAAATAAAAGGACCTGTTGCGACCTTTATCAGCAGTTTCGGCAAGGGCGGCAAATCTCTGCTCTGAAGGGAATGTCTCCTCGGAACTGCTTTTGTCCAGCGTCGGAAGGTAAGTAGAAACTCGATGGCCGTAGCCCTCTGTGGGCCCTGGAACACATTTACCACGGCGAAACGCCCAGCGGTGAAGTTTCACCTCACGAGATAGTGTACAGTACGCAGCATGGAGGCAAAACGCCTAAAGGAGAGAAACACTAAGGAACGTAAAACACAAATCAAATTAGCGGGCGACAGCGATAACTCACCTGGTGAACGTGTTAACCACTAGACTGGGATAAGCGCGTGAACACGCTGTGCTTATTTTGGGATCAACCAGTCAAAGACGGCCAAAGGCCATGAAATATATTTCTCCCCCTTGGGAAATATTCTACAAACACATCAAAAATAGACACAAAGCACCAGTGGTTTATTCATCCTGGCCAGCACTTACGGCTTAACGGATTAATTGCAAAAAAAAATAAACGCAACAAGGGAAAAGGAAAAAAAATAACGAGTTAAATAAAAGGACTCGGTCCGACCTTTATCAGCATTCGTCACATCGACAAGGGCGGCAAATCTCTGCTCTGAAGGGAATGTCTCCACGGAACAACTTTTGTCCAGCGTCGGACGGTAAATAGGAATTTGATGGCCGTATCCCTCTGTGGGAGACATTCGAAGGGCTTGGAACACGTTCACCTCGGCAAAATGCCCAGCGGTGAAGTTTCACCCTACGAGATAGTGCACAGCAAGGGATCTAGAGACAAAACGCCAAGTAACGTGGCCCAATAGAAAAAGCCTAAAAGAGAGAAACACGAAGGAACGTAAAAACACGAATCAAATTAGCGGACGACAAAGGTAACTCACCTGGGGAACGTGTTAATCACCAGGCGGAGATCAGCGCGTGAACACGCTGCTTATTTTGGGATCAACCGGTCAGAGACGGCCAAATGTTGTGAGGTATATTCCTCCCCCATGGGAAATATTTCACACACACATCAAAAATACACGCAAGGCACCAGTTGTTTACCCGAAATCTTAATAAGGAATGGAGTGTCGCTATTTCGATTCGGAGTGCGAGGAGAAGAGAAACAAACATAAAGAAAGAGAGATCGAGAACGATTAGCCAATCCGGCGAAATGTGACCTAATGTTTCAACGTATGAGATTAAACGTCAGAGGTAAGAGAAGCATTTGAAATTCGAGCGAGAAAGGATAACAAAAAAAACATCTTAGAATGATGCAAAAAAGTACAGCCATCCGGAGCGAAAATATACAGAAAATCCCATATTGAAAAAAGAATCTAAATTTTAACGAGGTACAATCCGGGGTAATTACGATCGTGAATGTTTACATTCCCAGCTCGATTCGTTTCGCCTGTGAATCCCGCGCGCCTTAAATGCCAGGGAAATTTTCTTATCGGTCGATATAAAAAAGACTTGACTCCGGTGAATACACTATACAAGGCGTCTCTAAAAATAACTGTAACAAATTAGAAGAAACAGAAATATTGCGAATCGTATGTTCTTTGTTGCTCTTCATGAAACCTCTATTGGCTAAATTCTAAACGTCTTCAATCATCGGTGTGTTATATTAGGTACTATATTAGATACAGTAAAGCTTGTTTAAAGCTGAATATGTTGTGTAATATTTGGCAAAAATCTACTTTACATCGATTTTTAGTTCTTTAAAATTCCTTGTGTTTGTTTAATGACAAAAATTATATCACTAGAGGAGATTCAAAGAGTCAGAAAAGACTTTCTAGTTCAATAAGTTTAAAATAGGAGTTTTCATCAAGTGTTTCATTTTGCAATGTTATGTTATTAATTTCGAACAAGTTGCGTCTTGTAAAGCATGCATAATAAATTGTAGGTTCTGTACTGACTGGTCCTCCACCAAAAAGGCTAACCAAAGATATGAGTTTGATGAACCGATCCACCCCTGACCAGTACGTGGCCACGTTGCCTTCAGGTTTAATGTCCAACCAGTCACTGCCGAGACATATAGCGCAAATCAATGGGAAGCCGAAGATACCACACCTGACCCGAACGGGCTCCGGTCGAAAACAAGTGATCAGCTGGATGGACGCACCTGACGATGTATATTTTAGAGCCACCGAAAATAGCAAGTATGCGTGCTTCAGTTCGCGTTTTTGAATTTTTATGTAAATTTTGTTGGTGTTTACAGAAAAATGCGAAAGCAAATTTCCTCGATGGAACTGAGGCGAGCAGCTCGAAAGCCCTGGCGGCCATTAAAAACCAAAGGAGAAGATTTACAAGTGGTAGTCCTGGATTGATAGTAATGCGGACAAAGTTGCTGAAAGAGTGCTGAGTGTGTACGCACTCGTTAATGTTTTTAGTCACCAGTAACAATATCACCTTGTTGAATTTTTTTTTTAAGATTAAAGTTTATGGATAGCTTATTTATTGCGCGTGTATATCAGTTCCTCTGTCTTTCATAACACATGTACCTCTAATAAATATTTTTATTATAAGTAGCCTCTAATCTAATATGATTGTTTATATGTCATGTTTTCTTTTAATTTCAATAATTTTTCTCATTGGAGTGGGAGAAAGTGTACAATTGTTGGTTGATATCGTTTGCTCACCTTTATTGTATTTTGTAAATAGCCGAATTAATTAATTAAAAGTGCTGGTGTTGAATACTGGTGATCTAGTATATATTGTACATTTTGTTTTTCTTTTCTTTTTTTCTTTTGGTTTCATTTATGGCAATAAGCAAGTTCAATAAAATACTTACACCAGGACTAGTCTATGAGGACGGTGAAACAACTGCAGCGTCAGTGAAATATTGTAGATATCGTTTATTATAAATTATGCATCGTGTCTCTTTGCTATTTTAGGGAGGTCATGATTACAGTTATTATAATCGTAGAATAATTTACATTTTTTTCATAAATAAAAAAATAAAGCACTAGAAATCTATGTCTGTTTATTTATTGTCAAAACTTTTAAGTACTTAGGTATCTTCCATTTCATGAATACATAATAATCGAGAGATAATTTGGTATATGTGTCTAAGAACATCCTTGGGTGCTTGCAATGTTTCAATGCGTCTTAAGTTACAGTCGAGAATAATAATCAATTTTAATCGTCACTAGTAAATTACCTCAAATTTAATTTTAGGTTATGAGCAGTGTTGTTGGCACTAATTTAATAAATGCAAAATGAAGAAAAACAAAAAATTCAAATTTTCAAATATTAAAATGTAAGGTAGATGAAATAACGTCGCTGTAAATTCTTTGTTTCAATAAGTCTGTAGTTTCAATGGTTACGTTCAGGTGGCCGCAGCGCTGAAGCGTTTTTCTAAAGCGTAAGCCTGAATTGATGACGTTATTACTTGTAGCGCTTTCTTGAAACGGCCGCCATTAGTCAAGCGTGGTATCTTTACGCTACATTCCAGCTCTACATTAAGCACAATGGTTTCGTTCAGGTAGAAATATAACGAGTGTTCAATAAAAAAAGCGGTCAAGTAGTCTGTAGCAGGCTTTTGTTGTCGGGAACGCATGTCGTGATTAACGTCATTTGAATTTTAACTTTGACAAGTTGACGGTTAACCTAACTAACGAAACTCGAAAGCTGCTCCTGCAATGTTTTTTCTAATATTTATACTTAATATAACTATTCGCTAATAAACGTTTATTTTTGAAACGTCTTCTTTGAGTTAAAGTGAGGTTAGAAACGCAAGTGACGCTTCATACTAGTCGTATGAAGAACCCTACGCTAGACTTTCAGAATAAATTCATGGCTATTTAGACCGTTTTTTTAATTGAACACTCATTTGCACCACAGAGCTTTAAATTACCTGAACCGAGATTCTGTTGTGGATGTTATGAACTCATTGTACTTAATGCAGCGCTGGAATGTAGCGTAAAAATACCGTTCAGGCTTACGCTTTAGAAAAACGCTTCAGCGTTGCGGCTACCTGAATGCGACCAATGAGTTCATAACCACAGACTCTCGGTTCAAGTAATTTAAAGCGCTACAGTTTTGCGCTGTGTTGCGGCGCTGCAAATAATTTTCTACCTGAACGTAACCGTTGGTTGCGTTCAGATAGAAATATATTTGCCGCAAAGCGCGAGAATTCCGATCCCCATTAACTTCTTTATTTTTGAATTTTTGAAAGAAGAAGTGTTTATTCCAAAACTTATATAGACTGATTCAAAGTTTTTCTGATGTTTATAGGAAAACAAATGAACATCGCATAACTCAGATATAAACTAAAATATTAATATTTTATACCGAACACTTTGTATTTTGATACGTATTTGAAATCTTAATAACAATCCCCTTTCTTTTTTAAGCAAATTGAATTTTTTAAAACTTTGTTTAATTAATTCCTAACATTTTGTCTAAGAGACAAGAATTCTCATTTTATATCAGGGGTCCCAACAGGTTCGTATTGATCCATTGTGGATTGATGACTTGAAGAGGGTCAAAGAACCTCTAGGGGCGATTAATCTGTAAGGGTCTTTTAGGGGCTTGGAGTTGTTAACTCTTGTTTAATGGAGGTCTAGTAAAAGTAAAAATAAATTTGAATTGGTTCGAATAAAAGAGAAAAAAGACGTGCAATTGATTATCAAAATCAAAACACTCCTAAAAATACAATCAAGTCCCGAAAAGGGCGTGTAAAACTCAATAAGTCAAATCAATATAAAAACTGACTTTCATCAGAAACAAAAATTTAATTTAATAATTAAAAAATAAAATAAAGGCAAAGCCAAAATTGGCGATCAATCGGCGCGGCGGGATTAAAAAGTAAAATAAAATAATATTAAATCGTATAAAGCTGGATTCATTGCTAGGCGATTTTTCATCTCCGCGTTACGGGATAGTTATTTGATTGATTCGTTTAATTAAACAAATTATACACTTTTAAATTGGGCCAATAGAATCGCGTAGAATTTTAACGCCAACGCAAAATTCCTAGCAATTAACATAGCTTAAGAAAAGAAGAAACAAAAGACGATCAATTGATTATTAAAAAATAAAAAGTCATGTCAGATAAAATCAAACTCAAGAGGAAACGAAAAAAGATGATTAGTTGATTAGTTAATTTAAAAGTAAAAAACAAAGCAAATGAAATCGACTAAAAGAAAAAAACAAAGGTCCATCAATTGATTACCTAAAAAATTAAATAAAATAAAGTCAAATGAGGAATATACAAAAATACAGCATGATGATAAAGTTAGGTCAAAATGAAAATTATTAAATTATAAGTTTTGTCACGAGCCAAAAAATAATCTAGAGATATTAACGAAACAAGGCGATAAGTTAATAATGAAAAAACAAAATAAAGTCAAATTGAATGAAACAGAAAATAATATGGCGATTAATCGATGGGATTAAAGTGTAAAATAAACTCACGTCAATGCTCATGTTGACTAAACGAAACAGCGATCAATTGATAATTAAATAAAATTGAACCAGGGTTGGAAAAGAAACTTTTTTAGCCTAAAACTACAAAAAAATTAATTTTAAACTGTTTAAGTTAAGCTTCTTATTCAGCCTTAAGAAGCTGAATTAGAAGTTGTATAAATGGCAAGCAAACGTTTACTCAACTCTTAAACAGCTAAAATTGGAGAACTTATTCAGCAAAGGCTGATTAAAATGGCCATAAAAGCGTTTGTACAACCTTTATACAACCTTTCTACAACTTTTATCCAGTCTTTATACAACCTTTATACAATCTCTATACAGCCTTTATACAACCTTTCTATAACCTTTACCTTTATGCAACTTTATTAAAAGCTACTGAATTGTACGTGAACAAAAGCTAAACTTTATTATTCAGCAATAATTGTGTATGAACAGAAAATAAGTAACAATTAACTTGACTTACGACATTCATATGTTTGGAAACCGCGGGGGCTTTATTGTAGATGTCCGTAACTCATTTCTTAGTGCTTTTAAGTTGGTAGCGTACTGAAAATGGCAGCTTAGCTGCCGTAATACGTATCTACGGATATAAAAATTATTGTGGGCGGAGGTTAATTTCAATTACTTATTTAATAATAAAAGTTTCTAGACAGCCAGCATTAGTGATATAGAATTAGTAGTAGTCCTTTTACATCACTATGACATGTTAAATGTATAATTTATAAAAAATTTCCCAAATATTACCATATATCTTTCTTAAATAAGCTTCGCAGTTTTTTCGATTTCTTTGCACTTTTATAAAAAACGTTCCACTTTTCTTGTATTTTTTAAACACAGTGTTATTCTTTGTGTTAAGTATACCAGCTAAAACTGTGTTACTACTACTCGCTGTGTTGTACAGGGATGTCGGAAAGTTTTAAGACGAAATGAAATACCGCTGGCCGTATAAATATCCGTGCTTTGCAAATATGAACCTTAACAACATTTAGCCGGCTGACCTACTTTTATGGTACGGCCGGCGGCAAGCTCAATAAATAAATATTGGTTACGGTTTTCAGTAATAATAACAGGCATCGTTGGTCCTATGACAATATACAACGGAATGATTATCTTTTTCGGTAGTATGTGTTCTGCGTTACATTTCACAACGAAATTAAACAAAACTTTCCGACATAAGAAATTGTTCAATACCAAAGGACAATTAATTCGCATCTTCTTATACACAGAAAAATCAATAGTAAAACGTAACAGAAATTGTAGTCAGAAAGAGAAGACAGAAACAGATTGCAGCAAATATTAGCACAATTGTAGTAAATATTAGCACAATTGTAGTAAATATTTGCTACAATTTGTTTCTGTCTTCATTCTAACTACAATTTGTGTTACTTTTTACTATTGATCTTTCTCTGTGTACCTACACACTAAATTGGGATAATATACGGTATTACCGGAAATTTTCCAGAATACCAACATTTTACAAATGTAATAGGATGTAGAGGTATAAAATCATTCCTGCGCAAGATACTTAAACAGGATTAAATATTAGGGACAATATTCTACGTAGTATTAATTTTCATTTTCTTATTAGATGCTTAAATTCCTCAATTTGTATTTAAATTCCCGGTTTCATGAACAGAAATTTGCATCACTTTTAAGAATATTCTTTATCGTACGTTTTCATGAATTAATTAATATAACAGTAAGGTCCGATTTCATAATAGGACTTTAAATTCAAAATTATTTTAACCTAAAAAAATACATTTGTTTCTCTATTCTTAAATTGACTTAACGCTTCCTTAAAGTCTGATTATGAAAACGGCCATAAGTCCAATTAAAAATTAATGTGTCATAAAAACAACTTGGTTACTCATTCGATTTATACAGAAAAAATAGGATAATAAAATAATTTTGGTTTATTTAACTCGTTTTGTTTGACTCTTTATAATAGTTTGATCTAAATTAACGTCGGAAATTTTTAATTACAACACATGAAACATAAAAAAGTATTTTCCTTTTCTGATCACCTTCGTTTATTTATTATTCAACAACAATAACACGTTCAAACTTTAATTTAAATTTAAATACATTCCGAACTTATGGCAGTTTAAAACATTTTGATTTAATATCTTTCAATTTTGTTAACAATTTAAATGTGAAAATCTAAATTGAATCATAAAATAGAATATAACAAAACCCGTGTAGGTATTATTTTTATTAACATTAAACTAAAAACAATTAACAAACTAAACATGACTTCACAAAATATAACTATATACCTGAATTAATTTTATTAATAATTACTGTCATAATACATTACAAATTATGCAGTTCTCATTACCTGGAATTTCCTTATTCAATGCTTAACAGATTACCTGCTCTCGTGAATGAATTTTATGACCCTGCTCTTCCCCTGGTCAAGAGAGGGAGAGAGAAACGGGGAGGCTCGAATGCAGAAGGTTCTAAATTCAAACGGGCTATTTCAATAACGCTCAAATTCTAACAGATTTACTGCTTTTCGTCTTAAAAGTTTTCGACAGTGGTATACAACTGAATGCAAATATTTGTATAAAGGTTTCCAAACTAGCTGCAGTAACATTTATTCAGCTTGTTATACCACCAAATGTATATGGTTGTATAAAGGCTTCCAAATTGGCTATAGTAACGTTTCTTCAGCTTGTTATATGACTAACGGACAAATGGTCATATAAAGGCTTTAAAATAAGCTGAAGAAACATCTATTCAACTTATAATGCAGCTACTTACCTTAGGTCCAGTTTTACAAAGGCGGCTTAACTTTGAGCAGAGGCTTAAACCCTTAGCAACGATTATTTCAACAATTGTTGTGAAGGATTTAAGCTTCGGCTCAAAGTTAAACCGTCATTGGGTGGTATGAATAAAAATGAAGTATCTACTAATGCTTCAAGTATTAGCATCTTCTATGTAGTATTTACTCCGACGCTGTAGTATCTACTAACTTCCGGCAGCACTTACTTCGTTTTAGAAAGACAGTACTTCAAATCCAAGTAAATACTTCTCTAGGTGTAGTATGTGCTTCTGCAGTGTAGTATTTACTCTAAAATGTGTAGCATTTTCTCCTACTTCCCTTAAAACATATCGCATGTTTGTTAATACGTTAAATTAATAAATTTGCGAAAATTAATTAATTACAGTTATTATTAATAATTTTTGTCTAATGATGGTAAATCTAATAAATTTCAATATTTTAATGTAAAGATATCAAACCTTTGTAATTCCAAATGTCACAATAAGCGTTTCGTGCAGGAATAAATAGTTGATTATTAATTTAAATATAATAACAATTTTTTTTTAATAATAATTGATGGAATAATTCAGAATTCGGAATAAATAATTCATTATTTATTCTCAAATATTTTTTAATTTTATTGTTTATCCTGTAGTAGCTGTCAAATGTATAGCGAAACATTTACATTTATACTGCTTTTCTGAATCTTCTCATTAATTATTACAAATTTTTCGATAATTCTCAACAGACAGAAAAATTATATACTTTTTTTAATATTTACTGTTTATCCACATTAAAAAGTTCAATTTCTTATTTATAATTAATCTAAACTCCAGATCAAAATTTACGAACCACTATACAGACATTTTTTCTTTTTTTTATATACATAGTCGTTATGTTTACTTTTGTAAAAAAAAAACAGGTCAATGCAATATGTAGAAGGCTATGAGCACCAGATCTGGTATAACATAACATATACATTACAAAAAATTAAGATGCGTTGTTCCTTACATTGTTCCTCACAATAAGAGTGGGAATGTTCACTGAGTACACAAAATATCTTCAAATGAATTTTATCAAGCTCCAGAAGTAGAAACGAATTGCTATTATTTGGACATTAATAACTCAAGATTTTTCACAGGTTCTTTGATTAGCTCGTAACTTATTTTTTTTCCAGATGGAACATCTTAACGACCTAATGAAAATTTCATATCCTGTAAAAATGTTAAAAACCAAAATGCAAAGGAGTGGCTTTCTCAAATTACTTAAGATCGAATTACCATTTATAGGTTTACGAAGTAAAAAACAAAAAGAAATGTTATCATGGAAACCAAAATTATCAAGTGATACATATTCAAACTCACAATGATCTGTAAATTCCAAGTATGTAAAAATATATAGCTTGTTCCATTTAAAATAAGAAAGTTGATGTCATTTCCAGCGAAACCAAAAGTCGTACGGTGGCCAATGTTACGTCAGAAAATTCAGCTTTTTATTTAATTTCTGGATCCCGAATTTTATGTAAAATATAAAAATTCATTTTGAACAAAATGTTGATAGAATGTTACGAATGGTACATGGAATGTTATGAAACATCAATGTAATGTTACCACATAACAGAATAATAACATTTATTGAAAATATCGAAGTAATTTTTACAGCTTGGCATGAAACATTACATAATATTATTGGAACATGATATTTTTATGATAAGTAACGTTTTATTGAAATGTTATAATAACAACCCAAATTCAACGATGTCACAATTATTTAATGCGCATGTGCGCAATAATATTATGGCGTCGGAGCTTTCCCTTCACTCTTCACTAGTTCCGTCAGTTTACTAAACTTATTCGACTTATTTTCCGATTGCTGCTGATAGTGCTGATTGTCGTTGCTGTTCTTAATTTGGGGACATGAAACATCATCTATTTAATAAAGAGGTAAGCGGTTTGTGGGCTAATTTAATACTTCTATTTTACGTATTAAATTGTATGTTTATGAATGTTAACGTGCGCAATATGTCGCAGTTTGAATTTGTACCTGCCTCTTTCAAATGTTTAGAGTTAAAAACGCAAAATCTAAAAATAGAAAATATATCTCGACTTCTTATGTGACAAAAACTGATAGCGTTTTCTACTGACGTGCACTACATGCACTGAGTGCGCACTCAGAGTAACTCCAAGTCATTTTATTACTTGAGGTTGGAACAAGATGGGAGGAACACTGAGTACGACTCAGTGCATAAGATTCTACTTTTTTTATATCTGCAAATTAGCATATTTATTGGTGAAAGTGACAATGCTAGAAGAAATTTTGAAAGCACTATTTTCATACTTAAAAGAAAATAGCTTGAATTCAGGTTCATCGCATAACCTAAATTTTGTATTCTGACAGTTCTTGCGATTACCACAGAACTTGTACTGTTCAATCTACGGTACGTACCATCGCGACCAGAAAATACTGGGTAAAGGAGTTCTAATTTTTGGTAGAAATGAAGCAAAATATTTTGGTTTAAACTAGGAATGACGACGGGTACCCGTTTATTTAGATGGAACCGGTTCCTCTTTTTGAATACCCATTACCTGATACCCGATAATTACCCGTTACCCGATATTCCGAAATTGCCGAACAACCAAGTAGTCTTCATTTCATTTTGCCTGATGTGACCTACATTAACATTTTGATCGAATGAACATCAATTACTTCAGATAATTCTATACTGATTTTTTAAATTCTTAATCGATACTTATCGGATAGCCAAGTAGTTGTCGGATATCGGGTACTTATCGGATACCCGGGTACTTATGGGGTAACGGGTACTTATCGGGTAACGGGTAACTACCCGGGTAGTATACTTATCGGGTATCGGTATCCCTAGTTTAAACCCAACTTTGAACAAAAGTCAGAATGAAGTTTCTTGTTATGGTGTTACTTTGACAATAAAAGTAGTTTTAGGCCTGGTCTTTTCATCTCTGAGTAACTTTATTCGTTGATTTATTCCCATAGTTACAATTATGGAGACAATTGTTTCTATAGGAATTAATCAACGGTTAAAATTACTCAGAGATGAAAAGACCGGGCCTTACTGATTCTTAATTCGCGACGGTACTTTTGTTTCCAAGGCTACTCGAGGTGTATTTTTTTTTGTTGAAGGCTCGTTATAAGAAATGAACTTTTAAAAATTTATTTAAAAAAGTTTATTTATTAAATGTAAGGATGTCAATACGGGAATTCCTTTCATCCACTACGCCCTTTCAATTCTAAATTTAGAGCAAAAGAGTGGAAATCAACTGAAAATTTATACAAATACAGCCAATTGTATTACTCTATAAAATTTGTGCTGGATTTATCTTACTTTTAAGTCAAAGTTAAGTAAAAAGACAAACATTTGCTTTCACTTCAGATTTGGAAAGTGACATTGTCTTAGGAAAAAGGAAAAAAACCTATGCAGTTAGGCTGCACTATCGCTTTTCGATAAATCCTCGAAAGTGATGCTTTGCTACATTTTAATGATAGAATACAGAATGCAATACACACGTATAAAATATAAAATGCTTTATTTATTTTAGGTATTTGTAAAACAGATAAATTTCAGATTATCAGTCACATCGTTTAAAATGTTTTTATATTAATAAGGAAAAATTGAAATGTTGAAAAACTGATGAAGGGTAAGTAATGCGATTTTTTTTTAATAGTTTTGACATTATAATGTACTTATATATGATTTTCTTAATTTATATTTATAGAATTTTGCCACCTCACCAAGAACAAAATTTTTAGCATGGTAAAATCATGATGAAGCCATACAAATTTTTGAAGCAAATGCATGATTAACAACGATTACATAGAAGTTTTGGACCAAACTCAATTCAGCAAATAGACACAGCTGATACGTAGCTTTACTCCTGCAAGTAGGTACACCAATTTCGCTCGGATTAGATTTTATAATTATTATGATCTTCACGGTTTATATTTTTATATTTGGTGTTTCAACATATTATTTTGATTGTAACTACATATATGGATGTCCACCCATTAATTGTACTAATAAACACTTTGCGTAGTATTTTTTAGATTCCTTCTGTGTCACAATTAGAAAATATAATCTATGTAGATACTTTAATACAGGATATACTTTATCTTTGCATTTGGTCATTGGGATTTTCTTACAAGAGGATCTCAGGATAAGGAGAATTTGAATATTATACATATGTGAGTAAGATTCCTTTGCAACTACTTCTTATGAATATAGTTTCGATTACAGTGGGATCCCTTAGACAGCTGTTTCGACCCAGTTTGGGGGCACCTCAGCAAAGGGGTAGCGCTGTAATGAAACATTTTAAAGTTTACAAGTGTTAAAGCAGCTTTATCGAAGTGGACGTTAGGATCTGTTACATTGCTTCATACTGCTAAACTAAAAATTTGCACCAATCAGCACGGAATGAACTGACATACAAAAACTATGTTAGGTAGTGATTGCTGCGGATTTTTAGTTTGCAAAATGATGCGATGCTAATGTGCGGTTTGCTTTAAAGATAGCCACTGTGTTTCACTTCTCAACTACAAATCCCTGACTTTTTTAATTTATTAACGGATCGATTCTAAATTTTTGCAAATTGCAAAAAATGAACATATTTGATCTTGTTTAATCACGAAAAGTTACAAAGAAAAGTTATTTAGAATCAGAAAATAATCCGAATTCTCAAATTTGGGCGAAAAATTTTAATTTTTAATTATTCAAAGACAAGCTGAAATAATACATTTACAGTGAATATTTTCTTTTGTAATTGTCCCATGAAAAGCAAAATAACAGACCTCTGAAAAATGGACACCACATGATGAAGGCTTAGTATAACATATAGATAATGATATTTTTGGTTCTGTATATTTCAGCTAGCTAAATTTTGCTGTTAATCAAATAATTAAAAATAAAAAATTTTCGCTCAAATTTGGGAATTGGGGTTATTTCCTAATTTTAAACAACTTTTCTTAATAACCTTTCATGATTAGACAAGGCGAAAATTTAAAATCGATGCGTTAATAAAATAAAAAAAAGGACAGGGGTGTGCAGTTGAGAAGTGAAACACAGTGTGTTGTATTGCAACAGTAGTGCAATGTTTCTAAAGGAACGTCAATGACACATTCCTAAAGAAACGTTCATGAAACAAGTATAGGAAACATAAACATAATATTACATGTAAACAATAATAAAACATTGCAATTTATATTTATGCAGCGTTAATAAAGAGACGTCGGGTCAACATGTTTTTTATAACGTTATTCTGCAACATCGCTTACTAGGACATAGAACTATTGGCGTAACGTTACTTTCTACATTAAAAACGTTTAACTGTAAACATTACATCTAACAAAATAACGTTCACACAATGTTTATATTACATCTTTTTGCTTAGTGGGTTTATTCAGCTTAAATTGTTTGTTGGGAATCAACCACAACTAAAGAAATTTCAAAAAACTAGAAATTTCCACTCTTGCCAGTTTCGAAAAAAGTTGAAATTTCACTTCACTTCACTTCCCTCCTTAAAACTAGAATTCGCTTAATTTCTCTCCTCTAAATTTAATTAAACTTCATCAGCTTTACTAATGCCCGATTTCTTCACCTCCTGATAAATTTATCTGCCAGATATTATTCTTTGAAACCACTGTATAGATAATAGTTTCCGAGGATATTGCCTGGCAAATAAATTTATCTGGAGATGAAGAAATCGAGCATTCATTAGAATAATTTGAATACAAAGAGTTGGCAACACTACTCCTTGGGAACTGCAACTACACATTCGCACATTAGATGGCGCTGACGTAAATTAACATTTTGACACGATGATACGTGTTTAAAGACAGACAGACGTGGTTGTTTTTTTAAAATAAATTAAAAGTAAAATATGTAAATTGCATCAGAAAAAGTAAACTACGTGTTATTAAATGTGTGGCTGTGGCGAAAATTATTAGAAAATTATACGATGAATTTACAACTGAAACGACGGTGAAAATTCAAAAAATTTGTGCTAATCAATCAATTAATTCTTGCGGACGCCACTTATGTTAAAATGGATTTAACAAGGCAGGAGGTAAATCTTCGTCGTCTGCTGGCAAAATGCGAGCTTCTAATAAAGAATAGTCACAAAGACGAAATCAAGTTCGCAAAATACATAATGTCCCTTGAAGAGATGCTCGAAGAAGTTAAGGGTCAGAGGTGAGTAGCATTTCATAGGGCTGGGTGCAATAATAGTGTGTAGGTGATTTTCATTGCAGAAAAAAATAACCATGTTATTTACAGTTCCACTTCATCAAACGAACACATTCCTGATTATTTAAGGCGTATTTCCAATTTGAAATTCCAGTTAGGGTTGTTGTCAGCAGATGAACTTGCTTCAGGTGATTCGATTGCAAAGAGCAAGGAAATCAGTTCTCGGGAGGAGCTGTTCGGTTAGTAAAAACAATTCCTTTTGTTGTCAAACCGATTTTCGTATGTCACTTCAGTAATTGTCCGTAACGTAATTTGATGATCTAGAAATGCGAAAAAGAAATGTGGCAAATGTCAAGGGTCCAGATGGGTTAGAGCAGGTAATAAATTATCATCAAAATATGCATGAGAAAATCGCCGAAGATATGTTGACGTTGACGAAGAACTTGAAAGAACAGAGTTCTTTGGCAAATAAAATTATAAAAAGAGATACAGAGGTGATGTTCCACTTATTTTAAAAAATGCAGATTTTCATTTATACTTTTATGTTGCTAGGTTGTCAGTAGGTCTAGTCAATTAACAGACAAGAATTTCTTTCAACTCAAGGCTGAATCAGAAAGGTTGACGGAGCATTCTAGGAGAGCCTGGAAATGCTGGATGTGGATCATGCTGTTAATAGTTCTGGTTGTTTTCATAAGTAAGTTTTTGTTTTATGTTTTGAATATACTCGTACTTCTAAAGTCATAAAGTCGAATTAAATAAAACAACTTTTGAAATGAATGGAAGGCAAAATATAAAAAGGCTGTTGCCTTGAAAAGTGATACAAATTGAAAATTTAGGAACTTGAATGTCTGTGTTAGTTTGTGCTGTACTTGAGGCCTGATTTTTTTCACCTCTTGATAAATTTATCTGCCAGGTAATATCATTGGAAACGATTATTGATATAATAGTTTCTAAGGATAATACCTGGTAGATAAATTTAACAGGTGGTGAAAAAATCGGGCCAGTCTATGAGTATTCTAACATGTGTGGTGTGCCAAAAAGTTTTGTAATTTGACTTTCAATAATTTCAGTAACTGAAACACTATTTTGTTTAACGAAAACTGTTATAAAATATATAATTATTTCTGTGTGATTAGTAAAACTAAGTATTATAGCTGCGTTCGTTTATTCAACTCCGTTAACTCTTGTTTACGCTTTTCGTGCTTTTGTCTCATTTTTGATACAAGTGGAAGTGAGACAGAAGTACGAAAGGAGTAAACAGAGTGAACAGAGTTGAAAAAACGAACGCAGCTAAAGTCGACATTTTGCTGCGTGTATGACAACTTCAGGAAAATTAAAAATTTGTCAAAGGAAACGGTTTCTTTTTTCTAGTTTCCCTTGGCTACTTGTTTATTCATAATTTTTCTAGAAAAGCTGTTAAATGCATAGCGAAACGTCGACATAATTCGCAGTTTTTCAAAGTGCCCACACAAAAATAATTAATAAGGATAGGATTGGAATAAATACACGCCATTGTTTCAGTAGCGCCGTAAAAATGCATTGAACAGGCACATTGTCTAATGGCAGATGAAAATAATTTACGGCGTTCTTACTAAATGATGCAATGTGGCGATATATTCTGGCGTATTCTGGCTATTCGAGGTACAACTGGTCAACTAATTACTCTTAAAATCTTTACACATTGAACAAGAAGAGTTGATTGCATAACTGTAATTTTTTATTGCGGCAATATCGCCCTATTTTTGTTATACTGCAGAGACGTGCCGTGTTTCTATTTAATTAAAATCAACTAAATTGTTGTTTCTAAATTCAGGAAAGAGCTGTTATTAGCTTCTGGAATTATATTCGCGTTGTTACCGTGGCGATATTAGACTGATTGATTAAAAATCACGTATAAGCGGGCGGAACATTTAACGCTTCGATTTAGACCCCCGCGTCGAGTCGGACTGCCGCTGTCTCAAACTGGTTTCAAGCAGTTCACTTTCTTAGGGCCTCCCTTTGCTCATTACGTTTCTGTCTTTAATTAAAAAATATGGTTTCCAATACTTAATATTATGTATTTCCATTAAATATTGTCTGTTTCAAGGAAAATATTTTTAGGTCACGAAGTATTTATTTTCTTCTTTTAGTATTTACGTTTTTCCTAACCAACTTATTCCTTGGCCATTTCTTTCATTGATTTACTTGTATTTTGCAAGTGTGTAACTCGAAATTGCATTATGTTTACAACAACGGTAACAAACGTTAACAAATGAACGTTACGTTGCCGGTAACATTGGAAATTTACCGTAAGGTAACGTGGTATATTACCGACTCACAACACTAGTTAGTTTACGTCATTGACGTCATTTGTCCCGAAAATGACGTCAATATGATGAATAGTACGACACGTATTAATAACGTCGTAAAAGTGACGTCATTAACACGTCAATAGAAAGTGATAATATGTTATTATATTTATTTTTGAAAATTATTAGTTTTAAAACATTTTTGGGACTAAACAAAAAGTATAAATAAATACTTTGAATATTTCTGAAGCCAATTATACCAAAATTAATGGAATTGTTAAATTAAGGGATGTAGTGACGTATGCAGTTGTGAATATAAACACAAGATGGCGCAATTTTAACATTTGGTAACTAATGCAGCATGTATAAATACTTAAGCCTTACCGAAAATTTTGAAACGACCAACGAAATCACGTCGATATCATCTCAAAGTTATTCCACGGAACCAGTGTTGCCAACTTGTGGGGAAAATAACAAATGGAGAAAAGGGGGAGAAAGGCTAAAATATACAACTTCGTGGGGAAACAGCAAAAGAATAGGAGATTAACTTTATGTATAGAACAGAGAAAAATAACTTAACTGGAATAATGAACATATAAAATAGCGACATCTTACTATCGCTTTTTAACCTGACATTGCAGTAGGATAGACAAATTGAAGCGGGATTTGCTCCTAATATGTCCCCCATGCAAGGCGGCCATGCTTGCTGTCAAAGCATAATGAAAGATTTTAGAAAAATTTTGTGTAAATCGTTTTTGATTGCAGTGAGAACCTCGAGCAGCCTCTGTACAGCTGTTTCAGCCCTGCTTGGGGCTTCTTCAGCAGAGACGTAGCTCGACATTCCCACTGCAGACCAAAAACGACTTGCCCAAATTATTCGCAATTGCGATGTAAGAATGATGAACATATAAAATAGCGACATCTTACTATCGCTTTTTGACCTGACATTGCAGTAGGATAGACAAATTGAAGCGGGATTTGCTCCTAATAGCTGTCCAGAGGCTGCTCGAGGTTCTCACTGCAATCAAAAACGATTTGCAAAAAATTTTTCTGTTAACTGGAATAGTTTATAAATCAGTGCAGTTTGTTTAGCGATTGATTTGAAACTTTCACATATCGTACTTGCGATATACCACCCATGAATCTCGTAATGTCTAACAAGAAATGTTGAAAACATTTTTTTACGTTTCTGTTCGGTTCTATTATTTCAAAGTTTTGAAATAAACGTACACCATTAACTTTTATTGATTATTTTATTGATCAAATCAGAAAGAGAAAATTGTTGTCACCATTTTAGTTAAAGAGTTTACGCGAACGGTGTAGAAAGAAGCAGCTTAAAAAGTAATCATTCCCGACGTTTTAGTAAAAAAAATGTATTTTCTATTGAGCATAACACATTAGGTCTGCTCTCTTTTTTAATGGAATACCCTGTATATTTTTAGATATTTGGATGCGCCGCAATGAACAGATTACAGCGGTATAAAGATAAATTGATTTTATTGAATAACTTTCATAAAATAATTTTTTCTTCTTGAAGAATTTTGCAAAAATTCAGTCAGTTTGAATATGAATTTCTGATTAATGAGATAACACAGACGAACGAAAATCTGACACGATATTTTTGGGACTTTGGCCTTTATGAAAATGTGAACAAAATTAAGATACCTTTTTGTATTATACCGAGCGATTGATACTTATGAAACATTTGGTATCTTATTTTTTTTTAAATAGAACGGCCTACTTTTTATTTCAGAAATAGATAGCACTTAAACGTAGCTTTCTGCTGATATAAGGTTATATATCTTTATTTTTAATAATTTCGTCACTAAAAATTTTCTTTTTACAAGTATTTCAATGTTTTTAAATTATTTTTGGTAAGATAAATCCTATCGCGGAGGTATTCAATTAGAGATCTTTGAAAGTAGAATCAAATGATCGAAAAATGACTTCGAATGATTGAATTTAGGTAGGAAAGTATCAATACTGGGTGTATAGTTTAAAACGCCGACCATTGAAATACTTATAAAAAGAAAATTTCTAGTGACGAAATTATTAAAAATAAAAATATCGTGTTAGATTTTCGTCCGTCTATGTTATCTCATTAATCAGAAATTAAAATTCAAACTTACTGAATTTTTTTTTAATTCTTCAAGAAAAAAAAATATTTTATGAAAGTTATTCAATAAAAATCAATATATCTTTATACCGTTGTAATCTGCTTACTACGGCGCATCCAAATATCTAAAAATATACAGGGTGTTCCATTAAAAAAAATAAGTTTCCACGAACCACCATTTTTCTGATCACTCTGTATAGTTCAAAATAATTTTACAATATGCCGCGTATTGTCTAGTATAAAATTCTTTATAGATTTTTTCCTAATTTTTTTCCCATAAGCCTCACAGAAGAAATACGCATCGTTGGGCCACCCTGTACAAGTCGCCATATATAATTTGTTCAAAAATTAAAAGACCACTGGCGGTGTTGCCTTGTGAAAAATACAACCGGCAACAGTGTCCTAGTTAAAAATTTGGAAACATGAATGGCAATGTTTGAAATAAACGATAAGGTTATACGTTCGGAACAAAATCCCTGATTCTAAATTTAATAATTATGATAGATTCATGGTTTTTACCTTATCCTTCGCAAACAATTTTATAACAGACAAACTGTAATTAATTAAAACGGCTCGCTAAAATGAATATAAATGTAAATAATCTAATAGCAAAATTAAATTGACAAATTACTTTGACATGAAACTTCAAATTCTCTGCCAGCTTATTATTTTGGTAATGTTCTATAGGGTAATTATGTTTTATACCAACATAATGCAACAGGTGGTGGTTTTTTTAATTTGTGAACAACGTATAGATTAACAGATATCGCCCAAATCGCCTACTTTATCCGATTCCTACCCTTGCAGTTAATATACACAACCGATTTTTAAATTTTTTACTTGTCTACGTTTGACACTAGTATGCTACGGAAAAGCTACGGGACTTTCGATTTTTGTTTGTTCTTTATATTAGCCTTTTTCCTAAACTGACAGGAAGAGTAGTCAATTGATTTTCAGTCTGATTGAACTCCGTCTTTTACTTCTATTTTTAATATAGGTAGATACATCTGAATTTTATCTCTAGAGTTTATACGTTAGTAACGATAGGGGCAATACATTAACGTTTTTGAACGTCCTAACAACTAACGTACTCTGAATTGACAATCAGAGTTGCCATCGGCACCCTGCACGGCGCGTTGTTAAGTTTCTCTCCAACATTTAAATAAAAATAACTCTGTGAATTTGATTACCCTGAGCATCTTTCTGAATTCTTGACTTATTTTAGCAACGTTTATGTAGCCCAAATCGCCTAAATTATTTCTTATTGTAGTCCAAAATGTCGCCCGTCGCCAATATATATTTTTTGTCGCAAAACAGGCGTTAAAGGTAGCCCAATTGACGACAAATCGCCCAAACTGACAACCCTAGTCCGGTGCAACACGCTCCGAACTACTCCGAACTGTACTTTGTTGCTCGGAGTTCGAGGTACGAACAAAAAAGTCAAACCTCAAAGCTTTTCGGTTTTCAATTGTATAATACTGTAAATATGACGGAAGTTTAGAGGATAAAACTGAGAATTTGCTGTTAAGTAGTTCAAGTTATTCTTTATATTTCAAAAGTTGCGTTCGTTTGTCTCTGAAAATTTTTCTACACGAAACTACACTACACATCACGTGACACTCTGCAAAACTACACCAATCTACACTAGGTGTAACTTCGTGCAGTACAAACGAACAAACTTATTGGTATAATAGATACACAGATGCATTTAATAATCATTTTGAAAACTATACATTTCGTTGAAGATTGAAATGATGACGTGTTCCGTGAACTGTACGAACTGTAATAGTCCTGCCCAGGGTAATTTCTAAGAAAAGCGAGACCTCACATTCCCCTCCCATTCAAAAACAATTCAATGCATTGGCGCCGTGGAAAGATGGCAGCAGTAAATAATACATTCGGCGTCCAATACTAAATAACAGGTATTCTTTTCCCTGGTAATGTAATTGTCACTTGTCACTTTTGATGTCATTGTGACAGGGATTTTCATTGTCAAATATAACCTATTTGAAAATAAGATTTCAGAAATCTAAAAAAAGTTAGATTTATGTCAAAAAAATTACCTTGATTTGATTTGGTCCTTTTGATTTTCCGATGTGTTCGATTTTTCTGCAAACAAATGTACCTACATTTAAAAATTAAATTTCCTTTTTTTTATTAAAAAATAAATTTAGTTTTTTTATTTCAGTTGTGTTTAATTAAATGAGATCCTACAGTAACACTGCAAATTTTGCAAAAAGAATAACGAGTCTTGATTTCAATGGGGGAAAATGTGAGGAACTTTGTTTTTGCCTGTGGGAGCAAATTGGAAATGTCAGTGATTTTGTGGGTTATTTCGGTTCAAAAGGTTGGCAACACTGCACAGATCAGTCAAACAAGAAGCGATAGTCGCCGTATTTTTGTCTCGAATTTGTTTGCGCATGTGTCAGTTTTGTTAGGA
The DNA here is from genome assembly GCA_036172665.1 of Prosopocoilus inquinatus. Classification (NCBI taxonomy): domain Eukaryota; kingdom Metazoa; phylum Arthropoda; class Insecta; order Coleoptera; family Lucanidae; genus Prosopocoilus; species Prosopocoilus inquinatus. The sequence continues at coordinate 28,083,719 of CM069877.1, read as the reverse complement.
CTTCTGTTAAAATGACGCCGTTAAGTTGTGCATTAGGCAGAATTTTTATGCTTATTAAAAAAGCATAAAATGGGAGAATTTCTTTGTGCCACTCGGAGTTGCCGTAAAAATTCAGCGCGCAGAAGAATTCTGTATTTTTCGCTTTCCATGACATGACATAATTTATACCTTCAACATCAAAGGAGCCGACAAGAGTGTGGCTTCTTGTTTGACTGTTTTGTGGTAATTCTCAACGATCCATTAATCATTTACTCTTTTTTCTCGTCAAAGAAGGCGAGTTAGGGTGACATTTTTGTTGGTATCACATTGAAATATAGACGTCAGATGAAACAGTTCTGTTTATTTTGAATTTCAAGTTTATGATTTTAGTACATTGACACCACCATTGACTGCAGTAGTAAGAACCTTATTTATGCCAGAGTCGGTCGCAGATAGGTGTTTCTTCGTATTTGGCAGTATATAGTCAGATTAGAAGTGTGAAATTGTCAAAATATTTTTCTTGTCAGATTCTGACATCTGTCAACATTCATGTAAGCAACCCAAGGTAACTAGAATACGGCCTGCTCCTGTCATGTTCAACTTTTGTGAAAAAATTGAATGTCTTGCACTCACAATTTATTTAAGACTTGTTAATTTGCATAAAGGAGATGCAGCAACGTTGGAACAAGAAATACCTCTACATAAATGTGGCTGCAACGTGCAGGTGAAACATGTTAATTCGTCGTCGTTATCACGTCATTATGTCGGTTTATTTACGTCACAATTGGTGTCAAAGGTACGTTATCTACCGTAATATGGCTTGACTTTTAAGACGTCGCTCAGACGTCTTTTGGATGTTAGAATGACGTCATCTTAGTGACAATAATGACGACATTATAACGCCCTTCTCACGTCACTCTGTTAGCTGGGTATACAGCGTGTCCCGAAGTGCTTTTGAAGATACAAAAAAAAAATTCAAAGCATTCTTGTTTTGATTTTAGTCTTACAACATAAAATACAAGATAAATCAAAACTGTGGTGTTGAATATTTTGTTTTTAATTTCAAGTAGTACATTTGGATGACTTGGCATAATGGTTGCTCGGCATAGTGGTTAGCAACATTAACACACTTTATGAAGGAGACTTCTTTTTAATACTTGAGTATACATACATCTCATTTTATCGCGCCAAATCCAATAAACTACGTCCAAGCTTTTATTCCCGCTAAGTCGGGAACTCCTCGCCATTATTTCCCGGAATTGAAAATGGCAAAAAAAGTTAATTTCCCGGGAAATCTTAAAATATTGCAGATAGGTATAGGACATGTATTACAAAAATGAAAGTATTGTTGTGTTGTGTTGTACAGCTATTAGCCGTTCACCCGGTTTTCTCATCAGAGTAGGCGAGTTAGGTTGACATTTTTGTTGGTATCACAATGAGATATAGACGTCAGATAAAACGGTTATGTTTACTCTGGGAAAAAAGAAGTCTACGGGCAGACCAAAAGTTTTAACTGAGGATTGGGATAACGTTATTATACAATATTTGGAACGGTACTCGTTACAAAGTATTCTTTACTCGTTACTTTTGATAGTACAGTACAATTAAATAATCAGATAACGTGCATCAATATAATTTTCAACTTAAAATCGCAATCCAAAATAAAATTACTTTTATAATAATTTTGTTTATTAAGAAATATTCAAAACAAAATTACTACTTAATTAATTAATTAAAAACAAAAACAATAAGGATTCAACGTATGCAAGACACCTGATAGAAAATGATCACCATATAGAAAGTAATTTTGATACACTTCACATTGAAAATAAAAGCCCAAAATTAGATCTGCTAGAAATCCTCGAAATTAATTGAATTAAGAATACCGGAAACCTACTCAATGAACAAACAGATTTCAATTATTCCTCCCCGTTATTATCAATATTTAACATAGACCAGATGTAGCAACTCGGGTGAATTTACAGCCCCTTAGTTCGTAGAAAATAAGTTTAATATTTGCACTATAAATACCTAAACAGTTTCATAAATTCTTACAATCTATAGATAAGGCATACAACATACAGCATACTCACAAATGAAATTAAATTTTTTTATCTAAACAAAGTTATTAAAATTTAATCAAAGTCAGAACGGTCCAAGCGGTAAGGAGGCCGACCTTGCAATCGCAAGGTCATGGGTTCGACAAACGCTTGAATTAACTTGGGGATGGTCGGTATTCACTTCATGTCCTTCAGTGCTACGGATACAATTCGATACCAATTGATGACTTAATACCCAAACATTAGTCTCTATTTTCTCATTTCTTCATCAGTGTCTGTACCTGAACTTGTTGGCATGACTTCCTCACGTTTTATAGTTAAATTGTTTCTTTTTTTTGTGAGGATATAGTCATAAGCACTGAAGGACCTTATATTTTTATTTTACGTGAAGTATTTTTCCAACAGCAGTACACGCACACACGCCTATTTGCATATATCTGTGACTGTCATTTATTTAAATGACGATCATCTATTAAAAATGACAGTCGTTTATTAAAATGATTGTTATGTATCGTTCACAGGGTCATTTTTAAAATGACCAATCATTGTGACGTGACCGTCATTTTTAATGTGACCACTTTCATGATCCGGTGTCATTTAAGGCACTTACATCACTAATTAAAAATAATATGGAATGAGAAATTACAATTTGTTCGGCAATTACGAACCGCAGTTTCTTGAATTGCACTAGATTTCAATTTAAAATACTTAAACTTAAATTACTTGCAGTGAAGTTAATTTAAATTGTAAATGTTTTGACTGATCAGCTGATCGGAGCGGCTGATTTATGTCGTTCGTGCTCAAGATCAAGTAACGTACTGACCCTGGCCTACTTCGGCTGCAGGTCATAATTGAAGAGGCGTTCAATCGTTGCCATTTATGGTGATATATTGCAGGTTTAAATATTTGCATACAGTAAAAAAACACCCTGTATAAAGTTGGCTCTTGACAACTTGTTTATTTAATTTTTTCACTCCAGGAGCTTTATTCTCGAATTGAGGGAATTCTCTCACAAGAGAATGTGACGTCAAAATGACATAATTCTCTTACGAGTTACATAGTTTTATACAAAGCCTACGTCATTTTGACGTCACGTTCTCTCCTTGATTCGAGAATAAGATCCCTTACGAAGCTATCAATCGATAGTGAAACGTTGAGTGCTTTTCCAATTATAATTCTGTCCGGTTTAACATTAAAAACTTTTTACTTACAATAATATTATTGCCAGATACCGTATATGTAACAAAACCTGTACAACAATTTTTTGAATTTCATGAATGCACATACAGTGTTTTTTTTTAATTGTGGCCATAGGGATTTACATGACAAAAATTTTGCCTCCTGTAAACTTTTGTTCTGCCAAAGGCTTTGGACAAATTTCAGTTTTTAATAATTAATTATACAATTTATTACAAAATACACACTACCAGAATAACAGGTGTGTCATTGATTTAATTATTTTACGACTAAAAGTTGAAATTATTAAAGAACAAATCAATCGAGTAGGTCAACGTTAAAAATTAATTTGTCGTTGTGCTGTCCACATCAGAACACAACTGTAACAAAAATGTCTGTTTACTCCGTTGCGTTGAAGAAATAGTCGAAATTTGTTTGGTTTCCGTTAATTGTCGAATTATGTTATTTAAATAAATGCCTGTTTTTAGTAATTTTAAATGAAAATATTGCAATATTTAGGTAGCGCTGACGTTAGTTACATTTTGACTTTGGCCTACTGGGTTAATATTTATTACTCTTATTAATGTGAACTTTTAATCTTAAAATATTGAAACTAACAAAGCACAAATTATTCTGCTAATGTGTAGTTTGTAATAAATTGTGTGATCTATTATTAAAAAATAAATTTGACTAAAATCTTTGGCAGAACAAAAGTTAATACTGTTACGTTTCTAGGGTTTAAATTTATTTATTTAAACGAATAAAACACTCGATAAAAACTTAACCGTAATTTAATAAAGCTTAAAAACTAATTTATTTGCAACAATTTATTTTCACACTAAAATCTAACTTCGACGATCGCTGTTCGAATTCGACTGCCTGGTGAGTCAACTTGGGCCGATTTTATATCCTTTGCGGCCGTCTCGAATTCTCTACGCTGGAAGATTCGAGTTTGTTCCATCGCCGGAAAAGTCTAGTCTGTTCGATGTAGACCCCGGTGGCGTGGCAGCCAATGACGCATAACGAACCGACTTCTTGACGCCTTGAGCTAAGCCGGGTGGCGCGCCACACTGCCCCCTTCTTAAAAACGTTTCGTCTCGAAATGTTACTGGTGATAGTCTTGAAGGAGGGTGTCGGAATGTACATGCTGGCCCATTCTTGCAACTCTCCGTCTGGAAGAAGTAGCAGTCTACGGTTTTGCTGTTGCTGACTGTTGCCTGTGGGTGGTGGCTGCAGACTAGGACTTCAATTCCCGTTCTGTGGAAGATGACTTCCAGCATGCTTCGAATTACTCTCCACTCTAGTCCGTCCAATCCGCAGCCCAATTTGGGGATGGCTAACTTCATCTGATGGTTCTCTATTAGCTGTCTCCTCAGGCTATATAGGGCTCTCCACATACTTTGATAGTCAGGTTTACCGCTTGATGTCTTCTTAGTGACTAAATAATGCACGTGGCGCCTCCGATCTGCCGTCGAATCAATGATCTGCAAGCTCTTGCCTACCACGGGATGCTATCTTCGTAGCTCCTCGATTTGGCCAAATTTCTTCCTAAACACCTGAGCGATTCCTTTGGACATTTTCAGGTCTTCTGCTACGCAGTGGGCCAGACTGTACTCCAGTGGCACTTTAAAGAGATCTTGTTGCTTCTCCGTGGTCACTCCAAACCGTGCCTTGCTTCCTTCGGCGTGATGAGACATGAAGGTTTCGAAGTTCACTTCGGAAACTTGCGCCCTTTGTACTGTCCCTTCATCTGCTTCTCCATGGTAAGGGGCTATCCGGTTGAAGTGGATTACTTTGGGTTTGCCATGGGGGGACCTTCTTGATTCGGTAAACGACGTCGTTGATCCGTTTCATCACTTTGTAAGGACCTTCCCAAGAGGTCTGCAGTTTTGGGGAGAGGCCTCGACGTCTTTGGGGGGTTATAAAGCCAGACCAGTGCTCCAGGTTGGTATCCCCCGTGTTGAGCGTTGATGTCATAGTGCTCCTTCATCCGATCGCTGGCCGTCTGTATATTGTGACGCACTTGGTTGTGGATATCATCCATTTTCCTGTGTAATTTGCACACGTAATCTTCGTCGGCAGAGACTTCGCCAGGCTTCACACCAAACTTCAGGTCGCAGGGCAGTCTCGGCTCTCGCCCGAATACCACTTTCGCGGGAGTCTCCCCTGTTGTCTCATGAACAGATGAGCGGTATGCCATTAGAAACAGGGGGATGTACGTATCCCAGTCCCTCTGATGATCGGAAACGACCTTGGACAAATGTCGGTTGATGGTTCTATTGAACCTTTCCACCATTCCGTCCGACTGTGGGTGGAGTGCAGTTGTTCTAGTTTTTCGTACGCCGAGCAGAGTACACACGTTTTTGAACAAGGCCGATTCAAAGTTCCTTCCTTGGTCTGAATGCAGTTCCATAGGTGCACCATACCGACTGATCCATTCCCTGACAAGGACTCCCGCAATAGTGACTGCCTCTTGGTTAGGTAGGGCGTAAGCTTCAACCCACTTGCTAAAGTAGTCCATTACCACGACGATGTACTTGTTTCCACCATTCGTTTCTGGAAACGGACCGGCTACATCGATGGCAACTCTCTCAAAAGGACTTCCAACGTTGTACTGTCTCATGGGGGCCTTACCCCGCCTGTGGGGACCGTTACTGGCTGCGCAGACTGCACATTCTGCACCAATCCTTCACGTCTTCCTTGCAGTTCACCCAGTAAAATCTTTCGCGCACCTTCTCCATAGTCTTCTTAACTCCCAGATGCCCTCCCGAAGTTCCATCGTGAAGTTCCCTCAGAACTTCTGGCATCCTATTCTTGGGGATCAGTAACTGTGTCTTCTGTTCCATGCCTTCCTGATTCTCTATGCTTCGTCTCAGAAGACCACGATCCAACACTATGGAGTGCCACTGCGCCCAGTATGATTTTACGGATGGTGCACATGGTGCTACCTCTTCCCAGGTAGGCCTCGCGTCCCTGCTTTTCCACTCTAGCACTAATTTCAAATCCGGGTCGTTCTCCTGGTCTGTTCGCTGTTCTTCGCCTTGCCATTTGTCGTCAACAATGGCTGTCCTCGCAGTCGTGGCTACTTTCTCGTCCAAACGACTACAGTGCTTACAGTCTTCGGCACAGGGTCTTCTCGACAAAGCATCGGCATTTCGATGGCTCGTTCCTGCCCGATGCTGAATTTCAAAATCGTACTCCTGAAGTCCTTCGATCCATCGTGCAACTTGCCCTTCTGGGTTCTTGAAACGGAGAAGCCATTTTAGAGCGGCATGGTCGGTCCTCAGGAGGAAGCGTCTACCATACAAGTACTTGTAGAAATGTTCTATCATTTTTACGACGGCTAGCAATTCCCTTCTTGTGACGCAATAGTTTCGTTCCGGCTTTGATAGGACTTTACTGAAGTAGCCGATCACCTTCTCTTGCCCCTCTTGTATCTGGGAGAGTACGCCACCAATCCCAACGTTGCTAGCATCTGTGTCCACGACGAATTTTCCTTCCGGGAGAGGATAACTCAGAATAGGAGCACTAATCAAGTACTGCTTTAGTTGTTCAAAGCCAATTTGACACTGTTGGTCCCATTCAAATGGACGACCTTCTTCAGTGAGTTTTGTCAATGGCTTAGCAATGTCTGCAAATCCAGGAACGTAGCGCCGATAGTAAGTGCACAGGCCAAGGAAACTCCTTATTTCTGGGAGTTGGCCAGTCTTTCACCACCTGAATCTTCACAGGGTTCACGGCGATTCCATTTCCATTAACAATGTGCCCCAGGTAATTCACTTCCTTCTGGAACAGGAGACACTTCTTGAGGCTAAGCTTTAGTCCAGCTCCGCGAAGCCGCTGGAACACTCCTTCCAGGTTCCTTAGGTGGTCGTCGAACGTCTTTCCCACGACGATTATGTCGTCAAGGTACACCATGCACGTTGTCCAGGACAGACCTTTCAGAACCGTCTCCATTAACCTCTCGAATGTCGCTGGGGCATTACATAACCCGAATGGCATCACTGTGAACTGCCACAGACCCATACCAATGGAAAACGCCGTCTTTTCTCGATCTTCAGGCGCCAGCTCCACTTGCCAATATCCACTCTTTAAGTCCAAAGTAGAGAAGATCTTTGAGCCGGCCAGGGTGTCCAGGGTATCATCAATCCGTGGCAGGGGATAGCTGTCCTTCTTGGTGACATTGTTGAGTAACCGGTAGTCTACACAGAACCTGGTGGACCCATCCTTCTTCTTCACAAGCACTACTGGTGACGCCCACGGGCTGCTTGATGGTTCTATCACATTATCCTTTTCCATCTCGCGAATAATGCGTTCCGCTTCCTCACGCTTCGCCAACGGTAATCGCCTTGGAGCTTGACGGATAGGTCTTTCTTCTCCAGTCTCTATTTTGTGTTTCACGACATCAGTTCTTCCCTTGGATCCATTTTCTACCTCAAATACATCTTGATAGCGGCCGATCAGATTCTTTGCTTTTGTCTTCTGGTCTGGAGTCAATTCCTGGGCTGTTGACATAACCATTTCCCATAATTTCCTTGGGACTTTCGCTTTTGGCACGTTTGCTTCAAGGTGGCGGGAGATGGAGGACACCATGGTGCAGCTTCCCAAGATGGTTCCTTTCTTGATATTGACGGAGAAACAATTGACGTTCATCAGGCGGACAGGTACTTCCTCCTTCGCCGTCAACAACATTTTCCCAACGAGGACTCCTCTTCCAATCTTCTGATCATCAGTATTAGGTTCAACCATAATGACTTGCCCATCTTGAAAAACACCGTTCAATTTTGCGTCGACGATAACCTCAGTCCTGCTGGGTAATACGTCTTCAGCGAGGACTACTCGAGCGGCCACGTCTCCTCGTTGATGTAGAACCAACTCCTCATTATTGACCACCATTACGCCACGCTTTAAGTCCAATTGAAATCCGTGGGCACACATGACGTCCATGCCCAAAATTGCCTCGTCCTCTATATCCGCTACCAGTGCACGGTGTTTTATTGGAGTTGATCCAATGGTGATGATAACCTCTACTTCACCGTGGACAGTTGCTGATGTTCCAGTTGCAGTTTTTAGTCTCCACTTGGTCGGCTCGGTGCGTCCAGATGACTTGATGACGTCGGGTCTTAGGATGGTCTTCGTCGCACCCGTATCCAACAACATGGTGTGAGGAATGTCATCAATGGTAACATCCACGAAGACACTGCTGGTTAACTGCCGTAGGGATATTACTTGTTTGGCTTTCGTCTTTGGGGGCCTTTGAATACGGGTCGACGTTTGCCCCTCTGCACCGACCCGGCTTAGTTTAACTGTGGCTTCCTTGGATCCTGTCTGGGCTTTGGACATCGCCTGCGAACATGTCCTTCTTCCTGGCCACACCAGCGGCTTCTTCTGCTTGAAGACCTGTTCCACAATGCGGCGAACATCCTCGGCGGTGGTAACACCACCATGATTTGTTCCAGATTTTTGATTTTGTTATCCTGCTGGAATATTATTTCTTCCACATTTTCTTGCAGGTTTCTTGTTTCTTCCGATATTTTTACCACTAGTTTATCTTCGAGTCCTTTCGTCTGTTCTAGAAATTCACCCTTCAAATTTCCGGACTGTTCTAGAAGTTTCTCGTCGAAATTTCTGGATTGCTCTAGAAATTTCTCGTCTAAGTCTCTAGATTGTTCCAACAATTTATTTTGTAATTTGTCGAAATTTCCAGATTGTTCTGGAAGCTTCTCCTCTAAATTTCTGGATTGTTCTCGAAGCTTCTGTAAATTTCCAGACTGTTCTTGAAATTTCTCGTCCAAATTTCTGGATTGTTCTCGAAGTTCGTCCTTGAATTTTCCAGATTGTTCTAGAAACTTCTCGTCCAAATTTCTGGATTGTTCTCGAAGTTCGTCCTTGAAATTTCCAGACTGTTCTTGAAACTTCTCGTCCAAATTTCTGGATTGTTCTCGAAATTCGTCCTTCAAGAATTTATTAAAATCGGCGGGACCACACGAAATTTCGAAAAGGAACGTCTCTGGATCTTCACCAGCTGTCAACAAATCGCATCGGAGACGCTGTTGAAGTGCGCCTTTCAAACCACCGGTTTCTAACTCTCGTTCTTCCAATTCGGTTTTTAATTCGGCCACTTTTAAGTCTTTCAACAACACTTTTCTCGTAGCCATTGTTTTTTTCCGATACTGTACTTATTTAATAATCTGATTTAATTTAATTTACTTTAAATTGTTTATTTATTTGCACAAACCCGCACACCGACACCACTGTTACGTTTCTAGGGTTTAAATTTATTTATTTAAACGAATAAAACACTCGATAAAAACTTAACCGTAATTTAATAAAGCTTAAAAACTAATTTATTTGTAACAATTTATTTTCACACTAAAATCTAACTTCGACGATCGCTGTTCGAATTCGACTGCCTGGTGAGTCAACTCCGGGCGATTTTATATCCTTTGCGGCCGTCTCGAATTCTCTACGCTGCACAGTGTGTTATTTGCTAAATCTAGCGGTACTTAATTTAAAACGGCGCATCTCACTTTCTAAAATTTCGAGTGTAACAAAAATATAGACCGCTACTCCAGGGATGTATTCTACAGCTTCAAAATAAAGAAAAAAGTTTCTATAAATATGTGTACAGGGTGTTCATGACAGCCGTAACAACAGTTAACTTTCTTATCTGAATTTTTACGAAGTAACTTATATTAGAAAAGTTTCAGGACCTTTCCTGTCCAATTTAACGATAATTTCGGAAAAACAAATGACTATCAGGGTTTAGAGATATGTCTGCAATAGCTAAGTTTTTATTTGAAACTTCATGAAGTAACTTAAATTAGGAAAGTTTGAGGACCTTTTTCGCTTGATTTTATGGCAGTATCGAAAAAAAATGACTATTTTTGAGATTTTTAATTGTTTTTATTTTTCACGAGAATATGAGCTTTTTACCACTGCATTACATTCAGAATGTCTAGTTAAATTCGTCTCTAGAAAACGATTTTCTAGCTATCGATACAGTTTTCCGCGTATACTCTGTATAGAAGTTTTTTTCTGAAACGTTTCTAGAATAAACTACTTCGTAAAAATTCAAATAAGAAACTTAATAGTGTATAATATAAACTTTTTCCTTTATTTTTATTTGTAGAATATGTGAACTAGCGGCCTGTGATTCTGTTACACTGTGTATAAAAAAAATAGTAAAATTCAAAACACAGTAATAAACATAATTTTATCTTTATGTACGATTTAAAATAAAAAATGTATTTCCAATAGAATAAAAAAAATTCAAGTATATTAATCCATATGGAACAAATAAATTAACTAAATTATCTGACTTGCATTAAACATAGATTAAACGATGAAGTAAATAAATAAAATAACTGCAGCTTACGTAATTAAATTAAAAAAAATTTAATTGCGAACAAATTTTAAATAAATGCTCCACATAAACCATAAGTTTTCTAAACGTGTTAATGATGTCAAACGATTATCTATCAAATGCCTGAACTTGAGGACAGATAAGTGTAAGTATAATGTAATATAATATTCTTTGAGAATTTATCGGGCTTTGTCAGTTTTCGACAAACTGTGGAGATATGGTGATAATTTATTGCATACTTTTATTAAAATCTTTTTTGAATCAGATCAGGTCAATTTTTTCTTGATAGGCGAAAGACACGAAGTTGTAAATGAATATGACTCTTATATTAGTCAGTTATTTGTGTTCTTTTTTTAGTTTTATTATAACAGCAACTAGTTAGTAACAATTGGGGTCAACTCTGAAATTTTTGGTCGGTAGTTAATTATGTAACACGTTACGTCAATCTATATTTTTCCGCCTATCAAGAAAAAATAGTGTATAGAAGTCAATTCATTGACATTGTTTGAGGTCCACTTCATTTGTTGACCATTATTATGAAATTGTAAAAATGCAGGAATAAATTTTGTTAAAAACTGTCTGCATTAGTCGGAGTCTTCTGAAGAAGATTCTAATTCAGATTGGAACCCTATCTCAGGGCATTCTAGAAGTTGTAAAGTGTCATGATGAAATTCTTGAGATGTCTTAGGTGTGGGTATCTTTTGACTTGATAGAACAGGGTCAGATGTTAATAAAAATCTGTGTAATACGTCTTCATTCGTTGCCTTTCGTGATATTTTTCGGGAATAATTTTCCCGGAAATTTCTGTAGTCTTTATTGCGCGATCTTCAGCTAATTCCCCAAGAGGCAATATACAAGAAGAAATAATTTCCTTTCCATGCATCAAGATTTTGTGGATGCTTGCGGGCATATAATACCACCAATATTGGGATAGATATATTTCCTTGGTTTCCATGGCATATTCATAAAATTTATCAGAATTGATTTGGAAGCCACTAGACAAAGTTTGCAAAATTATTTTTAAATGATGTATTAAGTCTGCGTCAATACCAGTTATGGTCGCTGTCAATGCCGGATTACCGAAGAACCTTCGAGCTGTGTTACCATCGTTTGTGTTGCCGGCAGATTGCTTTGGAATATCGACAAGTAATCCCAATTCCTCTCGTAACTTGTCCTGAATTTTTGTCTTTCTCCGCTTTACGCATTGCTTATCATCCTCACTCCTAGCTTGCCATTTCTTTATTCCTAATTTCTAGGAGAGGTGGAGTATAAATTCGAAGGCTCTAATCCAAGAGTGGAGCAGAGAAATACCAAACTCGTACATACTTTCTATGGGCTTTTTTTTCGTCAGTTCTTTAATAGTGTTCATTTCTTTCGGCGATGCTCCGCATATGTAACATAATTGAGAAGACTGGAATCGCGAAAGTGCACTGCAAACTTTACCATCGATCATTGAAAGTAACATTTTATACTGTATTATAAATTCCCTTTCTTCAATTTTTACTAATGTTGACGTTAACTTGTTTATCTTTTCTTGTAAAACCTTAGTTTTTTCGTTTATCACGTCTTCTGTTGCCTTCTTATACGCAAACTTTATTACTCTGCAAAATCTTGTCGAAGAAGGTCTTTGGTTCTTCCATATTATGGTATCTTGGTAAAAAAGCGAATAATATATGTCACCCTGAAGAATTAGGCACTGCAGATGAAATTAACAACTACTTTGTTGATGGCATACATGCACATGGTATGATCAATGTAGATCAAGATTTAGTGAAGTTTTATAACGACTCTACACACCCGCACGTTGTTGATCGTTTCAAATTTCAGGAGGTTACAGAGGATTTTATATATAAAATACTCAACAGTTTAACTTCACAGGCAACTGGAATTGACAACATTAACTTGAAAATGCTTGATCTATGTTGTCCAACTATATTGCCTTATTTAACACATTTAATCAACTATTGCTTACGTGAAAACGTTTTTCCCGCTAACTGGAAAATTTCTTGTGTGCTACCAACTCCAAAAGTAAATCATCCAGCCAGTCTGAAAGACTTAAGACCGATAAGTATATTACCAACAATGTCGAAGATACTTGAAAAGATAATGGACAAACAAATTCGCGAATATTTAAATATGTATGACTTATTTCCAAAAAATCAATCTGGATTCAGGCATGGGCACAGTTGCTCTACAGCACTTCTTCACATAATAGATGATTTACTTACTGCTGCTGATTCATCTAAAATATCTGTTTTAATATTACTTGATTTCTCAAAGGCGTTTGACACCATCAACCACGATGTCCTTTTCGCTGTTCTCATTTACATAGGATTTGCATCATCTGCGGTGGAATTAATTAAAAGTTATTTAGCAAATCGCTTTCAGTTTGTCAAACTACAGAGTAGCCAATCTCAATTACGTCAATTACAGTTTGGTGTACCACAGGGATCGATAATCGGTCCATTATTATTTGCACTGTATATATCTAATTTCAGCTCATCATTAACTCATTGCAAACTGCACAATTATGCTGATGACACGCAACTGTACCTTTCTTTCAGTATTGATGGTGTTAAAAATGCTTGTAATATACTCAATGAAGACTTAAATGCTCTTATCAATGTTGCTGAACAACATTCACTTAAAATAAATCCAGAGAAGTCTGCAGTAATGCTGTTTGACAGGTCTAAAAACAGAAGTGAAATTGCTCAAAATTTAAAAGTGCACATAAATAATACAAGTCTTCCTCTGGTTGACAGCAAATATAACCTTGGCCTTTATTTGGATTATAATCTTAGATTTAAGGAACATGTTAACTTTTGTATTCGTAAATCTTATGGAATGCTAAAACTGTTATACGGTTGCAGATCCTTTTTGAATTTAAAAGTTAAAATTTTACTGTCAGATACATTAGTTTTATCACAGTTTAATTTCGCCGATATAGTCTTTCATCTCTGCTTGGATTCTGTTTCTTCTCGTAGAATTCAATTAATACAAAATTGTTGTATTAGGTTGACTTATGGCATAAGAAAAGGACAGCATGTATCACACAAATTGCAAGATCTTAAGTGGTTGAATATGGCGAATCGGCGCACACTGCATTATCTCACCTTGTATCACAAAATTATAACTACAAAAACGCCACAATATTTATATAATAAAATAACATTTCGGACCGATGTTCACAATGTGCATGTCCGATTTAGAAATCTTCTTACACCACCAGTTCATAAAACGGCGCTCTTTGAACGAAGTTTTACATACAATGTAGCGAAACAGTATAATGCCCTTAATGTTATTTTTAAGCAACTTTCGCCATCCACGTTTAAATTTCATATTCGTAAGCGACTTCTACAAGAACAAACAAAAAGTCTTCACCAAGGTGGTAGTAGATAATACATTGATATGTACACGCTTATTATTCATGTTTATTATTCATGTTTATTATTCATGTTTATAGGTAAATTGCTTAACCCAATATTATCTTTATCTATTGTTTCACCCAATTTACAGCGCATACTATTAGATTTGTTTTAGCCAAGGTCGTGTGGAAGATCAGTATCTCTATTTATAGAGTGTTTCTGAACACCACCTTGAGTTATTTCGCTCTTGTGTTATTAATTTTTTTTCTAATGTCTAATATATGTAATATGTACAGGAACGAAATAAAAAGATATTATTATTATTATTATTATTGTTTGTTACTGGTATGTGTTATTAGACGTAATGGTACAAATGCTATGGAGAATACAGCTTCATCACTACTCTCTGACACCAGTTTTTGTTTATAGCGGCTTTGCGATGAACTTCCGTCACAACCCCATTTGCATATTAATGTTAATGTGTTATGTTCAGCTTCTGAGAGAGATAAAAGAACATCTTTTTGTACAATAACTAAGCGTTGTGCAGTTAAAGTTAATAAATCTTGTAAATTTACTTCAGCAGAAGTATCTGTGATCAAGATGATCTCTTTAGGTGGATAGCAAAGTAGTTTTGCTTGTTTAACTAAATTATACGAAGGAAAGGTAGACGATCCAAATTGCTTGCATTCTTTTCTAATGTTTTTATATTGTTGTGTTGTCAAATTATTGTTTACCATAACAGAAAGTGCCTTTTCTGGAGACATTTGCTGACTTTGTGATGTTGAACTTTGCCTGGCATGTTTTAATTTTGTTGCTCTTGTTGGTGAAGATGCTGATATTTCCTTAAATATATTAGCTGCATCTCTCTTTCCTTCCGATCTCATTGTAATTTCTGCTGCCAATAAAATTTCTTGCGGCGATTTTATTTTAAGAAGCTGTGCAGCTTTTCTGTTTTTCACTCTTTTAGTACATTCTTCGAAAGGTTTTATTGGGCGCCCTACTTTAGGAGAGGGTGTTACATGCCCACTATTTGGCGTTGAAGGTATTAACTGTTGCCTAAGAGGTGACTCGATATTCCTCTCAAGCCAGCCTTTATTTTGAATTGCGAATGTATGCTTATTTCTTGACGCTAACTTCCATCTCTTCGCCACGTTGCAACAAAAACATTTGACAATATTTTTTAATTTGTGCATGTCACCGTCAGTTGGTTGATTAATGTTATTAAACTGAATAATCCAATTCGAAATTGTTTCTAAATAATCCTTACCCTTACACGTCTCCCATATTTCAAACAGCATATTGTTTGTAATTTTGTGCGCATTTGCAAATAAAAATCAGAATCATTGAGATACGCAAGTTTACGCAGCTAATTTTTAATTGTTCTTATAAGAAAAATAATGTATTATTATAATTTAGTTGAATTGATTTGAAACTTTTTGAAACTTTTTTTATACATCTTGGTAAAATGAAAATTCATTTAGAAGTTACACTACATATTAATAAAATTCAGCAAGACTACTTACAATTTTTATTTTCATTTGAAATTTTTGCCTCCATCTCAGAAATGTACCATAAAAACACTAAACCTGACAAAACCCACTATTGTCACAGGGTGTTTCAAACACAGAGATTCAAACAATGCTAATAAAACTACTTAGATTTTAACCGTCTTACATTTGAATTATTTTAAATAATTCAGCCCGGTAGCAAGTAATCTATACTCCAAAATTTTATATTTTCCGAAAACAGTAGGGTTTTATCTACATGACAGAACCTGTTTGACATTAATCATGCAGATGTCCTTAATTTGAATTTTGTACCGCTAGATCCGAGAAATGACACACTGTGCGCTGGAAGATTCGAGTTTGTTCCATCGCCGGAAAAGTCTAGTCTGTTCGATGTAGATCCCGGTGGCGTGGCAGCCAATGACGCATAACGAACCGACTTCTTGACGCCTTGAGCTAAGCCGGGTGGCGCGCCACAATACGATACGTTTTCCCCAAGTAAATCCCTATGGCCACAGTTAAAGAAAAAGCACTGTATAAGTTTACACAGTACAAATTCTGTACTACATTTTTTGGAACACAACTGTACTTTATTAAATGAACAATTTAGAATCAAAAAATATAGGGCATGCTATTAGGAAAGATTTACTTTTGTCATTTTAAAATTTCTGATATTTTGCTTATTACTTGTATCACTCTGATGATTATTACTATTATTTTTGATTATTTTGACTTTATTTTCTAAGATCCCAATTCTTATTGGTCTTTTTGCATCCGTATTTACGTAATTGTTGATTTTACATCATTTTCTATTACTTAATTGTTACTTACGTACCTATTTACACTAATTTTATTTATACACTTATTCTTATTTACACGTTATTTTATCTATACAATAATTTTATTTGTATTTCTTTATTTTAGACTCCTATGCTGAGTTGCACCGACATCTGAAATTAAATGCCTTAATCCATGTTAGTTAATCCGTGATTAAAATTTAATTAATGTTAAAACAAACTCTGTTGCACCGACATATTTTTTAATGAATTAGTTGATTTGCAACGTCACTAACACGATATCGAAACTGTGGCGTTTAGCATTACGATTGGCCATTTATCCAGTTCGTTTATATCAAGTTTGTACTTAGATGTGTCTTTGGGAAATCGTCATACTTGATGAAATACATCAATAATTTTGTTAATTTTCATTGATGTCTAGGCCATATACAGCGTGGAAACTAAGTAGCGGATAAAACCCATAACTCCGTTAATATTTGTAATAGAGCAAAAATCTAAAAGGGGTATAGCGATTCAAATTACAGCGCATAAGAAGAAGTATATTTTGAGATATTTTCGTGAATTTTTTTTGAGTTATGACGTCATCAAGATTTTTTTAAATGACAACCTGTATTTTTTATTTTTTATTTCGGTGGGTTTTTTTAACCTACTTTCAACAGTATAAAATTTTGGATCGATTACATAACAAAAAATTCAAGAAAAACGGCCATAAAAGTTTAATTGTAAAGTTGAAGAAATAAACAGAACATCTAGTTAGCTAGGTTTAAAACGAAACAAAATTAAGGTGTAAATAAACAAAATTTGATTTTGACAGTCATTGAAATCATAATAAATGTTCAAACTGACGACCATGCACCAACTGACAATACCCAAGACGCTCATAAAATTCATTTATTACATTTTGAATAGTTTGAGGTGTTATTAACCTACACTCCTCTCGAATTCTTTCTTTAAGATCGTCTAAGTTGTTAGGTCTATTTTTATACACCTTGCTTTATAAGTACCCCCATAGAAAAAAGTCTAATGGCGTTAGATCAGGGGATCTAGCTGGCCATTCCATTGGACCTCTTCTTCCTATCCATCTACCTGGGAACATCTCGTCCAAATAACGTCGCACATCAACTGCGTAGTGTGGCGGAGCACCGTGTTGCATCCAAATGTTATTGTTTGGTACGTCACAGTCATTTTCATTAGGAAATAATATCGCCAATGCAGGTACTAATTCGAATTGTAAGAAGTGTAGATATTTCTCACCAGTTGAATTACCTTCGATAAAGAATTGACCTAAAATTCTGTCACCGACAATACCTGTCCATATGTTGAGCTTCTGGGGATGTTGAGTATGAGCTTCTTGCATCCAGTGGGGATTTTCCCTAGACCAATATCGACAATTATGTCTGTTAACAGTTCCATGTAAAGTAAAACTTGCCTCATCAGAAAAAAATATACGCTGCGAGAACATTGGATCACGATTGCAAATTTCCAACATTTCTTCACAAAATTCTTGTCTATGATCATAGTCAGTTTCTGCTAACTCATGGACTAATTTTACTTTATACGGATGAAACTTTTGCATTTTTAAAAGTTTCAGTACCGAGGTATGGCTCAGGTTGTGCTCTAAAGCAATGTCTCGACTAGTCGAATGCGGATTATTTTCTATTTCTAGTAAAATATCAAGCTGCACATCGTCAATTAATTTTGTCTTAGGGTGGCCAGTTTTTGGAAGGTCTTTCACAATACCGTAATTTCGAAATTTATTTTCTATTCTGCTGACTGTGGATTGACTTATTTGCTGATCAGGATATTTGTCTATAAAAAGTCGACACACCTCTTGATGAGTTCTAATTCGATCGCCATACCCAATCATCATTAGAACTTCAATTCTTTGTTTTTCAGTCAGCAACACCATTTTGGTAAAAGGTTTTTAATAATTAGTGTAACTCCTACTATACACAGGGAATAAAAATACTCACTTTATTGTGATAGGTATTTACAAGTTCTTGTCAATCAAACAAATTTTGTTTGTTTTACACCTAGCTAACTAGATATTCTGTTAATTTCTTCAACTTTACAATTAAACTTTTATGGCCGTTTTTCTTGAATTTTTTGTTATGTAATCGATTCAAAATTTTATACTGTTGAAAGTAGGTTAAAAAAACCCACCGAAATCAAAAATAAAAAATATAGGTTGTCATTAAAAAAAAATCTTGATGACGTCATAACTTAAAAAAATTCACGAAAATATCTCAAAATATACTTCTTCTTATGCGCTGTAATTTGAATCGCTATACCCCTTTTAGATTTTTGCTTTATTACAAATATTAACGGAGATATGGATTTTATCCGCTACTTAGTTTCCACGCTGTATATAAATTCTCTGGAATTTGCATCAATTTGCTTTGTGGAAATATCCTACTGAGCTGAAGGTCCGCAACCTTCGCATGTGTCTGTTAATATGTCCTGAAGATATTAATATGATCCGCTAAAACTTGCTGAAAACTTTTAGTAGCAAAAAATCGCAAAGTAATCAGTAACAGAGTAATTGCTGATATTGGAAAATTTCTATTTGTTGTAAGCTCTAATGCAGTGTTTCTCGACCTAAGTTCAGCAAAGGCGTGTTTGGATTCCTTCACAAATAAAAACGGAAATCACACCACAAAAAAAATGTCATGTAAAAGTAGCATAATGTCGATATTTTGATGAAACATTTCATATTTTAGTGCTAAGGGGGTCCCTAAGAAAAAAATATAAGCACTGTAGGATTCCTCGCTTTCGTTTCTTCTTTTGAAAATCTTTAACGCATCTTAAAATCTACATCAGCGTAAATCAATAACGGGTTAGTCCTTTTTTTTTGAAATTTTCGGTCTTGGTATAATCTGAATCCGAGGATCAACCGTAAGAATCTCTTTCTTCAGAAGAAGACATAATTTGTATGTTCCAGTACATCCCAATACGTTAATAAACGCTTTTGGCTGAGTTGCTGACTGACATATGATGACTGACAGCTGAAATTTATGCATTAATTTGTGTTTGTTAATCCGTGATTAAAATATAATTCATGTTAAAACAAACGCTGTTGCACCAACGTATATTTAACTTGAATTAGGTGATTTCCGATTAAAGTGAAACGTCATTAGTATAGATGACGTGTCACGAGTAAGTATGACGTTACTGTTATGGTTTGTCATTATCCAGTGTTCGTTTTATTCGATAGTCAATTTATATACAACTCACTTGCGGCTTTTCTTTTAAAAAGGGAACGTTAAACCAACTTCGTTATTTTAAATGAAATTCATAATAGCAGTTAACTCTTGTTCGATGAATTATAATATTGTTTATTATTAGTATTAATGTACTTAACTAATGTAAGCTTAAATAAATATAAAAATATACCGTCAATGTTTAGAATTTTAAAAAATTTTAGTTCTGTCTTAATTAAAACAGCATTTTGTAGCTGAAGTAAGTACTTTATTGATCGTTAAAAACTGTCGTGAAATTTGTAGGGTAAAACTTGCCTAATTTGTACTAACGCTTAAATGGTGTCTCCACAATTTTT
Organism: Prosopocoilus inquinatus; assembly: GCA_036172665.1. Lineage (NCBI taxonomy): Eukaryota > Metazoa > Arthropoda > Insecta > Coleoptera > Lucanidae > Prosopocoilus > Prosopocoilus inquinatus. Next base: position 28,063,915 of record CM069877.1, on the reverse strand, counting down.
GATAAGGGTGAGAAGCATCTCTAGCCGCAGAAACTATAAATGACAATGAACTATGTGATTTAAGCTAGCCATAGTATTGTGATATGCCCTCCAGTTTTCATAATGATTTACTTTCACTTTTAGTTAACATAAAGAATGAAATAAGTTTTTAGTTGAGTATAATTTCATGTTCTTGCTCTTTGGTAATTAATTAAATGATGTGACAAATAAAAGACTTTAGAAACAAGCTGAAAATATCTTGACGTATTCTAAACTGGTTGTTTGCTTTTGATAAAGCTGCTTGTTTCTAAAGTCTTTTATTTTTCTCATATATTCTGTTAATATACTTCTCAGCATTTATTTTTGTTGGTTTTTGAACGCTTGACCAAACTATTAGGCGTGGGTTTCAATCGTTTCCTGGTATGTTTGGATTCTATGTGAGAAAAACAATTTTCATGTGTCAGAGTGTTCGGATTCTGACCGGCTCCTTGGAATTGGATTTTCTGCGTTTTCCGGGTTTAAATTGAATGCCGAAAGAGTTATAAACATCTGTAAGTCGGTCACAGTCGCCACGGGCAATGTTAGTAACTAGCCAACCGCCTCCTCAATGGAATGGCTTTCTAGAATTACTTGATCGCATTAGAACGAAAATACTTGATTTATAACTTTGAAAAAAAAAAAAACAAAATAATTTCGTTGTCGTGGAAACAAAAATTGCCAAGTCACACGTATTCGGATTCATAATGACCGGTATATTCTAAATATGTAAAAATTAGAATAAGAAAGTTGATTTAATTTTCGGTGAAACCGGAAGTCGTACGGTGGCCAGTGCTACGTCAGAAAATTTTTATTTAATTTATTTGTCCCAAATTTTATGTAAGAAATTAAAATTCTAGAAGAGTGAACATATAGCATGGACACTCTGTATTGTGTACTGGATATGAGATTCTTAGAATTTTTTTCTTGTTTTGAACTACACTATCATCTGCCAAACTTTGTCTAGGTTTTTTTATAACACCCTGTATATTTTATGAATTTACGTAATTTTTTAATTTTTAAGGAGAAATTTGTATTGTTTTCAAATTATGTTAGTTCAACTAATAATTTCTTCGTGTTAAACAAACCACCGCTGCTTGTTCCAATAATATAATAATAGTTTATTATCCATTTTTAATACATTTTCGGTCGTAATCGTTTGGAAGAATTCGTGATTAACGCTCTTGTATGCTTCAGAAATTTATAATAAATCCTTTTAACTCATGTTAGACACGCTAATCGAACAATAATCACGAATTAACTAATTCAGATTTACTAATTAAGATTAGGCCAAACTACGGTCGGTGCAACTCGAAAGTCTCTAATTCAGATTAGTTAATCTGTGTTAACGTTAATTGAGGCTGAAATTGCAGGTCGTTACTTGCCGAATCAACTAACTCAAGTTTGTTAATCATAGATTAGGGCAAATTAAGGTCGGTGCAACTGAAAAGTCGCTAACTCAGATTAGTTAATCTGTGTTAACGTTAATCAAGGTTGGTGCAACTCAGCCATAGAGTATTGTTTATTTCTATAACACATTAACAATTTTATGTCTTATTTTAATTATAATATGTTGCATTTCTGACGATTGTAACTGTACCCATTGCTACAAATCTATCTACCCATCTACCTATCTATCTAACGATAAAACAAAAAAAGATTGAATTCAATTCGTTAATTCTAATGCAATGTCAGGTCAAAAAGCGATCGCAGGATGTCGCTACTTAAACTTTTCGATAAAAATACGATAAATTAGTTGCAACTCAGTTTTGATTACATTAGATTTTCCGAGTCCCCTTCAGTCAAACAGAACTCGGAAACTGGTTATGACATATGACTACGGAATGTTTAGACTCAAAACGTGTTGTTCGAGTGCGATTCGTATTAAATAAGTACCTCGCGTCGAGTGGTCTTAGGTAATGTATGCTCCGAGAAAGCATCTTATCTTCTTTAGGTCACAGTCTTGGTTATTGATGGATAAAATTTGATACCTTCAGCAAATACTGGTATATCTAGAAAACAAAGGTTCCCCGATAATTATTTCCATTTCATAGTTTTTGGTGTCACAATGAGTACATTGTAAACGTAAAGTAAAGAAAAAGAGTTTTATTTAATTCGTTCTTATCTGTACATTAAAATTTGATTATTTTATTATTTCTATTGCAGATATGGTATTGTTTATGAAGGTTGTAAAGAAAAAATATTAAGTGATAAAAAAAAGATTGACAATTAGGTGGTTGCTTATAATAGCTGTAAACTCAAACTTCTAAAAAATATTATTATTTTTCTTGTATATAATTTAATTCGTAAGATTATTTATACTATTTTTTTTATTTTCTAATAAAGGTTTTTGTTTTTGGAAACATGAATTTTGATTTTTTTTTTAAATCCTGCCACGCACATTGGTTTTGGAAATTTTTGCTCGGACTAGAAAATACAGTGGTCGAGGTTTACAAAATTTCCGTTGGTACTCACTATATTCACTATAAAACGTCAACCGTTAAAAAACGAAAAAGTGTTTACAAACTTTTTAAACATTTATGTGCTCGAATGAACATGTAAGTATAGTTTATTAAATTTAAGATAGATAAATTTAAGTGTCACGATACATTCCCTTGCCAGGTAAGTAATTTTGTTTGTCTCAACAACACTTCCTATTAACATAACCTCAACGAAAGTTTTGAGTAATTACACTGTCCCTAATTATTTTTTTAATTTTAGGTTGGGTTGGGTAATTTTAGAGAGTTTTTTTAATTTGAATTTTATGTTTGTTGCAAGACTAAACAATGGTCTTTTTCGGCATTTTGTTTTTCAATCTCGAAACTTTTTTTTGTCCATCCATCAACGAAGTTACACAAATCCATCACCTAGTTTTCTTTAGGATACTGCTAACCCTCTGGAGAAGTTCTTTTCTGTTAACACTGCTTTAATGTCACTTTGTCTTTTGAAGACAGGTATCTGCCTTTCCTGATATCACTTCACTTGCACTTCCAGACACTCGTATCCGTTTTGATTAATGCGTTTTTATTTTTTTTCTTTCATTGCCGATCTATATGACAGTAATGTGTATAAAGTAGATATTAGTACAAACAGAGGATGCTTGAGAGCCTCTCTATAATCCATTTTAAAGCTTGCTGCAAGATACCTAACGTGATATTTTTAAAATTTTTAATTGTACTAAGCCATGATTTTACAAAAGTTGTTGGCAATCTCGACTTCTGGTGTAATCGGAAATAACTGAAGCTCGGATTTATATTATTTGGAAGTTCTTCCCATTTCTATCTGAAACCCTTCTCCGAAAATTTTTTTCCGTCAAACTAAACTTCTTTGTTTTACATGCAGTTTGCCTGTATTTCTGGAGCAACTGTACCTAAGGCTTCATTTCATAAGTTGATGCAACTGTTTTACAACTCCTTTACCGTCATTTACATGTTTATCATAATATGGCCTTACAATACCCCTGCATATATTTTATCAATTGAGTTGAAAACACAGTGGTTACAGCAGAAGTTTCAATCTTTTATGGGCATACTTTTCGATTATAGTGTCGGCTGCATAAGTTCTTGGACGTTTGTTGCTAGAATTAAATTCAAAAACAATATTAATCTATACTTACCAGAGTACCTACTATAATAATTGCGATTTACATCAAAATGTTACTTTTGAGTTATTCTTGCCACATCTTTTCTTTGTCTAAGATGAAGTTGGCGTTTGGTTTTCTAATGTAGTGTGATACAATGTAGGTGTTGGCCATTACATTCAATTGCATTGTTTTTCACTAATTGATTTTAAAACCATTGCAAAAACTCACGTTATCGGCTATTAACATTCAAAGTGAGACGAGCGCGAGTGGGATTGAGATAGGTGTCGGCCGGGTCTGTTCCTGAACTAAGTAGGGGGCTTGCAAAACTAATCATCACACTCTTGGTCCCATAAGCGCTAAAGGTTGAGTGATGATGATAGTGTGCTGTAACTTATAACCAGAGACATCCACAAAAATATCAAGGTCAACGTACGGCAAGCGCAGAGCGCATTATCAGTCCGCCGTAACCATAAGCGTCAATTCCATCATCAGAAGAAGAAACGTAATTAATAATAAATTAAATGTATATCATCAAAAAGTAATTCAGGTGAGTGTTTACTATTCCGGCACAATACACTAATCACGTCAATTGTTAGATTTTATACGTAGCAAAAACCAAGATGGTGAAATTACATGCACGACGAAAACAATTTGTAAGTACAAAGTTTTTTTAATCTCGAACCGAGATTTATAGCTTAGTCAGGAGTGAAAAAAAGTAAATAAACAAGTTGTCAAGAGAAACAAGTGGTCAAGAGAAACGAAAAGGTAACATGATTTTAAACTAAAATACGAGTTGTCCGGAATAAAGGGAAAAGTAACTAACTAATTTGTGCACACAGTAGAAGAAAATGAAGGAAAACGTTTAGATTTTTGTTTATGGCTTGGCGACAAAATTTTAAGTGATAGACATTTTATTAAATACATATTTTTTTCGGATGAAGCAACATTTACAATAAATGGATCAGTTATTTCTCAAAATAGTCACTACTGGTCGGACGTAAATCCAAATTTTAGAATAAATTGTAGATCACAATACTCAAGAAAAATTAATGTTTAGTGCGCTATTTTATACGACGAAATCAATTTTCTTATATGGATGTACTGCAAAATTATTTGTTCAATTAACTCGAAGATATAAGTTTGGAAAAAAGGCAAAATTATTTTCAACAAAAATGGATGTGGGTCACATTTGACCATTTTAATTAGAAGTTATTTAAGTAGTTGATTTTGTTGTTTGGGCCACAGTCGTGGCCGCCAAGGAGTCCAGACCTAACCGTTATGGATTTTTATTTTTGGGGAAATGTAAAGCAAAAGGTTCACACCCGAGCACTCACGAGGCAGCCTTATAGCTTGCGCGCATATGTAGAGCCGATGCAGGCCGATTTAAATTCTGTGCCTACTTGGAGTTGTTTTATCTGTATATTAATTTACAGTGGAATAGAAAATAATAAGATAGCAGCAGCACGAGTGGGATGTGTAATAAACCAAACACTAACAAAAATATAAATAAACGAGATGCTTTCTCTGAAGAATATTAATAATACATGGGCTGCTGGAAAATTTTCTGGAATCTAGTACGTCTAGAATTGTTAGCGTTTATCAACAATCATATCTGAAAAATTTGACTTTTTTGCCTATAATTCTATTGACAGTTCCTATCCAAGTGAACTAGTTTTGTTGGTACAGCATTTGAGAAAAAGTAATTTTATGTAAACATGGAAATCTCGCGTGAAAATTTTCGTGCTATGATTTTTTACGATTTCAAATGTGGTCTAACGCCGAAACAGTGCCTCGATCGGCTTCATTTGGCTTTTGGAGATGAAGCACCATCAAAGAGCAGTGTTTATAATTGGTTTGCCGAATTCCAACGTGGACGTACCTCATCAGTAACGAATTTCTGAAGGTCGTCCATCAATATCTGTTGTTGCCACTAATGTAGATGCTGTGCGTGAAATGCTTGAGCGAGATCGACATGTGACATACCGTGAGATTCAAGCATCCTTACGCATTGACATGAAAGCAATACACCAGATTTTGCATGATCATTTGAACGTATGAAAGCTTTGCAGTCGTTGGATCCCACACAATTTAACAGAAGCGTAAAAGCAGGGTCGTGTCAAATGGTGCGAAGAAATGCTCAAGAAATTCAATGGAGGTCGTTCAAATTTAGTTTATAACATCGTTACTGGTGACGAAACGTGGATCTATTCGTACGAGCCAGAAAGTAAACAACAATCTACCGTTTAGGTATTTCAAAATGAACCAAAACCAACAAAAGTTGTCAGTTCACGCAGTGGTGTGTTTCTTTGGTTTAACTGGACATGTAGCAACCGTGGCTTTAGAGTATCGAAAAACCGTGAATGCTGATTGGTATACTACAATTTGTTTGCCGGAAGTCATCGATCAAATAAGAAGAAACAATCGAAATCGACGAATTATTCTCCATCATGACAACAACAGCTCTCACTCAGCCCGTCAAACAGTTGATTTTTTGTCCAACAAAAATGTTGAATTAATGACTCATTGTCCATATTCACCTAATTTATCACCTAAAGATTTCTTTTTGTTCCCAAATATCAAAAATAAAATGCGTGGTGAGCGATTTTCGTCGGCTGAAGCAGCGGTTGAAACATTCCGGACACTGGTTTCTGAGGTACCATCTTTAGAGTGGAAAACGTGCTTTAGAAATTGGTTCGAGCGTATGCAAAAGTGTATTGACGTCAAAGGCGAATACTTCGAAAAACAATGCTACCGTTTACCAAATTTCATATGCGTTTTTTCATACCGTTTCCAGAAATTTTTCCAGCAGCCCACGTAAAATTGAGAATTACAGAACAGAGTAATATCACAATAATGTTATGTGATTGTGAGCCTAGTGATGACGGAAAAACGGAGATCAAAGATATTTTTTGGGAAGGGGAACATATTTGTAATGGGAGATTTTAACAGTACATATTCAACAGGACTGGGATAATACGGAGAAACAACAAGAGATAATAATGGGAAAAGAATACTAGAATATTGCCAAATGAAAAATTTAATAAAAAAATTTTGTGCAAATCGTTTTTGATTGCAGTGAGAACCTCGAGCAGCCTCTGGACAGCTGTTTCAGCCCTGCTTGGGGCTTCTTCAGCAGAAACGTAGCTCGACATTCCCACTGCAGACCAAAAACGACTTGCACAATTTATTCGCAAATGCGATGTAAGAACGATGAACATATAAAATAGCGACATCTTACTATCGCTTGTTGACCTAACATTGCAGTAGGATAGACAAATTGAAGCGGGATTGGCTCCTAATGAGTCCCCCATGCAAGGCGGCCATGCTTGCTGTCAAAGCATAACATCAAATCCATTTATTTATCCAAAAAGGAAACTACCTACCTAAAACAGATTACCTACTCTCCAAAAAAGGCCACATACCCTTACAAAATCTGAAGGTATGTTCCTGTGGGCCTGTATATGTTACGGGAAATGACGTTAAGAGGGTAATCATGTTATTAACCGGGTGATATCATTATTGACTGATTCTTATGGGAATTAACGTTATTATTCGGATTTTAACGACAATTCCCAATAGTGAAGGACAATGTTAATTTTTTTATTCAATATTTTTTTATTCAATATTCAATTTATTTATTATTATGAAAATGTTGAAACGGAAAAACAAACTTATTGGTTTATTTATTAATCAGTTCTATTATCACAAGATAAACTTCCGTGACATTTGGAATTGCATAATCTTCTAGCTGACCTAGAAGCACATTTTTTATTTTTACGTTTGGTTTTACACTGGCAGCGTTGGTATCCCTGTGAACCTGAGATACTGCCGCCGGCAGCTGCCTCTCTTAGACTTATTTCTCGGTCATGGACTGGCTGTAATAGTTTTTGCTCTTTCAGCAATTTTTCTTTGCATGGATTAAACTGAGATCTGGTATATTTGTGTTTCAACATGCCACTCTCCGTACCTAAAAAGTTTAATTTAATTTAAACTTTCTATTTTCCAAGAATAGCGAAAAGTATTTAAGTGGACAGTATGTTGGTTTTTAAATATTATACTAACAAAGCTTATACATGTTATCTTCAATCTTAAATACTACTGCTAACACGTTACGCGGTGATCCACGTGCTCTATCCACATCAGGTATAGGAACACGCACTGTTGTTCCTTCTTCAACTGGATGAAATTTTGCATTAGATAACTTCATCATCTTTTTTGCTTGTTTTTCCAAACATTCCTTGGACAGCTGTCTTTCTTTAACAATGTTCGCTTGATTCTTACAGTTTAGACAAATTCGGTCCTCGCTCTGAGCTATAGCCTGAGGTAAAGAAATGGAACATGTCTCACATGTCAATGTACTCTGAGAACCTAAAAACACTTCATTCGGATGCCATTTCTAATTCAAGGAAATAACTCACCAAATTGATCCTCAATTAATCTGTTATCTTCTGTTTCTCGGAAAGCTTCATCATTGTCGTTTGCAGTTTCATTTACAAAGATCGGCACATCATTTTGGGATACTACATCCTCGTTGTGATCTATTGGTTGGTTTAAAGCGGCCTCAACATCTTCTTCTTTGTTTAAGTTCACAATTTCATCGTAAGGAATGCCAACTGATGCTAAGCCTACTCTTGCTAGATAGCCGAACATTACTTCATAAGGAGATCTGCCAATTCCTAAAAAATGAATTGATGAAAAGTATAAGGAAGGAATTTGATAGTGTTGATTAAATAAATTAATTCAAAGACGGAAACAGGAGGACAAAAAAATCCTGTCACTTTCGGGGACTGAAGTGACAAGATCTTTTCTGTCCTTCTGTTACTGTTTCCCTCTTTTATTCATTTATTTAAAAAAGGGGATGCTTACCAGCATGAAATGCACGATTTTTTTGAAACTGTATGAATTTTAAACCAGGCGGCCGGTCTTTGCAGTGATTTTCTGCAACCCAAGCAGTCAACATTTCTTCAATATCTCGACTTTGGCTGTGTCTCGGCTTTCCATGCACGATTTTAACATCACCCCACATATTGTGAAGTAAAATGGCCGGTGCTCCAAACGTTGTATAAATATCTAAGAAATTAGCTGCTACTTCTTCCGAAGGGGCGCAAGCTGACTGATTCTCTGGACAGCCCCAGGATTGTCTCCATTTCCAGGATAAGAAACAATGAAAACAGTTTAATAGCAGATGGACAGATTGGGAAAAGATCTTTCCAATTCACGATTGATACGGGACCGAATGTGTCCATTATAAGAACAGATCTTTTACCAAAGTGGAAGCTAAAGTATACCACATCCAAACAGTTACTGGCGAGGTTACTCCAGTTTGTGGTGAAGCTGAAATTGACATTAAAATTGAAAGTATGAAATTTAGATACAGGGTGTTAGTGGCAGACATTGTTGATGATTTCATCCATTGAATTGATTTCATGAAGAAAAACTGTTTAGTTGTAGATTTGAAAACCCGCCCTTTTACTTTTCAATGCTCTAAGAACTACAATTTTTGTCAAGTGATTTCTTGATAAACCAATATAAAACGGTAATCGTGATAGGTCTCAGACTGCATGTAAATTAGATCCACTTGTACCCGCGAATTAAAAGTAGAGTGTAAAATAGGTTTGGTTCTAGACCTCTTTTCGGATTCGATGATTTTTTCTGACAATGAACACAAAGTCCTAAACACGCCATTATTGTTTTTGTTGTTATATTACAATACTTGGTCTTTAGTTCGGCAACCATTCTGTGGAATGAATTATGTCAAATAACTCTTCGTAATAAAGGACAGGTGCTGAGTTATCTACTACAGGTTTTATTAATCGTTCTTTGCCACTAATCATCAAAACGTCATATTTTTTGATCATCCTATAATCTTTCACTGATTTCTTTGATCCAGGTAACGTCCACATTGCGGTCATTATACTCTGTGACGCTTAAAAATGCTTTATTATCTTCGCGCTTTTTACTTATCAAAGATGATATAGCTTCATCAAATCTTTTGCGCATATCGCCAACGTCCGTTTTAATTAGAAACGGATTTACAGTCAATACAAGTTCGTTGTTCGCTTGTTTTAACAGACTCGGATATTTTTTCTCTAGCACTTTCACCGATACACAACAACGTGAACAATACAACATCCCCATTCTTGGCGACCATTTCCACCCGGATAGTACCGATAATATCCGAACCGTGTTTATATTAATAACCCCTTGTAATTGTCCGAAGAATGACGTTAACACCCTATTACAAGGGTTATTAACGATATTTCCCGGTAAATAATGTTAATAACCATCGCAATAGGGTGTTAAGGTCATTACCCGGTATATAATGTTATTATTCCGTTTATCAACATTACCCGTAACATATACATCGACTAAAAAAAATTGTTTGTCAGCAATTGTGTTTCTGAACATGAACGTTAGTGTGCTAGATCACTATGGATCACTAGGTTCGCCGTAGGTGCCTTCATCTCATTCCTTCAATTATAAAATCTGTCAATCTATAGAAATTTTCTAGCATTCCAACAACCTACTATGGTACTGACTTTTATCTTCATAATACCCTGTAAAATCTCATTAACGATCCATTACGCCCCAACAAACCAATTCCTGCCCTCTGATCCAACCCACTGCCACCTCGGACCACTATAAATACCACGACAAGGGACGTACCTATTCAGTCTCGATGATTAACGAGAAGCATTCTCAAGACCATCAGCATCAGCAGCAGGCAGCAGACATCAGCAGAGCTGGTTTGTGAAGTATTGTTGCAATGAAGAACGAAATATCGCGTCGGCAGTAGTAGAAACCGGAAACCAGTCTTCGATACTTCATTTCTTGAAGGTTAGGTGATGTTCCTCTGTCTGTAGTATTAGTTTTAACAAATACAATGTCACCGACGCACAGTGCGTCGAGCTGAGGACAAAAATCGAAAATGCAACATTTTTTTAAGAGACAAAAAGATTTTAATATTTACTAGTAAGTATCTAAAAGCTAAATAAAATCACTATCTCCTTGATTACTTTGTTTTACGTAACTATCTATGATATTGTTTTTGAAAGTTTAACGGCTGCATGCTACAATGACATTTGAGATTTTGTGAATGAACTTTCATAATCCACTGGAAAAAAAAATTTTTAATAATTTTGACTGTTGAGCCTAATAATGGAGTCTTCTATTACAGGTATGTATAATTTCAAACGAATTTAGGAGGATGTTTTAACATTAGAACTGCAAATAAAAATTATGTTATTGCAAGAATTAAAAGTAAAGTTTGATCGAATATTACAAAAATACGTAAAAAAAATGTATCGAAATTTTTTTCTAAATTTTATTCCTTCGTCCATATATTTTACAAAAACAAGAATTTCTCCTGCTACTACCTGCTAATTCAACGAAAAAAGTTTGTTTTAGCAACAATATCCCACAATATCACGAATGGACAAATTTTTGACAAGTGGATTTCCTGTCAAGGAAACATCAAAGTCGATGCAATCAGAGGGCACATATTAAACCTTTTAAATATATCCGATTGTCCGAACAGTGAAAACAAAGAATTATCTCAAGCCTGTGTTTATTTTGACCTGAATTTTTGACCTATTGTAGATTCTGGAGGCAATGTTCCCGAAATCGAATTTTATTCACAAAACGACACCATATTTTCTTGGAAAGCCAATTTAATTTACCAAAAAATTTGTTGAGCTTGATTAATAAAGTAAGACCTATGGAAGTTCCTGGGCCGAATCGAGGGAGACCTCAAAAACCATTTAACGCAACGTCTACAAAAACTAAGAAACGTAGAGTGGAGGATCTTGTTGCATCTAGGACAACTGAAGAATTAAAATATGCAGCGGATATTTCAGCACGTGTGTCCACTATAGGCGCAGTAAATAGTAATTATACCAACTCTTTGTCACCGCAACAAGCTTTGGCTTTGTATTTTGATTTGGATTTATCAGAAAAGAAATACGAGTATCTGAGAGCGACAGTGAACGCAGTACACAATTTTTTTTTCCCAGCTTATACGCCTTGAAACAAATAAGAAAACAATTTCTTCCAGTACCTGTGGAAATTACGGATACAATGGCGACTGTCGACCTCCAACAGCTACTAAATAGGACTGCCGACAGTATTGTTGAAATTGCTAATATAGAGCGAAATACAAGTACAACCTTAATATGTAAATGGGAATTTGACGGGAGCTCAGGACACAGTACATATAAACAAACGTTTTCTGACTCCGACTCGGAAAAAACAGACGAATTCTTGTTTTTCATAACTTTTTGTCCCCTTAAATTGGTTGATAATAATACCGCTGATGAGTATTGGAAAAACCCCCATCCTTCTTCAATATTGTATTGTAGACCCATAAAATTTACATTTATAAAAGAAGATGCCAAACTTGTATTAAGCGAAGAAAGCGCTATGAATACACTGATAAGCGCACTTACAAGCTACTCCTCTTCCAAATCAGAATACAAAATTCATGTTTCTTTTGACATGTTATTCACCATGATCGACGGTAGTGTATGTAATATTGTATCGGGAACTAAGGGAGCATCAAAATGTTACATTTGCGGTGCTACTCCAAATGAGATGAACATGGGTACAATAGGTAATAAAATACCCAAAGAAGAAGTTTCGGCTTGTCTCCTCTTCATTCCTGGACAAGGTGTTTCGAGTGCTTATTACATATAGCACACAGACTACCGTTAAAAACTTGGCAAGTACGTGGTTCCGATAATAAAGAAGTTTTTGAAAACAGGAAAAGAAAAATTCAAATTGCTTTTAAGGAAAAAATGGGCCTCATTGTTGATAAACCCAAACCTGGATTTGGATCCACCAACGATGGAAACACTGCCAGGAGATTTTTTGCAAATGCAAAATTAACCGCAGAAATTACTGGGGTTAATGAAAAACTAATTGAGAATTTTTCCATAATTTTAAGAGTTATTGCATCTGGGATTAAAATTAATTTATCCAAATTCACTAAAATTTAAGAAGAAACGAAAGACCTCTACTTAAAGGATTACGACTGGTATTATATGCGTAGTAGTGTTCACAAACTACTTGCTCATGGTGCAGACATCATTTCGTTTTTTGATTTACCTATTGGCCAACTTTCAGAAGAGGCTTTGGAGGCAAGTCATAAAGAATTCCGGAAACATCGTCTATCTCACACGAGGAAATCCTCACGGATAAACACGAATGCAAACTTATTAACATTACTTTTGCTGAGATCCGATCCTTTAATAGCACAATTAAGAAACCCAGTTTTGAAAAGATCTCACAATCCAAATACTGAAATACAACCCTACCTGATGAAATCAGAAAATTTCTCTACAGAAGGTACATTAGCCGTGAACTTCGAAAATTATGATGAATCGTCAAGCTCCGTTGAATCTGAATAAAACTTGTACAATTTAGAATTTTTCCACATTATTTATAATAATTTAATTTTATTTAATTTCAAATTATTATCATTAATCTCTAATATTGATTTAATTTGATTATTTGCATAAGTCTGATTTTTGTTCATTAATCCTAGAGATAATTAAAGTTGTTTTCATTACCGGAAATATTAGTTAAATTGATGATGATATTTTCGACAATTCTCTTTAATGTTTATTGTATAGTTGTTGTTTAAACAAATTTTTGTTCAGTTATTCACATTTAATTACTCAATAGTTATCTTAAAGAAAATTTGGATTTGATTATTTCTGTAACTGAAGAAAATTGGATTTTAAAACATTAACTGAACGCCCTGTATATATTCCAGTGATATTATTCTATTTTTAATTACTGCAACTCTCCGCAATATAAATCCAAAACCAAAAAAATTAAATAAAAGCGAATTAAGATTTTTGTCCATTTACGCCTATCATTCGGCGCACTGTGCTACGTCAATATTTATGTTTCGGTCGATTTTAGTATTTCTTTTTACATTGATTTTCTATAATCAATTTTCTTGCTCGCTTGTGCAATTCAGACGGTTTACGATATATTCCGGTCGCGTAAGTCAGTTCTGTCATTACGCCTTCTTCGAATTTTTCTCTTCTTGAATAACAATTCATCTTTTAGAACATAATATTTGGTCTAATCTCTTTCTTGTAGGGTTTGTTCTTTTGGCGCTTTCTTCAAAATGTCGGTTTTCTTCTGATGCTGTATCATACCTGGAAAAGCAATATTTCGTCCTCTTTGGTTTTAATTATCTTGATCAGGCCTAATCATGCGAGGGGAATATATCGGGGTATATTCTCCTTCTACCATCGCACAGGCAGTGCCAGTTCCCGCTTGACGCTCAGTTGCTTCAGTTTCAACAACCAACGATATACAAAACTTATGTAGATAATATTCTTTATGGAAAATGTTGTAGTGACGAGCAATATTATATCGTTTTACGCTCAACAGTTTACCGCAAATAATACATTCTGCATTACCTGTACTGTTTATAACAGTTTAACACAGGTACTTAAATTCATAATTTTGGTTCATGTTTGTATTTCACGAGAGCCACACGTTTTATAACTTCTGTTGGTACACGATCGGCTGGCAGGCTGGCTAATTCTTATTGACGTTTCATTGACGACTATAGAATAGTGGGAGATACTACAACGTGGCTCTTCTCGTATTTTATGCCCAGGCCTGATCTTGATCGTTAACATGTCATTAAAACATTTTTCTAGGACTTCTTATTGCCTTTAGTTCTAGTCTACTTGAGTGGAACTTTGTTTCTACTTCTGTTGTCGTTCTACTAATTGCGTAGGCTAACGGTTTTGTTTGCGTGTAAAATCGTAGTTATGCTAATACGTAGACACTAAAACACTTATATAATAAAAATAATTATATAATTTACAGCAAATACCATCGACATACATATCTAATAATATTTATATTGTATTATAACTGTGATTCCATAAATGTAATGAATCTTTTTATTTTCATTTTTAATCGGCAATTTAAAATAGATTCACTGTCTTTTATATTATTACATTTTTCATGTTTCATGTTTCTATTTTTAAGAAATTCAAAATACTGTTGGAATACAGTTTCTAGCCTCATAAAAAAATTAAATGTTTCCGGATTGCTATAAAATAAGCAATTTTTCTTAAAACTTTTCAAAGTAGGCTGTGCTTCTAATGTTGCCTGCTCTACAGGAACTGTAGGCTGTGCTTGTAATGCCGCCTGCTGTACAAGAATTGTAGGCTGTGGAATTGTTCTTTCGGCAAGTGGTTTCCGTTTTTTTGCAGGCGACTCGTTCTTCTTACTACTCTCTTGCTATCAGTTCTGGGCTTTTCTCACATTTCAGGTGTAAAATATACCTAAAAGATACACACTTTAGTTGGTTTGATATTTTTAATACGTTACAGTGTTTATTTTAATACATTGGCACAAGTCGCACCTCACACAGCCATGAATGGGCTTCCAGTCCCTTAGATTTACTTGGTCAGTCCATTGTTTCCTCCTTACACGATCTCAAGGAAAAGCTTTCATCAGAAATCCCTACGATGACTGATTCGAACAACCAATTGCCACACCCAACCATAGTACTGTAAAGAATTGTTTTATAAATACCATAAGTGCATATTTCGATACAGTACTTATAAACCTCATCAGCGTTATTTTGTAAGATCAAAAAAAAACTGTAATTTTTTTGTAACTTTTATTCATTAATAAATGTAGGTATTTATTACCAAAAATAACTTACGAAGTTATAAGAGTACGGACAGTATCAAATTGTTATTTCTTTTTATTAGTTGTTACACAATACTATACTTCTGGGCTAGGATTTTTAAAAAATGTTTGTAGTTAATATTAAAAGAAATTCTTACCTTTGTGTCACACTCAATAAATAACAAAAATTCTTGTCTACGAATCTGACAACTAATTTCTTAGTAACAGTAAAGTCAACAACAATATAGTATACACTATTAACAAAAACAATTACCTGATTAATCAACAACACTATTAAACAGTCACAATCGTCTCAATGTAGGTTAAATTAACGAATAACCATATGAAATAACATTTCTCTTACCGCATCAAATACGCTTAGAACAAATATGGCTACCGACCTTGGTAAGTAAAGTCGAAAATCGCTCGCAACCAATAGAAATCGACTTCACGTATGTCCACACTCTGATTTAAGGCACTCTAGTAGTTATTAACACTAGACGCATATGTGTGTAACTCGGCTCTCTGTGCTCTCGGGTTATAAATGTTCAATGTTGGTATTTTCGTTCACTCCGTTTTAATTGTTTGAAGTCCTTTTTCTTGATCGCATCTTTTGGTATTTGTAAAATATCAGCTCATCAACTGCTTCCAATTTTGCGCAATTTTGCAATTCTTCATGCACGTTTTTCAGATGAGCGTTATAACTACCTAATACTTTGCTCATGATTTTGCCAAATACTTCGCGGCATTTGCTGACCCTTTCGAATTGTCCTATTTGATCTTTAGTAATGGCAGCAGTCATCTCTGATTCCATTGTTTCTTCAAAGGTAGAGGAGGTCTGGTAACAATGGCCACCTGATTATTAAAAAATCAGAATTAAAAAAGTTAATCTACACATTTTAATGTGTTCGTGCCATTTAAAGTTGCATGAAGAGATGGAGTGAAATTAATTTAAAAATAAAGGAGTCCGCCCATTAGACCTGACCGTAATAAGACCGTATCCGGACCGACACAGTCAAAAACCGCCCGTACCGGTTCCGACAGGCTTCAGACCGTGCGTTTCCCCATTTAAATATATAGAAAGAATGTTTTTTTGACTGTGTCAGTCCGGATACGGTCCTATTACGGTCAGGTCTAATGGGCGAACTCCTTAACCGGTGAAAGTGGGCACTGTACCATCCTGTTGTGGGGTACAGCGGTCACTTTGATAATACTAGTGACCACAACCTTTTTTATTTGTTTTTATTAGAAAGTTCTTATATAAACTAGATTTTTAATGCAAACGAGTATATCATTGTATGTTATATCTCGATGGATCAACACTAAACTGAAAGGAACTCGTAGCACTGGAAGTTTCACCTGTTCGCATGTCAGAGTCCGTTAATAATAAATCTCTGTGACTTTATTATTTTTAGTACTATTTTTATTCTTGATTTCTTGCTTATATTTTTGTCACTCATGTTCCTACTTCTAATCATTTTTACCTTATTTTTCTCTCACATTAATTTTCACTGAATTCTAAATTTTCAGCTCATATAGAGTTAATTTTAGTGTTGTGATTAAATTTTCGGGTAGTTCACTCATACAATACAAAAACATATTGACTTGACTCTCCTTGGGCTTATTATCTAATCTAGTGGCTAATCGGATTCTGTCGAACCTCTGGTTCCGTGCTTTCCATGTGTTTGGTTGATTAAAATCATTGGGGTTTATATATTATAATATGACACTTTATTCAGCATGTACTTCTTATTCTGACTTATTTCTTCTTCAGACTTCAAACTTTGGGTGTAATAATGAACATAACCTTATCACTGATTAATTTTGTTTGTCTTCACCTTTTCTCCTAGTGGTTGCGTCTTTCACCAACTTGATCCCATGTATTGTTATTAGCTGCTTGTTAATATATATTTAAACAGGTAATAGATAATAAAATTTCTATTCATTAGTATGTAATAGAACCTACACGTGTCATCCATACATAATAGTCATACAGTCGTACAAAACAATAGAGTATCGAATGCATAGAACGAAACATTTCCTGCAATCGCTGGATTGGATTTCGACCGCGCCAACCCATGGTAAACCCATCTACTACCACCAGTATGTGGAAGTTTCCACGTCTGATCTTGACGAATGGACCCAAAATGATCCACGTAGATTGTATCAAAAGGTAACGCCACCTTTTCGATAGGGTGTAAGAGCCCCTCGCCACGCCTGTAATCACCTTTTGCACCAGCACATGCCAAAAACTCGCCACACACTTTTGCACGAATCGCTTCATTTTGGGAAACCAATACTCATGCTTCAACAACTGTACACACCCCTACTATAATAGTACATCGGTTGCTATTCGCCATCCAACTGTTTTTGTATAAGGACCGCCCCGAACCCTATCTTCCTTGCATCTGTACGCAACTCTGTTTGTGCCGCTCCAGAGTATAACGTCAGTACGGGATCATTCACAAGCAGTCCTTTAGATAATCGAACGCCTCCTGCTGTTCTGTTTGCCAACATCACGCCTCGCCTTCCTTTGTTAACATCGTCAATGGTTGCGCCAGTATGGCAGTCTTTATCATTTCGCCTAAAATAACTTGCCAATCCCAGGAATTGTCTCACACCATGCACTTTTTCCGGTATTGAAAAGTCAGCAACCGCCTCTACCTTCCGTCACCCAGGCCTGACACATCTGATTCTGTTTCGAGGACCAAATACTCTTCGGTGGGCCAAGGGCGCGTGCTGAGTGCCCGCCAAATTATGAAGCCAGACTGGTATATGAAACACAGACACGAATACCAAATGAATGTGTATTTAACGTAAACTACGTACAGGTGTAATATCATCTATTAGGCGATACTGTTGCATTGCTCCTAGTTTGGGGTAATCGCGCTGCACTAGAGGGAGCGGGGGGTCAAGAGGATGCACCTGGGCGCACGCTACTCCTTGGTACTCCGTGCACCGCCAAAGGGGTCAATTGGTAGGAAGCTGTTGGTCCCTCGTACTCTGCGGCGACCTCTAGACGGCGTGGAGGAGACGGCGGCAGCGGTGATACGGCTCGGGGAACCTGAACATCTTGATGGGCATCCCTTAACAATCGCCGTAGGTGGAGGCGCTTCTGGCGGCTCTTCTTCACGAGCGTCCGCGCTGGGTGATGCGGCGTCGGTGTTGGTGTCGGTGCCAGCTTGCTGATCCTGGAGCCTTGATCCTGGAGTTCGGTTCGCAGGGCTGATTGTGTACTGGCCTATTCGGCTACAGTAGTGGCTGCGTCAGATCGGGCCTATTCGGCGTGCCGGCTGAATTTTATGATGGCCTATTCGGCTAACAGCTGCAGGTGCCTTCGTACGGGCCTATTCGGCTGACCGTAATGAAGTGCCGTGCTAGGGCCGTTGTCGGGTTTATAAAGGCCTGCTCTAATGATTCTTCTTAGAACGATCTTCTTGGTTTCCGACAAATCGGTTAATTCCAGCTATGCTGGTGTGTGCGGCCGTAGTTTAAATTTTACGTGGAAATCGCTTTCTCAATGCGCCCCTTAATGAGCTTGCTAATGCTCACGCTGCAGGGGTTTGGGGATTACGGCCCGGGATTATTTGCGCGGCGTCGTTTCGACGAATTTTTTAGATGTTGACGTGCGTTTATGTGTTACTATGCTGCGTGCATTACAACTCCAATTGGGTGTTCAAAAAGCTGCAGTTCACCATGTTCAACTTAAGCCCCACTTGTTTCACCAAGGTCAGCATGTTTTCTAGTAGCTCTAATCCACCTTCCACCGTAACCGCACGTCGTCCATACACGCCAAGACCTCACTGTGTTGCAGTCCGCCTAGCATTTTGTTGACAATTCGGTGGATCACCGCCGGAGCTTTCGCCAAGACAAAGGGTATTCGTAAATATCCGTACTGCCCATCAGGTGTTATAAATGTCGTCTTTCCCACCGACTCCGGATGCATGGGCACCTGGTGATAACCCTGCGTCAAATCTAAAGTTGTGTATTAATTTTTTCCCGTTAATTTACTCAGCTGATCGTCGATCAGTGGTAATGGATACCTACCTTTCACCGTGACTTTATTTAACGTCCTGTAATCTACACACATTCTCGCATCGCCGTTCTTTTTTGCCACCAATATTGAAGTTGCATAATTAGAGTTTGACTCCCTAATCACGCCACCTTCTAGCAACTGCTGGACATTGTCTCGCAACAACGCCCTTTCCAAAACGGATAATCTGTACGACCTCTCGGTGGTAAGCTTTATGTGCATTTCGCCTAAATGTGTCAAACCTAAATCAGTCGCCCCCTGTGAAAAATTGGTCATTATCTTACACAATACGCCCTTTAAACTTTGTATTTCGTCTGTGGTAATGTCGCCTACATCCATTTGTTCGAGATCTATCTTATGCAAATATTTAGAAACAGAACTCACCTGTGGTGTTTGCCGATCGCCACAAATCTTTCGCCTTAACTGCACCCGACCAGGTTTTAGTGTGATTCCCGCTCGCCTGATGTTACTTATCGCTATTGAGCTCGTTCCATTATCGTTGTGGACGATTGCCTCATGCACCACAACAAGTGTTCTTCGAACATTTCGCCCCTAATTTCTCTGGTTGTTCGCCGGAGATGTTGACATCAACACACCTGCTGCTCTGTGGGCCAAGTTGCATCGTCTGTGCGACTCACATCACAAAGGACGTTTCCCGCACTTCTAGTCCCACGAGTAAGTCACCAATAACGTCACTCTTAAGGAGGATCGTCTTTCCTCTTTTCACTAATAGAGCTTCGCCCACCAACGCCCATGTTGGTTGCTCCAGGAATACTTCTGCCCCCACCAACTTGCACGAAGTGACTAATGCGTTAGACCCCGTCCAGCACTAAGTCGAGCTCCACCTCACCCAACGCCCTTGTCACCCCGTCAAACCCTTTGAGCAACGTGTCATTTGCCTTGAATGGTAATACCAGCCGCTCCGCGCAGGTAACTGTCATCAGGTTCCGGTCGCTACCGGTGTCTCAATACACCTTCACTTTCTCGCCTTGCCTTGTTGAGGCATTTTCTTATACGCCCTATCTAATTCATTTAATAGCAGATACCTTCTTCGCCTTTTAGATTGCTCCTGCGCCTCGCTGCTCTGGACAATTAAACGCCTCATGTTCGGAAGCTGATACATCCTGCACCGCTTCATTTTGAGTTTTGGACTGTCTTTCCTACAATGAGATAGTTATAGCATTTGAAGAGGTTAGTCACCGATGTCTCATCCTGTTTCATTTTTTCCATCGACAACGCCTTACTCTTTTTCACCGAGCTAGACTGCACCGTGTCTAGTCCCTTCTTTTGTGAAGCACCAGCTCCTCCGGGAACATCGAATACAATTCTGACGGCGTTTTGCATTTTGTCGCTTATGCATTTGCCTGGTAATCCCTTTATGATACAGGACACCGCCTTTTCGCCCGTTATATCGTACCTTACGCAAACCGCCAACTTTGCATTTAAGTAGTGAGTCATGGTCTCAGGAGGATCTTTAGGATTTTAGATACATAGCTCCTACTAATATTTTAGCTTATCTATGTCATATTTTGAGGCATATAATTTTGTGATTATGAATATTTTTAAAACTAATTAACAAGTTCCTGTTGGATCCTGGTTGATATCTTCTTCTGTTCAGGGGCAAAACTTCAACAAAAAAACACCACCGCTTCTGGTCTGCGTAACTGCTGTACTTTTGAAGATCTTTGGCTGTATGTCTTCTGCTCGTATTATTTGGAATTTTGGTAGCTTACTATAGGGTAGTTTGTGTTTAACGGGTTGTCCGTTATTATTTCTGAATTCTGTGATATCTTTTTATAAGATTGTTCTTGAATTTTCTTGTTTTTACGTAAAACTTTGTTGCCTCTTATACGTATTCTTGGATGTAGCTTATACCTGCGCTTTCGTGAAGGTCTTTGATTTTCGAATATCTATCTTTGGCAAGGATTAATCTGAGACATTTATTTTGTATGATTTGCATCTTTTTGAGGTTCTTGGCAGCTGCTGCGCACCATATCGGTCCAGCATGTGTCAGGATTGGTCGTAAAATTGTCTTATATAATAGTTTCTTGTTCTTTATGTTAATTTCGCTGTTTTTGGACATGAGGGCGTATATTTTCTTGAGAGTGTAAATCGTTTTCTTACATGCATTGTCGATGTGTTCTCTATACGTTAGTCTTTTTTCGAGAGTGACTCCTAGGTACGTTATTTTGTCTCATATTGGGTTTGTAGTGCCATATAATTTGGCGGGATTGGGCAATCTAGTCTTATTATAATTTTTGCTGAAAGTTATTACTTCTGATTTCGTTGGATTTATTTTGATTTTCCGTTTTTCATAGTATTTTTCAAGTACTCTCAGGTGTATTTCTACTTTTTTGGTTGCAACTATTTCAGAGAACGAATGGTTGTATATGACTGTATCATCTGCAAATAGTGCAAGTTTTGTGTTTTTCAGGGTTGGAATGTCGTTAATATAAATATTGAATAAGACCGATCCCAGGATGTAGCCTTGCGGAACACCTGCTTTGATATATCTTGGCGTTGCAACCACACTGTCTACTTTTACTTGCAGATATTTGTCTGTGATATACGAATTAATTAGCTTGATTAAAATACACGGTACTTTTAATTTAATCATTTTATATATGAGACCCTGATGCCAAACTCGAAGGCCTTCTGGATGTCTACGAGTGCCAAGGTGGCAACTTTAGTTTCGTTAAATGCCCTGCTAATGTCAGTTACTATTCTATTTTTAAAAGATACTGGGAAATGATTTAATTTTATGATTGCGTTTATTATGTAAGTGAATTGCACGAGTGTTCTCTTCGGAATACGTTTGAGAATTATGTTCTGTATTTCATCAGAACCTGCTGCTTTGAGTGGTGGCATTTTTTTTGATTATGTTTATGTACTTCTCCGGGTTTGGTCAGGTATTCTTGGTATTCATTGGAATTCACATTGTCGTAGTGCAGAAACTTTCTTACCTCTTCTGTCATAACCTGTTGTTCAGAGTGGTTCTCGCTGATGTCATGTATTCTTTCGAAAGTATCTGCCAACATTCTTTCGGAAGTATCTGCCAACATTTCTGCTTTCTCCTCATTTTCCAATATTCCTCTTCGTCTAAGTGTAGGTATGGGTTCGTATCTTCTTGTTAGATTTTTAGTTAATTTCCAGATGGATCCGTCTGTTGTTTTAATATTTTTGAGTTTGGTATTCCAAGTCTTGTTTCTATGATTTGTTATTTCTTTTCTGATGAGACTGGTTAATGCTGTCATATTTTCTTTATCCTGCTGATTCCTGTAACGTTGGAATTGTTTTATGGTGCGATTGCGTTCCCTTATTAGTGCGACTATTTCCTGAGGGAATGTATTTTTCTTGTAATTTTCGATTGTTTTTCTTTTCGTTGTTTCCTTCAGCGTTGTTGCTATGTTTTCTGTGAGTTTTCTGACTTCTTCTTCTAGGTCTGGTATTGATGTGATATTATTATTTGTAATCGTCTTTTGATTCAATATCTGTTTAAAAGAACCCCTTCTGTTGTTTTGTAGCCATAGATGGACCTCTTGGTTGTCATTTCTTCGACACTAGTATCGAGTACAACTGGATAGTGATCAGAATTCAGCTCCTCTATAGTTTTTATTTCGAAGGCGGTTGTAATGTTTTTCATGAGAATAACGTCTACTGTCGTTGGCGTGCTTTCATTTCATTTGTTGGATGACGTGTGTGTTTTTCTGGAAAAAGTACATTGCAATTGTTTCGTAAGGAAAAGTCATGTATTAGGGTGCCTTTGTCCGGTGACAGTTTCAATATGTGTGTCTCGCGTTTAGATCTCCTATTATGATGGCTTTATCGGATAAACTAAACAGCTTTCTTAGGTCTAGGATTGACAGCCTTGGGCTGCTTGCTTTTTTAATTTAATTATGAGGCAATCTAAGTGATCCAGGTCTGGACGGGTTATTTGTGTAAAAATGTATCCGCGTATTACCACAGATCACCTAATAAAGAGAGGAAACTTAAAAAAATTTACTGCTTCTGTGCTGACATCTGTAGTTGACGCACGACAACGCTTGAACAACGATCATGGCGGGAAAATTGAACAATTAAAAATCTATAATCCCTTCCATTTTTTTTTCTTTCAAATTCAACTATAAAAAAGAAGAACAGTCCGAACTTTATTTTATTATGTAATTTAAAAGAATAATAGTAATTTACAAACATTTTATGTGCAAACATGTTGAATTGCAGATACAAAATAATTGTGTAACATAATATTCTAATTTATTTGCGTTTTCTTTTCTTTAAATAATATTCATGTGGCGATTGAAAAATTTTATCAAAATTCATGCGCATGTCACGTCCTTTTAAAACATTATTTAATTTCTTAATATAACTAAAAATTACAAGATTTACAATAATTATAATTAAAATATCAATTTTATCATTTTGATGCTCGTTGCACAGAATGTTGCAAACATTTGTGCGAAACTTCGTTTCGAATTTCATTTCTGAAGCCATCCCAAGCAGCAAGCAGTCGTTTTTATCACGTCATTATTTGGTCAAAATTGGTCAATGACGTCGAATGACCACTTTTAAACGTCATGTTTTCGTAAAAATTTTGTTTAAAATTTGACGTTTATAAATCACGTGAATAGAACGTCACATTAATAACATAAATTTGACACTAATTTTAAAAGTTTCGTTTCGATAATAAATTTAGTTACAGATTTGACAAGATATTAGATTTTGTAGCAAAATATAAATTATAAACATGATTGAATTTATTAATTAATACCATTTTAATACACAAGAAATTTACTAGACTTCCACGTATTACGGGGTATGCGACGCATGCGCCGACACTCGACACTGGGGCATTGTGCTTGCGTATCGTAATCGTAGTGCCCGTGGTGCTTAAATTTAGTGCGATTTGTTTTTAAGCGTTAATTTATTATGTATTAGCTAACTAAAGTATATTCTACTTGTATGTCTACCGGCTTTAGGTATTTATTGCTTTAGTTATTAGCAAACTGTGTAAAGAAGGTGGGTATTGGTAACTCATATTTCATAACTAGTGCTGGCAAAAACCGGAGAAAATTGAAACCGAATGATCGGTTTCTTTAAAAACCGGTTTTGTATAAAACCGGTTATCTAAATAATGGCTAAAACCGACTATTCAGATATCCAAAAATTGATTATTCGGATATTCGAATATCCAAAAACCGATTTTTCAGATATTCGAATAGCCAAAAACCGATTATTCGGATATTTGTAGCCTAAAACCGATTATTCGGATATTCGATATCCAAACACCGAATATTCAGATATTCGAAAAATCGACTATTCAAGTATCCAAAAACCGAGTATTCGGATACTTGAAAAACTATGTACTTGAATATATTCAAAAACCGACTATTCGGATACTCGCGAAATCTGTAATCTAATCTAATCTAATCTAATCTGTAAAAACTAGCATCTGGATTATCCGAAAATCGGTTAATTACGTATTAACAAAAACTGATTCATAAAAAACAGACTCGACTGAATTTTAACTCTAAACTTCAATTTTACAATGACTAGATGTTTTTTTTAAATATGAAATGAATTATGAATTACGTGTTACTTTACAGTTTATAGTACAGAAGGAAATACGATGTTGTACAAACTAATTAATAGTTTTAAATTTTTTTGTGAAATACCAGATTAATGTCAATTATTCTTGTTCTATCTAATGAACAATGTTCAACAAATTATGAAAGTAATGCAAATATTTTATGTTGTAAAACTTCGTTATTATACGGTGCCGAACAACATCTTATACCATAATAAACTTTTCTTGAATTCTCCGAAAGACGGTTGGGTACGTTCGAAAAGGCTACTCACAACAAAAACTAAAATTACTTTAATTCTTCTTCTTCGACTTCTAATATGTGGTTTAGAAGTACCACTAGACCACTTACATTTTTTTACATAGTGAACATAACAGATAAGATTTACCTTTTTTTTTAATACTTTCAACATTTATTCATTTGCAATTTTATTTGAGCTTTAAATTTGCTGCCTCAAATTCCTGAAATTATCTTTAAATGAGTAAAGAAATAAATGCGTAACTGTGTGTATAGTTATTTGAATTTCAAGTAGTTGGGCTATTTGAATATTTTTCACGATTCGAATAACCGGTTATTCGAGTATCCCATTATCCAAAAACCGATATTATTGGAATATCGGATTATTCAAATAATTGGATATTCGAATATCCGATTATCCAAATAATTGGATATTCGAATAACCGATTATCTGGATAACCGGTTTTCGGTTTTGTTTAAAACCTCGGATAATCCAAAACCGGTTAACCGGTTATCCAAAAAACCTATTTTGTTGCCAGCACTATTCATAACCTGTTATATTCATATTGTGGCGCGCCACCCGTTTTAGCTCAAGGCGTCAAGAAGTCGGTTCGTTATGCGTCATTGGCTGCCACGCCACCGGGGTCGACATCCAACAGCCTAGACTTTTCCGGCGATGGAACAAACTCGAATCTTCCAGCGTAGAGAATTCCAGACGGCAGCGAATGATATAAAATCGCCCGGCGTTGACTCACCGAGTCAGTCGAATTCGAACAGCGATCGTCGAAGTTAGATTTTAGTGTGAAAATAAATTGTTACAAATAAATTAGTTTTTAAGCTTTATTAAATTACGGTTAAGTTTTTATCGAGTGTTTTATTCGTTTAAATAAATAAACATAAACCCTAGAAACGTAACAATATTTTAACGGTCTTTGTGATAGGACTTTGACACTTAATTCAATTGTTTTATTTCACTATAGAGTAGAATCAAACTGTTTAGTAATAGCTTTTTATGATATTTTTATTTGGAATTTTAAAAAATATGTATGAATTGATTTAAAATATTATTTATTTATTGTTCGTAGGTATATGTATACATATGTACAGATATTTGAATAAAAATTAAAATATAATTTAGTTTCTTGGTTACTTATGCGTCATTAGATAATACAGTTAAAAATGACGTCATAAATACACGACTATTAGACGTAAAAAAATGACGTCGCCGGGCTGTGACATTTGCCCGTCATTTTTACGTCTCTACTACGTCATTGACATTGGTCATTCGACGTAAACGATGATCAATTCTTGACGTGAAAAAGACGACACCTTGCTGCTTGGGATATTTGGGTAGAACATCAGGTGTGTGCTATGTGTTACTTCTTTCACAAACTTGGAAAACATATTGTAATGTAATAAATGAAAACCTTCATGTTGTTTATATTTAATGAAACTATGTTCTGACAATTTCGCTGTTGTAAGTAAGTTTTCTTTACAGGCATTACAAGAAAATAAAAAAAAAAAGTTTTTATTCATTGCACCCGCCACGTACGGAGTTGCAAAATCTGCTACTACTGTGGGACTTGTGTGGTACTTGTTTTGATGCTTACAATATTTGGAACTGCTGTATTAATTTTTGTTTCTATAAATTGCTTAAAGTTTGCCAATGGCCTAACAGATTCATCTTCTTCACAGTTTCTTTATGGAGAATGTGGTGCAGAAAAAATATTTACGATTAGTGATTTAAAACTATTTGTGAATGTGGAACAAGTTGGATTTCTTATTGAATCAGACCTGATTTGTGAAAAGAAGTTCTCCAAAAGATCTTGATTAAATGCTCGCATTGGTATATATCGTAAAGTGATTTCAGCTTTTTACTTAAATAAATAAAACTACGCAGTGTAAAAATCCAATTTTTAAGGGAAGGTATATAAGATTTTACAGCACTATTAGGTGTGGTATAACACATTGACTGAAGAATGGGAATACCCAATTGCCAAAAAAATTAACGTGGAGAACTGCCCGTCACAGCACTCCGAAGAGCTTTTCCTGGTGGGGGAATTACACAGGCTGTTCCTTATTACTTTTAACAAGTGTGGACAATCATACATGTGAACAATTTCTATGCCGTCTATTAAATAATCTTGAAACTTTGTCCATATTATTTTGTATGCAGTGTCCTGCAGTAAAGAATTAATTGCTGCTACATTCGTAGAACCCTGGTGACATATAGCGGCAACAATATTCAACCCAATGTCTTAGCTTTCGTACAACTTCCTTAATTAAACGAATAACGTCAGCTGTTTGTGTGCTTGATTGGCAAAAGGTGAAAACAACAGGTTGTTTCCATTTTGATTTGATACCTTTCACCATAAAGACTAATGCATGATCAGCAAAGATAGCCTTTCTATTTGTTCCACCCAGATCTACAAGTCCTTCAACAAAATCAAGTTTCTTGTTGTACTGCACACCAGGTTCCAATGAAATTTCGTCAAACAAGAACGCAAATTTTGTTTATGTCTTTCATTTTTTTTACAGTTGCTGAAAGATGATGGAACACAGTGTCGTTTATTCCTGTTACAAATGGAATTTGATTTAATGTTGTAGCCAAAAGTTTACTGGATGGTAAGCTGAAGTACTGCGATAAAAATCTGTGTGCTTTTCCACTTTGCATGTACAAACTTAGTACAAAAACCTTATCATCTAACGTGTATCTTCTACCTTGGGGTTGTGAAGCTTGATTTTTTAACTGAGACTTGAAGAATTGTACAGTGACAGCATTAACACCTCTCAAATATTGAAAAGATGCTGATTTCTTTGAATAGTTTTCATTTTCTGTATTGTGGACAACTTTTGTGTTTTCTTACGAATAACTTTAATGTCCTTATTTCATGTGGTACAGCTTCTGTTCTAGGTAGACGCCTTCCTCTGCTTCGTTTTATTTGCAATGGACGTGACATTGTAAATAAAATAATTGAAGTCGACTCTTGTCTGATGAAAATGGTAAGAAATTTTTTTCTAAGCTTAATTATAATTTACTTAATTATCGATCGATAGCTTTTTTCACTCCCGACGAAGCTGTTAATCGATAGTGAAACGTTGAATGCTTTTCCAATAGTAAATAAAATAGTTTAGAAACCATTTTCTTGTAAATAAAATAATTTTTGTACAATATTTACAATGCTGTAAATTTATTTTTTACAAATGAAGAGTAAAACCTTAAATATTTCATAAACATAAAACAACTTTTTAAAGAGGCTTTAAAGATTTACCGTGTGTGGTAGCTGGGCTGAGGTAGGAGAAAAGTATGGTTCGGTACCTGTAATACAGACTATGTTATTAATGAAATGTTACAATTTCTTAACAACTCACTGGACGTGCTTGAACCGAGCTCTTGTATACCAATAACCCAAGCAGCAAGCAGTCGTTTTTAACAAGTCATTATTTGGTCAAAAATGGTCAAGGACGTCGAATGACCAGTTTTAAACGTCATTTTTTCGTAAAAATTTTGTTTAAAAATTGACGTTTATAAATCACGTGAATAGAACGTCAGTTTAATGATATAAATTTGACACTAATTTTAAAAAAGTTTCGTTTCGATAATAAATTTAGTTATAGATTTGACAAGATATTAGATTTTGTAGAAAAATATAAGTTATAAACATGATTGAATTTATTAATTAATACCATTTTTATAGAAAAATTTTGTGCAAATCGTTTTTGATTGCAGTGAGAACCTCGAGCAGCCTCTGGACAGCTGTTTCAGCCCTGCTTGGGGCTTCTTCAGCAGAAACATAGCTCGACATTCCCACTGCAGACCAAAAACGACTTGCCCAATTTATTCGCAAATGCGATGTAAGAATGATGAACATATAAAATAGCGACATCTTACTATCGCTTTTTGATCTAACATTGCAGTAGGATAGACAAATTGAAGCGGGATTTGCTCCTAATGAGTCCCCCATGCAAGGCGGCCATGCTTGCTGTCAAAGCATAATGAAAGATTTTAGAAAAATTTTGTGCAAATCGTTTTTGATTGCAGTGAGAACCTCGAGCAGCCTCTGGACAGCTGTTTCAGCCCTGCTTGGGGCTTCTTCAGCAGAAACGTAACTCGACATTCCCACTGCAGACCAAAAACGACTTGCCCAATTTATTCGCAAATGCGATGTAAGAATGATGAACATATAAAATAGCTTCAATTTGTCTATCCTACTGCAATGTTAGGTCAAAAAGCGATAGTAAGATGTCGCTATTTTATATGTTCATCATTCTTACATCGCATTTGCGAATAAAGTCGTTTTTGGTCTGCAGTGGGAATGTCGAGCTACGTTTCTGCTGAAGAAGCCCCAAGCAGGGGTGAAACAGCTGTCCAGAGGCTGCTCGAGGTTCTCACTGCAATCAAAAACGATTTGCACAAAATTTTTCTAAAATCTTTCATTATGCTTTGACAGCAAGCATGGCCGCCTTGATGAACATATAAAATAGCGACATCTTACTATCGCTTTTTGACCTAACATTGCAGTAGGATAGACAAATTGAAGCGGGATTTGCTCCTAATGAGTCGCCTTGCATGGGGGACTCATTAGGAGCAAATCCCGCTTCAATTTGTCTATCCTACTGCAATGTTAGGTCAAAAAGCGATAGTAAGATGTCGCTATTTTATATGTTCACCATTTTTATACATAATAAATTTACTAGACTTCTATTACGGGGTATGCGACGCATGCGCCGTCACTCGACATTGGTACATTGTTCTTGCGTATCGTAATCGTAGTGTCCGTGGTGCTTAAATTTAGTGCAATTTGTTTTTAAGAGTTATATAGTATATTCTACTTGTACGTGTACTGGCTTTGTTTTAGTTATTAGCAAACTGTGTTAAGAAGGTGGGTATTGGTAACTTATATTTCATAACCTGTTATATTAATATTTTAACGGTACTTGTGATAGGACTTGGGCACTTAATTCAATTGTTTTATTTCACTGTAGAGTAGAATCAAACTGTTTAGTAATAGCTTTTTATGTTATTTTTATTTGGAATTTTAAAAAATATGTATGAATTTATTTGAAATATTATTTATTTATTTATTGTTCATAGGTATATGTTGTAACGGTCCAACTGCAATAAAAAAAATAACCACGTTGGGCGCCAATTTTGTAACGCTTTACAAGGGCAAAAAAAAGAAACTTGGAAGGGGAAAAAAATAAATACAAACCTGTCGCGCAAGTCGCTCGTCTTGGTCCTCAATTTTGCAGTCCCTTCAAGACGGAATACACAGACCCTGGCTAGCACACTCGGTCGGGAGGGTCGGTAAAAAAAATAAAGCGCCACCCTGTGTATATCCTGTTGATTCCGTCGGCTGAAATAATCCACAGGGAGAAAGGGGAAGGGAGAAACGACCGCAACGCACAAATTTGTATTCAGTACGACCAAACAAAAGACAATTTGCAGCGTGAATATACCCGTTTATTACCTTTACCCAAAATAGACAGGTGATACAATGTGAGAGTTGTCGTAACCCGGGGTTTCAGGTAGTTAAAATAAAAAAAAGTTTGCATGAATCAACATTTACGATTTGGCAAAACTTTACCTCGGCCGCTTTAAATGCGCAACCCGCCCACGACGTTAACGTAACGAACAAACAAAAAAAAAAAAGCTACAGAACTGTCGACTGGCCAGCGAAAAACTATGTAGGGCGTGTGTTTCGAGTAAACAAGTAGAAACTTGCAAGCGCGTGCCCCTTGGACCCGGTTTTAGTCGGCGTCGGTTAACAGTGATATTAAACTGAATGAATGGCGTATTAAATTTAACAAAAAAAAATATTAAATATGGCAAAATCCAACCCCAATGGATACAAAAATGTAATGAGTGGCACAGCGCAATTAAAATGATAAACAAAGAGAAAAAAAAAAAACAAGTATTGAAAGAAAAGGGCAAGAAAAAAAAAGAAAACAAGTGACTTATCGTCTTCGGCGGTCTTCGTAAATAAGTAGCGTCGGTATCTTCGGAAATCTTTTCCCTGTTCGACGTCGAGCCAACGTTTCTGCGATATGCAATTCCACTCAGAAGTCCAGAACAGCGGCTCCTTCAGTAATCCACTCCCGAAGAGGAAACAGACTCTCAAGGCCGACTTCGTAGTATAAATCGTAGAAACAAAACTCGTCGGACAAAATTACAAAATAATCAATGTGAAGAAGCACGCGGCAGCCGGGCCATCTTGTCAAACGACAAACTTTTCGAGGGAGGCGAACAAGTGAAGTGCGTTTGCCCGCTAAATCAGTCATGCGCGAAGGAGGACACCAACACAATTTTAAACAATGATGCCAAATCCCCAAAAGCAAAATCCGCACGTTACAACTCCCCCTTTCCTTACGAAGAGGAAAATTCTCCGAAATTTCCGATTGGAGAAGGAAAAGAAACCGCTACCAACCAAACCACAAAAAAGAGAACCAAAATCCAAAACGATCTACCCAACTGAATCGTCTCCTAAGATCTCAACAAACAAAAGCTATCAACCAGGAGAGACATCCGAAACATCCATACCGTGAGCGTCAACTAGCTTCAACTCCCACACGAAGCTCTTCGGCAGTCAGCCGGCCTAGGCAATAACTAGAAGGCAAAAAAAAAGACAAAAGCAATGAAGTAAGAGAACATACACCGTCCGAGCCGCCATCGAATCCAACACGACGCAATCCAGTGTCCACCAAATCAAAGAAGGCTAAACAGGGGGGGACAGGCAAAGGACAGAAAAAGGACACGAAGGAGTTACCAGCGCCAGGGTCTACTGCCAAGCTTCCATGGCGGTCAACCGCAGGAGGCAGCATCCCGGACGTCTTACGCGCACGACGTGCCAAGACCACCTATAGTAGGCGAAGAAAAGAAATGAAGAAAAAAAAAATAAAAAAAAAGATGGACCCAAGAAAGGCAATGTCAGACACGACACCGA
The DNA here is from genome assembly GCA_036172665.1 of Prosopocoilus inquinatus. Classification (NCBI taxonomy): domain Eukaryota; kingdom Metazoa; phylum Arthropoda; class Insecta; order Coleoptera; family Lucanidae; genus Prosopocoilus; species Prosopocoilus inquinatus. Next base: position 28,031,854 of record CM069877.1, on the reverse strand, counting down.
AACCCAAACAGCGACTACTCTCCCACATCTCGCAATAAAAGTAGAATGCCGTGAAGCGACACAATACCAAACAAAACACACAAAAAAAAAAAACGGACAAATCATAACGGGATTATTACTACGTTCGGGATATCAAAGCGGATTTAGGATTTAATTCGGAACACAGGATCTGGTGACCTCACTCAATCACTCACACAATCATATGGATAGCTCAAATTTCCTAAGATCACAAGATTCGATTAGAATTATACCCAAACTAACCTATGCCACTAAAACTAGGTGAAAGTTATGTTGGGGTGGCAAACCACCAACACAACGCGATAATATTTCAAAGTCACATCCCAAACCAGTGCAAAAGGTAAAATTTTAACAATGAAGAATGGGCGCTGGCGATCACCCAGAAGAAATCTGGATTCAGCTGAACATCATGGCGGACTCCGGTGACCAACCTTAACAGAAATCCCCATCCAACAGCTCCAGTAAAGACTTCTTCAAACAATAAGTCACAAGTAAGGATAAAAAAAAAGAATCATAAATCAAAATCGAACAAAAAGGTAGAACAAAGTTCTCCAACGACTATCGACGTTCACTACCATACAACCTCGCTGTTCAAACTCCAATCCAGCTACAAGCTAATAGCAAACCATCGAATCCATGATTACCAAGAAGAAAAGCACTTGGTCAGGTGTCAAGAAGTTCAAAGAAGGAAAAAAAAACGTTAGAATACGCATATAGTACAGCAGAGTGGGGACAACGAACCGTCATCAATTCCGCTACGCTAGGGTCACTATACAGCACTAAGAGAAAGAGAGGGCATTTGAATCGTCACGCGATCAGACTCGCCTGGGGTTCCCACACATCTCAAATATACTATACCACGATCCCATCACACATAACGAAACCAACGAACGTACCGACAATCTACCACATCGCCTAAATTTAAAAGAAACCTTTTAACTGCGAAAAGAACTACCAATCACCTGATTCCAGCACGAAGCTTCTTGAGTAAACATACGACAAAATCAAATAACAAAGTCAAAACTGAGAAGATTTATCCCACAACCACAACATTGGTTCAAAATGGATAAACAAAAATCCAACACCAAGATCAGATCCAAAGAAAGTTTACCGAACAACAACTACATCTACCAAAGCGATAAACTAACAAACCAAAAATCAAAGTCAAATCCAATATCAACGTCAAATCCGAGTTCAAAGTCAAATCCAATGGCACGTTTAGACGCCTTTTACGTCACGCAGTGTCCCACGACAGCGGTATTCTCAACGACCCCGGCTGCAGGCCGACTATAAAGGAACTAAGGGGATTCCACTTCAGGACATACTGGTTTCAAATCCTGCACATGCCAATTTCCTAGCGAATTACCTCTATCGTCCTCCAAATCATAAGTAACCGAACCTATTTTCTTTCGTACTCTAAAAGGACCAACGTATTTAGGCAAAAATTTAGAAGTGATATACTTCGATGCATCTGAAATAGCTTTATTTCGTCTCCACACTTCTTGACCTATCTGATACTGAACCGATGATACTTTCCTATGTTTCTCCTGAGCTCGTACCAAGTTATCTTTTACCTGACTAAACAATTTACGAAACCCAATGAAACGCTTTTCCAACTCTGATTCTTGAACAAGATCGGAATTCAACGGATGATCATAGTCACTTCCAGAATAAACATATTCTCGCCCAAAATTGATAAAAAATGGGGAGTATTTGGTGGTTTCGCTTTTTGCTGTGCGAATTGCACATGCTATTGCTGCCAAGTGTTCGTCCCAACGCCTGTGATTCTGTTTGATGTAGGAAGAAATCATGGTTTTCACGACTCGATTGACTCTCTCAGCTGGATCAGCTCTAGGATAATATAATGCCGTATAGAGAAGTTTTGAATGATAACTTTTGCAAAGATCTTGAAATTTCTTACTTTTCATCTGAACACCATTATCGCAGATAAGATATTGGGGAACGCCATAAACCAAGAAAATATTTTCCTCTACTAATTTTGCTAACGTGGTGGCATTCGCCGAACGAACTGGGAATAAACATATATACTTACTAAAGTAATCACTCACCACGAGAAGTTGTGTGAAACCACGAACAGATCTAGGTAACGGACCAATAAAATCCAGACTTATCATCTGCCAAGGTTTGGACACGTTTGGTCTAGAACCCATAAGACCAGCTGGACATTTTTGCTCTGGCTTGTGAGCCGCACAAACTCGACATGACTTGACATATTTGGCACAGTCAGAACGCATTTTAGGCCAAGTAAACTTATGATGCAACTTCCAGTAGACTTTAAAACTGCCTACATGACCAGATCTTACGTCATCATGATATAACTTTAGCAGACTAGTACGTTTATCTTTGGGCACCACGATCTTCCAATAATCCGCTTCAGATGACAGCTCAGGGATTCTACAACGCACGTATTTATAGATCACTCCGTCAACGACCCTGTACTGGGAATATTTCATAGGAAATTTCTCAATACGTTGCAACAAGTTCAAGTACCATTTATCAGTCGTACTCGCAAAATTCTGTACCGAAGGAACAGCTATAGAATCAATTCGAGTGGGCACAGCACGAGAAAGAAAATCAGGAACGACATTTTCCTTACCTTTTCTGTGGACAATCTTATAATTAAAAGGTTGCAATCTTATAGCCCATCGAGCCAAACGACCTGTAGGATCTTTTAATCGATCCAACCACAATAGTGACGCATGGTCAGTGATGATCGTAAACATCGTACCCTCCAAATAATGACGCAACTTTTCCACCGCCCAAATGACACTTAAACATTCTCTTTCTGTAGTTGAGAAATTTTGTTCAGCCCGTGTAAGAGTGCGTGGGAGATAGCAAATGACCTTTTCTCCATTTTCAAATTGTTGTGTCAATACAGCTCCAAGGCCATAAGCCGAAGCATCAGTCTGAAGAGTAAATGGTCTATCAAAATCTGGACAAGTTAGAATAGGTGCACCAATCAATCGTTCCTTAATTGCTTTAAAAGATTCTTCACATTCCTCTGACCAAATGAATTTAGCATTTTTTCTAATAAGACGGGTAAGTGGAGCAATGATAGTTGAATAATTTTCAACAAATCTACGATACCAACTGGTAATTCCAATCAACCTCCGTACGTCAGCTGCATTACGAGGAGTAGGAATATTAATGATGGCTTCAACCTTATCAGGATCCACTCTAAGCCCATGTCTGTCCACGACATAACCAAGATATTTTAATTGTGGCCGACAAAATTTGCATTTCTCCAAACTAACCGTCAATCCTGCTGATCGTAACCTATCAAACACTTCCGATAAGATTTTTAAATGAGTTTCAAAGTCCGGGGAAATGACAATAATATCGTCCAAGTACACTAAGACGTATGGATCTAATTCATCGCCAAGAACTCTATCTATAAGACGTTGCCAAGTTGCAGGCGCATTACTTAATCCCATGGGCATTTTCTTAAATTGGAAAAGACCTCTTCCAGGAACCGTAAAAGCAGTAAATTCTCTACAAGATTCTTTAACTGGTACTTGCCAATACGCCGACTTAATATCCAAGGAACTTAAGTATGTCGCACCACGAAGACGATCTAAAATGGCAGAGACATAAGGCAAGGGATAAGCGTCTTTTTTCGTGACTTTGTTCAACTGACGATAATCAATGCATAACCTGTAGGTACCATCTTTTTTTGGAACCAATAGTACCGGAGATGACCAAGCAGAAGCAGAAGGTTCAATGATGTCTTGCGTCAAGAGCTTATTGATCTCCTCATCGAGAATACGTTGTTTATAAGGGGATACAGGATAATATCTTTGCTTAATCGAAGCAGATTCCGTAATGATCTCATGCTCAACTTCAGACGTACAACCTAACGAATCACCCATCAAAACAAATTTCTCTTGCAATACAGTATTCAATTGTTGTTGTTGTGAAGAAGTTAAATTTTCGAAATTCTGAATACTATTTAAATGAACAGAGGACAAATCCGAACTAAAATGCCACACATTTTCTCTCAAATTGGGTACTATTCCCATGGAAGTCCAAAAATCTAATCCAAGTATTAATTTATGGGGTAGTTCTGGAACCACTAGGATATTAATCAGACAACATTTCCCCATCAAAGTAACTGGAGTTTCTACATACCCTAAACTGGAACATGTATCACCATTTGCAATAATACAGGTAGTTTTCCGATTACAATTCAACTTCAAACCCAGTTGTAACAGAATTTCATAACCAGTTTGGCCAACGAAAGTATGACTAGCTCCCGAGTCGAGTAGTCCCAACATCGGAAATCCCAAAATATTGACTTCTAGAAACAAGGTCTTTGATCATTCGTGGCATGTGATATAATAAAGTCCAACAAAATTTTCTGGGACAAATATGAGGCCGTTAACGATGAATCGGAAGGAACTTTACGACCTATTGAGTCTTCCGCGATCCGTTTCCCGAATTGTGATTACAATTTGGACAAGTCCTTATAGTGTAATTGGTTTTTTTACAACGATAACAATGCTTCTTTAACGGAGCTGGACAATTCCGAACAAGGTGTCCCGTTTGGTCGCAATTAAAACAGGTCAAGGTTGTGCACGATTACCTGATGGTTGTTTTAGAGAAGGTTTGCTAGAGGTGGCTGATAAAGACTCTGAACCAGATGACATACAAGCAAGTTCAGGTTCGACAAACGAATGCCCTTTCCGATGTGGTGTCCTATAATGTTCCGCCCTATATTTCTTTACCTCTAACCTCATACACTCGCGTTCCAATTCATCCAAACTGCGAACGACAGGCAACTGCATTGTGTAAAAGGGAGCTAAATTTCTGGAAACAACATCCAACTTCATATCCTCAGTCATTCCTCCATACCTATTGAACATCGCATTCATACAAGACAAATACTCTACGATGGTTTCATTCAGACCCTGAGTTCGATCTAAAATTTCTTGAAAAAGTCTACTACGATAATCTGGTGGCAAATAGTCTCTTTTCAACAAATAGGCCAGGTCTTCCCAATTACGACATTTCTTAACAGCAGCTCGATACCAAAGTAGTGCCTTATCTTCGAAAAGATCAAGCGAAGAGGTAAACAACTCTTGCTTCGACACCTTACGAGCAAGTCTAAGTTCCTCGACACGTTCTAAAAATTTGTAACGGTTGGGTCTTTCCGGCGTTCTCGATGCCTTCTGTAGACGTCAATCAGGAGTCCGGGTCTGCTCGTCGGTGTCCAGGTTCAGCAAAGTGAACGACATTCAAATGTTTTAACTCCACTTTTATTCACACAACTTACTTATGTCTATATTTACAATTCCATAAAATATACTATCTCTGGACTCGGTACGGACGGTACAGTTCGGGTCGTAAAACGGTCTGGTCGGACGGATTGAATGAGACACCCAGTCAAAGACATGTACACGAGACACCCGTGTCAGGTAAGAATGAATAGCACAGCTGTTCCGGGACAGGTACACGGGACACCCGTGTCAGGTAAGAACGAATGAGACCCCACTCAAAGACAGGTACACGAGACACCCGTGCCAGGTAAGAATGAATAGCACAGCTGTTCCGGGACAGGTACACGGCACACCCGTGTCAGGTAAGAATGAATAACACCCCACTCTGGTACGGGTTAACACGAGAACCCCGTGTTAGGGTGGAAAGGGTGAGAAACCCACTCTGGTACGGGTTAACACGAGAACCCCGTGTTAGGGTGGAAAGGGTGAGAAACCCACTCTGGTACGGGTTAATCACGAGAACCCCGTGTTAGGGTAGAAAGGGTGAGAAACCCACTCGGGTACAGGTTAATCACGAGAACCCCGTGTTAGGGTAGAAAGGGTGAGAAACCCACTCTGGTACGTGTTAATCACGAGAACCCCGTGTTAGGGTGGAAAGGGTGAGAAACCCACTCTGGTACGGATTAACACGAGAACCCCGTGTTAGGGTGGTCAGGTAAGCACTAGCGAGATAGGAGCTCGATTCACGGCGCGCGTTCGAGTCATTCACTGGCGAAATGAATGCCTCGAGGCGTCCATGCGGGCATTTATATAGGCACGGGAGTGGAAGAGGATCCCCTACTCTAATGGCAATCCCCACCGTAACTTAAACTTTATTTGGTTTTCTAACTATTTACATTTTTAAATTAAAATAATTCTAATACGTAACAAATAACAGTGTTACTTTGTTACACTCCCCTCATTCTTCGGCTCGTTGAGATCCCTGGTGGTGCGAAGTCGTCCTCGCGCGTCAAAACGGAGAAGCCAGTGTTGCCCATCGAACCGAAGTTTGTACTTCCGGTAGCGTACAGCGGCTAGTTCGGGGATCTCGACTAGTTGTTGTGTCGGGAGCTCCACCCATATTGTCGTTTCTCCGGGACGGCGTTGGCTCAACCTGATTGGGGGAAGATCCGGCTTCTGATCTGGCAAGGGGAGTGTTGCTTTAGGCTCGGTCGTGATAGGGGGCACAGTCGTGGACTCTGGCTGCGCTTCGAGCCCCAATGCTTCCGCGAAGTCCATTTCCCATTCCTCCATGCTGACCCACGTGGGATGCGCTGGTGTTGGTTGGGGAGGAAGGATGGTTCTGGACCGGCGTTGGCTACTTGACTCCTGGTCGTGTTCCGACTTGTCGCTGCAACTGTCGTATATCCCGTTTGGTATGAATCGTTTACTCGACCTTGAGTTGCAGTTATCGGGGCCTCTGGAGCAGTGGTGTATCCCTTTCCCCTGTTCGCCAAGGTGTGAGGGGGATGAGTCCCGACGGAGTGTCCTGATGAGAAGGCTTGTTTTCTTTGAGCAGCTTCCCTTTTGGCTGAGGCGAGCAATCGGGGAGGTCCTTTTCTTTTGTGTTGTGGGTCGGGGGGCTTCTCTAATAATATCGCTTGCCGCTTTCCGGTGATAATTTTTGGACGGGTTGGTTTCCTGGTGCTGGCTGTTGCACACGCGCAATCTAAACTGGTCTTCTTCTCTTTCGGTATCTCCATTCTTGCCGAAGGACTGGGTTGACTCGTATCTGGAACAATGCGCCGGGCTTTTATAGGTGCGAGGGATCGTTGTGGAAGGGTCAAGGTTGCGTGCGCCTTTGTATTGAGAGGGGATGGCTTAAGGTGTTGAATATGTATGTGACGGACCCATCGGCCGTTTTTATCTTTCAAATCGAAAATTACAGGGGAGATGATCTTGCCTACGGTGTACGGCCCGGTAAACTTTGGAGCTAACTTGGCATTTATTTGAGCGCTTTTTTTAGATAAGACATGCTCTCTTTTCCAAACTATTTCCCCTATTTTTGGCTTCCAATTGCGATGACGAAGGTTATAATGCGTTTCTTGACGCTGGAACGCCTTCGCGAGATTAATGCGCACAAGTTTAACGGCATCGTCTAAGTCTTGTTGTCTTTTTTCTGGGTTACGGACGTCTCGATTTCTCATGTTATGATGTGGTGTCTGGAGTTCGCGTCCGTTGTTCAGGTATGCCGGGGTGTAGCCACTTGCTTCATGACGGGCGGTGTTGAATGCGAAACGTATTTCGTAGATTCGCTCATCCCAATTGCGTTGATTTCTCTGTGTAAACTGCGCAATCATGGTTTTAACTACTCGGTTAACTCTCTCTACAGGGTTGCAGTGAGGCGCATAGGGTGGAGTGCGACGGTGATTGATGCCGTATGTGGCTAACGTCTGTGTGAACTGTTGGCTGATGAATTGTTTGCCATTATCGGATATTATAGTTGCTGGACATCCGTGTCTTAAAACAACCTCCTCTCTTACGATTCTGGCAACTGCTTCTCCCGTAGCTTTTCGGAGCGGTTTTAGTTCAATCCATTTGGTAAACAGATCTTGCATGACGAGAAGCCAGGTGTGACCCTTGCGAGAACGAGGTAATGGACCAACCAAATCCACTGATACCGTGTGCCATGGATCGTTAGAAGCGTTTGGATGTAGGAATCCGCCTGTTCGTTGCTGGGATACTTTGTAGCGGTTACAAACATCACAATTTCGGACATAGGTGGCGGTTTCCTTGAACATTCCTGGCCAGTAGAATTTCTGCGCTAAACGGACTATTGTTTTTGCGATCCCGAGATGACCTGCCGTCGGATCATCATGGAATTGGCGGAGCAACTCTCTTCGTTCGTTGATAGGAATGCATCGTTTCCACTCGTCTCCTGGCACATGCTCATTGTAGTTCATTGTGCTCATGACGTGCCGGTATAACTTGCCATTGCGAATACAGTAGTCCGGGTTTTCGGTAGGGTCTGCCCTTACTTTCTGGAAGTTTTTAGAATACCAGGAGCATCTTGGTCGGCGTTGAATAACACAGATAACTTCGTCTGATTCGGCGGGTAAAGGTTGTCTGGAGAGTGCATCAGGTACGGTATTTAAGATTCCACGACGATATTGTACGTCGAAATCAAATTGCTGGAGTTCCAGGGCCCATCTTGCAAGTCTTCCGGTCGGGTTGTCAATGGTTTGTAGCCATTTCAGAGACTGGTGATCGGTAATTACCGTAAATGAATAACCTTCTAAATAGGCCTTCATCTTCCGAACTCCCCATAATACGGCTAGACACTCTTTTTCTGTTGCGCTATAGTTGCGCTCTGTCTTGCTAAATGTGTGGCTAGCATAGGCAATTACACGTTCCTTCAGTTCAAGGTTCTGTGATAGGACTACTCCTATTCCGATATCGCTGGCATCAGTTTGTAAAAAGAATCTTTGCGAGAAATCTGGACAGGTTAGTATTGGGGACCCGGTTAGTTTCGTTTTTATTGTCTGAAAGGCATTTTCTTCTTCCGGGCCCCATGTCCATTTTGCGTGTTTTTGGGTGAGTTTTGTCAACGGTTTTACGATCGTAGCGAAATCAGGAATAAAACGACGGTACCACGAAGCCATGCCGTGAAATCGCCGAATCTCTTTAACGTTTTTCGGTGGTGACATAGTAGTTATAGCGGATACTTTCTCTGGATCAGTCCGAATCCCGTCTTGATCCACGATATGGCCAAGATAGCGTAAGCTATCAACACAGAACTTACACTTGTCTGGATTGATTTTTAGCCTAGCTTCGCGAAGACGGCGGAAGACTTCTTGTAAGTGTTGGATGTGTTCTTTCAAGGTTTTGCTGACTACAATTATATCGTCCAGATAGACAAACGCATGTGGTTCTAATTCCGGGCCTATCACGTGATCAAGCAATCTCTGGAAAGTAGCGGGTGCGGAATGCAATCCAAAAGGCATTACCTTGAACTGCATAAGGCCCTTTCCTGGTACGGTAAAAGCAGTGATTGGTTTGTTTTCTGGAGAAAGGGGAACTTGCCAGTAGCCGTTTTTCAAATCCAAAGTAGAAAGAAACTTGGCACCTCTTAACTTGTCTAGAGTGGCTTGAACTTGCGGTAACGGGTAAGCATCTTTTTCTGTTTTCCCATTGACTTTTCTGAAGTCAACGCAGAAACGGGGTTTACCATCCCTTTTTGGGATAATAACAATTGGAGAGCTCCACGGACTTTGTGCTGCCTCAATTACGCCTTCTTTTCCATCTTCTCTACTTCGGTATTTATAATGGCTTGCATGGCTGGATTACGAGGTCGGTAATGCTGTTTTATCGGAGTGGCATCAATAAGTTTTATGTGGTGCTGAATGTAATGTATTGGTCCGGTGACGTTATCAAACTTTTCCAGTTCTTCTTTGATGAAATTTTTGAATTCCTTTTTCTGGCTCAAAATATTGGGATCTGTGTGATTGAATATCATATGACAGTTATTATTTCTGGGTAGCTTCGGGGAAGGAGGTGGTATGGTAAGTTGAAGTTTGCTAATTAGATCCATGCCAAACAGTAGCGGTACTTGTAAGCGTGTTATTACAGAGAAGTTATGCCGGTATATTTCGCCTATTAATTTAAATGTCACGGGTAGGGTTCCTTGTATCGGGATTTCTCTTCCATCAGCTAGACGTACCGATTCTTCTGTAGCTTCACGACATTGACCATTTCTTCTGCAAAGTTTAATTACTTTGCCACTAATATATGATCTTTCAGATCCGGTATCTAGTAATGCCGAAAATATTTTGTCGGCAATTTTAATTTCAATAAACGGACGGGGTTTGAAGAGGATTTTTATTTTCGGGGCCGGTCCTGGTTTCTTTGCTGGCCGGCCCCGTTGCCGTTTTCCGAACGTCTCTGGCATACACAATCTTTTGTAAGGGTACCATCGCGTCCACAGTAAGAGCAAAATTTCTTGAACGGCCCTCTACAGTTCATGCGTGTATGGCCCCTTTGTTTGCATCGCCAACAATGGGTATTTCGGTCCCATGTTGAAACCATGCTTGTTACGCTTGAGTTGTTGATTTTTCGTTCGCTTTTTACGAGAGACGGTGTGGTTTCTTGATTCAGCTTAAGAATATGTTCGTACTCTCTGGCTCGGTCTATTAGGTCATTGATCGACGTCAAATCTCTCCGCTGTATGTACAGCATATATTTCGGGAGCATGTTTTTATGTGTTCGATTAAGCTGCTCTTCGGCTGTAAAACTTCCGGATCTTCGCATCAATGTAAGTACGTCCGTTGCATATCTTAAAAACGTTTCATTTTCTTTTTGCAATCGGTCTCGTATCTGTTGTTCAAGCTGCTCCTGTAGAACTGGTGGCACGTAATATTGCTTAAGACATTTGACAAAATCTTGCCAGTTGGACCACGAAGCTTTGTTATTACGGTACCATAAAAGTGGTTCTCCCCGAAGAAGTTCAGGCAGTCCTCGTAAGACTTGAGTTTCGGTGAGTTGATAGCTCTCTCTTAGTTCTTCAACTCTTTCCAAGAAAGATAGCGGATCTTTCCCATCAAAATGACAACCCCATTTACGGATCTGGTTGATTGCTTTTGTAAAATCCATGTTTTCCGGATTATGTTCGGCAACTGGTGGTGGTTGTTCTGCGGTCTGGGCGGGATTCATTTCTAATTGTTGAGTAACATAAACTTCTGCGTTTCCTTGCAAGGCTTTTCCTAGTCTTCGTCTAAGTTCCTCAACAGTTCCAGTCGTATCCAAATTGTTAGATTTTAACTCTTCTACAAGTTGTTCTCTTCTTAGGCCGTGTATCCACCGTTTCATATTAGCTCGGACACTTCTTTTAAAGTTAATGCTTTTCCGCAAATAGTTCACGAGCGTACACAATTATAGATACTCGGTTAAAGCTTTTCAAAGCGTTCCATAAGACGAACACTCGTTTAAAGTTTATTCGCGTTCACTGTTAAGGACACTTTGTTTTGTTTGTTTTTTTTTTTTTTTTTAACCGGTCACTTGTAGAATTGGTCCCTGCTCGGGCGCCATGTAACGGTCGGGTCTTTCCGGCGTTCTCGATGCCTTCTGTAGACGTCAATCAGGAGTCCGGGTCTGCTCGTCGGTGTCCAGGTTCAGCAAAGTGAAAGACATTCAAATGTTTTAACTCCACTTTTATTCACACAACTTACTTATGTCTATATTTACAATTCCATAAAATATACTATCTCTGGACTCGGTACGGACGGTACAGTTCGGGTCGTAAAACGGTCTGGTCGGACGGATTGAATGAGACACCCAGTCAAAGACATGTACACGAGACACCCGTGTCAGGTAAAAATGAATAGCACAGCTGTTCCGGGACAGGTACACGGGACACCCGTGTCAGGTAAGAACGAATGAGACCCCACTCAAAGACAGGTACACGAGACACCCGTGTCAGGTAAGAATGAATAGCACAGCTGTTCCGGGACAGGTACACGGCACACCCGTGTCAGGTAAGAATGAATAACACCCCACTCTGGTACGGGTTAACACGAGAACCCCGTGTTAGGGTGGAAAGGGTGAGAAACCCACTCTGGTACGGGTTAACACGAGAACCCCGTGTTAGGGTGGAAAGGGTGAGAAACCCACTCTGGTACGGGTTAATCACGAGAACCCCGTGTTAGGGTGGAAAGGGTGAGAAACCCACTCTGGTACGGATCAACACGATAACCCCGTGTTAGGGTGGTCAGGTAAGCACTAGCGAGATAGGAGCTCGATTCACGGCGCGCGTTCAAGTCATTCACTGGCGAAATGAATGCCTCGAGGCGTCCATGCGGGCATTTATATAGGCACGGGAGTGGAAGGGGATCCCCTACTCTAATGGCAATCCCCACCGTAACTTAAACTTTATTTGGTTTTCTAACTATTTACATTTTTAAATTAAAATAATTCTAATACGTAACAAATAACAGTGTTACTTTGTTACAAATTGAACTACCGATAAAGATTTCGTATCGCTCCTAAATTTCAAACCCCACTTATGAACAGGTTGAAAACGAGAACTAGCAGTATTCCGCGTACTCTGAGCCGCACAAGCTAAATTTTCTCTACTCGAATGAGTCTCATCAGAAGCCAAATCATCTTCTTCATCGCTAGAGCGATTGTTTACCGAAGTTGAATTTCGTATCGCGCGATATTTCCCTTTGCTTTCTAAAGTTGCAATAAGAATAGTAACTTTGGCAATAATATTACTCCGGAATTGAGATATCGCCTCATCCGTCCCAATTGCAATACGATTTGCTCGTTCCAATAAATGTAGCAACCGAGAATAACATTTTAAATAAAAGGATGAATCACTAGGACCTTCAAAATTAGCGACTAGTGTTTCCAGTTCTAGTAATTTCTCCTCAATCGACTTCCTTTCATTCTCGTCACACGTATATTCAGGATACTTCACCGAACGATCATGCTTCTCTAAGTTCCTTAAGGATTTTAAGCTAGCACGCATTTCCGGGAACGTCATATTTACACTGCCGAATCCACGAGCTTTTAATTCGACCTCAATTTCATCTTTCTTTAAATGACGAATATTCATACGTGGAGGAGCCATATTTAAAAAAAAACTTGACAGAACAACAAAAAAAGATCCCAAAATATTCTAAAATCCGAATACCATTGCCATCCCACCTTTACTTTCTTAAAAAAAAAGAAATTAACGACCCAAAAAAAGTTATTTTTTTTTTATAACAGAGCACGGTACCGAAGAAGACTCGTTGAGTAAACGCAAACGCTGTACAAGATATGACACAATTGCGACAAAAAAAATGAGGGAAGGGGGAAATAAACGCCAATTGCAAAAGCCAGTCTCAATAAAAAAAATCACGTTTCTGCGATATGCATACAAGTTTGCATGAATCAACATTTACGATTTGGCAAAACTTTACCTCGGCCGATTTAAATGCGCAACCCGCCCACGACGTTAACGTAACGAACAAACAAAAAAAAAAGCTACAGAACTGTCGACTGGCCAGCGGAAAGCTATGTAGGGCGTGTGTTTCGAGTAAACAAGTAGAAACTTGCAAGCGCGTGCCCCTTGGACCCGGTTTTAGTCGGCGTCGGTTAACAGTGATATTAAACTGAATGAATGGCGTATTAAATTTAACAAAAAAAAATATTAAATATGGCAAAATCCAACCCCAATGGATACAAAAATGTAATGAGTGGCACAGCGCAATTAAAATGATAAACAAAGAGAAAAAAAAAAAAAAAAAAACAAGTATTGAAAGAAAAGGGCAAGAAATAAAAAAGAAAACAAGTGACATATCGTCTTCGGCGGTCTTCGTAAATAAGTAGCGTCGGTATCTTCGGAAATCTTTTCCCTGTTCGACGTCGAGCCAACGTTTCTGCGATATGCAATTCCACTCAGAAGTCCAGAACAGCGGCTCCTTCAGTAATCCACTCCCGAAGAGGAAACAGACTCTCAAGGCCGACTTCGTAGTATAAATCGTAGAAACAAAACTCGTCGGACAAAAACCGAAAACCAAAATCCAAACCAAAAAAAACCGAAAACCAGGAGGGAGGAAAAAAAACCGCCCCTTTAAGAAAATAAAGGAGAAAAATTAAAATCTAAACTTACAAAACAAAATGGCGTGGTTTACCTTACGAAAGTAAGCAGCGGTTTCAATGATGAATGCGGACGCCCTAATCCACCTTAATCGATGCACCACTATAATCGCCAACTATGCGACATGTGCGAATTTAACCCGTGCTTCACGCTGATCCGCTTCCTAGCGAAATTTCTTCGATAAAACGAAGCACCAAATTACAAAATAATCAATGTGAAGAAGCACGCGGCATCCGGGCCATCTTGTCAAACGACAAACTTTTCGAGGGAGGCGAACAAGTGAAGTGCGTTTGCCCGCTAAATCAGTCATGCGCGAAGGAGGACACCAACACAATTTTAAACAATGATGCCAAATCCCCAAAAGCAAAATCCGCACGTTACAATGTATACATATGTACAGATATTTGAATAAAAATTAAAATATGATTTAGTTTCTTGGTTACTTATGCGTCATAGATAATACAATTACAAATGACGTTAAAAATACACGACTATTTGACGTACAAGCACGACGTCGCCGGGCTGTGACATTTGCCCGTCATTTTTACGTCTTTAATACGTCATTGACATTGGTCATTCGACGTAAACGATGACCAATTTTTGACGTGAAAAAGACGACACCTTGCTGCTTGGGTAGTAGGTGGACGTTTGTTAACTGTTGATGTTTATACTGGATGCACCTCCAATTTCCAAAACCTCAAGACGGCGCGCATCTCCACCAAACTATCTTTATAAAACTAAGTTCCAATACTTTTCAAATGCTCATAATTTTCAATTTGAAAATAGAAACGTCAATAATTTTTTGTTTACTTTTTTATCCGGTACAATTGATGATTTTTAGAAACCATGCTTTAACACCCCCCCAGCAGCTGCTTCTTTGTTTACAATTTTATGCTTCTGGCAATATGCTGATTTCTGTTGGCGATTTTGCTGGAGTACATAAGTCAACTGTATCAATCGTAATAAAAAGGTTAACTACAGCAATATGCGAGATAAAAAACAATTTTTTTTAAATGCCGGATGCGCAAGAAATACCTATTATCCAACAAGGTTTTTACAGGATAGCATCATTTCCTAGGGTGCTGTTGGCTATTGATGGCACTCACATTAAAATTCGGAGCCCAGGCGGAGAGCAAGCTGAAAGGTATCGCAGCAGAAAGGGATACTGTTCGTTAAATGCGATGTGATCATCAATTAAAAATTCATAATATAGTAGCAAGATGGCCAGGAGCATCTAACGATATAAATGTATTTGATAATTCATCGCTTAATGCTTATTTTGAACATTGCATGGAGAATACATTCATATTAGGGGATAGTGGATATCCAGTATCACAGTATCTCATGACACCTTTACTAAACCCTGCTACAGAACCTGAAGTTAGGTACAATGAATCACAAATCAGAACAAGGAATCCAATTGAACTTGCCATTGGTGTTTGGAAACGGAGGTTTCCCATTTCAGCATTGGGGTCACGTTTAAAATTAGAAACAACTCAAGATGTTATTTTTGCGACAGCAATATTACATAATATCGCCATACTGGAGAATGAGCCTGAATTGGGAGTGGATCAAGAGATTCAGCAGTTAATTGATGAGTTGGTGCCTGGAGAAATCATCCGTAATAACTAAGGCCTCGAATCTGAAGGTCCAAACTCAGAGGCGTTGTATTCCGCGCGCAGCGGGGCTCGATTTCTCACTGCATTTCACAGGCACGGGTATTCTACGATCGAATTCTGCGTCTCATTAATTTTGATTTTGACGATTAGACATTTATTTGATTGCTGAATCTGTCCGTAAATATTGAATAGTTCAAAATTTACGTAGAGAAAGCATCTCTCACAATCTGTTATGTTGAGAGATCATTTTCTCGCTTTAAAAGACAAGACATTCTCACGGCAAATCGAAACGAACGAACGAGCTAAAATTTGGAACGTTATTTAATAATTAATTTTAATAACAATTAATAGCTAAGAAATTTTAGTATTTTCTTGCCCATTCGAATTTCGAATACCTGAGAATACTCAACAACGCGCGTCTCTGTTAAATCAGGCAATCGAACGATTCAGAGCTGCACTACACCGGGGGTGTTACGATCCGTAATCGGTATCTGGGAGACTGGACGGGCTATTTTCCTCGATCCTTTAGTAATAACCATGCTTCCAGAAGTGCACTTATAAATCAATTTTGCTCACCTACTTTAATTTTTATTTCTTAAAATTTAAATTGTTTAATATTTAATCGCCGGATGCAGGTCAAATGTTGGGTGCTAGGTCGTAAAAGCACTGAGGGGGTGATATTCCTGGCAAGCAAGAAACTAATAAAAGAGCCGCACCAGTTCACTATATACATTTATTTACAAACTAAATTACATTACTACACGATTCACCGGATAATCCAGGAGAAATAAAAAACCATTAGGGGAAGAGCAAAAAGAAAATAAGTCCTGTCCGCCGCGACGCGATATTCTCCTGACCGCTGACCAATTTCGACTGCCTCTTTTGCCGAAGGGTTTTGGGGTCGCCCAACCACCAACCGGTGATCAACGCGGTTCTGCTTCCTTTTCCTTCTCTTTTAAAATATCCCGCGCTACAGTCCTCCCCCTTAAGATACGCAGATGACATTAGGGAGTGCGTGTCTTAATCCCGAAGGCGCGTGGAGATTATCTTATCTTGCGGGGTCGTCGACGCTTCCGCAGAGGAACCACTGGATCCGGGGTGTCTAACGGTCCTTAATATTTGGTGAGGTTTGATATATGGTATTTTCCTAGAACTTTATCAGGTTCGCGGCAGTCTGCTATCCGATAGACTGTCGATGAAACAACTTCGGCAATGACATAAGGACCATCCCGTTTCGGATCAAATTTCGCTGTACGTTTTGAGCTAGCATCACTATGTGTATGAGTGGCTACCCATACAGCATCACCAACTTTGAACGGTTCAGATTCCCGACGTTTCGCGTCGGCATACGTCTTTCTGCGCTCTTGTTCTTTTTCAATCACATCACGAGTTTCACGTAGTGTCTGGGACAGTCGTAACAGGTAAGGTGTCACTTCCGGTACAAAGTTTTCGGAATTTACAATAGCCTTAAGGTCTCTTGTGACGTCATCGGGCGTTCGCATCTCTCGTGCAAACATCAGGTAGCCGGGGGTGTGTCCGGTACTTTGACATTTCGTAGAATTCATTGCAAACCTGACAGCTGGTAATTGGTCCGGCCACACAGTATGATCATCTACGACTAATATAGCAAGTTGCGCCTTGAGATCGCGATTTCGTCGCTCTACGGGATTAGCTTGCGGATGATATACGGGTGTTAGAGCTTGCGTGATTCCGAGACAATACGTAACATGCTGCATAACGGCGCTCACAAACTGCACACCATTATCACTTATTAATCTACGACAAAGCCCGTATCGTAAAAACACCTGGTCTATTAAAACCTTTGCACAATTCTCGGCTGTTGCTTGGGTTAATGCAAATAACTCTACCCATCGAGTGGTCACGTCTTCTACAATGAAAATCCATTTATGTCCGTGCTGACCTTCCGGTAGGGGGCCGAATAAGTCTATTGCCACCACTTCAAACCTTTGTGCCACAGCGGGGGTCTGTAATAATCCAGCCGGCTTCAGGTTTGTCGCCTTATACCTCTGGCATTCAATGCATTTACGGACATACTCCGTTATATATTGGCGCATACCTGTCCAATAATATCGATCAGCTACTTTTGCGTAAGTACGATCCACACCGTAATGTCCGGCGGTTGGTACATCGTGGTATTCCCTCATGACCTTTTCTCGCTCGTGTGCGGGAACTACCTGTTGCGCGGTTTCAGTATCACATTCGGGAGCATACCTGTACAGCACACCGTTGAACATTATATATCCCTTATCGGTCCACAACGAAGCTGTATCACTCCGATGATCCTCGAAGGAACTAATTATCTTCGCGACATTTTCGTCTTTTAGTTGCTCCTCGCGTATTTCTTGAGCACTTCGCACAGGAAAGTCAACAGTCACTAAACACACATCGGTATCTCCGTCGACACCGTTGTCCGGCCTAGATAACATATCTGCTACTCGGTTCGCTTTTCCAGGGGTATACTCAATGGTAATATTATAAGGCTGTAACAATAACGCCCATCGTGCCAAACGTCCAGACGGAGATTTTAATCCCATGAGCCATTTAAGAGGTTGGTGATCCGTACCAATTTTTAGCTCCGAGCCTCCTATATAGCCGCGAAATTTGCCTACTCCCCACACGATAGCCAG
Organism: Prosopocoilus inquinatus; assembly: GCA_036172665.1. NCBI lineage: Eukaryota > Metazoa > Arthropoda > Insecta > Coleoptera > Lucanidae > Prosopocoilus > Prosopocoilus inquinatus. The sequence goes on along the minus strand of CM069877.1, from coordinate 28,013,712 downwards.
TGCTTCGCGTTCTGTGGTATTATAATTTCGTTCACTAGTGGTTAACAGTCGACTAGCATACTCTACTGGCCTTTCATCCGGTCCTTCGCCTTGTAATAAGACCGCACCAAGGGCGTAACCACTAGCATCAGTACGAAGCGTGAAACTGAGGGATTCATCTGCCTGCCGTAATGCAGGTGGAGTCATTAATAACACTTTTAACTTCCGAAAAGCAGATTCTTGGGCGTCAGTCCATTTCCACACACTGTTCTTCTTCAATAATTCGCTTAAGGGTCTCGCGATTTCCGAAAATCCTGGGATAAATCGTCTATACCACGAACACGTTTGCAGGAAAGACTGCACATGTTTTACACTTCGCGGAATCGGTATCTTCTCTATCGCGGCCGTTTTCTCTGGGTTAACTTCCAATCCCTTATTACTAATCACATGTCCTAGATAGTGGACTCGATCACACGCAAATTTACATTTGGGACGGTTTACATGCAGCTTGAATTCTTTAAGTCTATTGAACACTAATTCTAAGTCTAAGAGGTGCGTATTTACATCGGCTGAGAGTACAATTATATCGTCCAAATAGGCGAGTATCGTAACTGCGTCAAGTCCCGTTTTAAATCTGTCAATGAGGCGCGAGAATGTTGCGGGCGCATTCCTCAAACCGAAAGGCATGCGGTTACATCTGTATAAGCCGAATGGGGTAATAAAAGCCGTCTTGTCCCGGTCCTCTTTGTGCACTTTCACTTGCCAGTATCCGGCCTTGAGGTCAATGGTCGACATTACCGGGGTGTGTTTCGCACAATGCAATAGGTCGTCGATCCTAGGCAACGGGTAGTTGTCTGCTGCGGTTATGGCGTTTAATCGTCTATAGTCAACACACACTCTCAATGTCCCGTCCTTTTTTGGCACTAACACAACCGGAGAACACCATTCCGATTCACATTCTTCTATGACACCGTCCTTTAGCATACTAACTATTTCCTCTCTTAATTCCTGTTTTTTCTTTGTCGATAGCCGATACGGTGGACAAGAAATGGGTCTGTGATCACCTGTGTGTATACGATGCTCGGCAAACGGCGTGGCCTCTCCCCCTGGAGTAAAGATACACTCGTTCACCTGCAGTAGTGTATCAAATCTCGCTCGATCTCGCTGGTTTAAATGGAGACCCTCATCGTCGCGCAGTTGTATTTCCATGGACGACACGTTGATTGTCGCGGAAACAACAGGTTCGGATTGGAACCTATATTTCATGTGTTCTGCATCTTCAAACCACCAGACATTCCTACGTACATTTATTACGATGCCTGCAGAGTCTAAGAAGTCTGTTCCTAATAGCGTTCTCGAATGAACTTCTCCAACGAGTACCATAAACATCGTTGGTACGATGCGGTCACATACAATGACGTCAAGCGTTGAGATCAAAACTTCTTGTCGTCGTTTAACACCATCTGCAAGGGTCAATGTCACTACACTTTCCTTGAATTTTATTCCCATTTGTTCTAATTTTCTATACAAGGCGTACCCTGCTACACTTCGTTTGGCACCAGTATCAATGCACCCAACTCCATTTAAACCTTGCACAGAAATCCTAATATGCGGTCTAGAGCGTAACGCTGGTTTCAATGATATTGTATGAAAGTCTAAACTGTCCGCCTGTGTTTCTTGTTCGTCAGCTTTCTTTTTCTTGCAATTAGGACAGTTACTCCGTATGAAGCCATTTTCTCCACATCCGTAGCAAGAGAATGTTTTATTGGTTGCTTGGTGCAAATTGGGTGGAACTGACGTTATTTTCTGTTGCTTCACGCGGCACTGTGCCTCAACATGTCCTCGTCTCCGGCAAACATTGCAGCGTGGTCTTTTGTCATTTGTCGACGAAATATCTCTTTCCTTAACGACGGTGTTCTTTTCGCCTCGATTTTCTACGTCCCTTAACGATTCTTCGGCTATTCTTGTTTTATCCAGAAGCTCTTTGAAAGTTTTTACCTCGGTTCTAGGCACTTTTTCTCGAATACTGTGGTGTAGTAAACCATACACCATATCGAGTTGAACATCTTCGTCCAGTTGTTTAGTCAGCTGAGCCAATAAAGCTCTTTTTTTGCAAACAAATATATCCGTAGCGGTTGTACTATCCTGCTCGGTTTGAAAAACTTCTTTGAATATGCGGTACGCTGGCTTTCTGGGACCATAAGTATGACGTAATAGTGAGATGGCTTCATCCCACGATGTTACAGTATTCTGGACTCCTTTCCACCAAGTGGCAGCACTGTCAAGTAGTAGCATCGGCAATCCTCGGATGGCGTTAGCGTCGTTTATATTTGCGCAGTCTTTGTACACTAAGATGGCGGATATGAACGCTTCCACGTCTTCTTCACTTTTACCATTAAAACGGGATGTACACTTAACAAAGCTACCTTGGCAAGACACCACGTTTTGAGGGCTTTTTCGTAGAACCGCTTGTAGTTGGGCTTTCATCATTTCTTGCATACTTCCCAGGAGCTGCTGCAGTTGCTCGCTGGTCATTTGCAGTGGGGTAGCCATATTGCTTTCCGTTGTAACTCCGCGCGTCCTTTTACTGCGGCGGAGGGTGGTGTTTTCTTTATTATTCGACGTGGTGAAAATATTAACTGATTAAAAGTCTATTAGTTCATATTGCTTGCTCAGGCCACAAGTTGGGCGCCACTTTAATATTTAACCGCCGGATGCAGGTCAAATGTTGGGTGCTAGGTCGTAAAAGCACTGAGGGGGTGATATTCCTGGCAAGCAAGAAACTAATAAAAGAGCCGCACCAGTTCACTATATACATTTATTTACAAACTAAATTACATTACTACACGATTCACCGGATAATCCAGGAGAAATAAAAAACCATTAGGGGAAGAGCAAAAAGAAAATAAGTCCTGTCCGCCGCGACGCGATATTCTCCTGACCGCTGACCAATTTCGACTGCCTCTTTTGCCGAAGGGTTTTGGGGTCGCCCAACCACCAACCGGTGATCAACGCGGTTCTGCTTCCTTTTCCTTCTCTTTTAAAATATCCCGCGCTACAATTGCTTTTTTTCGATTATGTTTATGTAATTGAAAATGTATTTATTGTACCAATAATAAACAAACTTTTAATATATAGGAAGTTTAAAAGCAGAATATTATATTAAGGCTAGTTTACATTATTTGAATTTGTATTTAATTTTTCTGTTTGATTTTATATTCAAGTTTGTCTCAACTGAAACTAGCTCCGGGAATGGAAAATCGAATAGTGTAAACATATCACTTTTGAGCTATTCGAAACTGAAAATGAACAACAAAGAAAACGGTTATCAAAAATATCTGTATTATCAACATAAATGTACTCTGCATTGTTGAAATAAAATATCCTTATGATCCACAATCACAACTCAATTATCGCAAATAAGAATGGTCCGAATTAATTATTTTTTTTAAGGTTTCTTCCTTTATTTGTTTTTCAACAGTTTTGATTTCTACATCTAACTGTGCACTACGAAGTTCCTCTTCAGCTTCTTTAACTTCTAATTCTTCCTCCTTTCTTTTGAAATTCATTTCTAACAGTAAGTACTCATACTGTAAATCCAACAGTTTTTTCTTGGCTCCTGCCAAGATAGAAACTTTTTCAGTAACCTGGGGTCTTGACAATTTATTATATTTCTTCACTAAAATATTTCAAAAGATTACTACAAATAATATACAGTGAGAGCAATTAAAACCCAAATTAAATATAATTGAGCTTTTATTGCCTTTACAGTACTTGTCATAATAAAAAAAATATTTTCACTCTTTACCTTGCAGAGACTTGGAAACAGATTTTTTTTAATTAGAAGGATTCCATTTTGACCATGAATTTTGAGTTGAAGTTGAAGGTATTTCTTGACTTGTGGAAGCACTACAGCTTTCAATAGAACTATTGAAAGTTTGAATCCCACCTTCTAAAGGAATATTCATAGATTGTAGGTTGCCTGTCTAAAAATTAAAGAAAAAAGATTTCACTTTAAGGCTGTTTTCATAACAGAGCTAAAGAAGATTATAATTTAATAGTCACTTAAAATAGGAAAACAGATATATTCTTCATTTTAAAGTATGTACCTTCAAATTTAACGTAAATTTTTGTGAACATATAAAATAGCGACATCTTACTATGTGTTAGGTCAAAAAGCGATAGTAAGATGTCGCTATTTTATATGTTCATCATTCTTACATCGCATTTGCGAATAAATTGGGCAAGTCGTTTTTGGTCTGCAGTGGGAATGTCGAGCTACGTTTCTGCTGAAGAAGCCCCAAGCAGGGCTGAAACAGCTGTCCAGAGGCTGCTCGAGGTTCTCACTGCAATCAAAAACGATTTGCACAAAATTTTTCTAAGTAAATTTTTGTGTAAAATATATTACAAAGCGAGAGACAGGTTACCATCGTCAATGTTTATTGCTTGAATATGGTTTTGACAAATTTTATACAATAATTTTACTATGTCAAACGGAAGAAAGTATGAATGACTGTATTATTTTTTGTTCAAACTGGTGTTCAAATATAGAAATGACTATCTAATTTGCATATTAATGTCAACTGCTCAAGTATTAAATAACACATCCTACAGAAAAGTATGACTTACTTGTATATACGATGTTTCTGTGTTATCTATTTCCACAATTTCATGCTCAGTCTCAACTTCTATGTTTGTTCCAGTACGTCTTGAATTTCATTGCAACTACTCTCAAAATTACTATCTACAAATGACAAATATATTTACTTCGCTGTCTAATGTACATAATTATACATTACCAAATCTACATACGTTAATATACTTACTGTCATCATTATGTCTGCTTGACAAACCTTCAACACTAAGCGAGATTAGGTATATTCGTTTTAGAAATGCTGGGTTTGCCACAATAGCGTCATCGTCAAGTAGCTGTTGCCCATCTAGGTCAAGTTATGGTTGCATCAGAAATTGATTTAAAACGAATAATTTGTGATGGGAAAGTTGGTACCCAGAGAAAAGAAAAATGTTAAATCAACATAATTTTCGTTTGGGTACGTTCAATGCATTCATTTATTTAAAAGAAAAGCCATTATGTATTCTATTCAAGTAAAAAAATGTTTGAATCAACAAGAAACTGCTTGAATTAATGTAAAGTGTGCATCATTCAAATAAATAAATGCATCGCCTGTATTCAAACAAAGATTTTTCTATATGATGAACACCGACCTTGCTGAAAAATAATTAAATTAAGGTTAAGTAAACAATACTTTGGTGTTGATGCAACCAAACCCTACTCTGGAGTAGGTGCACATTGCGTCAACACCAGCGTTGCCATAGTGGCAATTAAAACGAATATTCCAATGTCTAATACAGCATGCCGAAAATCTAAAACGAATACACATTTCGTTGACGCAGATGACTTGCGGCAACCTAAGTCATCTAAAACGAATATACCTATTATATGTATGCGCAACAGTTGCTTTGTGACGGGCAAGCACAAAAATTAGACACTCACTAGAAAAATACTTTAATCTTAAGAACAGCAATAATATAATATGTATGACGGTGTTACTAATGTTACTTGACTTAATAATGTTTAACCAAGAACACAGACGCGCACACTTGTCGTCACGCTCACCTACCTACCCCGAACTTCCTACGTTAGAGGGCTGTGCAGTAGGCGCGTAATTGAAACGTTTTACTTACTATCTAACATTATGTTGTATATTTTTTCTTCAGGAGGCGTAAATAGTATGCCTTTATTAACACCTCCACCAGTACATTTCTAATTTATTATTTGCCGCCTTTTTTCGCAATTCCTTTTTTAAGGTATCATACTTTGTTTTTAGGCTTTGCATCGTTCTTGGTACTCCAATATGTATTTACACTATTAAATTCGTTTGTAATAATGGCCCATTTCTCTTCTTTTTCCTTCCATGTTATTACATCTGATTTTTTTGATTCTATAACTCCTGCGTATTTTACTGCCAACTCGCTCAGCAGATCGATTTCTGTTGGCGTAAAATTTATTGCTCTTGCTTTCTTTTTTTGCTTCAAATTTTCACTCATGTTTATAATAATTCAAACTCAACTTGAAACTAAATAACCTTATGCACCTCACCTTCCCTGCGGGTTAAAACCATGGTTAAAACGTAGATATGAAGATAGTTACCTATATTCTTCAGTGTGATCAACATACGGTTATCATAAAAATTTGGTTGTTAAGTAACAAACAGAAATTTATAGATTGAAAGACAGATTTTGTTTAACAAGCACGTTACCAAATAGATTAAATTTATCCCACTGGCAAGTAACAATCACTTTACCAATCAATTGAAAAACCGGGCCTAAGGCCCGATTTTTCAATCGATTGGTAAAGTAACTGTTAGTGTTATCCGATTGTTATTGTTTGTCTTAAAAATGACATAAATTCCTTTTAACAAGGAGGTAAACTAACAGCCAGTAAGTTTGCTTGGTAGCGGTAAACATGTAGAGGGGATACATAAATATATAGGAGCAACTGTACGACTCTACTTCTTTGGTATTTGGTTTATAATTGAAAATGGAGATTTTGTTTAACAAACACTTTACCTAAGAGGTTAAATTTATCCCACTGGTAAGTAACCACCATCACTTTACCGATCAATTGAAAAACCGGGCCTAATGTATTTATTTCGCTAACAAAAGCCTTTCCTTTCATTTGTGAAAATATTTAATTTCACAAGATATTTTGCTATTTTTTCTCTGATATTGATGATGATGTAGTAGTGTTAAATATTTCTCTCTTCTTGCTAGGTTCTACTTCTGCGTTGTGTATTTGATATCTTGAAGATGAACAGGGTGCAATAGGTTGAATTTCTGGTTTCGTATCTAAAATATACCTTTATGTAGCGATGCGACGAGTCGCTGTTTTTAAGAATCGAGTCGACTCGAATAGTTTTATAAAAGAATCGAGTCTTGACTCGAGTCCAGATCAAAAGACTCAAGTACTTGACTGAAAGTCGCCGGTTGAAAGAACCGAGTTGACTCGAGTCAATTGACTCGAGTTCAGATCAGAAGTACTCGAGTATTCGAATTGAACTCGTTAGTCGCCGTTTTAAAGAATGTTATAAACTTGAACTTTTTTTTATAAAGAATGTGAGTTTTAACTCGAGTCCACATTAAAAGTTTCGAACATTTAACTGAACCCGGAAAAATGAGTACTCATGACTTTTTTACTGCTAGTAGAATCGATAGATTCACGGTGCAGTGTTTTTGTTTACATTTTTAACGGTATCTACACTCTATTTTAGGTACGTATATCAAAATATGTAAAATATAAGTTTTAGGAATTTGTTTGAATCCAGAATTTATTAACAAAAAATTAAACAAGTGTCGATCGGAAACTCAAATGACTGATTCCGTTTGGAACCACATCAAGATATTTCCAACGCCGACGTTTTGCTCTTCACTGCAGAAGAAATTCCTCAGAGCTGCTAATGGTGTTCTTCTGCTTCCCGTCAGTTTCAACGACTAGGAAAAAGCTGCAGCCAACAATAGCAGTCCTGAGGAGGTTCTTCTACAATGAAGGGCGAAATGACGGCAGTGGAAGAAATATTAATGACGTGTTTTCAACCGGTAGCCAATTCAATCATGGATGACGGCCGTAGAAGCATTCAAGTTAAACCAACAAGGGAGTATCAATTTTATTATTTGAAATGGAACTCGCAAAATATTTTTTTGAATTAAGAAAGATTCCTAATTGCAACAATTTGTAGTTTGTCTATATTTGGTTTCATACTTTTCATGAGATTTGAGCTTGAAATGATTAGGGTTTGATTTATCTTTATTAATTTATTTTATAACGCACGGAGGAGATTGAAAGGGCAGCTGTAGAAGATCAAAATAAAGATTTTTTCCTTAATTCGTTTTTTGACCCAAACCCAATAATAAGTCTTAATTTCTTCTTTAATTGACACAAAAATGAAATATCCGTAACTTTTACGAGACTAGATTTTTTTTAAATAGTTCTTTATTGTAATTGTGTTCAATTAAGTCTTAAATACCAAAATTTAAAACGTAAAATATTACTACAGGTAGTAACTTTTACTTGTCAATTAATTTCACATTAAACTCATGTAACTTTTTAGTTACTGACTCTTCCCCAAAAGCTTATTAAGAAAAAGTCTTTAATTTGATCTTCTCTATCTGCCCTTTTAATCTCCTCCATACGTTATGAGACACCCAGTATAATGTTAATTTGTTCTAGCTGTTAACGTTTTGTCTATTAATTACAATTAGCTCCTGTTACGCATTAAAAACTCTTGTTAATGCAAAGGTCTACTAAAATAAATACACAATTTTTTTAAAACTTAAATATCGTAAAATAAGAAAATGCAAATAAACAAAACAACATAGATATTGTGACAGCCATGACGCGAAACAGATCTCTTTAGCATCAGTACGCCACCTTGCGTCACAGAACATGACCGAAGCTACTCAATCATTCTAGTACGTTCGAGCAACAGAGAGCTCTGCTATATAAGCCGTACGATCAGCCAGGAGTGGGTGATGAAGTTAGCGAGAGAAGATTCGTACCTCGAATAAATAGAAAGTACATTTTGTAAAAGTCATTTGATAGATAAGCTCATTACAATTGTGTTGTTAATTGAGTAAAGCGACAGTTTTTTATTAAATTTTTCTAAAATTTAACGACTATAGTTTGTGAACCCCCAAATTCATAACTATATGTACCTATATTTTGAATTAGGAATTAAGTATTTTTCTTAATCCAAGGAAATTTGTAAAGTCAGCATACACGTATGGAATATACCGGCTAATATAGTATACCCAGTATTTTTGAAATAAGAAGCGCCATCTGTTAAACGACTCTGGCATTAACATTAATTTCGGTATTATAGGTCACTGCTACACAGGTTCTTAGCCGGTAAGATGCATAACTTTACAGTACATGATTTTATAAATTTATCGTACGAGAAAAATGTATTTTGGCGTATTTTTTTAAATAAAAGTGTTTTTTTTTTACACCAAAGTTAATTTGTTTTAGTGTAGATTAGTACAACAGTTGATGTTTCACCTTATTAATTCAAAGTATTGCATATTTTCTCTTATTTCATGTCACCCCAACTGACTATTCCATATTATCCGCTAATTTTAAATCATATGAAAATAAAGTTTTTTTTTTAAATTTGTTACAGAATTTTTCCCAAAAATATGTATTTCTTAAATTTATTATATACAACAGCTGGAAAACAACATAAAGTATTTTTAATTAAAATATCTGAGTATTTAGTATCTTAGTTCAGAATGGGTATTCCATACTTGCCGACTTTACAGTCGAAAGCAAAAAAAGTAGACAAATTACAGTTTCCTATAATTGTTCTTTCTGAAAATGGTAAAGACGACTTCATAGATAACATTAAAAAATTTAAAAGCTTTCAAAATTAACAAGTTTGAAACTATGGTAAAATGTGTGAATTTGGCTTTAATCTGTAGCATTTTGAGGAAGAATAATTACAGGAAACTGTAATTTGTCTACTTTTTTTGCTTTCACTTGTTTTCTTTTTAATATGTTCTGGCGGTTCAGATAAATTTAAAATTTTGTAACTATGTAATATTATTTGATATGTCTCATAATAAAGTGTGCAGGCACTGTGTAAAATAAAACAAAAACATTTTTAATATGTAATTGCATGTTTAGTTGAATTAAAATTATTTTCTTTAAAAGAAAACAAAATATAGAATATAGAGCCACAAATTATTCATTAAATGAGTATGAGTCTTTAGTTTTTATTTAAAAATATTTAACAGCCTTTTCAGTTACAAAAAACTGTACTCCCTTTGAAGTTTTAGAACTTATTTATTTTTTTAGGTAATATTTTTCAAAAAATATAAAAAAGAAACAATAACCGCCGCCAAGCTCCCCCGATATCAAGCATCTGTCTGTCACATTAAGTTATTGCGGCAGTCGACTGCTTTAGCAAAAGCATAGTACTCTTAAAACGAATGAAACTTGTTGCCTACACGCATAATCTCAATTCTAAACTCGGTACTCATTCACTCGTTACCCACTGACGAGGAGGCTCTATAAAGAGAATCCAATGAAATCCAGTCTGACACTCTACTCGACTCGTTGCAGCGCTATTTAATTCTAAAGTCGGTATTCGAGTTACTTGAATCGAACTCGAGTTGACTCGAGTTTCACTGACTGGTGTCACTGCAATAGTTACTCGAGTAGAATGAATACTTTTGGGACTCGAGTCTGATGACGGGTTTACAAATTCTAAAGTCGATACTCGCGTACTTGTATCGTACTCGAGTACCGCTGACTCGCGTTCACAGAATTAGTTACTCGAGTACAATGAGTACCTTTGAGAATCGAGTCTGATAGCGAGTCTACTTGACTCGTCGCATCACTACCTATATGTTCCGCCATAGCATTAATGTTTGCTGAAACAATATCATTTTCATCATCTCAACTGTTGAAGAAATACTTGTTACTCATTTTCTTATAAGCTGACGTTGTTATCTTCGCAGTTTGTATGTTAGATTTGTGACGTTGAGATCCAAACACTCCGTCGAAATTCTCCGATCGTCGAGAGCTACCTCGGAGGTTCTAGAAATCTAAACCGCGAACGCGATAGAATGAAATGATTGCAGTAACGAACACATGCCAGCAATCGAATTACTCAGAGGTTACGAACTAACCCAAAATAACCTATACAGGGTGAGGTGACCTTACTGACTAGTCGTCAGACATTTCTCTGCGTTTACTTATAGTTTAAATCCTTTACATGCCACGTGCCGAATTTTGAGCACAACTGTAGGTAGTTTGGCCCACTGTGTGCTCTTTTAACGACATTTACTTTATCTTCGGTACGATGAATTCTTTCGCTGTCAGTTCGATGACCTAGGAATTAATTCATTTTCCTTCAGTGTGCATTTCGCTTTATTCAATAGAAGGTCATAATTTTGCAAACGACTTATCATTTCGCGTAAGTTATCTCTTAACTTATCTTCAGATCTTGCTAGTATAAGAACATCATCAAAGAATGGCAGAACTCCTTTTAGGTTCGGTAACGATCCTTCCATTAATTTTTGGAAAATTCCAGGTGCAACTGCTAATAACTGGTGAACTGGTGGTGGTTTATACGGGTGTTATTTTAAGACTTAATTCAGTATACACCAGAGGCGGGTCATTCACTTAAGTTTCTTTATATTGAATCGGGTAAACTGATTCCCGATTTGAATCTTCTCATCCGCTATGTATTAATATTTTTTGTAGCACCTTAACAACCTTGCTCACTTGATACACACCAGACATGAATGTCGGGTATGGTATATAGTATATAGTATCAAAAAAATGGAATCCATTCCTCGTATAAAAGAATCCATACAGCTCTTAAGTAGTGGCACACAGAAGGAGAAATGTGAAAGAACAAGGGATTCACAAAGTAAAGACTTTGTTTTAATATTAAAAGTGTTACGATGAGGATACAACTTCTTTAGAATGGAGTAAGCTATGTTAATACGCAAAAATATGTGGTCACGAAATCTGAAGGTATTACCGAGAATTAGACCTAGATTTTTAGCGCTAGTTACTAAGGGAATGTCATAGCCATTTAAGGAGAATTTAACTTCGGTCAGCAAACTTGAACACAATTTATCAGAACCAAAAATTAAGGCACGAGGTTTATTAGGGTTAACTGTTAATGAGTGAGTTTCAGAAAATTTGGCGATTCGTGATAAATCTTTGTTTATAAGTAGAGACCGGATTTATAAGTTTTTACAAGTTTTTTACGCTAACATACCTAAACTTGGCGTTTTGTATTTATATGTTTGTCGATTAGAGAAGCCCAAAAATGGTAGTTTTATTTCGCATATAACTTAATATTTTAGTCTTTTAGCGCATATTTATTTATTTATCCATATATTGATATAAATAACGTTATAATTCCATATACGGTCAATATTCAAGTCTGCAGCTTTTCCAAGAAGTAATTTATTCTCCTCCACGTCTGGCCACTTTATTTTACGATTTCCCGGAATGTGATTTTCTGGGAATCTGTAGCGACTTGCACTTGCATTTTGCACTTATGTTTTGCATTTCAGTTTGAGATAAGAACTCCGTGAATGTGTGTGACTAGTGTATTTATCAACGCGAATTAGTTGTTATTTTCTTATTTAATTTAAAGACGAAATAAATTCAGTGCTTATCTTTTCAAAATGCCGAAAGTAGCATCCTCTCGATCCGAGCTATTGAAAAAATGGATTAAAGCATCTAAACATCTAACTACAGATGGAAAAGTTATTTTTTGCAACGCATGCTCAAAACAGGTAGATACCTTACAAATTCTCTTAAAAATCACATTTTCATTTTGACAATATTTTAAGGTGTCGTCAGACCAAAAGTACCAGATTGATCATGATGATTTAAGCAGTCTTTTATTTCTTCAACAGCCAGTAACTCACAGGGCAGTGACACAGGAAATGAATTCTTTTTAGACTTGTGCAGTGCTATGGCAGAGTCAAACATTCCTTGGCATAAACTTGAACAAGCAAGTTTTCGAACTTTTTTGGAAAAATATTGCAATCGTCATATTCCAAATGAATCGACTTTGCGGAAAAACTATCTAAGTATATGCTACCAGCAACGGATGAAGAAAATAAGAGAGAAGCTTAGCGACAACAATATTTATATAGTAGTTGATGAAACGACAGATGCCTGCGGTCGTTATGTAGCAAATATGTTAGCAGGAGTATTAAGCAACACAGTTGCACCAATACCTTATTTGGTAAATAGTGCAGTTTTGGAAAAAAACAAATCATTCAACGATCGCACGTTTTATTAACGACAGCTTGACACTTTTATATGCACCTAATCAAGTTAAATCGGAAAATATATTACTAATGGTGTCTGATGCAGCAGCCTACATGATAAAAGCAGGACAGGCTTTACAGGTGTTTTACCCAAATCTGATGCACTTCACTTGTATGGCTCACGCAATGAATAGGCTCGCTGAATTGGTGCGACTAGAATACCCAACAGTAAATAAGTTGATCAATAACGGAAAAAAGGCGTTCCTTAAAGCCCCACTGCGTATACAACACTATAAAGAATTAGCTGCTGACCTGCCATTACCACCAGAACCAATAATTACGAGATGGGGTACGTGGCTTGAAGCAGCAAATTTTTACGCAGATAATTTTAAACAATTAAAGGAAATTTTCTTAGAATTGGATGATTCCAATTCAGCGGCTTTAAGAATTTGTAAGGAATGCATGTCGAACACAAACATCGGGAATCAATTAGCATTCATTAAAACTCATTTTTCGGTTTTAATATCCACCATTAAAAAGTTGGAATCATCCCAGACGGCTCTATTAGATTCTTTTGAAGTGGTCGATGATGCAATTGAAAGTGTAAAATCAATTCCAGGGGAGATAGGAGAGAAGTTAATGGCAAAATTAGATAAGGTTCTATTACGTAATCCTGACTACAATAAAATGAGGAAAATCTGTTTAGTTTTAAAAGGTCAAAGTGAAGAGGATTTGGACATGGACCCCAAAGATGTAGCATCCATGAAATTTGCGCCCATTACTTCATGCGATGTCGAGCGTTCGTTTTCCTCTTATAAAAATATTTTGACAGACAGACGACAAAATTTTACCCCAAATAATTTAAATCAACTGTTGATTATATTTTGTAATCCTACTATTTAAGTGTTAAGTGTTAAAATTACTTATATGAAACAATTTATGTTTTTATTATTCTAAAGTATGTATAAGTAAAATAAAATTTTTATCGCATATAATATCCATATTTTGATCCATTTTAATCGCATAAAAAAAATTATTTTCCACTTTTTTAGCACATATAAATCCGGACTTTATTTATAAGCGAAATGGCTTTATCAGCATCATGTACTTTCAATTTATAATTTAACTGACTATCGTCTGCATACATATGCAAAGTTCAATGCATTACGGCGTCACAGAATTTACTGGTACATATTAAAAAAAGCAAGGGCTCAAGAACAGAACCCTGACGTACTCCGGAAGGTAGAGTTAACTGGTTAGATCTAACATAATTGAGTTTTACACTTTGCGTCCGGGAAGACAGGTATTTTTTTTTATGAAATCAATAGCGTCCAAACTGAAGCCGATATTATCAAGTATCGCAAAAAGAACCTCATGGTTTTTTGTATTGAACGCATTAAAATTTGAAATGAATGAAATATGAAATACATTGTAGGTGGTTAAGTCAACATTTGAAAAATTGAAGAAAGAATTGGTTACAGATTTGTTATTGCTGTAAAGTGAAATCATATCTTTATTAACATTATTATGATTAGGTATGGAATTAATAAAGAAATTGTTAATTTCAGGGTAAATTAATGAGATCTAAGTTAAAGTTATTTAAAAGTTTAAAATTTCTATACTGGAGTTGACACTGTTTTTGTAAAATTCGAAGTACACTCAACTAAGTCATGATCAGAAAGATCACAACCAACTACTGCTGAATTGAGTATACCGGAATCATCAGAGAAAATAATTATCGGGTTGATTCTGTGATTCTAGTGGGATCACTAATCACCTATGAGAGATTTAAAGATTTTAGTATGGTATCAAGGTATTCAATAACAATGCTATCATAATTGAGCAAGTTGATATTCAAACCACCAAGTAACATGATATTGTCAGAATATATGCTGTTCGCTATTAATATATTTTCTTGGGAGAATCGAATATTTAACGATGTATAAGTGAATCTAGTTATAGTATAATTAGTGAACACCGCCAGTATTGGCAGTAGTCATAGTCATTGTGTGAGGGCGGATTGCTTCTGTGTTTTTGCTTATGAGCAAGACGTGGAACACAAATTTCAACTTCCAGTTCCATTACTATGCCTTGTGTTTTTTAAAGTAATTTGCTTGATTCGATATGCGTCCTTATGGTCGTTTTTAAGTACGACAAGGATTCCTGTAATGTGTTCTCCCACCGCGATTAAATCTATGGTCTTTGCTTGCAGGGCATTAACTACTAGTTCCAATAGTGTTGAATATTTTGCTATAGTAATTAAGGCAATGACGAACAATGGTTTCCCTGAATGCAACTGGTATACAGATTTTCTTGTGACATAATTTTCTCCAGTGGATAATTTTTCTAGTGCTTTCATAAGCTCTAGGAAATTTTGAAAAACTTTTCGAATAGATTTATATTTTTCCAACCATTTTGTTTCACACATTCGTGATAGATTTGAAGCGTACGTAATTCTTGCGAGTAGTCGATCCCCTGAAAAATTTTATTGTAACCTTTATAGTGCCAACAGTATTTCTAATTTCTGGTACTTCGTTTGCGTGGTTCACCACAAGATTGAGTTTGCGGCTTGAACAGTGAAAATATAATGCTCGAGAATATTTATTCCTCACAATCGCCTGAATATTTCTTCTTCAAAACCGTCTTGCCTGACATGGTAGAGCAACCATCGAAATCGCATCCAACGCAATATTCTGGTAGAAAGAGACTGTTGCTAATCAAAAAATTGTCAATAGCTTCTGCAATTGATGACGCGTTTTGTGCTTTTAGCTCCACAAAACCTACAAATTCTTCTCGGATTTTTCCTTTGCTTTCATCGTAGAATCGCAAGCCAATTGATAGCTGTTCTTTCCGCGCTATGTCTGATATTTCGTCAGCTAAGACTGAGTAAGCCATAGTTTTTTATATCGCTTATTAAACTCTCCCTAATAACTTCGCCACATAAACCTATTAATTCGTTTTGTATTTTTGTCGATGTGCAAATTGCATTACTCCTTGGACGCCACCATAGATTTAACTTCCATTAAAAGCTAGTCATACCGTGTCCACTCTGACTTAACCTCTGTCACCTTGATAACGACCTCCTCTTGAACCATGCCTCTCAGCTCGACCACGCTGTTCACCTCGTCCGAAACCTCCACGCTGATTGAACTTTCCTCTACTGTTTTCTTGATGATGTCTGCCACGAGTCTATGAACCTGAACCTCTGCCTGTCCCAACGTAACGACAATTTTTCTTAAAACGTCCTGATCTCCCACAGCCATAACAAATTTGCTCCTGCTTCTTCGTATTTGTCCTACTTTCAATAACAAATGCATTGGATTTCACGGCTGAATTTTCACTCTCTTCTTTGTCTTTCAAACATATCCTTCGTATTTTACTTTTGACATATTCAACAGTTTGATCTTAGTCTTTCAACTCTTAATCTAGTTTTTCAATTCATTCACTGCTTTTTCAAATTCACTGATAAATACCGTCATATCGTTGTAATCTTTTAACCATAATTTTTCCAACCGGTTTCTGCAGATTATCTGTAGTGTTGTAGATTCCTTTGAATATAATTCATCAAACTTCTTCATTTTCATGCGCTGTTTCTTTCTCACTCACAAACTACAATTGCTTATTCGTGATCGCACTGTATATGTAATGTGTAGCTTTTAACTTATTTTCGTCCCAATCTTCCTTATACGGAGACGCTTTGGCTCTTGTAATCACCGGATCACATTTTTTTCATTTTCAAGTACATAGTAATACACTTTTTCCAACTTCCATAATCCTAGTCATTAATAACCGTATTGTAACATCCTACATTTTTCTTTCTTTAAAATTAACAGAACTTCTAAATTCAATTTAACCACTATCTGCTATCTAGGCCTAGGCGCATTTTAGGCGGAAGGTTTTGTTAAATATACGAGGAACTACTAATATGCTGAAGCGATCATAGTCGGAAAAAGTTCTAACCTTTAACGCGTCTGCCCTGTAAAAACAAAACAATTAACCTGAGAAGTCTATGCGGCACGCAGTAACCACTACAGTTCTGGTCGACTGAATATAAAAACTTGTTTAAATAATTGATTCATTCCGAAATGAACTCTCATTCTTTTTGCAGTGATGGCGCTATAATTGATAGGAATTAAATATATTATGCCAGTCTTTTTAAAAGCTACATTAAAGAATTATAATGTTTTCATAATTATTAATTTGAAAGAATCTATAAAGGCAATTATGTTACACATGTAATTTACATCAAACGGTTGCTTCTGATGCAATGAGTGCGAGGGTGAGAATGACTCGGGCATATAAGCCGTTCAGCGACGACGTTGAATTCTACGTCGCTGCTTTGTTTATCTTTATACTGGTTTTTACCAGATATCCTAGGAATGTCCGACTCTTAGCTATCATGTTAAAATAAAAGAATTAAGTTTGTTTGGAGTTTACTTAAACACTGTTTACGCAGTTCTAGTTAACAGGAAACCATGTGAGTGCAACAACATCGTTTATGCTCTGCTATATTAGCTGCTTTCTTAACAAACACTACATATAGTGTGTCCCAGATTGAGTAGGCTACCATTGGTAAATTTCTTATTAGTGAAGATAGTGATTTTGTTAAATGGGCAAAGTTTTTTAGTTTTACGCGCGTATTTAGATGACGTAGAGAAACTTTGAAAATTGAAGTGAAGCAGTGGTGCAGGTATTTCATAGTATTAATCCTTTATAATTTTCATATCAAATTTTTTTCTATATTTCTTACAATTACGCAGTTATTAGACATTAAAGAAAACAGCGATTTTAAGTTTTTCTGCGATAATATCGGAACTATTCAGGATTTTCAAATTTTCTCTACGTCATCTAAATAGGCGCATGAAACTGCAAAACTTCGCCCATTTAACCAAATCTCTATCTTCACTAATAAGAAAGTTACTCAGGAGCCTACTCAATCTGGGACACACTATATACATAGATGTCACTACGCGCAACAAACTGTCTTGTCCAATATAAATATACGAGCCTAGTTCCTTTTCAGTTGGCCCACTTACAAAATGCTCTTTTATGAGCACTCAGTTAAGAGAATTTCGAACAATAATTTACTATAGGTATTTCTTATTTTTCAGTAAACATTGTAGATAATATTTACACAAACTAAAATCTACTAAGTTCAACTTAACCTTCTAAGATTATAAACTAATTAGTAAAACAAGAAGAAGAAAAACTTAAGTGTGAAACCAGGGTTGGAATAAAAAACTATTTTTTTTTTAAAGAACAAAACTTCTGTTTTTTTGTTTTAAACAGTTTTTTTTTGTTTAAAACATGTTTAAAATTGACCCTAAATTAAACATGTTTGAAACAAAAAAAAATAGCTGTTTAAAACAACTTTTAAATGTTTAAATTGCCCTTACAGCTTACATAAAAAGATATATATTATTATTATTATTTGATATTTGTGTAAAAAGAATTTATTAAAATTCGATCTCTAATTAAAAGAAATATGAAAAGTTTGTAATGTTAGATTATGTACCCCTTTAAAAATAATGTATGTACTTTGATTATAATTTAAATCATTTAAGGTAGAGCTTGATTTATTTAGGATCTACGGTCGCGGATCGACTGCGCTCTCTCCTTGAGAACTTTTCAGATTTAATTGTAACGGGGTTAGCCCTCCCGCAAGTGAAAAATACTCTCATGGAGATCCATTTGACGGACAATCATATTGTCACTCGCCGACCTTATCGTCTCGCCGATAGCGAAAGAGCTGAAGTTCGGATGATTATCAGCGATCTTTTGAAAAATGAGATTATTCGCGAAAGCACATCTCCTTACGCCAGCCTTATTTTACTTGTTCGGAAAAAACAATGGTCCTATCGTATGTGTGTCTATTTTCGGGAATTGAATGCACATACTGTTAAGGATAAATTCCCTTTGCCCCGTATCGACGATCAGTTGGACAGACTCGGACGTGGAAATTTCTTTACTTCTTTAGATATGGCTTCTGGGTTCCACCAGATCCCCATTCATCCCAATTCAATTCATAAAACAGGGTTCGTAACGCCAGAAGGGCACTACGAATATTTACGCCTGCCTTTTGGGCTTGCAAATGCCCCAGCTGTGTTTCAGCGTGCGATCAATGCCGCTTTAGGAGATCTTAAACATTCTGTGGCTCTCGTTTATATGGACGACATATTAATTCCCTCAGAAACAGTTGAACAGGAGTTACTCTACTTAGAACAGGTGTTGTCAACGTTGAGAACTGCTGGTTTTTCTTTAAATCTCTCGAAATGCAAGTTTCTTCAATCTAAAATTGAATATCTTGGCCGTTAAATGTCTGCAGAGGGTATTAGACCCAGTCAAAGCAAAGTGAAGGCTTTAACTGAAGTGACAGCTCCGTTGAATGTGAAACAAGTCCGACAGTTTATGGGTCTTGCAGGATACTTTCGAAAGTTTATTCCCAGCTTTGCAACGCATACCGCTTGCATTAATGCTTTGACCAAGAAAAATGTTGAGTTTGTCTGAACTGATGAACACGAAACTGCAAAACAATACGTTATCAATTGCTTGACATCGAAACCACTTCTGACAGTCTTTAATCCGAACCAGAATTGCACACGGACGCTAACTCTCTTGGCTACGGAGGCATTTTAATTCAAAAATACGACGGCCAAAATCGAGTTGTAGGGTATTTCAGTAAACGTAGTTCACCGACGGAAGCGCGTTATCATTCTTATGAGCTGGAGACGTTGGCTATTGTAAATTCACTAAAACATTTTCGGGTTTACCTCCTTGGGATTAAATTTTAATTGTAACCGATTGTAACTCAGTCAAGGCCACAGTAAACAAGAAGGAGATTGTACCACGGATTGCGAGATGGTGGACTTATTTTCAAGATTTTGATTACGAAATAACTTTTCGAAGAGGTTCTTCTCTCAGTCATGTTGATTTCCTCAGTCGTAATCCTGTATCGGTAATGCGAGCTTCGAATCATGAATCCTGGCTTCACATCGAATAGAAAGGAAACGCGGAAGTCCAACAAATGCTGACTGATTTACGAGAAGGGAAACTAGATCCGAAGCAATACGTGGCGGTCAACGAATTGTTGTCATCAGAAGGTAGTAAACAATAAAAAGATTATTCGATTATATGTGCCTCGTCAAAGTCGACTTGGTCTTCTGCGGATATTCCATGACGAACAATGCCATGTCGGTGTAGACAAGACACTTGACTCGATCCTCAAGCATTTTTGGTTTCCACGTTTACGTCAGTTTGTCCGCAATTACATCAAGCATTGTCTTATTTGTGCTGTAAAAATGACTCGCACTGGACCTCTTCAAGGCCCTGTTTTGTTATCGCAAAAGCCAACTCTTCCCCTCCACACAGTACATATTGACTGTTTAGGACCTTTGCCAGCATCTTCGGAAAAATACAAGCACGTCCTTGTTACTGTGGATGCCTTCACCAAATACTGCAATTTGCTCCCACTCAAAACTGTTACTGCAGAGGAAACACAACAGAATCTACAAAAAAATATTTCTTGTTTCGGTACTCCAAAAGTCGTAATAATGGACAGTGGTACAAATTTCCACAATCTTTCCATATAAGTTTTTGGATAGCTGGAACATTCAGTACCACTTTATCACACCGGACGTTCACCGCGCTAATGGGCAGGTCGAGAGATACATACGCACAATCATGAACCTTATTCGAATTGAAACAGCTGTCAGGGTAGACCGGCCGAGCGTGTTATGGAAGATCCAACTTGTTTTGAATATCTCCATCCAAAAAGCGACGAATATGAGTCCTCCCCGTGCTCTAATTGGAATTGAGTCTACCATTCCGTTGATTCAAGCCGTTGTAAATGATTTGTCGCATGACCTACATCCTGTAAGAAATCTAGAGGTTGACAGACAACGAGTGTGTGAACGGTTACAAACCACTACAAGTGATGTTGAGAAACTGAACAAGAAACGCCGCGACACAGTACAGTTTGCAGTTGGCAATTTTGTTCTGTTACATCGCGAAAGTAAATTGCATGCCAGCAAATCAAACTTTGAGTTTTTGGGACCGTACGAGATTATGAGTATTACCAAAGAAGGTCGATATGAGCTGAAGAGAGTTGGCGCTCGAAAACATAAAATTGTTAAAGCGGCCAAAGAACAACTGAGACTGTGGCCGTCCGAATGGACACTTGCCGCCGAGATGTCAGATCTATTGGACATGCCCGATACTGAGTAATTGTAAGGTAATTTTAACTGATGTATTGAGTTTTGATTGTTTTCCAGGATAAGCTTTAGTTTTTCCTGATGGTTGCTTTCCAGGGTAAGCTGTAGCCTTTCCTGATAGTAAGTACGTATGGCATGACAAAGTGTTTTTGAGCTCCGGGACGAGCTTTACTCTTTCCCGAAGATGCATTTGACATGAGTTTTTGAGTTCCGGGACGAGCTTTAGTCTTTCCCGAAGATGCATTTGGCATGTGTTGTTGAGTTCCGGGACGAGCTTTAGTCTTTCCCGATGATGATAACGATGAGATTTTGAATGAAATTTTATTTTTGTATTTTGTTCAATATGTGCAGGTGTTCCGAGAGCGTACCACCCGTCAGTCTGGCCGTGTTAGCGCTTAATTTGAATTTGAAAGTGGCGCGCTCAGGAAGCAACGTTGCTGCTGCCTGTCCATATCGACGGCGAGGGAGGGAAGCGCACACACAGCCACTCTCACTCGCACGATCGTCGGCCTGGGAATCACAGCCGCTTCTTTGTTGTTAATTTTGTATTAATAAACTGTTCCGTTTGTGTTTAATTCGGCTCGAGTTTCTCTTAAGCTAAAAGTATCAACATACTGAGAAAAACTAAAATCAAATACAATCCAAAGAAATATTTTTTTCAAATTACTTGATCGCATTAGAACTAAAATTCATGACACGTGGCTTTCAATACCGGAAAACAAAAATTTCAAATATGTAAAAACATGTTGGATGTTCCATTTAAAATAACAAAGTTGATATTACTTCCGGCGAAACCAAAAGTCCAGTAGGTATATGTCTGAAATTTCAAATTAAATTTTTGTTTAATTCATCGTTTTCAAATTTTAAACAAACCTTAAAATTCTAGAAGGGCGAATATACGGCCTTGGGACACACGGTAGAAATTCAGTGAAGACAAATGAAAGGATAACGTTATAAATTGTATAAACAGCGACATCCTACGATCACTTTTTGACCTAACATTGCATTATCATTGACAAATTCAAGCCAGTTTGCTACATAATAACTCATCCCGTAGTCCATAGTATGAACAGGGAAGCGGAGGACCCAGTATGTTTCAAAACTTAATGTAATAATAAAAGGTTAAATATTGAAAAGGTATTTTAAAATTATACAATATAAGTATTATTCTAGTGATCAGTAATAATTAATGAATTGATTATAATCAATCTAATGCAATTTAAATTTAGTTCAAATCAGAGCTACAGTGTAGTCATCACGTCATCAGCTCAGCCACGCATTGTCTACAATTTTTAGCTTAAAACTAAAAAAATGAATTTAATACATTAACAAAAGAACATGCTCAAAATTTGAAAATAAAGCACTTATATCAAAAGAGTTCTTTTTTAGCTTAAAATTACAAAAAATGAATTTAAAGCATCAAAAAAAAAACATGTTTAAAACATTTTGTTTAAATAATTGTTATGTTAAGTTTTTAATTCGGTGTTTTAAACACGTTTTAAACACTATGTTTTAAACAGTTTGTTTTAAACTTTCCAACAACTGTGTGAAACATACTTGTTAATTACCACTGAGTAACGTCACCATTTTTTTCGATAACGGCCGCAATTCTCTTAGGCATTAACTAGTAGATTTTGACAGTCTTCTGCAGTAAATGTATTCCATATTTCTTCAAGTTTTTGTTTTAGGTCTGGTACTGATCTAGCCGGATTTACACGCAAAAATTTTTTCATTTTATGCCAAAGTGTCTCGATCGGGGACAAGTCAGGACTACTTGAAACCCATTTTAAGAGTGCAACAAAGTTATGGGAAAACCATTCTAAAGCTTTTTTTGTCGTATGGCAGGCCGCTCCATCTTGCTGAAAAATAAAATTCCCTCCGGACACTAAAGGTATTTCCATTATTGGCAGCAGAGACTCTTCTAAGATGTTTAAATATTTTACAATATTAACAATGCCATCAATAAAATGCAGTTTTCCCATACCCATACCAGACATTGAACTCCAAACTAGAGATGGAACGAACATCCTGCCTCGGTACTGAATCCGGCCGATTCGGCCTATGAACGAACAGTCCGGTTTCGGCCGAACAGTTCGGTGTACCGGCCGGACCTATGTTCATCTTTCGATGCCTGGATGACGATCGTAGCGAGACTTTCATGGAGTCATAATGAGTTAAAACTTGTGCATGCACGTCGCGCTTCTCGTCAGAAGAATTCACTCCGTTTTTTATACAGGCTGTCGAATAGTGTTTGCAATATATTTCATGATTTGGTTTTTATCAATTCGTAATGGCTGATATTACTAAAGGTAAATTTTTATATTTATCCAAAATCTAAGTTAAATACAACATTTCTCCTTTAAAATTTAAAATGTCGTTCTGTGATTGATTGACACCGTAGCAATAAAATTTAACATCCTTTTAAATTTAACGCTTTTGATGCAGAACAGACCCCATTTAACTTTATGGGATAAGTTTTACCCGTTTAAAATTGTTGGAGGAATGATTAAAATTTAACACATTTGCCGAGGAACGATTGTTGTAATTAATTAAAAAAACTGTGTTTGCTAAAAAAAATGTGAAAACATTTACGAAATATTATTAAGTTTTTTTTAAAAAACATTTAACTACGTTGCAAATCTACTAATAGGGACAAAACAAAGATATAAGAGATGGTTACAGTCCTGTGTTGAATTTTTTGAAACACATCGGTTAGATGCACAATCTAAAATTCTTTAGACATATGCAGAGTGTTTCATAAGAGTGGGACGACCCTAACATATATTTTTTGAAATGGAACAGCCTATATCAGTAGTACAGAGGTAAACTATCGTATCTCCACATTTGGACAAATGTACGAAAAACGGTCATTTACGTTGTGCATCACCCCATGTAAGCTACACGAAGGAATTTAGAATTGATTACACATTTCTGTTTTCCAATAGTTAAATAACTTATCTATAAAACTTTAAAGCAACATGTTTAAAAAAAAAAAAGCCAATTTACAGTAACAATTTTTTGCCATGTTTTCCGGTAAATTGTCAATAACTCAAAAACCATAAACTTTAGATCAATAAAACCTTATGTTCTTTTCATCCACTCATAATGAGCAATAGTGCAATAATATATAGGTGTCCGCCGATTGCCGCAGTCTTCTCTACTGTCTAAAGTATACAAGACATTCAATTCAAACGAACTAAGGTATAAATCAGTCAGCGCTACTTGTTACGTCACAAGTACTTACCTGCTGATTCAAAAATCTTGCAAGACAGCAGAATCTGTGCTCGGAAGATGATGACAAAAAAAACGGACGGACGACTCTTGGCTCCGGCTTGCTCGCAACAGAAAAAGAAAAGCGGAGAGCGGTTTTCGTGGGTGACACGGAAGTTACCGGAAGTGGGCGCCAGTCGAGGAAATCCCCGCAGCCAAGAACCAAACTAAAAATATGCCTCGTGTGGTCCCTCGACGGACCGGAATAGAAATGTCCGAAAAAAAATCGTAATTGAAGCACAGAAGCAAAAGAGTGCAAAGAAACTGCATATCGACAAGAGAACTAATTTATTAGCGGCGTGTAACACAAAATAATAAATGGTACGTTGCTCAGGCAGGCGAAAGACCAAAAGGTCTTGAAATGCGTTACGTAATTCAACTAAATGATAGCAAAACAGTAAAATAATTATAGCCTGGTGGAATTCCACGAAACTTTACACGTACTTTTAAATACAAATTAAAAATTTAACTTAATTCAACTTTCTTTGAAATACCGCGGCACAAATTAGAGTAAATTCAACGAGACAAAAAAAAAGGGCAAATTCCGACAAAGGGAAAAAAGGGAAAAATTAACGTGATCTGATCTCTCACCAAAGCTTGACGATGACAAGATTCTCTCGGAAATGGATCGCTTGTACCTTCCTTGTTGTCCTGTTCTTATCTTCCTCGATACAAAAGCAACGAGAAATAAAGTGGACTTGACGGGGGGCTTCAACAGCGGCTATTTCCAATCTCCTGAATCGTAAAAACTGTCCTATGAGAAGCAGGCGGAGAGGTTGGTGCTGAAACCGTCAGGGAGGATTGATCACCGTAATACCAGACCAAAATTATTGTTGGAAGCCGGTCGGGGAAATGCATCCGGAAGAGAAGAAAAAGTACCAAAAGAAAAAGAAGCCTAAAGAAGAAACAAC
Source organism: Prosopocoilus inquinatus (assembly GCA_036172665.1). Lineage (NCBI taxonomy): Eukaryota > Metazoa > Arthropoda > Insecta > Coleoptera > Lucanidae > Prosopocoilus > Prosopocoilus inquinatus. The sequence goes on along the minus strand of CM069877.1, from coordinate 27,988,523 downwards.
AACGAAATAAATTAGGAAACATAATAACAAAAAACGACTTACCGAAACTAATTCGACTTCTTCCGGAAAAACACAAAATTTCAAGTGACCTTTTACAAAATTGCGAAATGCGAAAATCGAAAACGATACAATCGGCGAGCAAATCAAAAATGGAACAAACAGGTTGTAAAAGCGCAAGGGAAGGGAGGAAGAAAGAAGTGGTGCCAAACGGCAAAAATGGAACTACAACAAAGTGCCAACCTAAATATATACAAATCGTCACATACTTTATAAAATTATTTTTGGCTATACAGGCTGTTCATAAACTGAGAGCCATATCAAAGTTATATTTTTTAAATGGAACACCCAGAATATTTTTACATATTTCGCAAGTACGTATAATGAATACGTAATAACTAAAGATTTCAGAAGTTTTGTTTTTAAGAGTTTGTAAGATACTAATGATTATGTGTAAAAAATTGCTCTATTATGAGCTCTTATAATTTGAGTATTTATTTACATTTCATCTTGAATTTTTAGGTAAATTTCACAACAGCTTTGATCTATTGGTTGTTATGTGTACAATGTTAAGTTTTAAAAAAAGTTAATTTTTTTCAAAATTTTCTAATGGAACACCCTCTAATCTAAACTCTTGTGAAACACTGCTTTAATGAGCTTTAATAAAACGCCAAATTTGTAAAAGTAGTGTGTCACTAATCTAAACAATCGCTCTTTCAATTAAAACTTATGGCAACTGTTTTCCTCTTTTCTAGCAAACGGCAACGTGATTTTGAATTTTTTTTTTTAATTATTTCAATAAAGTTATTTAAATATTTTCAAAATAAAGGAAAACAGGAATTAGTTTAATAGGAACATATTCAATTACTTTGAACAATTTGAACAATTAAAATAAAACATATCCGTTCATTTATCATCTAACTGAAACTGAAAAACCGGACGGAAAGGCTAAATAACGTTAATATTGAAAGAAAAATAAATAGTTCACTGTTGTCCCTCAATTTTTTCAGTTTAGACAAAAACATTTGGCGTTTTATGAAAGCTCATTAAAGCAGTGTTTCATAAGAATTTAGATATACCGGGTATTCCATTTGAAAATTTTGAGAAAAATAACTAATAGATCTGAGCTGTTGTGAAATTTCTGAAGACGAAATGTTGTATTGACTACCTGCAAAAATACAGAACGAAATGTAAATAAATAGTCAAACTATAAGAGCTCAAAATAGTGCAATTTTTTACACATAATCATTAATATCTTACAAACTCCGAAATCCGAAAAAAAACTTCCGAAATCTTTGGCTATTACCTATTCGTTATGCGTACTTTCGAAATACGTAAAAATACACTGGCTGGTATGAACACCCTGTTTAGCCAAAAATAATTTTATAACTGACTGATTTACACCTTTCTATCTTGTACGGTTTAGACGGCAGAGAAGACCGCGGCACTCGGCGGACACCCTGTATAGGCTGTTCCCTTTAGAAAAATATATGTTAGGGTCGTCTAACTCTTACGAGACACCCTGTATATGCCTAAATAATTTTAGATTGTACATCTAACCGATATGTATGTTAATGCGCATACAAATTTCAAAAATGTTCAGCAGTAACGCCACAATCTTCCTCCCACGCCTGTTGGCTCTCCCTGTATAAATGAAGCTAAAATTTCCAAAATTTTCTGTTTCGGTTATTTAAGAGAGACACAAATCTTACTAATAATAATTTTAAGAATTAAGTTATAGTCGTATAGACCGCAGCGTAAATGTTTGCCGTATTTTGTCTTCAAAACATAAAATACCATAATATTTAAAATCCCTCATTGTTTTCCTATAACTTAGAAGAACATACCTACTTTTTTTTCAAATCAACGCTGTACCAAAAAGGGACACACAAAACGTTAAGTCTTGCCGAAAAACAAGATAAGATTTTCTACATTTTTTTTTATTTCTTGACATGTTTTATATTAATTTTTATATCAGATTCAATCAGTTTCAGGGTTTGCAGAAAATTAAAAAAAATCAATAAAATTGCTGACATGTGTGTAAAGCCACGTTCAATGGTATTAAAATTCTACAGATTTTACTTGCCAAATATCAATTATGTAATTAATCGTCAATATACTGAAGAAGCGTTAAATAAAGTAAAAATAATTTTGCATAAAATTATAAAAAAAAAAATTAACTCTGTATAAGAATCGAACCACGAACATTCGCATTACGAAACATGAACGTTACGAAACATGAACGTTACGCTCAGTTGAAATTTATAGTAATAATTTCGTCTATCAGCTATGTTGTAAATATGTGGCAGTAGGTTCGGCCGGACCTGTTCGGTTCGGCGACAGTATCTCGGTGTTCGTTCGGTCCCGCGAGCAGTAGGTCCGTTCCATCACTAGGTGTCAGCAATGGTTTTTCCTTAACCTAACCAAATCATGTAATTTTTTTATATTTATATTTAGGTAGCGTTTCAGAAATATTACCTTATATGTTCCAAATCCTAAATTTTGAACGTGTATATAATATATAATAAGTTGTTTTGTCATACCTTTACATGGCCTCCTATACCTAATTTCATAAATTGCTAGAAATATGATCATGTGGATGCACGGAACTTCTTATCTATTTAATTCTTATGTTATATATGTCGCAGGAATCTTACATAATCCGTTCTTTGCAAATATGCTAGTAATTTTGCAAAACACCGAGTTATTGCGCAATATGTGCACTGTTATGCAATCTTACTAATAGATACAAGTAATTTTGCAAAATTTCCAAGCACATTCGTAATATTGAAAACGAGTTGATGTTTTTGCAATCGTACTATAGAATTTTAGTAATTTTGCAAAAATTGCAATGCGTTTCGGTAAGATTGGGTACCTAAGTTTAAACCTAAGTTTAACCAACATTATCCATCATCTTTAAAAATTTTTGAAAGATGGTTTTAGTAATACCTAGCATTAACTTTGTTTTCAAATTAGATAATATAAGATAATTATTGTCGATAACGTGAATACTTTTTTTTACTTTATTAATCAGTTCTACTAGAAATCGGATAGTTATTTATGAGACAACTTGTGTTAGGTTAGAAGCCATCAGTCGAAGACGAGTGTTTATTTTTTCTAAGTGACTGCCATCAGTCTTCAACTTGTTTAAATAAATATGAATGAATGAATGAATTGTGCAATAGGCATATGGAAATATTTTTCTGATTTTTTGTAGTCAACATGTAATATCTATTTGCAATAAAAAAGCATTTAACTTTTTTTGTTTTATTTCACATTAACGCAATTGTAACCTATTGTCATAATCATAGGCGCCGGATTTTCCAAATATTTTCGGGTGCAATTTTTGTCGATAGATCAGTTTATAATATGTATAAGACATATAATTTGTTCACAAATAAAAAGACCACTGCCGGTATTGCCTTATGAAAAATACAACTGGTAACAGCGTCCTAGTTAGAAACTCGATAACAGGTGCTTTCTTTCGCATAAAAGTTTGAATGTTTTCGACTAGTTTGAATCTGGATTCTGTAGTTGTTACAACAAACACCTCAGCTTTGAATTATTGATATGATAGTTCGCCTGAAAATAACTGCAATTCAATCAAAACGAAATATAAAAATAGTTTGATTCGAAGGGAAAAGGAAATTACCAATCTGAACTGAAATTTCAAGGAGAGTGGGGATTAATCCGTTTACAAAAGAATGTCTGTCTTTGAATCTAAACGCGTTTGGATCACGTTTTTGTGAGCAAAAGAAAACACCTAATAAAGTGACAAGTATAGAAAATAAATGACAAGGTTATGAGTTCTGAATTTGATAGATTAATGGTTGATGAGCGTTTCTTTCATTTTAACAGTAAGTGCTTTCTTTCGCTTAAAAGTTTGAATCTGGTTTCGAATAGTTTAAAATTGGATTCCGTAGTTGTTGCAACAAAGCACCTCAGATTTAAATTATTGACTGGCAATTCGTCTGCAAATAACAGCAATTCGGTCCAAACCAGTCCAAACAAAACATAAAAATAGTTTGATTCGAAGAGGAAAGGGAATTATCGATCCGGACTGAAATTTCAAAGAAAGAGGGGATTAATCCGTTTGCAAAAGAACGTCTGTCTATAAAAAAATTACGCGTTTGGACCAAGTTTTTGTGAGCGAAAGAAAGCATCTAGTGAAAAGGTTCTTTTCCATATGCATGGCATTGAGAAGCATAAGTATTTAAATTGATTTGCAAATACCTTGACAGGCATGACATGAAACTTCAAATATCTTACCAACTTAGTATCAGGGATGAGGAAAGAGATAACATGAAACTTCAGATATCTTACCAACTTAGTATCAGCGAGGGGAATTGTGTTTTATAGCAACATAATGCAACCGGTGCTGGCTTTTTGATTAGTGAACAAACAACACACTAATAGAGTTTTCTACTGATGTGCACTAATACGAACTGAGTGTGCACGTCAGTAGAAAACGCTACGCTGTATTCCTGCTTTGGACGATGAACCAGGAAGAGCTAGCAATATTTTAAACAATTTCTGAATTTCTAGTAGGTAATCCTGTCAATTGCGGATTTTCTTTAAAAAACTGTGTAATGTCAAAAAAATTCTGCGTCAAATAATTTCAGCTTCTTTAAATTTAGTAATCAAAAGACACAACTTTGTCGGGTGCTCTCTAATACTTTTGCACCCAACAAAATCATTTGTCAGGTGCACAAGGCCTTTGTACCCGACGAAGCGGCGCCTATGGTCATAATAACCAAATGAGGCTCGATTCTCACTTGGGCAGCGCGTCACGTAACGTCATTTTGGTTCCGATGCTTTCACATGTAATTTTTTTACATAAAATGCTGCCAAATGATAATAACTCCATTTAAAACCATGAAAACTTCTAGAGGCGGCAAAATGACGCGACGCGACACGCTGCGTGTAAGAATTGAGCCTTAATATGTTTCAAATACTAATAGAACTGACTAATAAAGTAAAACAGTAAATACGTTATTGACAGTATTTGTCCTATATTCTCTAATTTCAAAGCTAAGCTAATGCCGTTCAAATGACATTCATGTAGTACTAAAACCATCTTTGCAAAATTTCTAAAGATGATGGATAATGCTGGTTAAACCTTAAAAGGTACCCAATCTTACCGAAACGCATTACAATTTTTGCAACATTACTAAAATCCTATAGTAAGATTGCATAAACATCAACTCGTATTCAATATTACGAATGTGCTTGGGAATTTTGCAAAATTACTTGTTTTTTTTTTTTTAATAAGATTGCATAACAGTACACATATTCCGCAATAACTCGGTGTTTTGCAAAATTACTAGCGAATTTGAAGAGACAGAGAGATGTTTAAATTAGCAACAAGGTGCAGCTTCGAGAGCTCATTAAGAATCCATTTTCAAATATTACTTGTCATGGCCAACTTGGTTAAAATTTTACAAAAACCAAATTCTCCTAATTTCTTTTATTTGCTGTAACTTTCTTGTTACTTAAGATATTGAGATGCGGTTTGAACTAATTTGCATGATAACTTAAGTACTTTTATGGGCACTTAATAAAACTAATTTCATTTTTGCAAATTTTCAATAATTTAACCTAACCTTAAGATTTTAAAGTGGTACACCCTAATTTTTTGGTCTTTTTAAGAGAGAATTTTTTTCTGAATGCAATGATGTATCACATGATATGGAAACTTCTTCAAAATTTTGAAAAACCAAACTTATATACGCTGATACCAAATACGTCATATTTTCTTTGAAAATAATTGAAAATAGAGCATGTCTTACTGAAATTTTACACTCCCTTTATTTCAAATGACTTTCAAAGAAAATATGATATATATGGTATCAACGCACTCAGAAATGTTCTGTCCAACTAAGCTAAGAAACATATGAGTTTCTATTAAAAAAAATTAGTTACGGCCTAATGAAAATTTCAAATATTGTAAAAATGTTAAAAATCAAAATACCATCAAAGGAGTGATTTTCTCGAAACACTTGATCGCATCAGATCGAAAAAATGCGATTCATAGCTTTCTAGATTGAAAAATAAAAGTTTTTTTTCGTTGTCATGGAAACCAAAATTATCAATTGATACGTATTACGTATACGTATTGATAAAAATATATAGGGGTTCTATTTAAAATAAGAAAGTTGATATAATTTCCGATGAAACCGAAAGTCCTATGACGACTAGCAGTATGTCGAAAAATTCCAGTTTTTGTTTAATTTACTGTCTCCAAAATTCAGGCTAATCGATGAATAAATAAAGATTCTAGAAGGGTGAGCACATAGCGCGGGAAAGAAACAAACACCAACAGATTTATTGTCAACATGTCTTATCGTATAAGTATTCTCCAATTTCTTTTCTACTTAATAGATTAGTCAACTTTAGTCAACTTCCCACTCTCTAAAGAAAGATATAACAAAGAACCCAGATTTATTAAAGATATAGCAGTCCACAATGGTTACTCAGCAGATGTCGTAGAAAATACTTTAAGGAAAATTATAAACAAAGTCAACATAAAAAAACTTACCACTTTGTTACTGGTAGAAAAAACACATCCAAATACATTAAAATTCCGTTTGACAAATATTGTTTCAAAGGTTTATACAGGGAGATTCAGGTAACCCATTCATTAAAAGTTTACGGACTTCCTCTTTGAATCTGTATTTCATATTTTGCGGTTATAAGATAGCGATAATGATCTATTAAAATATAAAATTTCCAATTTTCGAGCACTTCCGCTTGTACCGGAAGTTGTTGTCAACTTTCTTATTTTAAATGGAATATCCCATTTTTTATTGCATTTCTGAAATCTTCATGAAATTCTAAAAATGTTTTGTGTCTTGTGATACAAGAAAAATTAGCCGTTTTAGAGATATTTCCATTTTTTAAAAAAAGTTCAAAGTTGCAATACCTTGTTTATGACGCTGCCATCTTTGCGTAACAAAAACCATAATTTCAATTTTTGGCCTGTAGTAGACTACGCTCATAAGCGTTCAGGTCAAACCTAATTTTACACAAAATCGTTTACGGGCTGGTTGAAAAGTAACTTCTATTCAAACTGATTTCAGCTGTCGAAAAGTCGTGTTTTTTAAATAGAACACCCAGTATATTTTATACCATAAGAATCATAATTAAATATTCTTTCGAACTGTATTAGCATTCCCTATACCCATCTCTTACCTTTCTCTTTTTATTCATGATTTTCCCTTTGACATATCAATTTTTTCACTTTTTAGTGTTATTCCTAAATAGTGTACTATGAAAATTTTACAAAATGACATTTTTTAAATTAATTTCTGACTGTAATATCAATTTAATTTTAAAAACCGAAAAATAATATTTAAATACATATCTTATACATACATACTTGGTATGACTTTTTACACATTTACAAAGAGAAATTTACACTTACAAAACAAAATTTTATGAAAACTAATAAATAAATCAAAAATATTGGAAATAATACACAAACTGTTAGTTAAAATATTGGCTGTAAGTGGTTCTCAGCTATTATTTATTAGTAATAACTTTCTGTTGTGTCTCAGTAATAACATATTTTCTTCGACATAACGACTTTTTTTATTAACTTCTTGAATTGTCGATTTTTTTTATCATCAAATACATTTAATATGTCTGTGTTTGATTATTTATTTTTTGGTTCTTCGTAGAGATTAAATTGTTTTTAATTCCTACGACGGATGATTTCAAAAATTATAATTTTTCTAGTTTTCATAGCCGAACTATAAGAAACAGGTATAGGGAATGCTAATACAGGACGAAAGAACATTCAATCCTGAGTCACATGGTACAAAAATATACTAGGCGTTTTATTTAAAAAACATGATTTCTCGACAGTTGAAATTAGTTTGAAAATAAGTTACTTTTCAACCAGCCTGTAAGCAATCAAGTTCAAAACTGGACATGATCTGAAAGAATGTTACTGTAGCCTACTACAGGCCAAAAATGGGTATCATGGTTTTTGTTGAACAAATATCACAGTATCATAACCAAGGTTCTGCAAGTCTGAGTTATTTTTAAAAAATGAAAATATCTCGGAAACGGTTTATCACATGTTGCACAAAATATTTTTAGAATTTTATGAAGATTTCAAAAATGCATTAAAAATTGAGGTATTCCATTTAAAATAAGAATGTTGGCAGCAACCTCCGGTATAAGCGGAAGTGTCCGAAAATTGAAAATATTACATTTCGATAGATCCTTATCCTTAACTTATAACTGCAAAATATGAAACAGAAATTCAAAGGAGAAGTTCGTAAACTTTTAATGAATATGTTGCCTGAATCTCCCTGTATAGCATTTTTAAAACGTAGGAGTACACAATCGCACATACTAATAATAATACTTTAAAACATTTACTGGCAAACCCTAAAGACAAAACTGAATCAAATCAGAAGTCAGGAATCTATGAAATATCTTGTCAAGGGTGTACTAAAAAAATATATTGGGCAAGCAAAAATAAATACACTGACACGTTTTAAAGAACACTTAGCTCATTTAAAGTACAATAGAATTGAAACATCCAGTGTTGCCCAACATATTTTTGATACCAGTCATAAAATAGATTTAAACAATGTTAGGCTAGTAAAAGTAACGTCAAGCAACAGGGAATTAGACGGGTTTGAAACTATTTTCATATACAAAAATAAGAGAGGTTTAATGAACACCGATCATGGGCCTTTGGCAGGTTCCGTGTTGCTTGACTTAGTTGATGCAATCCGGTAAGACGCTCGCTTTAGAGAGCACGCTTCATTGGAGCGGAACGAATTAGTATATAAGGTAGCGATAGGCATGACACAGTCACTTCTCTTGTGATCAAGAAGAAGGCGTCTACTGAAGAAGGCACCATAGCTGCCGAAATACGTATCTAGTTTTTAACCCTACGTTAGTCGCGCGGTCTACGATCGTAGACCACATTTTTTTTTTAAATTGTGATATTTTTGGCTAGAGACATGCGTGCCTTTCATTAGCTATTTGTTATACAGTCTTTTATCGTACTGGTAACCTCATTGCGTTCTGTGATATTCTGAGTGCAAGTTTTTCCAGTGAGAATACGTATGGTCTACAAGTGTAGGCCGCGCGCCTAACTGTGTAACATATTTACTGTGTAATCAGTTTTAAAGTTTTGTGAGTAAGTAAATTAGAGTTAGAGTTTTTTATTTATTCTTTTGCGTCTACGTTGTTTTTTAATATTCAGGTATAAATACTATGTCGACTTTAAAGAAACGTCGCGTTGATAGGTCTTCTGACCCAATTGGATGCAATTGGATGCAGTGGTATAACGAATTATCAAGCGAGGATGAAGAACCATTAGATAAAGAAGATGAAGATGAAATAGAGGAAGATATTGTAGAAACAGTGGATCAGAATGCAGAATCGGAGGAAGAAGTTTCATCAGAAGAGGATATTTCGTCAGATAAAGAAAATATTACCAATATTATTACAAATTTTTATATCGGAAAAGATGAAAAAACAAAAATACACCTAATGTTCAAGTGCGATATCGATCTCATAACATAATCAATAACATCATTCGGGTCATAATTGTTTGTACAAATATATATATCGAAAAAGTCCAAAACCAATTTGATCGTGACTGAGATGCTAAACTAACTAATGAAACAGAAATGGCAACTTTTATTGGAATTCTGTTTTTGATCGGAACCTTGAGAAGTTTTAGAAAAATCTTCATAAAATATGGGATAATTCTAAGAGAAACGGAATTAAAGCCTGTTATCATGCAATGAGCGAAAAACGACTTAGATTTCTTATGAGCTGCCTTAGATACGACGATATCAGAACTAGAAACGACCGAAAAGAAACCGATAAACTTGCGCCGATAAGAGAAGTATTCGAAACATTCATTGTCAATTTTCAAAACAATTACTAACAACTATAGATGAACAATTATTGGCATTCAGATGACGATGTTCTTTTAAACAATATATTCCGAGTAAACCAGCGAAATATGGAATAAAAGTATTTGCTTTAGTTGATGCCAAGACATGTTACACATTTAATCTGAAAATGTATGTCGGAACTCAACCAGAAGGTCCGTACAAAGTTAGCAATTCTGCTGAAGATGTTGTACTACGAATAGTGCACCCAGTTGAAGGAACTACCCGCAATATTACAGGTGATAATAATATATTACTTGTAAAAAAGCTCCTGCAACATAAGAAACTGACCTATCTTGGCACAATTAGAAAAAAACAAGCGTCAATTACCTGTCGAGTTTTTACCCAACAAACAGAGGGCTGTAAAGTCTTCTCTTTTTGGTTTTCAAGACAACTGTATATTAGTTTCCTATTGCCCTAAAAACAATAAAGCGGTACTGTTAGTTTCTTCCATGCATCATGATAGTGCCATTGATTCTGAAACGAAAGATGGAAAGAAACCTGAGATAACTTGTTATAATAAAACCAAGATTGGTGTAGATTTGCTGGACGAGTTATGTGTGAAATATAATGTTACTAGGAACACATGTTGTTGGCCAATGATTATCTTTTTCGATGTTCTAAATATTTCCGCAATAAATGCCCTATGTGTTTATAAAGCAAATCGTCCAAATGAAAAAGTCGCAAGGAGTGATTTTATTGAAAAATTGTCTTGGGAACTTATAAAACCCCACATACAGTTCAGGTCAACCATTGTTTCATTGCCGATAGCACTAAAGCAGTCCTAATCTTGCGAGGGGAATATGTCGGGGTATATTCTCCTTCTACCACCGCACAGGGAGTGCCGGTTCCCGCTTGACGCTCAGTCGCTTCAATTTCAACAACCAACGATATACAAAACCTATGTAGATAATATTCTTTATGGAAAATGTTTTAGTGACGAGCAATATTATATCGTTTTACGCTCAACAGTTTACCGCAAATAATACATTCTGCATTACCTGTACTGTTTATAAAACACAGATACTTAAGTTCATAATTTTGGTTCATGTTTGTATTTCACGAGAGCCACACGTTTTATAACTTCTGTTAGTACACGATCGGCTGGCAGGCTGGCTCATTCTTATTGACGTTTCATTGATTCCTATCGAATAGTGGGGGATACTATGTCCTCGCTCTTCTCGTATTTTATGCCCAGGCCTGCACTAAAGCAACGAGCGCGTGCTTTCCTTGGACTTGAAGAATCCTTACCATGTCCTCAAAGTAAACCTTCAAATTATTTCAGGCGCTGCTATATATGTCCTAGAAGCAGAAATAAATCTACACGTAGAACATGTGTAAAATGCGGATGTTATACGTGTCCAGTTCATCTGAAGAATATTTGCACATGTTTTACTGAATAATTTTTTTTTGTTTCGAAGTTTATTTTTACTACGTGAGTATTTTGTTAGTAGAATAGTCTTTAAGTTATTTAAAAACATTTGAAATTTATATAATATGCAATAATAAATTAAAGTTGAAATGTATAATTCAGTTCATTGTTCTCCCACCACAAATATATTCATTTAAAATCCATTTAGTCCTTTTATACAGAACCCAAAAAATTATTTTCAAATTCATTAAAAAAAACACACTTATATTAACAATTATGAACAATGTTTAAAATGGTCTACAGCTGTAGACCGCGCGACTAAACTCATTACAAAAGCTGGCGCGACTAACGTAGGGTTAAACAAACTTTTTGTGGTTAGGAGGTTAAATCCAATTTCTTGGAATTAAGAGCTCATTACTCAACGTATCTGAATAAAACTCTGCTGGTCAACTAACACACTTTTATACTACTAGCGACAAAGGTTTAGAACAATCTGGGTATTATCAATAGTATTCAAGCCTCTAGAAACTTCTGGAACATTTCAGAATACAGAGCCGTTTGGTGTGAACAGCGAACTACGATATTTCTGAGATTTCCCCACAGATGGCTGCATGGTCGAGTCACAATATTTATTATTTAATTTGATGAGGGATTTGCTTTTTTTGTCGTTTAATTCAAATTATGTTTAGATTATATTATTATATTTTAATTATAATAACCATACCTTTTATGTGCCTATTCCGTTTGCTATCTGTCATATTGCCCAAGTTCTTACTTAAAGCCGGACTGAGAGGACTGGTGTACTTGGACAATATTTGTTAACGGCGTATACTTGCTATGCCTCGATCGGCTTCATTTGGCTTTTGGAGATGAAGCACCATCAAAGAGCAGTGTTTATAATTGGTTTGCCGAATTCCAGCCTGGACGTACCTCTCTCAGTGCTGATTTCGTGAAGGTCGTCCATCAACATCTGTTGTTGCCACTAATGCAGATGCTGTGCGTGAAATACTTGAGCGAGATCGACATGTGACACACCGTGAGATTCAAGCATCCTTACGCATTAACATGAAAGCAATACACCAGATTTTGCATTATCATTTGAACGTACAAAAGCTTTGCAGTAGTTTAGATCCCACACAATTTAACAGAAGCGCAAAAGCAGGGTCGTGACAAATGGTGCGAAATTCTCAAGAAATTCAATGGAGGTCGTTCAAATTTAGTTTATAACATCGTTACTAGTGACGAAACGTGGATCTATTCGTACGAGCCAAAAAGTGAACAACAATCTACCGTTTGGGTATTTCAAAATGAACCAAAATCAACAAAAGTTGTCAGTTCACGCAGTGGTGCGAAGCAAATGATTGCTTGTTTCTTTGGTTTAACTGGACATGTAGCAACCGTGGCTTTAGAGTATCGAAAAACCGTGAATGCTGATTGGTATACTACAATTTGTTTGCCGGAAGTCATCGTTCAAATAAGAAGAAACAATCGAAATCGACGAATTATTCTCCATCATGACAACGCCAGCTCTCACTCAGCCCATCAAACAGTTGATTTTTTGTCCAACAAAAATGTTGAATTAATGATTCATTCACCTGATTTATCACCTCATGATTTCTTTTTGTTCCCAAATATCAATAATAAAATGCGTGGTGAGCGATTTTCGTCGGCTGAAGCAGCGGTTGAAACATTCCGGACACTGGTTTCTGAGGTACCATCTTTAGAGTGGAAAACGTGCTTTGGAAATTGGTTCGAGTGTATGCAAAAGTGTATTGACGTCAAAGGCGAATACTTCGAAAAACAATGATACCGTTTACCAAATTTCATATGCGTTTTTTCATACCATTTCCAGAAACTTTTCCAGCAGCCCACGTATACCAATATCCGTATATTGGCCAAGCACACAAATATTGGTATATTGGCCAAGTACACCAGTCGTCCGAGCCCGGCTTAATACAGGCACCAGTATGTGTAAATTTCCACGAAGCAATTATAGGTTTAGTAAAATTCCAGTGTATTACTGTTACGACTTTACTTTACGTAACAAATGCAAGGTATAATTAAACTGTAAATGTAACTGGTATTTACCCATATCGTTGCAGTATGCATGATAATTAAACTGTTTTGTAAAATTACTGGTTTAATTATTAAATTACCCCAATAGTTAAATCTGTAGCACATTTTTTTTTAAATTTGTCTTTACGGTAGTTAGCATTCAGAATTCTTGTTAGGTGCCTACCACAAAAACTCAAATGCAAATGTTATTACTTGAAAACTATTTCAAAAACGAAGGATTTCTCCTCATCTAGGAAAACGACGCGTCTTTTCCACACGTGTATGCAAGCATTTATCACAAAAAATAATTGAGTAATCTGTCATGTTTTCTTTTACTGACAATGAGGCACGCGATATTTTTTTTCCAAACGCTTTTACGTCACCGGAGTTATATTAAGCGGCTGCGCCGTTCGTGTCAGTAGAATTGCACTCAAAGGTTTATAAACAAAGGTCTTGTTCCGTGGAACTCCATTTCCGAAAACACCATGCCGTTTATTATTCGAGGTAAAGTCGCGCTGATTACCGGAGGTGCTTCTGGAATTGGCCTTGTTTACGGAATCGAACTCTTGAAGAATGGTCTGAAGGTATATATATATATCGCTAGTATTTTTTTCAAACTCTGAACATACAATGTAAATGTTTTTATGCTCCCTGATCGAAACTTATCTTGTTTCATCACAGGAAGCTTGCAATGCTTTGCCCGTCTTTTCTAAAACTGAGCACAGACGCATTATCATTGTATGTTCACAGTTAAAAATAACACTTGGCATAGTTTTAATGCTATTCTATTTATTTCAATTTTATCATTTTTACACCTCTCCTCTCTCCTTGGCCATTCTTCTTAATCGGCCACACAAAATCCGGAACGAACCGTGCCCATCTCAGAGAGATTTCACTGTTTTGTAAAATACTGGTAATATTATGTTTTTTTTTTCTATTGTGTATACGAACATTTTCTTTGAAATATTCCATTGGAACTGAATTTCATATTGGTCATTGTCATGTTTTAAGCAGTCAATTAAATTAATATTTATAAATTCTTATAAAACTTTCAGTTCGATGTCCCTCACGGCTCCTAAATTAATCCTGAAATGCACTGAATTTCTTAAAATGCAATTGTGTTGGCTAGATTTTTTTTTTGTTTAAATATTATAGACAAACAATATTATCTGAGGACGGAGTTACAATAAACATTCACTCACCATTGGTTAGGTCTCTCATTCCTAATGTTCTTTCTTTCTTTCTCGCTTCCCTGACCGCAACAGGCGCTGAAGGTAAACGTCTTAGCCTCGGGGCATCGCATTCCAATTCGATAAGGACCATGCAAATTATAAGTAACCCTTTACGAGTATCTATTCAGTAAAATGGAACAGTCCACTCACCGGGGCCGCTTTCCCGGCCCCACCTGCTCTAGCTGCGAATCTAGAAGCTGTAGCTCCCTCATGATGATATTGGACACTGGGGAAGTCATCCTCGCACGTTAACTTCTTATCTTCGCTTGCATTACCCCCCACATTCACCTGTAGATACAAATCCCACCCCTCCCGATGGATATTAGCATACCTTGCCTCCCGAGCATACGTTCTCAGGATCAGTTGATGCACCGACTGCGTGAGTGTCAAGCACCACTCCGTACCAGTCCAATAACATCATCATGTCAGACCTTTCTGGATAGCTCAATGCCATCACCTGGTCAGGAATGCAATCAACCGAATTCCCACTCACAAAGAATGCAGAATACGGCTAATAGCTTTGCCGGTACCGTGCTCTTCATCGGCGCTGCTTGCACGCCGCGGCAAGAGCCCCGATACCGTATGCTGGTGCACGGTAGCATTCTCTGGCAAACCCCGGATCGCGTCCCGAACAGTATTCTGCTACCAGAAAATGATCAAATTTATCATGATTGATGATTAACACTTTATGGAAAATTAATTTCACATAAAATTTTATGCGTGAAAACGGTAATGAATAAAAATTAGAAGTTTCAATTTTTTTCTTTATTGAAATAGCTTCGTCCCTTTCATCTTTTTTCGTAAATTTCCTATATTTAACTTATTGAAGATGTTTTGTACTAAGTTTACCAGACCTTGGACATAATGATCTGTTACTTCGTAAAACCCTAAAAACGTTTCTTTTATTTCAAATTTGGATGCAACTGTAGACTGATCTCTTAGCCAATGCACAGTTCTTACAGTTAAACTCAATTGATCGATTTTTGTCATGTCTTGGTAGTATCTAATAGCAACGAAAAACAAGTTACGGCGTTAATTTCTTGTGTTAATTCTTCAAGAAGTTGGTGTGACAATAAAGAAATAAGCTCATTTTGAATGGTTAGACTTACAGTGTTTTCGACTGCGTGCATTGAGTGTATCAAGTGTATCTTCATCTCATCTTATTCCATGAAGTTAAAACAGATGAAGATACACTCAGTGCACATAGTGCACCCCAATCGAAAACGCTTTTAAATATTTCACAGGTCCAGGTGACATTTCCAATACCTACTTGTTTCATGATTTCATCACAATCGACAAGCAGATGTACAAACGCTAAAAAGTTGCCATTATAGGTTTCTGAATCTTCTCGTTGTCCTCGAAAAGGCAAAGTATTTTGAGTTAAAACTAAAGTAATTTTAAATAGCCGCTGAAGAACCATTTTCCAGAAGAATGTTCGAAACTGTATTTCATTTTCGAGATTTTTATCGATAGCTGAATTTTGTTCCCACAATTTGTGTACCGCACTTGAAAAAACGAAATTCGTAGTTCGTGGAGGACAAAAGACCTCGTGGCCTAAAAATGCCGGGGTCCGCCGACACGAAATTACTCGAGCCAAGTTCGACTTGGAAACATTTTCGGCAATTGCTTACTATTTCGTTTCCAGAATTTGCTCACCATTATTTTGGTTGATTCGTTTTACACACGGCCGTAATAGAAGTGATATTATTCATCTGAAAATTTGGGTTACTTTGGTTAGAGTATATCGTTTAACAGAAGCGCAAGGAACATGGTCGAAGTAACCAACCAACTCCAGTTAGTTTTGCAGCCCTCCCTGGAAGTCATGAAAGCCAGTATTTATATCCAAAACTTCCTTTCACCAGTGGGTGTAATTCCCATGGTTTGATGTTCAGTTTGGCTTATTATGTATTATTTTTTTCCAGAAAAATTCTTCGATTTTAATTTATTGTGTCAGGGTGTGGGCAGTTTGTTAATGTGGGCTACTCATTGGGTGGTCGGTCTTGCATAACACTGATTGCAGTGTCTTCGGCCTATTTTAATTTTGTTTAGATGTGTAACTGTAGTAAGATTTAGAAAACAGAATTCTTCAATTATTCGAGTTCTGACTGACCCTGTGTAGATGGTGATAAAGAAACTAATTTTGTCTCATAGAAAATAAGCTTGATCTATTTTTTCAGTCACAGACTTATGCTTATTAGAAAGGGTTTTCTATTTAAAAAAAGTAATTTTTGTCTGTAGTATGCAGTAAGCAGGTGAACTTCTGATAATTTCGTGTGGTACTATATGCATTTATACAACAATAAATCGCTTAGAGTTATTTGATGCGATGAAAATTTTTGTAAAAAAAGTCTAGAGTGTCTAACCAATAAACATTTGCTGTAGTAACCTGTCTTTGTCACTTTTTATTTTAATTATCAGTGGCCCTTAATGACAAGGTTACCGAAGTCTTTTTTAAATTTATCTTGAGAGTTACTTTTCAAAAACGAAAACGAGGAAGTCATTAAGTTTTCAAGATCTCCGACCAATTAGTATCTTGCCGACCTTGTCGAAAGTTTTGGAGAAAATCATTGATAAGCAATTGCGTCATCATTTAGCGTTATGTAATTTATTGCCCCCTTTTCAATCAGGTTTTCGACCTGGCTATAGCTGTTCCACAGCACTTTCGCTTATTATAGATGATATTATTAAAGGTATTGATAACAATAAACTTACTGTTCTTTTCCTGCTTGATTTCTCCAAGGCCTTCGACATGATCAATCACGACCTACTCTTGGCTATCTTACACTATTGTGGATTGGATGCAGTTGCGATTGGTTGCTTCCTTTCGGGTAGGACACAGTCGGTTGTTCTAAATAACATTAAATCTAATAATGTGAGTTTAAGATCAGGTGTTCCTCAGGGTTCTATCATTGGGCCCTTGTTATTTGCCATATATACTTCGAATTTTTTTACCTTCTGGAACACGTTTTGTAAATGCCATATGTTCGCTGACGATACGCAGGTTTATGCTTCCTTTGATATTTGTGATTTACAAACTTGTATGACTGGAATCAATAATGATTTAAATGAATTGCTTAAAATCTCTTCCAAGCATTGTTTACAAATTAACCCTAATAAATCTTGCTTTTTATTATTCGGAAGAGATCAAGCACGTAACATTGCTTTACCGTTACTTGAAATTAAATTAAATAATGTACGTCTCTCCAATCGTGATTGTGTTAAGAATTTAGGCTTACATATCGATTGTAAATTACGTTTTTCATGTCTCTGCGTGTATCAGTAAAGCCTAGTGTAATTTAAAAATGCTATATCCTAACAGACACATTTTCACCACCAAAGCAAAAGCATCTCTTTGCGGAGCATTAGTTTTATCTCATTTTAATTATTGGTTCTTGTTTGGATTACAGGGATTCGAGGCGAATACAGGTAGTGCAAAATTCATGCTTGCGATTTATATACGGCATTTCAAAACGGCAACATATCTCACATAAGTTAAATGACGCAGGTTGGCTTAATATGGTAAATAGAAGATATCTCCATCTCGCATGCTTTTGTCAAAAAATCGTTTTTTTTCAAGACCCCTCCATATCTCCTCTCCAAAATTAGGTATCGTACTGATGTTCACAGTATTAACATCCGTCGTAAAAATCTTATAGATATTCCGCTGCATCGTACCGCGTTCTACAAAAGATCTTTCACTTATATTGCTGCTCATTGTTTCAATGATTTTGAGTCTCACTTAAAAAACTTACCACCAGTATCTTTTAAACTTAAATTGAAAAGTAGTTTAATTTTTGTTCAAATGAAGTAGATAATCTTTATATCTGCAATACTAAGCTGCATCACTTTTCATTTATTTAATGTCTATGTGCTGTATACCTCCAAATGCTGATCCTTGCCTGATGATTTCTCTTTTTCATTTTTTTTTCCCATTTTCTTTTACATTTTCATTTTCTTCTTATTTTCTTTAAATTTTTTTTTCCTTTATTTTCTTTCCTTTTATTTATTTTCTAGTGTTTAGTTTTATTTTAAGCTAGTTTAATAGTCTGGGAGGCCGGGTAGAGCAGTGTACTACTTGTGTAGCACAACTGATGGCCTTCCATTTAGATCATAGCGTATTTTGACTTTTTTTTCTTGTAACGTTTACTGTTTTGTTTCGTTATTCGCTGTTGATCTAATAAAACTCTTATTATTATTATTATTATTATTATTATTATTAAATTGACACTTTTTTTATTGAATGTAATTCAGAGCTAATTTTACTTTTTTTAATACTAGTCAGGTACAATGTTTTGAAAGGCAATGCAGATGCAATTTAGTTTAGCTCTCTGCTATTCTCATCATAACTGCCAACTTTTTTTTAATAGAAACCGGCCAATGCGTCACTCCAACATAGAGTCAGAACTCGAAAATATTTCACACTCGAATTAAATAAATAAACAAATCGATAAATTACACAAAATGTTTCAAAGGTAAAAAAGTTTTTGCCAAAATTTCATGTTTTTCCTGCGACAAATTCGTTGCAAACGCTGCCAAGGTAACTCATGTAAATAAGTAAGCGAAATTACATTTTTTTTTTTTTAATAAAACTTGTTCTCATTTCGGTTTCGTTTCTTTCCTAATGGAAATTTGAAGTTTGCAAAACCATCTCCTCGGTTACGTGATATTGTCATTTACGATAAAATAGTGCAAGGTGGCGTTAGTCCTCGCCACCATGAATTTGCTTCTTGCAGCAAGCAACAAAATGCAGAATTTTTTTGAAAGTATAACTTGTCCTGATAACCTCTGGTCTTCGATTTCAGAAAAAAAGTCGCTCGTTCGATATGAGTGCGCAAAATCCTGAAGCAAATAAATATGTTGTGATTGCCCTTATTTTTCGATTGCGGTGCATACTTATCTAATTAACTGCAGAATTTTGCATCATTTGTGCGCGTTTGCTGATTTGGCAACAATGGGTTTCATCAAAGGCAAAGTCGCCCTAATTACCGGGGGAGCTTCAGGCATTGGCTTCATGTATGGCAAGGAATTATTCAAGAACGCTTTACGAGTAAGAGATTATTTTTCTATTTGATTCTACTGGGTGTTTCTATATTCCGTGGACATGGCTTAACCACAGACTCCCAATTTCTTACGGTTTAGTCACAAAATAAGAAAACATAAGTGACTGTAGCATTTTTTAATTGAAAACAAGTATACTTTACCGCCTTTTAACTACTTAATTTATTTATTTTGAGAAAAAGTTCTTAATTAGTAAACTATATTAGGCATTTGTTTTCCTGTGTACAGGCTCTTAACTTGAAATTCTAAATTTCGAAAAAAAGATATTTTAGTCTTTCAGATTTTTTCATTTTCTGACTAAACCGTGACAGATAGCAAAGTTGGTAAAGATACATAAAAGGTTACTAATGAATAACTCTTTCCGAAAATAAATTAGTTATACACCTAGAAGGCACTAGAGCATACCCGTTTTCCATAAGTAACTCTACAGCCATTTAGAGTTCCTTATTTGATGACTAAACCGTAAGAAATATCAAAAGTTACAAAGACACGAAAAAGTTTCCTTTCGAGTGCTTCTTTCTAAAAATTTATTAATTAAAGTTATTTTCCTAACTTCAAAAAAGTTATAGCAAAATATGTATTGTAGCAACTCTGTTTCTCACACTTCAGGCATTCCTTTGCTATAAAAAAAATTAACTTTTTCTTCAAGAACTTTAAAGAAGAATACCGGCTTAACGAGACCATTATGGATAAAGATAAGTTTGGTTAAATCGTCTTATTTTGAACACAGGAATCTGTGGTTAAGCCACGTCCACGGAATTTAGAGACGACCTGTATAGTGTACAGGGTTTAAATCACATTGAGTAAATTTATCAGAACCAATTTTCAAAATATCTATAAGTAGTGGTGTACGTTCCTTAAATGACGGTGGTCATGACAGTGGTTACAATAAAAAAGACGGTCGCGTCACAATGATTGGTCATTTTAAAAATGACCCTGTAAACTATATACGACCATCATTTTGCTAAATGACTGTCATCTTAATAAATTACCATCACAAACACTTGCAAATAGGCGTATGGGCATGTACTGTTGTTGGAAAAATACATCACATAAAATAGAAACAAGGTCCTTCAGGACATATGGCGATATCCCTATAAAAAATAAAGAAACAAATTAAATTAACTGTGAAACGTAAAGAGGTCTACTCAACAAGTTCAGATATGCCAGTGCTGATGAAGATTCAAATACTAATGTCCAAGAGAAATAAAATTAAATAAATCCAACCGTGCGATTTACTAGCTAATAGCTCTTTTTATTTTGAAATTTCCCCAGTTTCTTTTTTTTAATAAATATTTGTTTATTCTTCAATTTTGTTCGCTTTGTTACTTTCAAACCTACTTGCCATTAAAGGGAAAGCGGTATCGAGTCGTATCTCCAACACTGAAGGGTATCTGAAGTGGATACCAACCACTACCGAGCGCGGTGCAAATCCACGACCTTTCGATTGCTTACCACTTGGACTGTTCAGGCGTTAATAAATGTTAATAAGCTTATTTAGATTTTAATTTCAGTTGTGGATATGTTGTATGCCTTATCTATAAATTGGGAATTTATGAAATTGTATTGTAGAATATTATCTTTGTTGTCTTGCAAAAATCTGCATTTATTTCATTTAATATGCATATACATAATAGTGCACCTGTTTAAGGTTAAACGGTTGATAATGACTGCAAAATGACCGTCATTTTACATCACTATCTATCAGCCATTTTACTTGTAATCTCAGTGTAATGTGAAAGTTTAGTGAGATTATGTTATTCACGTATCTTTCTTTGACAATGAATGTCATTTATCTTGAGATCTTAAGGACAATGCTGCTTAATCAGTCTCTTGAATTGTCACAGTTTGACGCATGTTATAATGCCCGTACGTCTCGTGAGCGCATTATTAATAAATAGAAGAAGAACGGAGGCTGTGGAAATTCTTTCAGGCTCTGAAACTGTGAGCGTAAATTAAACCCTGTCTTAAGTTCTAATGATAATTAACCTATTTACATAAAATCACGGCCTATGGCTAGCTATTACAAATAAATAATGAATGATTTGTAGATAACGATTGGTTTAAATTTATACCTAGACTTATTTAGTTAGGATTTCTTTCTTTGCACTGAATAAATGCTCTATAAAATTAAACCATAAAACTATTTTTAAATTGTAAATAAGGAATAAAAATATTGCAGCAAATCAAAACTCGAATTAGGCTCAATTTTCACACGGGCAGCGCGTCGTGTTGGGTCATTTTGGGTCCTATGCTTTTACATGTAATTTTCTGACATAAAATGTTGCCGAGTGAAAACTAGTTTATTTAAAACCATGACAACTCTTAGAGGCAGCAAAATGACGCAATGCGACGCGCTGCCACGTGAGAATTGAGCCTTAATCGTACAATGCATTTTGGGTTTTGAGTTGGTAAAATCCATAGAAAGGGTGTTACTTCTGATTTTAGAAAAGTATACCATCCACGAGTTAGGTTCGCCGCGCGAGAGCTTAACCGAACTCTTGTGTGTCCTACTAAAAGAATTCTTATTGGATTTTTTTAAGAAAATGATTTTATCAAAGAGCCACTTGACTGATTCTGAATCCAAGATTGAAGAAATTATCCAAACTCCAAACAAAAATAAGTGAAAATTTTAAATATATTTTTGTTTGCCTTGCTTCAATTAACAAGAATTAATTCATCACATTACAAATGTTGTAACTATCGATTAATAATTCAATGTCATCGAGATTACGTAATATTAAATAACTGTAATTCACTTAATGCACTAGGTTTCAACGTGACATTTATCTGGATCACTGATACATAATTGGATAAATAAGTTACAATTTTACAATAATAAGTACAGTCGCGTGATTTCTAACAATACACAAAACTAATAACAAAATTAATAACACGTTTGATACCCGTTTGCACTAATGATCGCTCGTAATCTATTGTGGACAGTTTCGATCAGTGTATCAATTATTGCTAGTCACTCCCTCCGTATCGCTTGAATAAATCGTTGCACATTGTTTCTGTCATTCTTTTCATAACTATTCTATTCTGCATAGATTTTTAATGGTACGATAAGGTCGGGGTTAGGGATGCATATTTTAAACAAAGTATCGATACTTTGTATCCTTTGATACAATGATGGTATCGATGCTTTGAAATATCGTATCGTTGAACTGTAACAGTATCAATTAAATTGCATTATTAATTCAAGAAGGAAAGATAGAAAATAATTAAGATTAATAAAGCCAAACTTGGCTACGCCCAAAACTACGAAGAGAAGGGCTTGGACGAATCAAAACCATCGTGAATTAAACAAAAGCCAAGCTTGTATAAGATGATATCAGTAATAACCAATGGCGACAAATGTAAAGTGTGAACGTAATTTATATTTCCGTCGAAATAACAAGTGGTCAGAAAAACGTAAATCGCAGGAATTAGATGATACAAAAAACTAAGAAGTCGCATAGTTTTACGGCCAGATTCGACGGTTAGAATAAACATTCGATTTAATTCCCACGAAATATTGTGAAATATAGCTGCGGACCCCTGTGAAAGATTGTGCAATCTAGGCTAAAAATACAAATTCCGGGCCGATGAAAATTTAACTTAAGGCAATTATAATGGCGAAACTGTAAAGTCGTAATTATTATTGCCGGAACATTTTGAGATGCACAAAAAACAATCTGTGACTTGCACCCCACATAATTAGATCGGGGTACGGGACGCAATTTTGTGTTATAAAAATACGATCATTTTGCGACAAAAAATTATTATAAACAAATAATAAAAGCAAGCGAGAAACTACACCGTTCGTCGTTCACACTATAACTGTGTTCCTTTCCGAGGAAAATTTATGGGATTCAAAAGTTGAAATATACAGGATGACTTTTGAAGATTATTATTTTTTTTTACAGTAGATTAGGCTATTGTCATTATTGGCGATTGCTATACTTTCTGATGCTCAAATCAGAGTATCGGTACTTTAAAAGTATCGAAACCAAGATATCGATGTTTCGATGCCATTCGATACCCAAAAAATATCGGTATTTATAAAAGTATCGAAGCATCGCATGCATCCCTAGTCGGGGCTTAGATAATGTTGAGCTAAAATGTTGATGTGATTCTTTTCTAAACATTGGGTAATCACTTTGGCAGTGCTTTTAGAGTCATGTTGCACAATAAACATAAACGACTCCATCATTTCGAGCTGGCCAGTCGAATTGAACATATTTTTTTTTGGTATTAACGCCGTTCCCTCCTTTGTAAAACAATCTTGCCTTACATCGTGTTTTATTGTTGGTTTTATTATTTATTATAACGCCTGAAGTGTCCAAGTGGTAAGAGACCGGCCTTACAATCATAAGGTCGTGGGTTCGCAGCGCGCAGGAGATATTTCTCGGGGGTGGTCGGTACTCACTTCAGGTACCCTTCAGTGTTGGCGAGAAAAATCGACACTGCTTCTCCTTCAACGGTGAGAAGGTTTGGAAGTAACAAAGCAATGCCACACTTTACACACACACCCGCTTCTGAGATCCTGATGAGTCTATAACCCCGTTGGGCAACGACCACAGGTTAAAAAAAATGATGCTATAGTTTAAAGGCTTCTCGACACTTTGTCCGTACAATGCGATATTTTAGTTTGGTAAGAATTTTCTTGCAAAGTGCAAGCGTTTCTTGGCGTTAATTTTAGATAAGAATGTTTTTTTTGAGCAACGTTTCATGTAGTCCCGACTTTATTTGTGTTTACAGTTTAGGAAATCAAAAGGATAAAACAAGAAATTTAAAAGAAGTTTTTTATCCTGGAACGCATCTACTTGAACTAAAATTCAAATTTTATAAGATTAAATTCACTGAATAGAGATTCAAGGTCACATTTAACGAACGGGTAACTCATTATAACGCTTAGGTCGCTTATGTAATTTTGATTAATTTATTCGAAGTTTAATGCGTTAACGCTGATTAATGTTGTTTATTACTACTTTTTGGTTGATAACGCCCTACGGGGAAGATGATTAAAAAGCGTGGACTTTGGAATGATGTACGTCAGTTTGTTTAAACGAAGTGATGTTGTTATCAAAATTCATATTATATCATAACGATAGTATTACTTTCTAGCAAAATTATTAAATGCAAATGTTTCAGTTGTAATTAGACGGTCAATAATTTTGCAAACAGTTCGAGATAAATCGTTCGACGATACTAAAATAAGATTATACTTATTGTACGACGATACTACTACTTGTACTACTACTGTATCTTCAAAAAAATGTTCTCTGTATATGTATTTCTTTCTGTTGTAACAAAATTCTCAGTTGCAGTTTCTGTTTTCATTGTTCTCTCTTTGTTCATTCGTAAATTAATTTAATAAAATTCATAAATTTTTGACTAGAACATGTCTACGTCCACTGCCTGACCAACTCGTGTGTTTATGTCGATGTGACTCAAAAATTTGAATCTGAAGATGACAAAAAACCCTTGTCGAAAATGTTAATGTAACGAACAACAAGAAAAGAAAAAATACAGGACTGTAATTCAAAAAAATTGTATTATTTTATTTACATTAATCAATTACAACTACAGCGAAACATCCCTTGAGCGGACATTGATGGTCACCAAAATTTTGTCCATGCAAGGGAGATGTCCGCTAAAGGAAAAATATTTGTTTCCTAAAAAAAATTATTTTAAATATCTATTCGTGAAGAGCTAGAAGTTAAACACGACTATATAATGAAGAATTATTAATATTAATTAAAAAAATTCACATAAATAATAAGTAACGATTACGATTAATAATTTTTAAAGTTGAAAAGATCCAATAAGAATAATTTCCAAATGTGTTTCTATATATCTCTACATTAACAGAAATATTTCTGAGTCCTTCACCTTTTTACAAATGATTTTAGTCAACACCTGTTTATTATGAAGTCATAATAATGCCGATTTTGAATATATTGTCACGTGGTTAGGGGTAGGTAGCGGGTTCTCAGTGGTAGAGCTTGAAAACACAGTTTACCAAAACAATGTATACCTTTATTAAATGAATATTTTTATCTATCGGCGGACGATCTTTAAATGTGCGGGGGTGCCTTTTCGTAATTATCGGAAATCGCGACGGGTCGGCTGCGACAGCGAGGATGAGGAATCCCTCCGTGCTGGGGTTGAAGAGACCCGACGATTCGACTAACCGGATCCAGGGCAATCTCGAGGGCTCCGTGGAACGGGCAGCGTCCTGATGAGGGTGGCGGCGGCAAGGCGTCGGTGAGGATGCCTCCGTGGAACGGGCAGCGTCCTGATGAGGGTGGCGGTTGCACGGCGTTGGTGAGGAAGGTCCTCCTGGGGAAGTTGGCACTAGGCCTACTTGAGTCGACGGCTGGTTCGACTGCGAGGGCGGCTGCCCTTCTTACAGTAGGCACTAAGCCTACCGGAGTCGGGTTCGACTGCCTTCCCATCTTCTTCCGTACGTTATATAGGCGAAAATCTGTCTATTCGACTGTTATCACATGTTTCTGTGTTCTCTTTTCGTCACCTGTTGTATTAATTTGTCCCACATATAGCGCGTGTTTTGTTATGAAACGTGAACCGCTTGTAGCTTAGATTTCGCAAGATTGCTGTCTTAATTGTTCTACTTTATTCCTCGCGGAAATATTTCGTCGCGACTCCTTTACATTTTATAATTATTAATTTTAGGCTAAAAATTAAATCCTTATCGTGACATTTCCCTCCCCTTTAAGCTTGTGCGTCCCCGCACAAGAATAACTCGCGTCACGCGGAAAACTGTCTGTTGCGTAAGGTCACGAAACAATTGCACGCGTGTACTTGAAAAAGAAAACCGTTGAGTATGCTAAAGTTTTATAGTTCGCGGCACGTACTTCTTATATTACATAGTATTTACCACCTTGACATTTAATTTTTTCAATGTTCTGTTGAAATAAAACGTAAGCATAAGTCATTTAATGATACCTTGGTAATTTCTTCACCTCCGTTTCGTATTTCAGCCAGGATTTGGGATGACGATTGGCTTGGCAGGGAGCATGTTCGTTTTGGTTTTCTGACGGCACATTTTCTTCTATATCTATATCTTCGTATACTCATTCTAATGTTGATTGCTTCTTTCTTCGGAGCGTCTAATGGAGTTTCCCAACCTTGTGGCTCAAGGAGGACTTGGCACGATCCAGAGGGTCTTTTCCTTGATGCAATGCAGCTTATGGTTTGGTCCATTTAATGCGTCTCCTTTTCTTTCACAGGATGGCCCGGTCCTGTTTCTTCGAGTTCCTTCTCTTCTTTTTCTGCCTAGTAATCTCTTTAACAACATTATATTTAAAGCAATCATAATAATAAATGCAATTGTAACGACATATACTACTACTTCGTGCATCTCTTAAAAACAGTGGACTGGCGTTGCCGTAAATGCTGTAGCAGTTCTTTAAATAAGATAATGCTCAATTCTTAGCATAACTCACATATTTAAATTCTTCATCTGCTGATTTACTCGTTGTGATGATCCTGAGGCTCCAGTTTGGATTGATACATCGGGACAGGTTTGTGTATACAGGTTGTATCCAAGAAGTCGGCTTCATCACAAAAAAATTCAACGTTGTCCAAATGGCCAGGAGGATGAGTGCACTTTCTATTCTTTTAGGCCGGGACAAGGGAATCTTGTCGAGATCTTCTTCTTCTGTGGACAGGATATCCGAGTGCTTCATCGAGCTACCTAAGATATGAATGTTTGTTTGTGATGTGTGGTGTTAGATAGCTTAATGCTGGAATTTTCCATGTTCCTATCTGTGTCTTCAACTGTCTTACTTCTTGCTAATTTGTTTTTGAATTGGTTCCAAATTCCTGTAATTCTGCCTGTAGTCCGAAAGTCAATTTCTTGACAGTCCTTCGGATATCATCACCTTTCGCCATTTACTCGTCCAACTGTTGCTGTGTGGCATTACCACAATAAAAAAATCGAACGTCTCTAAACTTCTCCGTCATTACTTCAAATTTTCCTTCTCCCTTTGCTCCATTCTTCTATCCATTGTATTTTCTTTCCTGCATGCTGAAATCTGGCTTCGAAGGTTTCCATTCTCCCTTGGTTGATGGTTATTTCGTGAACTGTGTTTTTTCTTTTTTATTGGTCCCCATATCCACTTCATCACTAATTTTCCTAATTATTCTTCTAAATAACTAATTCTTAGTATTACATTTCTTAATTTAGTGATTATAGCTCTACGTATCGGAGACTGGCTTCCTCGCCGAGTCGGGCGTATGCACGTCGTACCGAAGTCTTGGATCCGCTGGATGTACTGTGCATCGTTGCATGCGGTGGTACTCTGGAGGAAAAATTACCATTTTGGTCAAACAGTAAGGCCGCTGGTTCGTGGCTCCTGGGCCTTGGGGTACTAATTTGGGTTTTTTCTGTTTCCTGCCTAACGAGAGCGCCTGTGGAATTGTTGTGTTGGACATTTTCTTCCTTATCTGCTCCGTTTCCAATTTATTCGGGTCCTTATTTCATTTTACAGATTTCATGTGCCTGTTATCAGTTGCTGTAAAAATTTCTAGAATCTGTTCATTACCTCGTAATTTTTCTGTACTTGTTTGTTCTATTTCTGTTGACACGTCGCTGTCTTCTTTTGTACTCTTTCTTGGTGTGCCAAGGTGACCTTGAGAGTGCTATTTTGGGACTAAAAACTTCCTTTTCTTCGTATCCGACTTCTGTACTGCGATGAGGTGGATGAAACGGTGATTCCTTTGCTGCGTTTGATCTTGTTTGGTATGGACCTGGCATCCCCTTCTTATCGTCACGATGTATTATTTTGGGACTTTAGGCGCCTCCACCATGTCACGTGGTTAGGGGTAGGTAGCGGGTTCTCAGTGGTAGAGCTTGAAAACACAGTTTACCAAAACAATGTATACCTTTATTAAATGAATATTTTTATCTATCGGCGGACGATCTTTAAATGTGCGGGGGTGCCTTTTCGTAATTATCGGAAATCGCGACGGGTCGGCTGCGACAGCGAGGATGAGGAATCCCTCCGTGCTGGGGTTGAAGAGACCCGACGATTCGACTAACCGGATCCAGGGCAATCTCGAGGGCTCCGTGGAACGGGCAGCGTCCTGATGAGGGTGGCGGCGGCAAGGCGTCGGTGAGGATGCCTCCGTGGAACGGGCAGCGTCCTGATGAGGGTGGCGGTTGCACGGCGTTGGTGAGGAAGGTCCTCCTGGGGAAGTTGGCACTAGGCCTACTTGAGTCGACGGCTGGTTCGACTGCGAGGGCGGCTGCCCTTCTTACAGTAGGCACTAAGCCTACCGGAGTCGGGTTCGACTGCCTTCCCATCTTCTTCCGTACGTTATATAGGCGAAAATCTGTCTATTCGACTGTTATGACATGTTTCTGTGTTCTCTTTTCGTCACCTGTTGTATTAATTTGTCCCACATATAGCGCGTGTTTTGTTATGAAACGTGAACCGCTTGTAGCTTAGATTTCGCAAGATTGCTGTCTTAATTGTTCTACTTTATTCCTCGCGGAAATATTTCGTCGCGACTCCTTTACATTTTATAATTATTAATTTTAGGCTAAAAATTAAATCCTTATCGTGACAATATTATGAAGTCTATAAAACACCAGTGGAATTACGAACCCATAATTACACTGTTCAAATCGACATTATTATGACTCCGTAATAAATAAACAGGTGTTGGATAAAAATATGTATTACACTCGTGCCTTAACAGCAAATAAGTCACTCGAGAAATATTAGCCCACTCGTGGGAGCTCTCGTGGCTAAACATTCCTTTCGTGACTTATTTGCCCTATAAGACACTTGTATAATAAATAGTTATTAGATGTGTTGTGATTTGTTAAGATCACAGCTAATTGTATTGTTAATGATTTCCAGTTCTTCATCCGATTCCTGCTCTTCTTCTTGTTCATTAACGTCAAAACTTAAATTTACTTCCGAAGCATAGAAATTACCATCTTCGATGGCGACGTTTTGATCATTATTAATAAAGTCAATCAAATCAGTATTAGTGGTGTCAATTCTCGATATATTTTTATACAATTCTGCTATTACAGCGAGAGGCAACTCGTCTTCTGTATCAAACTGATCATCAGTATAGTAGCCTTCATTTTATGAAGTTGCACTTTACAATGCTATTTAAACGAAACGCTGTTCAACTGTTTTATCTTGTTAAATTCAGCCTTTAAGAAGCATTTTTTTTATTGTATCTGATGACACATTTTTCGAGGCACTATTTATAAAATAAATTACTTCTAACAAGTCTATTAATTTTGGTAGTTTATTCACAGACGTAATTTTGTCTATTACAGACAAAATATTTTGAAAATAAACTATCTATGAAATTTTGTATTATACCTTGGTGTACACCTGTTGAGTGCTGGGCCGAGAGACTGCATTCGGCCGAGTATTCGGCTAATGTGATCAGTACAGTCAGTACTCTGCCTATCCGCCATGTATTCACGTACTCCAGTATGAATTTATTAAGCTTTACGTTTGTAGGGTGTGAGGCCGCATTATCAAGGAACAGTACTATCTTTCTTGCTTGCCTATCAACCTTTCTATCAAGTTCTATTAACCATTCTGTCATGATTTCTCTCGTCATCCAGGCTTTCCGATAGTATTTTCATGTCATAGGAAACTAAATGTGAATTCGCATTTAGTTTTTTAAATGTGCGCGGTCGAACTGTTTTTCCAATAAATAAGAGTGTTTTGTTTTTCCCTGCCATGAATGTACGCAACCAACCATCAAAAATTACTGTAACCCAGAACTTCTGCGATTTCTTTAGCTTTTACTTTCAAAACTTACAACTTACTTTTACAAACCGAACATAGCACAGTCAATCTATTTGTAGTCGTTCTGTCTTGAAGAAGATTTCATTGCATTTTTTTTTAATAATGTCTCCTATTTGTGGTTTTCCTATTTTAAAACGCCTTGCCAATTTGCGAACAGTCGATTTTTTTTCAAAACAAACATTTTTCTTTAACGCTTAAAATATTTCTCTTTTTGTTTGCCATCTTAACGAATAATATGTATTTTGATGGCTTGGTATTAATTTAAATTGATCTAATTAATATGTATTTCACATAAACAGGGAATTCACCGCACGTCCGGACAACAGAGCTTCGCGTTCGTTCAAGAGAAACTTTATATCAAAACGGGAGAGAAAATATAGCCCGCGATCGTTTAAGAGAGCATCCGTTCAACGGGAGTTCCTTTCAAATCAGTATAAATAGATATAACAGCGACATCGTACGATCGCTTTTTGATCTGAGATTGCAGCAGGATAGACAAATTGAAGTGGGTTTGCTACTTAATAAGTCCCCCATACAGGTCAAAAAGCGATAGTCGGATGACGTTTTATCTGTTCATCACTATTAAATCGTAATACGTGGGCTGCTGGAAAAGTTTCTGGAAACGGCATGAAAAAAAGGCATAGGAAATTTGGTAAACGGTATCATTGTTTTTCGAAGTATTCGTCTTTGACGTCAATACACTTTTGCATACGCTCGAACCAATTTCTAAAGCACGTTTTCTACTCTAAAGATGGTACCTCAGAAACCAGTGTCCGGAATGTTTCAACCGCTGCTTCAGCCGACGAAAATCGCTCACATTTTATTTTCGATATTTGGGAATAAAAAGAAATCATTAGGTGACAATTTTCAGATGAATACGGACAATGAGTCATTAATTCAACATTTTTGTTGGACAAAAAGTCAACTGTTTGTCGGGCTGAGTGAGAGCTGGCGTTGTCATGATGGATTCGTCGATTTCGATTGTTTCTTCTTATTTGATCGATGACTTCCGGCAAGTAAATCGCAGTATATCAATCAGCTTTCACGGTTTTTCGATCCTCTAAAGCCACAGTTGCTACATGTCCAGTTAAACCAAAGAAACAAGCTATCATTTGCTTCGTACCACTGCGTGAATGAACACCTTTTGTTGGTTTTGGTTCACTTTGAAATACCCAAACGGTAGATTGTTGTTTACTTTCTGGCTCGTACGAATAGATCCACGTTTCGTCACCAGTAACGATGTTATAAACTAAACTTGAACGACCTCCATTGAATTTCTTGAGCATTTCTTCGCGCCATTTGACACGACTCTGCTTTTGCGCTTCTGTTAAATTGGCACGAAAATTTTCACTCGAGATTTCCATATTTACACAAAATTACTTTTTCTCAAATGCTGTACAAACAAAACTAGTTGACTTGAATAGGAACTGTCAATAGAATTATAGGCGAAAAACGTCATATTTTTCAAATATGACAGTTGATAAACGCTAACAATTCTAGACCTACTAGATTCCAGAAAATTTTCCAGCAGCCAATGGTCAAGTCATTTTTTGTTTGCAGTGGAAATTTCGAGCTACGTTTCTGCTGATGAAGCCCCAAACAGGGCTGAAACAGCCGCACAGAAGCTCCTCGAGGTTTTCACTGCAATCAAAATCGATTCGCAACAAAATTTTTAAAACAAATCAATATAGTTTAAATCGAGATCTCAAAAAATGTCCGTTTATAGAAGATGTCCGTTTCTCTGTACTTATTCATCTAATAACTTATTTTAACCTAAGAAAAAAAAATTCAAAATCATCAAAGTTTTACAAATGTGTTCAGGGAATTAGTTGATACATCCTTGAATGACTGATCAACTGAAGCAGTCGATTTTTGAACACACACCTACATACATACTTATAAAATAACTTGTAAATATGTACCATGATTTTATTTAACGTCGATCAGTAATAGTTTGACCTGCCTTTGAAAAAATTCTTTCACTGGGCACCGACGTGGCTACAATGCAGAATCTTTTCTTGATGAAGTACCACAAAGTGGGATATACGTGTTTGCGTTCTGCCCAATGTGCAAGGGGATCAGATAATCTTGGCAGCAAAGGGATCCACTTTTTTCCACTTATGATTCCTGCGGCTCAGGGATTTTTATTAGCTATAATGTTTGATATGCTATCATCAAAAAATGACTAAATTTTCGAGGAAAACGATTTCGGTTTTCCAGACTCTGCTATTACTAAGTAATACTGTTTTTGAAGTGGCTACATTTTTTCATGAATTCTCCTCAGTCACATCAGTTTTCGTTTAATTTCAGCAACAATTTTTGCATTTGATTATCGCTGGCAATAGCGATTTTATCTGATAAATCATTATCATCATCTGATAATCATTCGCTATTTTTTTGCATTTATTCTGCCAAATACCTAGCTGTGTGACTATCTGAATACTTGTAACAGACCAGTAAACAGGATTCTAATTTATTATGATATGAAATGAATTGAGCAGTGCCAGATATGTAATTTTCAGTAGCAGCTGAAGTCCATCCATGTGTTGACCGTTTGAAGATAATTGAAAACTTTTTCCTTCTCCATGTTGTAAAACGCGGTATAAGTTGGTCCTTGAAGATCTGGTTTCAGTTTGCCGATTTTTAAAATGATTGCTTTCTACGATTTGAAATGCCAAGAAATCTTTTACAATTGTCTGCCACAGCTTTATTAATTTCGTCCCGTTTTTTAGCATTCAATGGTTCTCTAAAAATGATCCAATAGAGGTTGTGTGTAGTGTAGTTTGTTTAAGTACACTGACCTCCTTTTGCTTCTTGCTTTTTTGGGCATCGTCTTATTACATACTTCCGTCATCTTTGATATAAAATCTTTGGCTGTATCAGATTCTCCCTGCTTGCCTTGCGTCCAGTTTTGTTTAAAGTTTTCCAGGTTTAGTTTCCCCACCATCCACCCCTTTTTATTTTCTGCTTTTATTTTGACTCATTTGCAATCTCAAGATTGGTGGTGGTTCAGCGTCTCCTCCTATATGACATGCCATCCCTTGAGTTTCTTTGCTATTCCATTTGTTACAGCAGTTATATCGATTATTGCATTTGAAACTGTTTTCGAATCCTGCTTTGAAGATTTCCGCGATTTTGTTAATTTATCAAAGTCAGTCTATATTAAATCTTCCATTTCATGATCATCTTCAACTATATTTGAGAAAAACTGACTGAAGTTTTGAGCTAATTAGGATAGCTATATCTTTCTCTAATTTTTGACCAGCCATTTGCAGGTTGTTTTCTGAAGAGAAAGATTTAGATTTAAATCTGGCATCTAGTAAAGCATACCTAGCCATTAAAAAAATAGATTCTACAGTTGCATTTTTTTTCCTAATTTCGTTTAAATAATGTTTCAACAATATAACCTACAAGTTTGTTTTCATATTTTTTATCGCTGCAGTAAGTCCTTTGATAAAATATATATATATATTTTTAATTACCCTTTCAAACATAAAATATGTCGAATTCAGCGTTCATTTTTTTAATTTAAAAGAATTCATTCGATCATTCATTTCTTTTTGTACTTTAAAAAATTTTAAATTTACTTTTGTATTTCTATGGAAGTACTGAACCAAATTTCTTATTTTATTTTTTATGAGTTATGCTTGCAATGTTTAACCCACTTTGCACTACTAAATTTATTTTGTAGTGCTATACATGCAATATGCTCGTAATCGGTTAATCTTACAACTGAGACATTGGGGTCTATTCTGTAACATTGATATGGACTTGATATTGTTATGTTTCAAGTGACCTTACAAGATTGATATTCTGTAAATAGTTTCGTAACAACTTACAATCCGCTTCAAGTGTGATCTCGAGTTAATATGCATCTCTCTTCAATTTGCGGTCGGCTGTCGCTGTGAAGTGTTATAAAATCGTAACAAATTCTTTTCAATTCTTGAAGACCATATCAATTGATATGCATATCAACGTTACAGAATAGCCCTGAATATTGGCTACACTATCACTTCCGACTTGTGAGTGTTCCAATTTATTAGTCATACCCCATTCTATGCCCACTCGATTTAAATTTTTGTGTAGAAATAAAAAAGGAGAAGAAGATACGAATTTTGTCCTCTTTTATTTATCATAGATGTTTGTAGTACGACCTACTAGATTTCACAAGACAAGACTCTCTTATCCGGCCTGCGCAATTTGTTTATTTAGTGCAAATTTTCTCTGTTTTTGGCGTTAGTTACCCAAATTGAAGTTTTCTAACACTTAACCGTCATAAACGTCAAATGATGCATATTGTTACGTTTCTAGGGTTTAAATTTATTTATTTAAACGAATAAAACACTCGGTAAAAACTTAACCGTAATTTAATACTGCTTACGAACTAATTTATTTGTAACAATTTATTTACACACTAAAAGTCTAACTTCGACGATCGCTGTTAGAATTCGACTGACTCGTGAGTCAACTTTGGCCGATTTTATATCCTCCGCGGCCGTCTCGAATTTTCTAACGCGGAAGATTCGAGTTTGTTCCATCGCCGGAAAAGTCTAGGCTGTTCGATGTAGACCCCGGTGGCGTGGCAGCCAATGACGCATAACGAACCGACTTCTTGACGCCTTGAGCTAAGCCGGGTGGCGCGCCACACTGCCCCCTTCTTAAAAACGTTTCGTCTGGAAATGTTACTGGTGATAGTCTTGAAGGAGGGTGTCGGAATGTACCTGCTGGCCCATTCTTGCAACTCTCCGTCTGGAAGAAGTAGCAGTCTACGGTTTTGCTGTTGCTGACTGTTGCCTGTGGGTGGTGGCTGCAGACTAGGACTTCAATTCCCGTTCTGTGGAAGTTGACTTCCAGCATGCTTCGAATTACTCTCCAGTCTAGTCCGTCCAATCCGCAGCCCAATTTGGGGACGGCTAACTTCATCTGATGGTTCTCTATTAGCTGTCTCCTCAGGCTATATAGGGCTCTCCACATACTTTGATGGTCAGGATTACCGCTTGATGTCTTCTTAGTGACTAAATAATGCACGTGACGCCTCCGATCTGCCGTCGAATCAATGATCTGCAAGCTCTTGCCTACCACGGGATGCTGTCTTCGTAGCTCCTCGATTTGGCCAAATTTCTTCCTAAACACCTGAGCGATTCCTTTGGACATTTTCAGGTCTTCTGCTACGCAGTGGGCCAGACTGTACTCCAGTGGCACTTTAAAGAGATCTTGTTGCTTCTCCGTGGTCACTCCAAACCGTGCCTTGCTTCCTTCGGCGTGATGAGACATGAAGGTTTCGAAGTTCACTTCGGAAACTTGCGCCCTTTGTACTGTCCCTTCATATGCTTCTCCATGGTAAGGGGCTAGCCGGTTGAAGTGGATTACTTTGGGTTTGCCATGGGGGACCTTCTTGATGCGGTAAACGACGTCGTTGATCCGTTTCATCACTTTGTAAGGACCTTCCCAAGAGGTCTGCAGTTTTGGGGAGAGGCCTCGACGTCTTTGGGGGTTATAAAGCCAGACCAGTGCTCCAGGTTGGTATCCCCCGTGTTGAGCGTTGATGCCATAGTGCTCCTTCATCCGATCGCTGGCCGTCTGCATATTGTGACGCACTTGGTTGTGGATGTCATCATTTTCCTGCGTAATTTGCTCACGTAGTCTTCGTCGGCAGAGACTTCGCCAGGCTTCACACCAAACTTCAGGTCGCAGGGCAGTCTCGGCTCCCCTGTTGTACGTGTCCCAGTCCCTCTGATGATCGGAAACGACCTTGGTGTCGGTTGATGGTTCTATTGAACCTTTCCACCATTCCGTCCGACTGTAGGTGGAGTGCAGTTGTTCTAGTTTTTCGTACGCCGAGCAGAGTACACACGTTCTTGAACAAGGCCGATTCAAAGTTCCTTCCTTGGTCTGAATGCAGTTCCATAGGTGCACCATACCGACTGATCCATTCCCTGACAAGGACTTCCGCAATAGTGACTGCCTTTTGGTTAGGAAGGGCGTAGGCTTCAACCCACTTGCTAAAGTAGTCCATTACCACGACGATGTACTTGTTTCCACCATTCGTTTCTGGAAACGGGCCGGCTACATCGATGGCAACTCTCTCAAAAGGACTTCCAACGTTGTACTGTCTCATGGGGGCCTTACCCCGCCTGTGGGGACCGTTACTGGCTGCGCAGACTGCACACTGTCTGCACCAATCCTTCACGTCTTCCTTGCAGTTTACCCAGTAAAATCTTTCGCGCACCTTCTCCATAGTCTTCTTAACTCCCAGATGCCCTCCCGAAGTTCCATCGTGAAGTTCCCTCAGAACTTCTGGCACTCTATTCTTGGGGATTAGTAACTGTGTCTTCTGTTCCATGCCTTCCTGATTCTCTATGCTTCGTCTCAGAAGACCACGATCCAACACTATGGAGTCCCACTGCGCCCAGTATGATTTTACGGACGGTGCACATGGTGCTACCTCTTCCCAGGTAGGCCTCGCGCCCCTGCTCTTCCATTCTAGCACTAATTTCAAATCCGGGTCGTTCTCCTGGTCTTTTCGCAGTTCTTCGCCTTGCCATTTGACGTCAACAACGGCTGTCCTCGCAGTCGTGGCTACTTTCTCGTCCAAACGACTACAGTGCTTACAATCTTCGGCACAGGGTCTTCTCGACAAAGCATCGGCATTTCGATGGCTAGTTCCTGCCCGATGCTGAATTTCAAAATCGTACTCCTGAAGTGGTTCGATCCATCTTGCAACTTGCCCTTCTGGGTTCTTGAAACGGAGAAGCCATTTTAGCGCGGCATGGTCGGTCCTCAGGAGGAAGCGTCTACCATACAAGTACTTGTAGAAATGTTCTATCGTTTTTACGACGGCTAGCAATTCTCTTCTTGTGACGCAATAGTTTCGTTCCGGCTTTGATAGGACTTTACTGAAGTAGCCGATCACCTTCTCTTGCCCCTCTTGTATCTGGGAGAGTACGCCACCGATCCCAACGTTGCTAGCATCTGTGTCCACGACAAACTTGCCTTCCGGGAGAGGATAACTCAGAATAGGAGCACTAATCAAGTACCGCTTTAGTTGTTCAAAACCAATTTGACACTGTTGGTCCCATTCAAATGGACGACCTTTTTCAGTGAGTTTTGTCAACGGCTTAGCAATGTCTGCAAATCCAGGAACGTAGCGCCGATAGTAAGTGCACAGGCCAAGGAAACTCCTTATTTGGTGTTTATTTCTGGGAGTTGGCCAGTCTTTCACCACCTGAATCTTCACAGGGTCCACGGCGATTCCATTTCCATTAACAATGTGCCCCAGGTAATTCACTTCCTTCTGGAACAGGTGACACTTCTTGAGGCTAAGCTTTAGTCCAGCTCCGTGAAGCCGCTGGAACACTCCTTCCAGGTTCCTTAGGTGGTCGTCGAACGTCTTTCCCACGACAATTATGTCATCAAGGTACACCATGCACGTTGTCCAGGACAGACCTTTCAGAACCGTCTCCATTAACCTCTCGAATGTCGCTGGGGCATTACATAATCCGAATGGCATCACTGTGAACTGCCACAGACCCATACTAATGGAAAACGCCGTCTTTTCTCGATCTTCAGGCGCCAGCTCAACTTGCCAATATCCACTCTTTAAGTCCAAAGTTGAGAAGATCTTTGAGCCGTCAGTGTGTCCAGGGTATCATCAATCCGTGGCAGGGGATAGCTGTCCTTCTTGGTGACATTGTTGAGTAACCGGTAGTCTACACAGAACCTGGTGGACCCATCCTTCTTCTTCACAAACACTACTGGTGACGCTCACGGGCTGCTTGATGGTTCTATTACATTATCCTTTTCCATCTCGCGGATAATGCGTTCCGCTTCCTCACGCTTCGCCAATGGTAATCGCCTTGGAGCTTGACGGATAGGTCTTTCTTCTCCAGTCTCTATTTTGTGTTTCACGACATCAGTTCTTCCCTTGGATCCATTTTCTACGTCGAATACATCTTGATAGCGGCCGATCAGATTCTTTGCTTTTGTCTTCTGGCCTGGAGTCAATTCCTGGGATGTTGACATAACTATTTCCCATAATTTCGTTGGGACTTTTGCTTCTGGCACGTTTACTTGAAGTTGGCGGGAGATGGAGGACACCATGGTGCAGCTTCCCAAGATGGTTCCTTCCTTGATATTGACGGAGAAACAATTGACGTTCATCAGGCGGACAGGTACTTCCTTCTTCGCCGTCAACAACATTTTCCCAACGAGGACTCCTCTTGCAATCTTCTGATCATCAGTATTAGGTTCAACCATAATGACTTGCCCATCTTGAAAAACACCGTTCAGTTTTGCGTCGACGATAACCTCAGTCCTGCTGGGTAATACAACGTCTTCAGAGAGGACTACTCGAGCGGCCACGTCTCCTCGTTGATGTAGAACCAACTCCTCATTATTGACCGCCATCACGCCACGCTTTAAGTCCAATTGGAACCCGTGGGCACACATGACGTCCATGCCCAAAATTGCCTCGTCCTCTATATCTGCCACCAGTGCACGGTGTTTTATTGGAGTTGAACCAATGGTGATGATAACCTCTACTTCACCGTGGACAGTTGCTGATGTTTCAGTTGCAGTTTTCAGTCTCCACTTGGTCGGCTCGGTGCGTCCAGATGACTTGATCACGACGTCGGGTCTTAGGATGGTCTTCGTCGCACCCGTATCCAACAACATGGTGTGAGGAATGTCATCAATGGTAACATCCACGAAGACACTGCCGGTTAACTGCCGTAGGGATATTACTTGTTTGGCTTTCGTCTTTGGGGGCCTTTGAATACGGGTCGACGTTTGCCCCTCTGCACCGACCCGGCTTAGTTTAACTCTGGCTTTCTTGGATCCTGTCTGGGCTTTGGACATCGACTGCGAACATGTCCTTCCTCCTGGCCACACCAGCGACTTCTTCTGCTTGAAGACCTGTTCCACAATGCGGCGAACATCCTCGGCGGTGGCATACTCCCTGGGTCGCTCCTTTATAGCATATTCCACCTTGGCGTTAGCGGATTCTTCCTCTTCTTCCTCTTGGAAGTCCATAGCCGCTCGCACCTTGACATGCCCTCTTGAGACTCGTCTCGCCACTTCAAATTCCAAGGCATAAGCCAATACGTTCTTGGACGTCTTCGGATGGGTCATTCTCAATGCCTGCTGGTTGTCTGTGTCACGGATTCCATCTGTGAAGGTCTGCACCGTCAAACATTTGAGGAATTCAATAGGAGCTGTGGGATATGCCAACTGGACCAGACGCGCTACGTCTGCTTCGAATTCCTGAAGACTTTCTCCGGATTTCTGACAGCGATTCCTCAAATGCGCATGGTATACCTCGGTCAGATGGGCCTGTTCGTAACGCATTTCCATCCTATTCACCAGCTTGTCGAAGTCTTCTTGCTCCTCTGGCGGCATCATCTGTAGCACAGCGATAGCGTCCCCTCTCAAGGCCACAATTAACGAAGTGGCTTTTTCGCTGGCCGTCCATCTGTTCGCCTTTGCTGCTGCTTCGAACTGTTTGAAGTAGTTGGGCCAAGAAGACTTTCCATCGAACGTTGGTGGTTTTATTTTCAATTTCGCATTTTCTGCTGGTCCTTCCACAATTCGGGTTTCATTGTTTTCTAGTGTTTCTACTGGTGGCTGATCCCAGAACACTCGCAACCCCGCCATGATTTGTTCCAGATTTTTGATTTTGTTATCCTGCTGGAATATTATTTCTTCCACATTTTCTTGCAGGTTCTTTGTTTCTTCCGATATTTTTACCACTAATTTATCTTCGAGTCCTTTTGTGCTAGAAATTTCTCGTCGAAATTTTTGGATTGCTCTCGAAACTTCTCATCTAAGTCTCTAGATTGTTCCAACAATTTATTCTGTAATTTGTCTAAATTTCCAGATTGTTCTAGAAGCTTCTCCTCTAAATTTCTGGATTGTTCTCGAAGCTTCTCTAAATTTCCAGACTGTTCTTGAAACTTCACGTCCAAATTTCTGGATTGTTCTCGAAGTTCGTCCTTGAAATTTCCAGATTGTTCTAGAAACTTCTCGTCCAAATTTCTGGATTGGTCTCGAAGTTCGTTCTTGAAATTTCCAGATTGTTCTAGAAGCTTTTCCTCTAAATTTCTGGATTGTTCTCGAAGTTCATCTTTCAAGATTTTATTAAAATCGACGGGACCACATGAAATTTCGAAAAGGAACGTCTCTGGATCTTCACCAGCTGTCAACAAATCGCGTCGGAGACGCTGTTGAAGTGCGCCTTTCAAACCACAGGTTTCTAACTCTCGTTCTTCCAATTCGGTTTTTAATTCGGTCACTTTCAAGTCTTTCAACAACACTTTTCTCGTAGCCATTGTTTTTTTCCGATACTGTACTGATTTAATAATCTGATTAAATTTAATTTACTTTAAATTGTTTATTTATTTGCACACACCCGCACACCGACACCACTGTTACGTTTCTAGGGTTTAAATTTATTTATTTAAACGAATAAAACACTCGGTAAAAACTTAACCGTAATTTAATACTGCTTACGAACTAATTTATTTGTAACAATTTATTTACACACTAAAATCTAACTTCGACGATCGCTGTTACAATTCGACTGACTCCTGAGTCCACTCCGGTCGATTTTATATCCTTTGCTGCCGTCTCGAATTTTCTAACGCTGGAGAATTCGAGTTTGTTCGATGGTGGCGTGACGGCCAATGACGCATAACGAACCGACTTCTTGACGCCTTCAGTTTGACGTAGTAAGCCGGGTGGCGCGCCACAATATTTATGTCAGTACGATAGTGCGAATTAATTCAAACCACTTTGTTATAATTAGGAAATGATTTTTATTAAAAAGAATAACGTAATTAAGCACGAAATTACATCATAAAGCTTCGCAAGCCAGGGTCGGAATAAAAAAACGTGCGGTTTGAATATACCACACTTAGCTCGCGTTTTAGCGATATTTGTCAAATAGGGCAAGTAATTTTTTAAAGAATTACTGACTTACGTTACATTACAGAGTTCCTCTTTGTGGCGCAACAAATAAAGAAGAAAGAAGGCTAAAGAAACAATTAGAATAAGGAAAGTTAAGAAAACGATTTTTATTTTATACCTACTGTGTAAAATTTCAAACTATTTTCTCCGGTAATTAAGATTCGGTCGTAATTAAATCATTTGTAGAATTAGCACTGTGTACCGGTACCGCCAGAAAACTACAGCTGAGCCAACCTGAGCAAACAAACATAACTTTACTGAGCATAAACGCGAAACTGTCATAAACCGCGGAACTGACATTAGTCAAAAATACGTAAATAGCGCCAACGGAGAAACACTTGAACTAATAAATTGCCCAGGCCGTATAGAGACGTCGTCTCGTGAACTCTAGTAGGTCGTGGTTTGTAGCACCGATCACCCCAGTTAGAGATGGCCGAGTCCGTGTAAATTTTTGGGTATACTTTTCTCTCCACAAAAATCGCAACTTTCCTTCTCAACTTTCAGATGTTGCTTTAAAAATTTAATTTTTTAGGAAAGCGCGGGATATTTGAATAAAAATGCAGAAATATTTATTGGTTTGACAGAACCTCTAACGTTTTACCTTAAATTGAGTCGTTATTAGCACGTTGATTGAGAAAACTGGAGAACACTAAAAGAAAAATTGCTGCGTCTACTGTTTTATGTTTCAATTAATAAGTTATGTATATAATTACACTTAAATATCTGATGACATTGTTCTTATTTACCTTCAAGGTTTTGTTTTATTAAATTTCGTTACCAATGGAGCACTAACAAAATCTTCGGTTGTGCAAATACCTGGATTAAAACAAACATGATCAACATAACCACAACTCTACAACATAACCCGCCCAACCCTACTCAGCTAATAGGGTTACTTCAGTAGCAACCTGGTTTGCAAATAACACATAACACATGAACGCGTATTTCTCTAACCCGGTACCAACCCATTTAACCTGGTTGAATTTACGAAAACGCCCATAGCCTACATCAGCGGCTTACATATACGGCTGACACTGACATTTGCAATTATTCCAGAAAAGTATTAAAAATTGCATTTCTGGAAAGAATAATCGATGATTTGCTTAAAT
This sequence comes from Prosopocoilus inquinatus, assembly GCA_036172665.1. NCBI lineage: Eukaryota > Metazoa > Arthropoda > Insecta > Coleoptera > Lucanidae > Prosopocoilus > Prosopocoilus inquinatus. Next base: position 27,946,013 of record CM069877.1, on the reverse strand, counting down.
CGCTATTTCTGGTGGTCAGCTCTAACGTTTGGCAAACTTTCTGTCGGTCTAACATTCAGAATTAATGTAACTGTAGTTCTTCTGGTTGTCTATCACAATTGCCAAAATGTAGGTATGCCGCAAACTCGATAAGCTTTCCACAACACTTCAACCAATAAATCGCCAATAGTTGCATAAAAACTGCAAAAATTTTCTAAAATTATTTGAATTGGAAAAATGACACACTTACGACTTACGACTTCGTGCTTAATTGGAAATCCACGTATTTAACTTTTTTTCATAGGCAATGTGAAACGTAGCAGCAAAACCAAACGATAACTAATATTGGAAAAGAACTCCAACAATCATAAATGTGAAAAACCGAAATCTTGAAGAAATACCGCAATTAAATTTTTTTAATGATTTTCGATTTTGACATTTTGAAAACAAGCGTGGCTTGGCAATGAACTACAGGGAATGATCTTAGCGCCTCTTGCGACTGGGGTAAAAACTAATTTTATAAACATAGCGAAAATAAAGTTACTAGAATTTCTTGATATGGCTAGTTGAGATATCAACTTTATTTTTTCCTTGTCTCTCACACCCAAAGACCCATATTTTAAAGTGATACAAATTTTCCTATTAAGTCGGACGGGGGTGGTTTGAAGTATCTAAAAATTATAGACCCAGCTTGAATTTATTTTCCTATAAATTCGACTGTCCGTTTCTGTTACAGCTGGCAAAATAAACCGTTGTTGCTCGACCAAACAAACAAAACAAACTTTTAAATAGTTTTGCGTAGTATTTAATACTTCAATTGACATTCCAGGGTTTGGTAATCGCCGACGTAGATCCGGTGAAAGGAAAAGAAGCTGTAGATCTCATCACAAAGGAATTTGGACCAAATCGCGTCGCTTTCATCAAGACTGATGTGACCGTCCAAAAGGAAGTCGAAGGTATGCATCTGTACTTTTTAAGTTAATTTCATTCAAAATAGTTCCTTCGAAAATATTTTATTATTTGTCAAATAGATTTAAAAAAAAAGCCCAAACCAAAGCCAACAGCTCTAGAAATAGAATAAATATTAACTTAGCGAAATGTCAAGATTAGAAATGTTATCAAATAAGTACGATGAATAATCTTTAAGAAATGTTCCACAAATAAGCAATAATAACAATTTTTCTGTTAATTTCAGCTGCATTTCAGAAAGCCGTGGATACTTTCAAAAACTTAGACATCGTCATTAACAACGCAGGAGTACTAAACGATGCGATTTGGGAAAAACAAATCGCAATTAATATCGTAAGTAGAAATATGACACTGACGAAATTACCTTTTTAAGGGGTCTATTCTGTAACAAAATCGTTAAATTTATAGGGGTGTTAAATTTTGTTGTTAAGTTAACAATCAATCATGGAACTGTATTTTAAATTTTAAAGGACCTCTAAATTTTACCAGTCCGTTAATAAGTTACAGAATCCGCCCCTAATTCAGTTGAAACAAAACGAAAGACGGTTTGAATTCGTTATTTTCGAAAAATTTTGTGCAAATCGTTTTTGATTGCAGTGAGAACCTCGAGCAGCCTCTGGACAGCTGTTTCAGCCCTGCTTGGGGCTTCTTCAGCAGAAACGTAGCTCGACATTCCCACTGCAGACCAAAAACGACTTGCCCAATTTATTCGCAAATGCGATGTAAGAATGATGAACATATAAATTAGCGACATCTTACTATCGCTTTTTGACCTAACATTGCAGCAGGATAGACAAATTGAAGCGGGATTTGCTCCTAATGAGTCCCCCATGTAAGGCGGCCATGCTTGCTGTCAAAGCATAATGAAAGATTTTAGAAAAATTTTGTGCAAATCGTTTTTGATTGCAGTGAGAACCTCGAGCAGCCTCTGGACAGCTGTTTCAGCCCTGCTTGGGGCTTCTTCAGCAGAAACGTAGCTCGACATTCCCACTGCAGACCAAAAACGACTTGCCCAATTTATTCGCAAATGCGATGTAAGAATGATGAACATATAAAATAGCTTCAATTTGTCTATCCTATTGCAATGTTAGGTCAAAAAGCGATAGTAAGATGTCGCTATTTTATATGTTCATCGTTGTTATTTTCGTATATGCTTCAAGTAGAATCTTTGATGATGTTCATTCTCAAAACCATTGGATTTAATCCATTTGTTTTAAAGTGTAAAATGCGTAAGAATTATGTGCAATGTGATCAAAACGAATTAAAAAAAAAGTTTTACTGTTTAATCATTGCTAAACAAAAATAAACAAATTTTAACATTGCGTAGCAAAAACTGCATCTTAGAATTGCTTGTCAATATCAGGCATATACGCACTCAAAGCAAAGCAAACGTAATATCATTATTAAAATGCAATAAATTTGTGTTTCTAGATTGAATTTCATGACTAATCGAACACGAACATGGGCTTATATTATACTTTTATAAATGAAAATGTGCATTGACAATCGACTAAATATAAAATAATTTTTATAACAAATCAAATTCTTAACGTTTTTACGTGTCTTATTTCTTTGTCGATGTCTGACCAAAATGTAACTTCATGATCTCACTGATTTCAAGTTACACGTCCTATTTATGTAACAGAAAGTTCAAAGCGCACATAATAATTTTTACTCAGAATAATGTGTAGAATTGGCATTTGCAATAAAAAATATAGAATTTCATTTAAAATAAGAAGTTTAATGGCGACTTCAAGCATAACCGGAAGTGATATAAAAGTGAAAATATTTTAGTCTGAAATAATACTTCTTCCTAGGGCAGTAAATTAATTTTCAGAATGTTTGTATATTCCTTTTCCCGGAAAATTTGTAATAGGCCATTCAACTCTATACTGTAGATGCACATCCGGATGGGGGTTGGAAAACTCACTGTTTATTCCCTTTTGTCCCCAATTCTTTTAATAATTCGATGTTGAATTTCGGTTTCTTTGTTAGTAGCGCTCTGGTTTTAGCATGGAAAGCCAGAAATCTATTTCCAAATCGTTTTCCCCGAATAGCTCGAATGGGTGTCTACTTATATGTTTTGGAATTGTCGAAAACTAACAAAATCCAAAGCTTGAAATTAAAAAAAATATATTCAAACAAAAGAGAATTTTAGTACAATACAAGATCACAAACAAAATAAAAATGTGAATTTAATTAAATTAATTAAGATTTATCAATTGACATAAAATTAAAACTAGTGTATGAAAGAAAGAAGGAAAGATTAACAAAAATCAGTTTATTTCTAAAAGCCTTTGTTAGACCTTCTGTTATTTAAAGTCACCCTCGCTGATAGTGGATGCTTCTCAGATACACTTTTAAGTTAAAATAAATTTAGAAAATTGAACGATTAAAAAAAGAATTTATAATTTTGAAAAAAAAAAATTAACGACGCGTGACACTAAATTACATTTGGGATCGAAGAAATACTTTTCTAGATGACAGGAGTTCGTGCCTCGGGCAACTGTCTTGACGAACTCTACTCTGATCAGAAAAGCTACCTATTTATTGGGATCCGATGACCTACTTTAGTCTACGCCAGCTTTGTATTAGGCGATGGTATTGAGAAAAGACCTTGATGACTAATTCTATTTTTTCTAGTATCAAGGTTCGATCAAGGCCCTTTTGCATGATTCAACAGTCCTTACATAATTATTTCTTTTGTCGCTTACGATAGTGTGATTTTATTCGTAGAATAGAGTACAAGTGACGCCTTATGTCAGCTTTAATCTTTTGGTACATCTGTCCGTGCTTTCCGTGTTTACCTTGCAGATCATCTTCAACAAAATCTGATTCCGTTTTATTAATGACTGTCCTAATAGGGCGGCCATTAATGTCTAGTGGTGCTTTAAAAAAACGTTTGCATACTCTCATTTTGTTCTCACGAACAACAAAGTAGAATGCGTTTATTGAGACGCCTTCTGTTAGAGGCTTTCATCCTATATTGTGGACAAATTAACTGCACATTTGCGTCCATTGTTTATTAAAATACTGTCCAGTATTTTGGAAAAATATTCCTTCGTTCGTCTTCAGTTATTTTTGAAGTGCGACATTTCGAACCGCATGAAGGTCGCATTTCTCTTGTTTCTAGTTCTTTGCGTATTTTGAAATTCAAATTTAATAGTATATGCTTATCCAGAGCTTTTTATATCTGGTTTTCTTTAATTTTAATGGTCTTGTTTCTCTCTTATTTCCTTCGTATGCTGGTTCAATGACTTCATCTGCTTCCAAATTCACGTTAGTTGTTGTGGTTGTGGTCATTAATTTCATATATTAATATAGCTGATAGTGGCAGTTTGCAAACAATTATCAGACGATGAAGAAGAATCGGAAGTAGAAGAAGAATCGGAAGCAGAAGAAGAATCTGAAGATTCGTTAGTGCTGCTATTATAGTCGGGATTTTTTTACAGAATCATCTGTAACCGATGACACAATCAGTTACTTCTTTAGCATTACTTTTCTTTATTTCAGCCGGAATATTGATATTGGTTTTGGCAGCAGCTTGACTAATAGTATTTGAGTGGAACTAATCTAAATCCTATTCTATTTCAGGAAAAGCTTTATTATTTGTATCAATCTGAACAGGGTTATTTTCTGACTGGGTAAAAGCTTCATTATTGATATCAACCTGACCAAAATTATTTCCTGATTTAGAAGCCACGTTTTTAGAATCATTGCAGACAAGAGAACACGGCCTGCTCTGACGAGGAAAAAAGAGTGAATTACATATTACTTTACCCACTGTATAAATCAAACTATAGGCTAACTTCTAACTATAAGATAGATCAGAACGTAAAAAGTGTTTCACACCTCACAAATTATGGTTCAGGTTTTGAAATATGACATTAATATTTTGTTAGGTTATCAAACAACTAAATTGCTCAAAGTTTTCATCCCTGGGTGTCCTTCGTGAAGTTCCTTCAATAACTCTGATTGAATTAATCTAATTTTGCGACGTGTCTTCCTGCTGTAGAAAAAAATCTTTTACGTCACCAATGTTGAAGGAATGCGTAGATATTTTTCTTGCAATACCTGCAAGATGTAGAATAGTATATTGTTGAATGAGTGACGAATGAGACATTTTTTGAGCGAGAGAAATGGTAATTTTCGCGAGCTTAAGAAAATGATTTCGACACTATACCTTTTCTACGACCCGTCTTACTGTTTCTGGTGGAGTATTAGGAAGATCTAAATCACTTTTTGAATCAAAAATCATGATAAAGGTCCGACGAACAACAGAAACTGACATTTGCTAATGACGCGATATAGGGACACAAGTGGACACAAGGCAACTAGATAGAGTAAGATTTATTTTCGTCTCTAGTGAGGAAAGTTTTCTCACTAGTTACGGAAATCAAACTTTCGCTGGAAGTATACGGTGACAATAGAATGTTTTGTTCATAAAGGGTCGTAGAAAAAAGATTTTTCATTGTCTTTCCACCATTATAAAATGTTTTCGTTTGTGGAAATTGTTTGCTTATTTAAAAACACAATATTCTGAAAGACGATTCATTTCCTCTTCATCACTTTCATTATTATTTTGGACACCACATTTTTCATCTGATTCATTTTATCTTTTGCGGCACGTTCTAATTCTTTTCCTGTTGTTTCATACACGTTCTCCCTTTTTTCAGACGAAAATTGTAATAAGTGCTTAAATCTTGGATCAAGAGCCATAGATATTATGGGGGGATTTTTTAAAATTTTAAAGAATCGATTTTCTATATTTTTGATCAAATTTTCCTTAAATTTTTTAAGAATTGCTGAGTCATCTTGCTTGACAACTTGCAGTTTAGTTTTCAATTTATGCATTTCTGACGTCTAGCGTTACTAGGGCGTAAATCCGTTGTGTGCGCCAGGTGCCCTGTCTAGCTGCCGATGCGATCTCTACTACTTTTCTCACTGCATCCGTAGTACATTTCCCCTAACGGAAGCCGTATTGGGAATCCGACAGCGTCGTTTCTGCCTTCAACCTCCCGACTATTATATGTTCTGCCAGTTTGCCCCATGAATCCAAGAGGCAAACCGGCCTGAATTTTTCCTCGCCGTCTTTGGTTGGTTTCTTCAGGAGTACTAGCCTTGCGGATTTCCATCGCGTCGGGAACTCTCTGGTCAGCAAGATCTTCTTTATAATTACAGTACCGACTTCCGGGCTGACTTCCAACGTTGCTTTCACTACTTCATTAAGCATATATAAAATTATACTGTATTTTTCTCCGCAAAGAACTTTAGTAGCTATTTTTCATAAGTTAATTAGATATTATGTATTATGTCACTTTCTTCTAAATCATTTTCTGAATCGGACTCATTATTTGCGTTATTTTGGGCATCATAATTTGAAAAAATTGACTGATCCACCTGAGGTCAGGATCGTCGTCCCATTTTGGCCCTGAAAGTTCGACTAATAGTTTGGACAGTTTTTTGGTCTAAGTGCCACATTAGGTAACTTTACAGTCCTAAGTTGCTTTTCTCGTTTTAATAACGTTCCAAACTTTTTGGAGGAGTCGTCATTTCTGTAAAACAACTCGGGAGGTCATTCACGAAAAAGGACTTGCAAGTCGTTACCGACGATGCAAATTGCAAATCCTTTGCAATGCAGTTTCGTTCTCATAGTAACTACACGGTCCAAACAGTTTTTGTGCGGTTTTTGCAAATCAGACTGAAGGGGAAGAGCTAAAAGTGTATAGACGTTTATAGGCTTCCAAAGTCTTGTTCTTCTTGACACATCGTTTTCAATCATATCTTTTGCTATAATATTCTGTTCAATTTTCTTTAAAAAATATTTTTATATGTATAAAAATTTTCACACAAATTAATATTTACCAGATTTACTAGTGTTAATTATTATATAAAAATACTTTTTAAATAAAATTAAATCGAATATGGCCTATTTCTACGTCATACGAATGTCGTTGCAGGACGCTAAGATCAGGTGCAATTTTTTTTTTATCGTTAGGAGGGGAAAATCTTCGCAAGACACCTTGACACCCGTATGTCTCGGTAGTGCCGGATTTCTACCGGCTATAACCCCCCCCCCCACCCTTTACCTCACACTCTGGTTCTCACCCTGCTATTCCGGAACTACTATAGCATGACATCAGGATTGCGGGGTCAGGTGGTTTTGTATTATAATTCTTTCCTAGCCCTTTCAGCTATTCGCTCTTCTCTCTGTATTCTTCTTTCTTGTCTCTTCCCTCTTCGCTCTTCGCTCCTCGCTCCTCTTCTCTCTTCAATATTCTCTTTTCTCTATTCTCTCTTCGGTTTTCTTTCTTCTCTCTTCTCTATTCTCTTCGGTTTTCTTTCTTCTCTCTTCTCACTACTACAACGGAAGGGTTGCCCTTGTGTCCATGAATTAAGGAGGTCTGTTTCCTTCCTTTGTTCTTCTTTCTGCTTCCTCCTTGGTCCTCGTAATTTTACAACCAGACCCTTAATGGCCTCCCAGTTTTATCATTTCTCCAGCATTATTGACACTACATTGTGGTAAGCGATAATCTGTCCGAGCAGTGTCTCCACCTCTCTCCTTTCCCTGCGCCATCTGTCACAGATCAGCATTGCGTGTTCCGCGTCGTCCACGTCGGCTCCACAATAGCAGCATCTTGATTCTTCTACCTTCTTTATCGTGCTAAGGTAGCTTCCAAAATAGCCGTGTCCGCTAAGGAAATGTGTCAGGTGGTAATCCAGCACCCGTGCCCCCTCGTGCTCCATGGTCTCACCTCTCGGATCAAAATCTTGGTCCATTTTCCCTTCTCAGACCTTCTCCATTCGTCTTGCCATTTACGCCAGGTGTTTTCCCTTGCTGGTTGTACTTCCGGCCCGGGTGTCTTATTGAAATATCTCCCTGCTCTCTCGTCGATTAGGTGTTTTATCGGAGTCATGCCTGCTAACACCATGACGGCTTCCTTTGAGACCGTTCGGCATGCGCTGACCACCCGAAAGGGCATCTTCCTCTGCACCCGCACCAATCCTGAGCGGTGACACTGGACTTCTGCCGCCCCGGCCCACACCGGAACCGCGTGTAGGATAATAGAATTAATGACGCTCGCCAGGGTTTTCCTCTTGCTCGTGCTGAGGCCCCCCACGCTTGGCATGATTCGGGCGAGAGCAGCCGCCGCTTTTTCCGCATTTGCTATCGTATTTGTCACGTGGCATCCGAAGGACAGGATTCGGTCGATCCAGACTCCCAAGTATTTAATTGCACGTTTGATCTCCACCGCTTCGTTCCCCAACCTGAGTGACATCATATCCTTTTCCCCGTAAGAAAGACGGCTTCGGTTTTACTTGCCACCAGGTCGAGGCCCCTTCGCTCCATCCAGTAGATGATATTTCTGATCGATCTGTTGACGTTGGGCTCCAGTGCTTCTAAGTCCATCGCGACGCCCACCACATCCAGATCGTCGGCGAATCCGATCGTGGTAATCCCTTCCGGGTGCGTTAGCTTTAGCACCCCGTCGTAGACCAAGTTCCACAGGAACGGCCCCAATACCTTTGTGACGGATACCGTTTCCTGTTGTCCATCGTCGTCCAAAATGATACTTCTCTCATTTAGATAGCTACCTATGATGTTGAATAAGTAACCGCTGACTCCCCTGTCGCTTAGTTTCTGCATGACGCTGCTCTATTTGATGCTATTGAAGGCATTTCTGACGTCTAGCGTTACTAGGGCGTAAATCCGTTGTGTGCGCCAGGTGCCCTGTCTAGCTGCCGATGCGATCTCTACTACTTTTCTCACTGCATCCGTAGTACATTTCCCCTAACGGAAGCCGTATTGGGAATCCGACAGCGTCGTTTCTGCCTTCAACCTCCCGACTATTATATGTTCTGCCAGTTTGCCCCATGAATCCAAGAGGCAAACCGGCCTGAATTTTTCCTCGCCGTCTTTGGTTGGTTTCTTCAGGAGTACTAGCCTTGCGGATTTCCATCGCGTCGGGAACTCTCTGGTCAGCAAGATCTTCTTTATAATTACAGTACCGACTTCCGGGCTGACTTCCAACGTTGCTTTCACTACTTCATTGCGTAGGCCATTTGGTTCCGGTGCTCGACCTTTACTCAGCCTGGAGGCCGCTTCTGTAACCTCATCTGTCGTAGCCAGGGGAACTTCGCCGGTTGGTTGTTTCCTCTATGTGTGAATTTCGTTCACGGGGAACAGTTCCTGGGCCACCTTTTGCATCCTCTCCATGCTCAATCTAGCCGGTCCCATGAGCTTCAAGCCCTTCACTGCAATTATGTATCCCTGTCCCCACAGGTCGCTATCTACGTTGTTGCACAGTTCTTTCCACTTGTTCTCTTGAGCACTTATGATAGCTACTTTTAAGTCTTTACGCGCTGTTTTGTAATCCCTTGCGGGGCTGAGCGTTCGTGTACCTCTTCGCTCGAGTGTGTTCTCTGCGCTTCTTCACGCACGTTTTCCGCTTCGCGTCAATTTCATCGTTCCACCAGTATACCTCCTTTGTATGTTTACGTTTCCGCTCGCAAACCCTTTTATACGTTGCCTTTAGTTCCTTCATCACCTCATCCAGTTCCATACTGCATGTGTTCTTGGATAGCCGGTTTCTCAGTTCCTTCTTGAATCCATTTTCGACTCTAGGATTCCATACTCCCGTGTGCGCGTATGATACCTGTTTTTTGGTCCCTCCTGTCTTTATATTACAGCATAAATATTTATGGCAGCTCAATGTTTCCTGTTCCGAAACCCCCCCAGTTCTGGAGTCTTCTGCTCATTTCCTCGTTGACGATCGTTAAGTCCAGGTGGGATTCACATCCTCTTCTAACGAACGTAGGTACTCCCCCGGTGTTTGCTGGGATCAGTCCGTGAGAGGTCATCCACTTAGTAAGCATCTCCCCTCGTTTGTCGGTTACCATCGAGCCCCACCAAGGGGATTTAGCATTGAAGTCTCCGGCGATTAGCATTTTGTTTCTCTCATAAAGTTGGTGATATCAGTCAGTTTACGGTCTGTGTCTGTGGGGGCTTTGTTTGGAGATAAGTATACACTTACTAGCACCCCGCAGTTTGTTTCCAAACCTATGAAACCCTCCCCTTTTGTGGTTCGAGTGATCCTTACCTTGTTACTTGTGAGTCCAATCGCCGCATCTTCCCTTTGGTCCATTATGAAACCGCTCGATATCGCTCTCAATCTGTTACACTCGCTTAAAATGATCATGTCCGCCGCCGTCTCTTTGGCAAACGCTATCATTAGGTCATGCGCTGCCCTGCCTCGGTCAATATTTACTTGGAGAATACTAATCATTACTGGTAGCCCCTAGGTACAATTTACAAACCGATAACGACACTTTGCAAATCTTTTTAAAGAATTACCT